>ML058350.1:5609455-6241955 GCA_003013855.2 Liriodendron chinense
TTCTCGTATTTTTATGACGGGTGACCACTGGAATACACGAACATCGACTGTTGGTCGGCACGACCGAAGGCCCTCTTCTCATATTTTTATAATGGGTGACCTTGAGAAGGCACTCTGCAATTGCCTCATCAGCTTAACCAGCGGATCTCGTTGTGGATGGGTAGGGCATCGACTTGCTTTTACAATGGCAGTCCATAGCAAGACATTTCGAGTGTTGTTAGAACTCTTGTGATTGTGGTTTATCGTAGTAACCATAATCCCTTAGGTTTAGCCTCAGACCTTTATCTGGGATGAATAGAGCTTATACAATACATGAATGAATATAAAATAAACACGCTCAATCTTAGAGTCCAGCGACTCGTCTTCGGGAACATTCTTTCTTCTGGGTGTCTTCCGATAGTCGATACAAGATCCAATAAACTGTATCGAACTAGGCTTCTTTGAGGATTCGAGTTTGTCGGACTAGATCACACATTTTCGAAGGCTGTAAATGGCTAAGTATCGGGCTGAATAGGTGACTGTTTATGCCAATGTCTGATAAACGATAGGGATCGATACCCTGTAAGTGCTTGATTCAGCTATTTTGTAACATGAAAGTGTTAAGTTTGCCTTAGCGTCAGTGAGATCGCTCTTAGTTTTATTTGACGTTAGTCAATCTTCGAGCCAACAGGGCACTTCTCAGGGCTGAAAATGACCAAGTACTGGGTCTGTTTACTGTCTAATCAGAGTATTCGGTGAATACCGACGACAATTATCTTCAACAGTGGTGGATTATGTTCACTAGGATTGTGATGATGCTAGATCTACTTTGGCGTCAGTGAGATCGCGTTTAATTCCACTTGGTGTCAATCGATTTTTGAGCCAACAGGACACTTCTTAGGGTTGAAAATGACTAAGTACTGGGCCTATTTACCGCTTAATTAGGGTATTTAAGGATCATGAAAGCGGATAACCTCGTTGCGGTGTGTTATTATGGTGTTTCATACTGTTGGGGCTCAAAATCTCACCCATGATAAAGCAATGTATGACGGTCCATCTACGACAATTCAGATTGATTCCAAGATCGAAAAAAACCCGAAAAATGTTATCGGAAGCCAGCGCAGCACTAACCTGTGCAGTCATTGTAAGACCCATACCCTGAATTGCCCTCTATACGTTTAGTTTCCGGTACCGGTACATCCCGGATGGATCAGATTAGCGAGCCTTGATCGTGATCCTATTTTATTACCGCATCTACCCAAGACCTATACCCTGGCGACCGCGTAGGCGCTGCGATTCCAAAGCCGCGCGGCACACCCCATTGCGATACCCGGTGTGAAAGTTGTGATCATTTGCGCAATCTGAGGTGGGCCACGCAACGCACATGTGGCGCAGGCCTCACTTGCACGAATCTCAAGAAAAGTCAAATCAATCACCCTCACCCTCACCCATACCCCTCTCATCACCCTAGTCTACACAAGCCATACCCACCCCATCCCTCTCTCACCACAAAGTCAACACATGCCCATACCTCCCATACCATCCTACCCCCCTCTCCTGCTAGCCATCATCATCATCTCATGACCCCCCTCTTTACCCATACAAGATCATACGTGGGGGGGGGGGGGGGGGGGGGGGGGGGGGGGGGGAAGGAGAGAGAAAGAGAGAGAGAGAGAGAGAGAGAGAGAGAGAGAGAGAGAGAGAGAGAAAGATTAAGAAGAGAGAAAGAGAGAGAGAGAGAAGAGAGAAGATTAGAGGGAGTTGTGTGAGAAGTAGAGGAGATCAAGGGAGGAACCTAGCTTGGAGGACCCCGATCACCATCCGGACCGTCTGATCGTCAATCCAACCCCATCCAACCGTCTAACCATCATTGTGAGTGCAAGGGGGAACATCAACTCCTCTTTCCTTGTTTGCCTTTCAATTTTTGGGCCCACAAGTGGGCCATGCTGTGGGACAGCGTGCCCCTCATGCTGCCACAGTGTGGACCACCTTGTGTGGCCCACCATGATGCTTATTTTTCATTTTTTTTCTCATTCTTTAAAACACAAAGATCTGGATGAAGGATAAATACAAGGATTATCTTGATCCAAAGCTAATTGGGCCCACCATGAGATGGCCCAGCTGATGAACGGAGTGGATCTTGAACGTGTGGACCCCACTAGTCAAGGCACAAAAAAAAGATATATATATATATATATATATATATATATATATATATATATATATATATATATATATATATATATATATATATATATATATATATATATATATTTATACCGCTGGACAGACAGCGTCCAGAGGACGCTACTGCCTAGCAGCGCTTGGGCGTTAACCATGAGGCCCACTCGTGGGACCCACCTTGATGTTTCTGTTCAATCCTCGTCGTCCATCTGTTTCTCCAGTCCATTTTAGGGCTGGATACTAAAAATGAAGCAGATCCAGATCTCAGGTGGACCACACCATAGAAAACAGTGGAGATAATGATGTCCACTGACGAAACTTCTTTGGCCCGCCTTAATGTTTGTAGACCTTTTTACCGGTCCAATATTGGACTCATTGGGTCCCCCATGAGTTGGGGAACCTGATGAACGGAGTGGATCATACCCATGTGGGCCCCACTTGATATAAACAAAAAAATAAAAAAAGGAAACCCAACGCTGGACGTTCACAGTGTCAGAGACGTTGGAACTGTCTAGCGTCAAGGGCGCTGGAATGGCTGAATGGGGTCCCCACTCTTGGGACCCATCTTGATACTTGTGTTGGATCCACACCGTCCATCTATTTTCCCGAATCATTTTAGGGTTAGGGCCCAAGTATGAACCAGATCCAAATTTTAAGCGGACCGCACCACATGAAACAATGGAGAAGATGGTGCCTACGGTTGGACCTTCTTTTTGCCCACCTTGATGTTTCTAGACCGAATCATACACCCAATATAGGGCTCTTCGGGTCCCCCATGAGCTGGGGAACCTGATGAACAGAGTGGATCATCCTCATGTGGACCCCACTGGATGACAACTGAAAAATAAAAAAAAATAAAAAAAAGGAAGCTAGGCTCGCTATTGAAGTGACGTCACCAACTTCTATGTCCCCACCGTGTTGTATGTGTTATATCCACACCGTCCGTCCATTTGGAGAGATCATTATAGGGCATGATCTTAAGAATGAGACAGATCCAAATCTCAAGACCTTACCAAAGAAAACAGTGGGGACAGTGACCTGACCGTTGAAACCTTCCTTCGGCCCACCATGATGTTTATTTGAGATCCAACCTGTTCATAAGTTCACACATGTATGAAAGAAGGGAAAACAAAAATTTCAGCTTGATCGAAAACTTCTATGGGCCCCAACCTGTTGTATGTGTTATTATCCACGCTGTCCATCCCCTTGGCCCAATCATTTTAAGCCTCAGACCCAAGTTTGGGCCAGATCCACTTCCCAGGTGGGTTATATCATGGGACTCAGTGGGGAAACAATGATGTCCACCATTGGAGCCTTCCTAAGGCTCATTGTAATGTTTATACTGCCATCCAGACCTGTGATGTAGGTCTGGATGGAGGGGAAACCACAAATATCTGCCTGATTCCAAAACTTCCTGAGACCCAGCTGGGTACCACGCAGCCCAGCAGGTGGCCCACCCTGTGGGTTCCAACGTGATGTATCTGTTTATACATGCTGCCCATATGTTTATACATGCTGCCCATATGTTTTTCCATGCCATTTTAGAATATGGCCCCAACAATGAGGCAAATCCAAATGTTAGGTGGGCCACACCCGCAGGGAAAAGTAGTCATTGATGCCCACCATTGAAAACTTTCTTGGGGCCACCGTGATGGTTATTTTCATCCAACTAAAGGTTTTGGGCCCATCTTTGGGTTCCACCTTGATGGATGCAGTGTTTAGCATGCCAACCGTCTGACCGATGCGTGGGGCCCAATTTGAGTGGGCTTCACTTAGAAAATGGTGGTGATTGAATACTTACCATTGAAACTTCCTAAGACCGATGATGTATATTTGTTATCCGACCAGTGGGCGGGGCCCGCCATGGTCATTCCTTTGACATATATGTTTTTATCCATGCTGTAGACCTATTTTGTCAACTTATTTTGCATGTGCATGCCCAAGTATGAGGCCGATGTGGTCTCAAGTGGGCTATGCCACGAAGACCTTTACATTTCCAATGGGGCCCACAGTCCGGGTCCCACTCTCTACATATATTGGGCCATATATGAGCAGGGTATTACATGATACGTTTGGTAACATGCTAGTCTACTTAGCTTGATATGTCACACTGATAACATGCTTAGTATAATGAATACCCTGCTCATTCATATGCCTATACGCATTATTTATATGCTTGTTGTGGATCACGAATAATCATAGCACATGCTATTTTGGCTTGTTATACTTAGGGGACTCGTGCGAGACAAGGTCGCCCCACATGATTGCGCAGTATGCTTAAGTTTGGTGCATGACTTGGATTGTATGACTCATGCATTTCGCATTATGTATGTCACGATCGCCTTCAGCATCGGGGTGGTGGCCACCATAGTCACATCGTGGTTGGCAGTAATGGACACCGAAAACTTGTTCTAGTACGTGGGCGCTATGGATGTCCTTGGGTGAAAGTCCCTAAACCCTGTGGTACCAGTAGGATGTTCCAACGTCGAGACCGAGTGGATAACGCAAGCGCCCGAGTGTCAAATACCAGTAGGCTGCATCTCCCACTGCGTCGAGGTCGGTTGGAAAGGGGTGTGACCTTATCCGCCCGAGTGGAGTGGGCTATAAGCTAGGTCGAGTCTGACCAGCTCGTGAAATGGATCCGCTATCGACGAGCCGGGTGGCAATTGGCATACCACTGACGAGGCGGATAGTGAGGTCTTTTCTACTCGCTTGGTTATGCGCGCGATGTGCGGCGGCCAGTATCAGAGTGTACTAGACCCCGGTATGTCCTAGATGAGAACCATTTTGATATGTGGATTAGTAGAGGATTGACGTGTTTGCATTGCATCTCTAGCATGTAACACTCGGCCATGTAGGCCTTTGCATCACATAGCCTTGGGATGGCTGATAGCATTCAAGAATCTGGTAATTTAGCCCTCTATTACTTTCACTTACTCTGATATTTGTATACTTGTCATACGCATCACACAAGCACACACGCACTCTACTGAGCTTCGTAGGAAGCTTATGCAAGTTTGTTTACGCTGTAGGTACTAGGGCACATTAGCAGTGTTGAGCTTGGTTCATGTACCTGATATTTTGGGCTTTTGTTACATTTTGTATTTCCCTTTCCATCACTGTACTCAACAAACTTTATAGTGGATATCTGATGATGTTTTATGATTTTGATTATGCTCCGTTACAAAAAAAAAAAATTTATCCTGAAAATCCTCCTAGTGGGATCCTAGGATCGGAACCTGGCATAGGAGAGCTAAGAGCCGAGAATGGGGTACTACGGAGGCTGTTGGCACCGAGGTCGGCGATCTAGAATTTAGTGAGCCCGGTCCTCGGGTTTGGGGCATGACAGAAGTTGGTATCAGAGCATAACTTGGGAATACTTGTTGATGACATCACATATTTACTGAATGATTGTTGTAGACTTAGAATGATTAGGATCCCAATCTCATGCACTTAGTGACCCACACTAGGATCTTATTACCACATAGTTTATAATAGGATTCCCTATTGTGAGCTTAGAAACTTCTGAATATGGTTCCCTAACGTGTGTGCATTTGAGAGTACCAATGCTAAGAGGTACCTATCCTTTTCTGTAGGATATGGCACCCAAGCGAGCCACCGGTAGGCCGTCGACTAGTGCGGGTACGTCCCGGACAGCCTTAGCCCCAGCTCCAGCTCCAGCTATGACTGCTGGTTAGTTCCAGCAGATGATGCACGGTATGACCTCCACCGTAGAGCGTCAGGAGAGGAGGTCATTCGATGCAGTTGTCCCATCAGAACAGGATCGTGCTCATTCTTTACTGATGTATTTCAGATGAATGGATCCCCTACGTTTCTTGGAGGGGCTAGACCCAGTGGCAACAGAGAGATGGAAATCGGAGGTAAAGAAGATCTTTACTACGATGCGATGCACGACTGAGGAGCGAGTTCCTCTCACCGTTTTCCTTCTTCAGGGAGAGGCTGAGCACTGGTGGGCATCGGTTACCCGAGCCTCCGAGCCTGATTTTGAGTGGACATGGGAGGACTTTATGACCAGTTTGACCGGAAGTTCTTCCCCGAGCATGTCCGCCAGCAGCATGCACTAGAGTTTGATACGCTGGTCCAGGGAGATATGTTAGTGTCGTAGTACGAGGCTTGATTCGTTGAGCTATCCAGATTTGCGACATATTTTGTGGATGATGAGGGGCGGAAGGCCCGTTGATTCGAGAGCGGATTGCACCTTCGTAGCCGTGTCACGGGACAAAAGCTTCCTATGTTTGAGGAGGTTGTGGAGCGGGCCCAGATATATGAGGTAGAGTGGGTCGATGCGCAGCGGATCTGTGACCAGAGCGAAGATCGGAAGGGGAAGAGGAAGGCTCCTTCTAGCAGCTTCCGGCAGGAGTAGACTCGGGCACCGTAGAGGCATCCGGTTCGTCCATCCTTTCGACTGCCAGTAGCACCAGCAGCACCTCCAGCACCGTCCCATAGACAGTTTGCAGGTGTTTGTTACGGATGTGGAGGGACAGGGCACCGTAAACATGAGTATCCCCACCCACAGCAGCAACAGCAGCCACAGCAGCAGAGGCAGCAGCATAGGCCGCAGCAACAGCAGCAGCAACAGCCACAACAGCAGAGGCAGCAGCATAGGCCACAGCAACAGCAGCAGCAGCAGCCACAGCAGTAGAGGCAGCAGCATAGGCCATAGCAACAGCAGCTGTAGCAGCAACGACGACTGCAGAGGGGACAAACACATCCCCAGAAGACTCAGGGCAGGTTTTATGTAGCCCAGCAGGATCCTCAAGCACCTGGAGGAGTCGTTGATGGTACACTCATTGTCTCTGCATGCATAACTCATGTTTTGTTTGATTCTGGCGCATCACATTCTTTTGTATCCAATGATTTCTGCTGATCGACTGGTTTGTCGTTAGAATCCATGCGCGAGGGTTTGTCAGTGTCGACACCCTTAGGGAAGACCGCAGTATTAAGTTTGATATGTTCGTCTTGCCCCGTCCTGTTAGGAGAGACCTTTTTACCTGCCGGCTTGTTTGTTTTCCCGATGACCGAGTTTGATGTTATCTTGGGCATGGATTGGCTGGCCGAGTATCATACTATATTGGACTGCTTTGCTAGAACAGTTACTTTCCTTATACCCAGCATGCCGCAGTTTCAGTTCGTTGCGAGCCAAGAGGAGAGCAGTTGTCATCTTTGTGTCTCGTGCCGTAGAGGAGCTGGTTGCCTTGTGCATCGACCAATTACCGGTAGTTTGTAATTTTTTGGATGTGTTTCAGGAGATTCTAGGGTTGCCACCTCGTCGGCATACCGAGTTTCAGATTGACCTCGTGCCCGGTATCGCGCCTATCTCAAAGGCCCCGTACCGTATGGCACCATTGGAGTTGCGGGAGCTGCAGAAGCAGTTGGACGAGTTGTGTGAACTAGGCTTCATCCGTCCGAGCAGTTCACCGTGGGGAGCGCCGGTACTCTTCGTGAAGAAGGATGGCTCGTTGAGGCTCTGCGTGGATTACCGCGAGCTCAACAAGGTCACGATTAAGAATAGGTACCCGCTTCCAAGGATCGACGATTTATTTGACCAGTTGCGGGAGGCCCAGTTCTTTTTGAAGATTGATCTACAGTCCGGTTATCATCAGGTCCGTGTCCGGGAGGAGGATATCCCGAAGACCGCATTCAGGACGCGTTATGGTCATTTTGAGTTCCAGGTCATGTCCTTCGGACTAACCAATGCACCCACTGTGTTCATGCAGTTGATGAACGAGGTTTTTCGGTCAACCAGTTCGTTGTGGTATTCATTGATGACATTCTGATCTATTCGAGAACTCGGGAGGAGCATGAGCAGCATCTGTAGATCACCTTGCAGACCCTCCGCACACACCAGCTTTATGCGAAGTTGGAGAAGTGCGAGTTTTGGCAGGAGGAGGTGAAGTTTCTCGGTCATGTTGTGACGAGGCAGGGAGTAGCAGTGGATCCGGTGAAGATTGATGTCGTGCGTCAGTGGGGTCAGCCCACGAACATGTCCGAAATCCGGAGTTTCCTTGGGTTAGCAGGTTATTATCATCATTTCATCGAGGGCTTCTTGTTCGCCTCCCCAAGTGTAGGGTTGCGATGTAGTAATAAACTCAGTAAGACCGAGGTCGATCCACAGGGACTTATGTAGAATTTCACAAACTCATCCACAAGTGTCTATTGAAATCTACTAATTAGATTTTGGTATGAAATTAATATGAGTAACAAAAGCTGAATTAAATCGAAAGTAATTAATTATAAGAAGGCACTAGGGGTTCAAGGATCCACTTTAGCAATCCTTGATGTTCAATCCGCTGTGGTTTCTTATTCTCTCAACTAGAGTCGACATTCAAGTCTATCTAGTTGGATGATAGAACTGTTAAACCAAACAGTCTGTAATATGTAAGTTCTGTGCATAAGATTCACTCAATGTAGGCTGAGCTGAGCATGCTCAATTGCATAGGTCATTCCCCTTTTCTATAGGTCCAGTTCTAAATCATAACCATCCTCAAGTCTTCTCACAGGACAAGGCTAGATTAGGATTTGAACTGGATTCAAATCACATGCACAATCCATACATATTCCAGAAAAACAGAAAAATAGAACTTTGGTATGAAGTCCCTTCATGAAGAGCTTAGTACTAGAGCGCATTCCAATTCCTCGGATCATACAGGTCTAGACCGTTGCAAACGAATTAAGAAGCTAAGTAATTCATCCAAACATCCATGAGTCATCACAAGACTAAGAAAAATTACTTAAAAACTTGTATAAACTTCAAACCTTAGTTCACAATCATGAATTCCAAACTAAAAACCACTTAACTACGAATCAAAACATCTTGGATTCACTACAAGCTTCACCTCTTAGCCCTAGCTAAGAGGCTTAGCTGCTCATGATCCAAGGAAACATGAAACAACTACTAAAAGCATGAAAACAGCAAAGCAAACCAAAAGGAGTTGTAAAACTCCAATCTCCACTTCCACAGTCTCCAACCTCACTTGAACCCTTCTCGGATGCCCCAGGAACAATCCCTAGGTGTCTTTTTATAGCCTGGAGGCTTCACAACTTCGGAATAATCGAGAACTTGTGTAATACTTACGCAGCGCAGAGAAAATCGGGATGAAATTAGAAGTTTCTAACTTATTTCGTGCATGGCCGACCGGTCATGACCGGTCGGCTTCAAGTGAAAAACACTCCAGCAAGCATATGACCGGTCGGACGTGTACATTGACTTTCCAGCAACCATGTCCGACGTCTTCAGCAATCCTCCAGCGATCATGGCCGACCGGTCATGACCGGTCGGCCTTATGCAATATCATTCCATCTTCATAGCTGGCCGGTCAAGACCGGTCTGGCCCTCTTGGCCGACCGGTCATGACCGGTCGGCAGTCTTCATGCTTCTTCATTTCTTCCTTTTCTTTCTTTCCTTGCTTCTTTCTTTCGCTTTCTCTCTTCTTTTCTTCTTTGGTCCTCAAGTAATCTCGGCAGTCTTCATGCGTCTTCAATTGAGTAGAGTCCACCCTCAATCCTGTAGTCACAAAACATACATTGGATTAGCTTACAAACCATACAAACCTTGCACAATGAGTGATGAATTGGGGTTGGAATATGCACAATTAAGAGCTCAACGCACCCCCCAACCAGCATTTTGCTAGTCCCGAGCAAAACATGCGTGACCTAATCCCATCCTTCAAAACTCAACTCTCTTTCAGAAACCATCCTTCTATACATTCCAAGGTTCATAAGCTTAAGATTCAGAAACATTAGGCAACAGAGGTTGAAACCGTAAACCCTCAAAACATAATAAGCATTCATATGAAATTCCCGCTGATTGGTTGATAAATAGAAGGACTTGAACAAATTCATCCTAGTGTGGGTAGTGAAAATTCATCTCACGAGTTTCTAGGATTATCTTTTTCATAGATCAAGTAGACTATAGAACTCAAGGTACATAGAGCCACATCAAGCCAATGACAGGAATTTGCCTTACAGTCCTTCCGACGACTTTCACACTACATCCCATTTCCGGCTTTGGTTACGGGTAGACCATCCCCCAGTTGGTAGTAGGTAGCCCTAATCGGATTTTTCCACCGTTTTTCCACATTCCCAATTTCATCCTTCCTTTTCCTTTTTCTTTTTAAATTAGATAGGATTTTTAAAAATCCATATCTTTCATTATTTTCCCATGGACAAGGATGGACAAAGTACCCCGGCCTGATTTCTCAATACCTTAATTCAAAGTCTAGCTAATCCATAAATCACATAATCCCTTCAACTCATGAAAATCGTATAATGTGAACTAGGTGTAAAAGTGTTCAGGTTTTCTATCAATCACAAAAATAGGGGAGTTCACATATAAAACCATTATGCTATGAGAGATTCTAGACATCCAGCCCCAGACACTTCATATCTCCTCCTCTTATGCTCATATCAACTTGAATGCATAGAACCGGTGTTTTCCAAAAGAGTTTCGAATTTTTAAAAAATCGAAAAAATTTCCACATGATTGCTTGAAATGTTGCAAAACGCTGGATTCATCCAAGTGATCCTACACCCCCCAACCAAATCTTGCATTGTCCTCAATGTAAAAGATGTGCAATGAGCAAAACATGAGAGCAATTTGAAAATAAAAGGGAGTGAGGAATGATAGTACCTGAGAAAGTGAAAAGTGAAAATCTTCCTCCTTCTAACAAACCTAAAAAAGAAAAATAGAAGCAGCAAAATCCTAATCCTAACTACTCTATACCTCCATCAGACTAGGAGATCAATCATCCTGATACACAGGATCATTCAGAGGTATGGACATACCTTCTGAAGGGAATTTCTCAAAGAACGGCTTTAATCGCTGCCCATTCGCTTTAAAAATGTTGCCGTTCCTCGGATTCAACAGCTCGACAGTCCCATATGGATAAACAGTTTGCACAATGTAGGGACCGGTCCATCGAGATCTCAATTTTCCCGGAAATAGATGTAAGCGAGAATTATACATGAGGACTTTTTGATTTACCGTGAATATTTTGCGAAGAATATTCTTATCATGGAATATCTTCGTCTTGTCCTTGTAAATTCTCGCATTCTCATAAGCTTCATTCCGGATTTCTGCAAGTTCATTCAATTGTAGTTTGCGTAACGAGCTTGCCTTGTCAGAATTGAAATTCATCTTCTTAATAGCCCAATATGCCCTATGTTCTAACTCCACAGGCAAGTGACAAGCCTTCCCATAGACAAGTCTATAGGGAGACATTCCAATAGGGGTTTTGAAAGCTGTACGGTAAGCCCAAAGCGCATCGGTAAGCCGAAGCGACCAATCCTTGCGATCGGGGTTCACCGTTTTCTCTAAAATGTGTTTAATCTCCCTATTAGATATTTCAGCTTGTCCACTAGTTTGTGGGTAATAGGGAGTGCTCACTTTGTTTGTTACGCCATATTTCTTCATTAAGGCTTCAAAAGGGCGATTGCAAAAGTGAGACCCTCCATCACTTATGATGACTCGAGGCGTTCCAAACCGGGAAAGAATATTTTCTTTTAAAAATCTAATGACCGTTTTATGGTCATTATTCCTGCAAGGGATAGCCTCGACCCATTTGGAAACATAGTCGACGGCAAGCAAGATGTATAGGTTTTCAAAAGAAGATGGGAATGGGCTCATGAAATCGATGCCCCAACAATAAAAAATTTCGATTATTAAGATGGGATTGAGTGGCATCATATTTCTACGGGAGATTCCCCTTAATTTCTGACAAGGTTCACATGCTTTGCAAAACTCATGTGTGTCTTTGAACATAGTGGGCCAATAAAACCCACATTGCAGAATTTTCGCTATGGTCTTTTTCGCCGAAAAGTGGCCACCACATGCTTGAGCATGACAGAAGGAGATGATACTTTGTTGCTCATCATCTGGGACACATCTCCTTATGATTTGATCGGGACAATACTTGAATAAGTATGGGTCGTCCCATAGGAATTTCCGCACCTCCGAGAAGAATCTATCCTTATCTTACTTTTTCCAATATGTAGGAATTGTACCTGTAGCAAGATAGTTAGCAATGTCCGCATACCATGGTAATTGGGAAATAGCAAAGAGTTGTTCATCAGGGAACATGTCATTGATTGCAGTCGTTTCAGGGGAATCAGTGAGGACAAGTCGAGAGAGGTGGTCAGCTACTACATTCTCTACTCCTTTCTTATCACGTATTTCTATGTCGAATTCCTGGAGTAGAAGGATCCATCTTAACAACCGTGGTTTAGCATCCTTCTTAGAAAGAAGATACTTAAGCGCGGCATGGTCAGTGAATATAATGATCTTGGATCCAATCAAGTAGGACCTAAACTTTTCCAACTACAGCTAAAAGTTCCTTTTCAGTAGTGGTGTAGTTTGCTTGGGCTGAGTTTAGGGTTCTACTTGCATAGTAGATGACACATGGCTTTTTATCTTTTCTTTGGCCTAACACGGCCCCAATAGCATAGTCGCTAGCATCACACATAATATCAAAAGGAAGGCTCCAATCGGGTGGTTGCATTATTGGAGCGCATGTCAACATACCTTTAAGGGTGGTAAAAGCCTTTTGACATTCTTCATTCCACTCGAATGAATTTTCCTTTTGAAGTAGGTTACATAAAGGGCGAGAGAGTGAACTGAAGTCCTTTATGAACCTTCTGTAGAATCCTACGTGTCCTAAAAAGGACCGGATATCTCGTATGCTTTTGGGTGGTGGGAGGTTAGAGATAAGATCAATTTTCGCCTTGTCCACCTCAATTCCATTTTGTGAAACGATATGACCAAGTACAATCCCCTTTTGAACCATGAAGTGGCACTTCTCCCAATTGAGCACAAGGTTCTTCTCTTCACATCTTTTTAGCACAGATTTCAAGTGCTCAAGGCACTCATCAAAGCTACAGCCGAATACGGAAAAATCATCCATGAAGACTTCGAGAATGGTCCCCACCATGTCAGAAAAGATGCTCATCATACAACGCTGAAAGGTGGCAAGGGCATTACATAGTCCAAACGTCATCCGTCGATAGGCGAAAGTGCCGAATGGACATGTGAATGTAGTCTTTTCTTGGTCTTCACGGGCAATTTCTATTTGGTTGTACCCTGAATAGTCATCAAGGAAGCAAAAGCGGGAATGACCCGCCAACCGTTCTAAAATCTGATCAACAAACGGTAGGGGGAAGTGGTCTTTCCTCGTGACAGTGTTTAGCTTCCTGTAGTCAATGCACATTCTCCAACCGGTAGTGACTCTAGTTGGTACGAGTTCATTATTGGCATTGGCTACGATGGTTATTCCGGATTTCTTAGGCACCACTTGAGTTGGGCTCACCCATTGGCTATCGGATATTGGGTAAATAATACCTACATCCAATAGTTTCACCACTTCGGCCTTAACCACATCCTTCATGTTTGGATTTAGTCGTCTCTGTGGTTGCCGGGATGTCTTTGTATTTTCCTCAAGGTGTATGCGGTGAGTACAAATCAGTGGGTCTATGCCTTTGAGATCCACAATTGACCATCCAATGGCACTCTTGTGTTCTAATAGAGTGGCTATTAGCCTACTCTCTTGTTCCTCATCCAAGTGGGAAGAAATCACCACTGGATATGTCTCATCTCGACCTAAATAAACATATTTTAGCTCACTTGGCAATGGTTTTAGGTCGAGTGTAGGTGCCTTGATGTTAGATGGGAGGGCCTTGTTCTCAATTACAGGTAAAGGTTCAATTGGGGCCCTCCATCTTTTATTGTCAAGTACTGGCATCATCTCTAGAATGGCATCCATCTCTTGTATTGTGTAATCATTTGTCTCATGAGAATGGGCCATACATGCCTCCAAAGGGTTGGAAAATAGTGATAAGGGGACTGTATCCTCCACGAATGATTCGATCATGTTTAATTCGTGGACATCATCATCAACTTCCCGCGGTTGTTTGCATAAATCAAATATGTTAAGCTCAAGGGTCATATTTCCAAAGGACATTTGTACAAGTCCGTTTCTACAATTGATAATGGCGTTTGAGGTAGCTAGAAACGGTCGTCCAAGTATGACGGGAATTTGAGCATTGGTGCCTATCACGGGATGTGTGTCCAAGACAATAAAATCTACTGGGTAGTAGAATTTATCAATTTGGACTAGAACATCCTCTATCATTCCTCTCGGTATCCGGATGGATCTATCAGCAAGTTGGAGTGTGGTTTTGGTGGGTTTCAATTCACCTAACCCAAGTTGTTCATAGACCGAGTATGGAATGAGATTCACACTTGCCCCCAAGTCGAGTAGGGCTTGTTTAATCTGGTAGTCTCCTATGATGCATGAGATAGTTGGACTACCTGGATCCTTGTATTTTTGGGGCACCTCTTGTTTGATTATGGCGCTCAAATTCTCAGCCAAAAGAACTTTGTTGTGAACGTTATGTTTCCTTTTGACTGTACACAATTCCTTTAGAAATTTGGCATAAGATGGTATTTGTTTTATTGCATCCAACAGCGGGATGTTGATCTTCACCAGCTTGAAAACTTCCAGAATCTCCAGATTTTTATCTAAAGGTTTAGGTGAAATCAACCTTTGTGGAAATGGGGCAACCGGCTTGTATTGTCTTTCCGGTTCTTTCTCTTGTGGAATATTGTTTGGGCTATCATCCTCTTTGGGAATTTCCGGATCCTTAGGCTTAAGCCTTCACCGGATTAGATTTGTCAATTTCTTTCTCACTTCTCAAAGTGGTGATAGCTTGGACATGTTCCGTATGGTGGGAGGATGAGCTTGCATCTTGTATCTCATACTGGGTCCTTGGGTTAGGAAGAGGTTGAGCAGGCAGTGTGCCCTTCTCTCTAACACTGAGGTGAGCTTCAACTCTAGTCAGAGATGTTTTCAATTCATTGATGGCTTGGTTTGAATTTTGATTGAATTTCAATTGCTCTTGCATGAACCCATCTATTTTTAGAGAATTTGTCTTGTTATACTCATTCTGGACCGATACGAATGCACCCAACATTTCTTCTAGTGATATTTTTGGAGTGTTGTTTGCATTTGCATTGGGTCCATTTCTCCAACTGAAGTTGGGATGGTTCTTCCAATTAGGATTAAACGTGTTTGAGTTTGGAGCACCATATTGCTGTTGATAACTGTTTATGGCATTTGTTTGTTCTTGTAAGATGCCTTGAACTGCTGAAATTGTGGGACAATCTGGTGTAGCATGTTGATTTCCAGCACAAATTCCACAAACAGTTTCAACTTCAGTGGAGTTGATTGTTTCTCCTTTCCTTAATTCCATGGCTTCGACCTAGGGCTGTCAACGGGTCGGATACGGGCCGGATCAATGATGATCCGAATCCGACCCGATTAAGAATATATCCGACCCGAATCCGACCCGAATCCGACCCGATTAAGAATATATCCGACCCGAATCCGACCCGAATCCGATTCGGATCACAAGTATATGATCCGAACCCGACCCGATTAAATTTTTCGAAATCCATTTCCGATCTGATTATGATCCGACCCGATATCCGACCGGATATCCGAGAGAGGAGAGAGAGAAAGAGAGAGAGAGAAAGAGAGATTCTCATATATTTTTATTTTATTTTATTTTATTTATTTATTTTTTTATCGGGTCGGATCGTTAACGGGCCGGATCAAGGTTGATCCGAATCCGACCCGAATATTAAATGGATCATATTTGGATATCCGTATCCGACCCGATTATCCGATTATTGATCCGAATCCGATTAAATCGGATCGGATACGGATCGGATACGGATCTTGATCCGTGCCATTGACAGCCCTACTTCGACCTTTCTTGTAAGGCTAGCCAACCGTGCACTTATGCTATCTTCTTCTGATAAGACGTACATTCCTCCCTTTTCCTTTTGTTGGCCAGTCTTGGAAGTAGTTGGTTTCGATGTGTCCCAAGACTGTGCACTCTCAGCCAATTCTTCCAAATAATCCCATGCTTCATCAGCTTCCTTATTCATGAACTCCCCATTACACATCATTTCTACAAATTGGCGCATGGGTGAAGTCAGTCCTTCATAGAAAAAACTTATAACCCGCCAAATTTCATAGCCATGATGTGGGCATGTGTTTAATAGGTCCTTAAACCTCTCCCAACATTGGAAAATGTTTCATCTTCCTTTTGGGCAAAATTCATGATAAGGCGCTTCAGCATATTCGTTTTATAAGTAGGGAAGAATTTCTTTATGAATTCTCTGTGCATACCAGTCCATGCACCAATTGATCTTGGCCTCAATGCATAAAGCCAGCCTTTAGCTTTATCTTTAAGGGTGAAAGGGAAGAATTTAAGTCTCACCACATCTTCCGTTACGTTTGCAAAGTGCATGGTGGTGATTACCTCATCAAACTCCTTAAGGTGTTGATAGGCACTTTCACTGTCTAAACCATGGAATTTAGGGAGGAGATTGATCACTCCCGGTTTTAAGTCTATGTTCCCTGCATTTGGTGGAAATATTATGCATGAGGGAGTACTCGTTCTTGCAGGTTGCAAGAAATCACGTAAAGTCCTTGGTCGGGGAACATCCTCAACCACATTCTCCCCAGTTTCAGTTTGATTTGGGACCGGGTTAGGTTGATTTGCAGCCATATTTTCAGATAAAATTGGAGAGTCTAGATGTCTCCTAGCACGTGGCTCTCTATCAATTCCTTCTACTATCCCCCCTTCACTTATGAGTCGGTTATTGGAATCCTGAGCCCAATGTGGCATGCAAAACAAAAAATAAGAAACAAAAAGAAGGAAGAATTCTTCCTCCCTTTTCTTTACTCTTCTCTAAGACCGAAGCACAAGGTGTCTTGCAATGGCTAGGCCAGAAGCAAGGATAGAGACCGATTTCTCCTGGTCAATAGGGGTTCAGAGAACTCCCCACCCACTCTTTGAATCTTTTGAGAAAAAGTGCAGAAAAAGGAGAAAGAGGAGTAGAGATAAGAAAAGAAATCTCTGAGCACAAGGTGATCCAAGGCGGTAGAGCCGACCAATAGGAATCCAGGTGGCAAAAAGGCCGACCTTTCAGAGATCCAAAGGGAGTCTCCACCCACTCTACGAGAGATGAATAAGATAGGAATGAATAGGAGAAGGAGAAGAGTAAGGTTTAGAAAGATAGAACCTGATTCGCACTTGAAACTCTTGTATCTTCTTCAGCTTCCTAGAAATCCCTGAAAAGAAAAATCAAATAAATAAACTAAGTTAGTCCTAAAATCCTAAAAAAAATCCTAAATAGATACTAATTTCAGAAATTTGTGAAAAACCGTCAAAGATCCCCGGCAACGGCGCCAAAAACTTGTTCACCTCCCCAAGTGTAGGGTTGCGATGTAGTAATAAACTCAGTAAGACCGAGGTCGATCCACAGGGACTTATGTAGAATTTCACAAACTCATCCACAAGTGTCTATTGAAATCTACTAATTAGATTTTGGTATGAAATTGATATGAGTAACAAAAGCTGAATTAAATCGAAAGTAATTAATTATAAGAAGGCACTAGGGGTTCAAGGATCCACTTGTAGCAATCCTTGATGTTCAATCCGCTGTGGTTTCTTATTCTCTCAACTAGAGTCGACATTCAAGTCTATCTAGTCGGATGATAGAGCTGTTAAACCAAACAGTCTGTAATATGTAAGTTCTGTGCATAAGATTCACTTAATGTAGGCTGAGCTGAGCATGCTCAATTGCATAGGTCATTCCCCTTTTCTATAGGTCCAGTTCTCAATCATAACCATCCTCAAGTCCTCTCACAGGACAAGGCTAGATCAGGATTTGAACTGGATTCAAATCACATGCACAATCCATACATATTCCAGAAAAACAGAAAAATAGAACTTTGGTATGAAGTCCCTTCATGAAGAGCTTAGTACTAGAGCGCATTCCAATTCCTCAGATCATACAGGTCTAGACCGTTGCAAACGAATTAAGAAGCTAAGTAATTCATCCAAACATCCATGAGTCATCACAAGACTAAGAAAAATTACTTAAAAACTTGTATAAACTTCAAACCTTAGTTCACAATCATGAATTCCAAACTAAAAACCACTTAACTATGAATCAAAACATCTTGGATTCACTACAAGCTTCACCTCTTAGCCCTAGCTAAGAGGCTTAGCTGCTCATGATCCAAGGAAACATGAAACAACTACTAAAAGCATGAAAACAGCAAAGCAAACCAAAAGGAGTTGTAAAACTCCAATCTCCACTTCCACAGTCTCCAACCTCGCTTGAACCCTTCTCGGATGCCCCAGGAACAATCCCTAGGTGTCTTTTTATAGCCTGGAGGCTTCACAACTTCGGAATAATCGAGAACTTGTGTAATACTTACGCAGCGCAGAGAAAATCGGGATGAAATTAGAAGTTTCTAACTTATTTCATGCATGGCCGACCAGTCATGACCGGTCGGCTTCAAGTGAAAAACACTCCAGCAAGCATATCCGACCGGTCATGACCGGTCGGACGTGTACATTGACTTTCCAGCAACCATGTCCGACGTCTTCAGCAATCCTCCAGTGATCATGGCCGACCGGTCATGACCGGTCGGCCTTATGCAATATCATTCCATCTTCATAGCTGGCCGGTCAAGACCGGTCTGGCCCTCTTGGCCGACCAGTCATGACCGGTCGGCAGTCTTCATGCTTCTTCATTTCTTCCTTTTCTTTCTTTCCTTGCTTCTTTCTTTCGCTTTCTCTCTTCTTTTCTTCTTTGGTCCTCAAGTAATCTCCATTAGAATATTCCCAAATGAGCTCTTTATGTCTTCAATTGAGTAGAGTCCACCCTCAATCCTGTAGTCACAAAACATGCATTGGATTAGCTTACAAACCATACAAACCTTGCACAATGAGTGATGAATTGGGGTTAGAATATGCACAATTAAGAGCTCAACACTTCTCCCGTATTGCAGCCTCGCTGACCAGGTTGACCCGGAAGGGCGCTGAGTTCGTTTAGAGTGATGCCTGTAAGCAAGCATTTGCAGAACTGAAGGACCGTCTTACTTCTACACCAGTCCTCACTCTTTCCTCCAGGAGTGAAGGATTCGTGGTTTTTATAGATGCCTCGCATATTGGTTTGGGTGCTGTCCTAGTGCAGCATGGTAGACTCGTGGCCTTCGGGTCTCGCCAACTCAAGGTCCATGAGCAGAACTACCCCACACATGATTTGGAGTTAGCAGCGGTAGTCTTCGCACTAAAGGTGTGGAGGCACTATCTTTATAGGGTCAGGTTCGAGCTCTTTTCTAACCACAAGAGCCTGAGTACCTCTTCTCGCAGTTTGAGTTGAACGTGAGGTAGAGACGCTGGATGGAGCTCCTGAAAGATTATGATTTCGATCTTTAGTACCACCCTGGCAAGGCCAACGTGGTGGCAGATGCCCTCAGCCGTCAGCGACGAGGCCTGGTGGCGCATATGATGGTCCGGGATTGGAGGATACTCGAGGATGTTGCTGAATATGATTTTGAGCCGAGCCTGCAGTCTTCTATCGCGCAGTTATCGAGCTTGTCGATTCAACCCTCTCTTGTTTCTAGGGTGATCGAGGCTCAGCAGGTCAATTAGACGTTGCAGGATTATCGAGTAGAGGCCGTGTCAGAGGATCAAACAGATTGGTAGATTGGGTCAAATGCTAGACTTTGTTTCAGGGGTCGGTTGTGTGTCCCAGATATTTTACAGTTGCGCAGAGATCTATACGTGCACTTATGTTGTCTTCTTCTGAAAGGACATAAATTCCTCCATTTTCTCTTTGTTGGCTTGTCTTGGGATTTGCTGGTTTAGATGTATCCCAAGATTATGCATTCTAGGCTAAGACATCAAAATAATCCCATGCTTCCTCGGCTTCCTTGTTCATGAATTCCCCATTAAACATCATCTCTACAAATTGGCGCATGGGCAAAGTCAGTCCTTCATAGAAAAAACTTATTACCCGCCAACTTTTGTAGCCATGATGTGGGCATGTATTCAACAAATCCTTGAACCTTTCCCAACATCGGAAGAAGGTCTCGTCCTCTTTTTAAGCGAAGTTCATGTTAAGCGCCTCAGCATGATTGTTTTATACATAGGGAAGAACGTTTTTATGAACTCCCTAGTCATCTCAGTCCATACCAATTGATCTTGGCTTTAATGCATGAAGTCAAGCCTTTCTCTTTAAGTAAAAAGGAAAATAACTTAAGTCGCACGACATCATCAGTTACGTTTGCAAAGTGCAATGTGGCTATCACCTCATCGAATTCCTTAAGATGTTGATATGCACTTTTACTATCTAGTCTATGAAATTTAGGAAGAAGTTGGATTACTCCTGGTTTAATATCAATATTTCCTGCATTGTATGGAAAGATGATGCACGAGGGAGTTCTTGCTCTTATAGGTTGCAAGTAATCACGTAGAGTTCTAGGTCGATGAACGTTCTCAACTTCGTTCTCTCCTATTTCTGTTTGATTTTGGCCCAGATTTTGATTGGCCCTATGATCGGGTTGATTGTCAGCCATACTTTCAGAAAAGATTTGGAAATCTAAATGTTTCTTAGCACGGGGTTCCTTATCAATCCCCTCAACAATCCCTCCTTCACTAATTAATTGATTATTTGAATCCCCAACCCAATGTGGCATACAATTTCAGAAGAATAAAAGACTCGAAAAGAAGAAAAAGTTAGAAAAACCTGATTTGTAGTAACTACTTCAACTCCTAAAAATCCTTGCAAAAACAAAACAAAATAAACTTAGTTAGTACTAATGAAAGATTCCTAAAAATTTCAAATAAAAACTGTTTTCAGAAATCCTGTAAACAGTATCAAAATCCTTAGCAACGATACCAAAAACTTGTTCGCTTCACCAAGTGTAGGGTTACTATGTAGTAATAATCTCGGTAAGACTGAGGTCGATCCATAGGGACTAACTCAGGAATTTCCAGAATTACTTTCAATAGCCTTTAATTAAAATCAAAACTAAACAAAGTTGGAAGTTGAATATAGATAGGTAATCTGTAACTAACAGTGAATGTAACAATGTAAAAAAAGCATTAGGGTGCCGAGGATCCACTTGTAAATATCCTTAATACATAATTCGCTGGGTTTCTCAATTACACAAGTAAAATCGAAATCAAATCCTATCTAGCCGGATTATAGAGCAGTTATATCATTAAACAATATATCATATGTGTTGTTCATCAACATGATTCCCTCAATTCAAGTTAGGATTTGAGCACACTCAATTGCATAGGTTAATCCTAGTTCTAATAGGTTAAGATCACAACTATGATAAATATCAAACCTTGTCATTAGGCTTAACTAATATCATGGTTTGAACTTGATTTAAATCACATAAACAACCAACACATATTCCAGAATTTTTGGAAAAAGATAGAACTTTGGTTTGAAGTTCCCACATGAAGATCTAAGTCAAGAGCATAGTGAATTCGATTCCTCGGAGCGTACAGGTCTAGATCTTAGTAAAACAATTAAGAATTAAGCATAATTCTCCCAAACATCCATGAGTCATCATAAGATTAAGAAAAACTAACTTAAACTTTATTCAAACTTAAGCAAATCATTGTTCAACATTAAAATTCAATCCATGAAACCCTAAAATGAATCAAAGCATCTTAGATGAACTACAAGCTTCACCTCTTAGCCCTAGCTAAGAGGTTTAGCCGATCATGCTAAAAGAAAACATGAAAGCAAATACAAACATGGAAACTAGAAAGAAAATTAGAAAGAGGGAGTTCTATAACTCTACAATCATCCGTCTCCACCTCCCACTATGATAGATCTCTTCTAGGATAAGTTAGGAAGGATTAGAGGTCCCCTTTTATAGCACAAATCCGCCTTTTGCTTGAAAACTTCTGGAATTGCGTACCTCCTTACGCAGACAGGTTCGATTAATCGGAACGTAGTCTCTGATTGATCGCAAAAGAGTCTAGAGAATTGTTATTTTCCACCGCTTATTCCGATTGATCGAACACCTCGTTTCGATTGATCAGAGGTGTGTCGATTGATTGAAAATATGTCCAGAGAGTTTATTCAAAATTTGATTTTTTTGGTATATCCAATGGGTGGTCCGATCAATCGGAGATTCATAAAAAACTCCTCTGATTAATCAGACACCTATTGGCGATCCATCGAAAATGCTGATTTCTTCTTTTTTCTTCTCCTTTCTCTTCCGACTTTCTTTACTTGATTTCTTCCTTTCCTTGACTCTTCAATTTTCCTTTGAAGTGTCCTTTATCATCCAAATGATGAGGCTTCTCTCTTATTCTTACAATCACAAAACCATCCATTAGATCGATCTTTAAATGTCCAAATCGTGTATAGTTAGTGATGAAATGGGGTTAGAATAAACACATTTAAGAGCTCAACATCCGGCTGGCCAACTAACATTCAGAACTCGAGTTTCTGTTTTGAGTTTCGATTTTTTCTATGCAAGTCTAGAAGATTCTTCGTCGGTGGGTGGTTTGTGCTATAAAAGGACACCTCCTCTTCATCCTCAAGGCATGCTAGGATGTGGGGAGGATCAAGGAACCTTTGGAGAAGGATTTCTTTTATTTTTCTTCTAGTTATTAGTTGTTTTTCATATTTTTGAGGCCTCTGGTTCAAGGATGTTAGAGATGAGCTAAAACTTCTTAGCTAGGGCTAAGAGGTGAAGCTTTTGATTCATTTTTTATGGATTGATGCAACCTAGGTTTTCTTTTTATACTTTGATTGAAGAATTTGGTTTAATAAGAGTTTGAATAAAGTACTAGTTTAGTTTTGTTTTGATCTCTTGATGACTCCGGGCTCATGTGCTTTTTAATGAATCTAAACATAGTAGCTTACCTTTTGGCATTGTTTATGCTTGTGTAGTTCATTGATCTATCATCTACTCCGGGCATGATAGACTCTTTGATTGCCTTGTGTACAATAGCACGATCTTTATGTAGGAACTCATTCAAACTAAAGTTCCAATCTTTTATGATAATCTGAGATAGTTGTTTTGTTAGTTGATTTTGATTTAATTAGAGTTCTAATCATTAGTTGTAGTTAAGTCTAGTGATAGGATTTGATGAAAGCTATGGTTGTGAATCTTAACTAGATTGGAAAGAGGCTTGGCCTATACAATTGAGTATGCCCAAGGCCTGAGCATTATTGTGGGAATCGAATCAATGAATAAGCAATTATTTTATATAAGTGTTGATTGAACTGCTCCATATTCTGATCAGATAGAGATAGAAATTCGATTTTGATTGAGTTGTGAGAGACCTAGTTGTGTTGATGCATTGAAAACAGTCAAAAGTGGATCCTTGGCGCTCTAGTGCCTTTTTAGATGATCATTACCTCTCATAATCACTGTTTAATTCCAATCATTATTTTTCTGATTTAGATCTTAATGTGATTTCAACAGTAGGTTGTTTTAAATAAATTCTGAAAATATCTACATATAAATTTCTGCGGGATGATACTCGGTCTTTCTGAATTATTACTACAGTCGCAACCCTACACTTGGGGAGTGAACACCCACCATCTCATCTAGCCATAAGAGCTGACAGTCTTTCTATAAAGTCCAGGAAGCATGAACCTCGCGCCCGTCTAGGTCATCAAAAGATGATGCCACATCCACTCCCGGTGAGCGGGACCCATGCCATATGCCTGCTCTACTCTAGCTACATCCGGTAATATCATCGAAATGCCCTGATCATATCCAAATTGTCTAGCAAATCGGCTGGGGTAATAAGGTTCCCGCCAGAACTCCATTCCTTCACGGAGCAGGAAGCGAAGCAATGCGAATGGATGCTAAGAACTCTCTGTCAATATTATTCACAGAGTGCTCATCATCAACGACTTCTCGATCCTCATCGACGCTAGAAATAGGAAAGTGGTAGAAGCAAACCTCTATCCAACTGCCAATTTTAAAAGTTACCCAATCAGGTGTTTGTGTTATCATCTCAAGTTTCTTGTAGTAATAGAGGGGCGCATGATTAGTGCAGAACTACCGAAAGAGATCCATTCCGTACGTCCATGAGAAATATATACCCAACCATCCATAGAAGAAATGCCATGGGCAGTAAGCCATATTCATTCCTCGTCTAGGTCAATCTTGGTTACTGACAACATTGTCGAACGCCTTATACAGACTGCATAATACTGGAGGCACTAAAGAATATTGATGACCATTTGTAAGAGCCCCTGCCACGACTGTTAATATTAACATCCTTGGAACTAGGCAACACAACTGCCGACAACTAATAAGCTAAAAAACATGTTAGTTCACAAGTTGACGTAAGCTCATTCGGATTGCGGAATCTATGTTCGAAATGTTCCTTCATCAAGACTCAGTCTTCCTGCAGAGTTCCATATCCTTCATAATCAATGCTTCAAGAATAAAGAAGAGTTTCACGTCATAAGCAAAGAAACTAAAAGCATACGGAACGTAAAGTACAAAAGGGGCATCAGAAGAAATGTTACTTCATCCTCTGGATGAAGTAGATCAGTTAGTCCTCGTAATGAATCTTTTTAATATTGTCAAACTGTGATAAATCAGCGAACAACTCTAGACAAGCCTCTGAATGGTAAGTGTCTTAAGGACTTTCAAGTCGAGATATAGATCTTCATCAGTTCGGACGTACTCCTGGTAATACTCACCTATAATGGACAAGCCGGCCATTATCCGGAGATCCCATAGGGTTATGCTCATCTCCCCATATGGAAAATGGAATGAATTAGTAACAGAAGACCAGTAGTTCAAGAAGCTTCGAAGAATTGTTGGATCTTGGGAGAAATACCCAAAAGTTGCATTGATAGCTTGATACAGGCTGACTTGCTTCAAAACCCTTTCATGGCGAACCAGAATCTCTTTTGCCCATGGCTCGTTACCGACCCGCTCATTCAGATGACCTTCCATACGAAAGTTCTTTGTTGTCCAGATCGTCTTCTTGTCCATGTACCCAAACCTTTGCTGCACCATTTCGAAATAATGAGCTGGATAAAGAGTGTGAGGGTCACAAGTCGGCGCAAGGAAAACCATTTCTCTTAGGAGGCCTACCCGCTGCTCTCTCCCATCGTCAACTAGTAAGGTAGTCAACAACTGCTGAGGAGCAGATGTCCACATTTCAACCCCATAAAAATGAAAAGGACCTTGAACATTAGATGGCTCAATACTTGGGAAGGGTTTATGCCTTGCAAGAGACTTTTCGTGCGTAATAACTCGACCATTGTAGGGATTCGTGATGAAGAAGATGCATGTCACAAGTGGTCTTGTTTTTGTCCCAGCTAATCTTCATCCTATAATGCTTCAGATCGGCAAGCTGTGTCAGCCACTCTGCTCGACCGATTTCTTCTGCCGGCAGGTTAGAAGGGCCAGCTCCAATGACACCCTGAGCATCAAAAAGTTGACAATACCAAGTGGCCCATTCTTGTTCGGTCCCTCGCATTGGAGGTTCAGATATGGTCTTCTCTACATAAACGTGCAACAACACCTCATGGGAAGCTGCTTAATACGATCGGAGAAATCCATCACTTCAGGTTTAACTGTCGCAAAGAAGTGCGAGTGACACTTTGTTGTAGATGGATCGACAATATCTTCAGCCACCCTCTTCTTCCTATGTTGCGCAGGTGAGGGACCAGAAACTTACGACCCAGAAGCTTCACCAGAATATCTCGTCGTTGTCACCATGATTTCTTGTGGTACGCAAATGACAAAACATCAAGAGAAAGCTCCATGGCATGCAACAAGCAACACAATAAGGTACGCATTATAAAAAATAAAATCGCATCATCCAGTCATGGATTGCACACACAAACGAATCACACCAATAAATAAATAGCGTAATAGGACACACAGTGCAAGAAGTAAAGTCACACCACCCAAACATAACCATACATACGAACAAACCTTAGGTAAGATGATACACACAATCACAATAAAAAAAACATGAAGGAAACAAGATTTGAATGCACATTGAATGAACAAACACGCATATCCCGTAACGCAACGAATGCAATCATAATTCTACACATGTGATTGATGCACATATGGATCCACATTTAAACCCGCACTTCACCCATGCATTCGACTTGGAAATGATCTCGATAAGTCCAGACGTTTACGAACAATGCTGGGCGAAGACAAGAAGAAACAATCCCAACATCGGATATACGCAATTGTTCGCACACAATAATTTTACATGCACTTAAAGTATTGTGATTAAAGTTCAACAAGTATATCCTAAACCTGCCTAAAATGGACTGTCACAGGCCACAGAAGAACAAGACAAGCAGCATATTACAGGCCTAAAATGCTAAGTTCCGAATCATGTTCAAATATTAAGTGTGATAGCCACAAACGGTATCAAATTTGGCTGAGAATGGAGCTGAATGCATGAATTTTTCACTGAGGGCAAAAGAGATGCCAAAATCTCAAACCTTGGTTAAGTAGTGGGCTGACATGCACCCGGGGAGGTGCCCCAGGCGCATGTGCCCTCCCACATGCGCCCAAGCTAGCAAGTAATGAAAGGAAGGGAATTCTGAAGATGCCCCAGGCACATGTGATTTCTCACATGTGCCCACTTCATATTGAAAGAAAATGCAAGTTAGGAGTTAAGCTCCAAGCGCATGTGCCCTTGCACATGTGCCCACACTCGATGAAGGGAGGCCACATGCACCCATCCTTAAGTTCTGAAAAAAGTTCAAGTTCAGAGCAAGGCTCTAGGCACAAGTCCAGAACTACACGTGCCCGGGACATGCGCCCAGCTCCTGGGACATTCCCATATGCACCTTGGGACGAAATCCCATGCACCAAATAACATCAGAGGCCACATGTGCCCACTCCCTGAGGAAAAGCTCTCTCAGCTCAGAGAAAAATCACCTCTTCGAATAAAAAAATGAGCAAATGACTCAGTGAGTTACCTATTTATACTTGAGCCTGGAAATCGGTGCACTGCACTAGCATGACGTAAGCATCCAGCGCAGCACATCGGGGGGGGGGCACTTGTTGGGGCTCAAATTCGCACCCATGATAAAACAACGTGTGGCGGTTTGTCTACAACATTTCGGTTTAAATTCAGGGCCGGGAAATACTCAAAAAAACCAACGCAACCCTAACCTGCGTAGTCATGAACAAAACCTACGAATGATATTTCAGAGTGAAACTGGACATGCGTATTACAGCCAAATAATCCAGAACACTCGAAAACCCTTAACTTGCAAGCTTGAACGTTGTGCGGCTCATATCTTTACCTACGCAGCTCGAAATGTGTTTTGCCTATATTTGGAGCTTACCGAAAGGGTCCAAAAGCCTACAGATACTATTTTGGAGTGAAATGGACATGCGTATTGTCGTCAAATGATTCGGAACGTCCAAAAACCGTTAACTAGCAAGTTCGAACATCATTCGGTGCGTGTTTACATGAATGCACTTCTCGGAACAAAGTTCCTAAACAAAGAACCGACCTGGAGGTTCCAAATTAGAAAGCAACTTCAAAGTTCGCAACATCTGGTCCTCCACACCCCATTCCATTCATTTAATAGGTCGATAAGAGCTTAAAAACGACTTGGTGTCACTGACTTCGGTCCCCAAAAGGCTACCTGTCCTTGGAAGGCCTCCTGTTAGAGCCTAAAATCCTGAAATATTCTAAGTCTGGGAGCTGTTTCTCTCTTGCAGAGTGCAGAGTCCGAAAATTGGCTAAGTAGTGGAGAAAATGCACTTTTAAGAGGGACATATGGGAGCTCCAAAATCACATGCGCCCGAAGATATCCTTTTCAGAAATTCTCCCGGAAATCACCTGAAAAAGTCAAATTTTGAGATATACGCTCAGCCTGAGGAGACATGTGCTCGGCCTGAATTGACATGCACCTGGACACATGCGCTAGCCACATTCGCCCGGCACATGTGCTCGAAATACCAGATTGACCGAACCCGAACCCGTTTAACTTACTATAAATAGCAAGCCAGCTTGATGACCATAAGCAACATCACCCCTTGACGACCTTAGAGCGACACAGGAGGTAACATGCGCCTGCTTTGCCATCCGTCGCCGGATCCCCTCGTCGGAAAGGGACTTCTGCTAAAATCCCTCGCCGGAAAGGGATTTTTCCCGCCAGAGTCTGAATGCAGAGGGAGAGAGGAAGAGAAAACTCAGAAAATATTCTAAGTAGTGGACTTTTCCCACTTTGCAGAGGGACATGCGCCCACCCCTTCATGGTCGAAAAATCTGAAAAATGTTCTAAGTAATGGGGTTCTTCCACTTTGCAGAGGGACATGCGCCCACCTCCCTTTGCCTAGAAAAACAAAAAAATGACTAAGTAGTGAGATCTCTCACTGAAATGCAGAGGGACATGGGCCCACTCCCTATGGCTGGAAAAACACTAAAAAATGGCTAAGTGTCATGGGCACAGGCGCCCACCATCTTGGCCTAAGCGCATGTGTGCCACACGCACCAGGGAGCTAAACTCTCTCTCTCTCTCTCTCTCTCTCTCTCTCTCTCCTTCTCATATTTTGGGCACATGAGCCCGGGAGCTAAACTCTCTCTCTCTCTCTCTCTCTCTCTCTCTCTCTCTCTCTCTCTCTCTCTCTCCCCTTCTCATATTTTGGGCACATGCGCCCGAGAGGGGGGCACATACGCCCACCTCAAACCACATGCGCCCACACTTCCCCCAGGTGTGCTTGGATGGTCAGTCTGACCTGGGGGACTCCTTGGTGTGGTCTACATTCGATGTGACACGCCTCTCTATCGCATTATCGCCCCTAGACACATCAACGGTCTCTATCCATTCCCCCGGACTGGATTTTCCAACAGTCGATATTAAACGGCCCAAATCAGTGGTTTAATAAAAAATTACTAATACTGAGCCAAATTTGCAAACTCGAAAATCCTTCCGAAAAAGCATAAAACAGCCGAAATCAAGAAGAATTGAGCAGAATTTGACCGACGCCAAGAGGGAGACTTAGTTTCTCCATGGTATGAAACACCATAATAATGCACCGCAACGAGGTTATTTGCTTTCATGATCCTAGAATACCCTAATTAAGCAGTAAACAGGCCCAGTACTTAGTCATTTTCAACACTGGGAAGTTCCCTATTGGCTCGAAAATGACTAACGCCAAGTGAAATTAAATGCGATCTCACTGATGCCAAAGTGGATCTAGCGTCATCGCAATCCTAGTGAATATAATCCACCACTATTCGAGGATAATCATCACCGGTATTCACCGAATAACTTGATTAGACAATAAACAGGCCCGGTACTTGGTCATTTTCAGCCCTGAGAAGTGCCATGTTGGCTCGAAGATCAACTAACGTCAAATAAAACTAAGAGCGATCTCACCGATGCTAAGGAAAAATTAACACTTTCATGTTACAAAACAGTTAAATTAAGCACTTACAGGGTATCAATCCCTATCGTTTATCAGAAATTGGTATAAATAGGCACCTATCCGGCCTAATACTTAGCCATTTACAGGCTTCGAAAATGTGCGATATAGCCTAACAAACTCGAATCCTCAAAGAAGCCTAGTTTGATACAGTTTATTCGATCTCGTATCGACGATCGGAAGACACCCAGAAGAAAGAATGTTCCCGAAGATGAGTCGCTGGACTCTAAGATTGAGCATGTTTACTTTATATTCATTCATGTACTATATAACCTCTATTCATCCCGGATAAAGGTCCGAGGCTAAACCTAAGGGATTATGGTTACCACGATAAACCACAATCACAAGAGTTCTAACAACACTTGAAATGTCTTGCTATGGACTGCCATTGTAAAAGCAAGTCGATGCTCTACCCATCCACAAGAGGATCCGTTGGTTGAGATGATGAGGCAGTTGCAGAGTGCTGTTCGCTTCCCCAAGTGTAGGGTTGCTATGTAGTAATAATCTCGGTAAGACCGAGGTCGATCCACAGGGACTAACTCTAGAATTTACAGAATTACTTCCAATAATCTCTAAGTAAAATCAAAACTAAATAGAATTGGAAATTGAATGTAGATAGATAATCTGTAAAAAGTGAATGTAACAATATAAAAGAAGCACTAGGGTCTAAGGATCCACTTATAGCTATCCTCAATGAATAATTTACTGGGGTTTCTCAATTACTCAACTAGAATCAAAATCAAATCCCATCTAGTCGGATTATAGAGTGGTTATATCATTAAACAATCTGTCATGTGTTATTCATCAACATGATTCCCTCAATTCAAGTTAGGACTTGAGCACACTCAATTGCATAGGTTAATCCTATTTCCAATAGATTAAGATCACAACTATGATAAACATCAAACCCTATCACTAGGCTTAACTAATATCATAGTTTGAACTTGATTCAAATTATATAAACACCCAACACATACTTCAGAATTCTCAGGAAAAGATAGAACTTTGGATTGAAGTTCCCACATGAAGATCCAAGTTTTAGAGCGTCTTGAATCCCATTCCTCGGACCGTATAGGTCTAGATCTTAGCAAAACAATTAAGAATCAAATATAGTTCTTCCAGACATCCATGAGCCATCATAAGATAAATAAAAACTAACTTAAACTTCATGCAAACTTAAACAAACCATTGTTCAACATTAAAATTTAATCCATGAAACCCTAAAAACGAATCAAAGCACCTTAGATAAACTACAAGCTTCACCTCTTAACCCTAGCTAAGAGGTTTAGCATGCTAAAGAAAAACATGAAAGCTAATAAAAACATGAAAACTAGAAAGAAAACTAGAAAGAGGGAGTTGTAGAACTCCTAATTTTATCCATCTCACTATGGTAGATCTCTTCTAGGATAGATTAGGAAGGATGTAGAGGTCCCCTTTTATAGCAAAAATCCACCTTTCGCTTGGAATCTTCTGAAATTGTGTAACTCATTACGCAGCTTACGCAGACAGGTCCGATTGATTGGAGCTTCCTCCAATGAATCGGAATGTGGTCTCCGATTAATCGTAGATCGGCCGATTGATCGTAAAAGAGTCCAGAGAGATGTTATTTCTGCCGCTTATTCCGATTGATCGGACATAGTTTCGATTGATCGGACACAGTTTCGATTGATCGGAGATGTGCCGATTGATCGAAATATGTCCAGAGAGTTGTTCATAAATCTGATTTTTCTGGTATGTCCGATGGATGGTCTGATCAATCGGACATCCATCGAAAACTCCTCCGATTGATCGGACACTTATCAACGATTCATTGGGAATGCTGATTTCTTATTTTTCTTCTGCTTTCTCTTTAGATCTTCTTTACTTGATTTCTTCCTCTCCTCCTTTCTTTCCTTGACTCTTCAATGCCTCTTTTGAAGTGTCCTTTAACATCCAAATGGTGATGCTCTCTCCCATTCCTACAACCACAGAACCATGCATTAAATAGATCTTTAATCGTACAAATCGTGCATAGTTAGTGATGAAATGAGGTTAGAATAAACACATTTAAGAGCTTAACACACCCTCCAACTAGCATTTTGCTAGTCCCGAGCAAAACATGCGTAAAATAAATCCATCCTCTAAAACTCAACTCTCTCTTAGAAACATTCTTCTATAAACTCTAGAACATACAAGTATAAATTTCAGAGATAATCAATAATAGAACTTGAAATCTTAAACCATTTAATATCGTAAATATTCCATATAGAATTTCCACTAATTGATTGAAAAATAGAAGATCTAGAACAAGTGTGATCTAGTGTGTAAAGTGAATGCTCAATTCATGGACTTCAAGGATTACTATCTTCATAAATCAATCAAACTAAGGATCCAAGATGTACAGTTTAACACAAGCCTATGACAAGAATTTTTCTTACCTTTCCTTCGGCGACTTTCACACTACTTCCCATTTCCAGCTTTGGTTATGGGTAGACCATCCCCTGGTTGGTTAGTAGGTAGCCCTTTTCGAAATTTCTCAACAAATATTAAATAATAACCAAAGTTTCTTTTCTTTTCATACACTTTAGATAGGATTTTTAAAAATCCATATCCTTCATTTTTTTTATTTTTTTCAAGATCAATAGCCGAAGAATCCAAAAAGCTCATTTTGAACTAAAGCAATAATCACGTAATGGTAACGACATAGGATAAAAATCCTTGCCCCAAATTACATTTGAAAATGATGGACAAAACTTCCCTGACTTGGTTCCTCAACACCTTAAATCATAGTCTAATCAATCCACAAATCTAGTAATCCCCTCCATGATGAAAATCGTGTGATGTGAGCTAGACTCAAAATGTTTAAAATTTATATCTATCATTCAATATGGGAATTCACATGGAAATCTATTATATTTAAAATAATTCAAGAATTTCAAAATCATAATACTTCATCTCTCATCCTTTTATACTCGTATTTTCTGAAGTACATAGAAATAATGCTTTCTAAGAGAGTTTTAGAATTTCGGAGAATTGAAAATTTTTCTTACATGATTGCTCAAAATCTACAAAATATTAGAAGATGAAATCTCACCCCCCAACCGAATCTTACATTGTCCTCAATGTAATAAGATGTGAATGTAATGATATCATGAGAGCAATGACAAAATAAGAGTGATGAATGAGAGTACCTTGAGAGAGTAAAAGTTGAAATTCTACCTCCTAACAACCTATTGAAAAAAAAAGCAACAAAATCTTAATCATAAACTACTCTATACCTCCATCAGACTAGGAGATCAAGTATCCTGATATACAAGATCAGTCAGCGGTATGGACATACCTTCTGAGGGAAAGTTCTCAAAGAACGATTTTAATCGTTGAGCATTTGCTTTGAAAATGTTACCGTTCCTTGGATTTAACAACTCGACAGTCCCATATAGATAAACAGTATTGACAATAAAGGGACCGGTCCATCGAGATCTTAATTTTTCAAAAAATAAATGTAGTCGAGAATTATACATAATGACTTTTTTATGAATCGTGAAAGTCTTACGAAGGATGTTCTTATCATGGAACACTTTCGTCTTGTCCTTGTAAATTCTCGCATTCTCATATGCCTCATTTCGGAGATCTACAAGTTCGTTTAATTGAAGCTTGCGCAGCGAGCTTGCTTCGTCATAATCGAAATTCATTTTCTTTATCGCCCAATATGCTCTATGTTCCAATTCCACAGGTAAGTGACAAGATTTATCATAGACAAGTTTATAGGGATACATTTCAATGGGGTCTTAAAAGCTATACGGTAAGTCCAGAGCACATCAGTAAGTTGAAGCAACCAATCCTTACGATCGAGGTTTACTGTTTTCTCTAAAATATGTTTGATTTTCCTGTTGGATATCTCAGCTTATCTACTTGTTTGTTGGTGATAGGGAGTGCTTACCTTATGATTAACACAATATTTCTTCATTAATGCTTCAAATGGTCGGTTATAAAAGTGAGACCCTCCATCACTGATAATGACTCAAGGTGTTCCAAACCGGGACAGAATGTTTTCTTTTAAAAATTTAATGATTGTTTTATGGTCATTGTTCTGGCATGGAATCGCCTCAACCCACTTTGAAACATAATCGACGGCAAGTAAAATATATAAATTTTTAAAAGAAGATGGGAATGGGCCCATGAAATCGATGCCCCAATAATAAAAAATTTTAATTGGTAAGATAGGATTGAGTGGCATCATATTTCTACAGGATATTCCTCCTAATTTCTGACAAGGTTCACACGCCTTACAAAAGTTATGAGTATCTTTGAACATGGTGGGCCAATAGAAACTATATTGCAGAATTTTGGATGTGGTCTTCTTAGCCGAAAAGTGGCCACCACAAGCCTGGGAGTGACAAAAGGTGATGATACTGTGTTACTCATCATCCGGCACACATCTACTTATGATTTGATCGAAACAGTACTTGAATAAGTACGGGTCGTCCCATAGGAATTTTCTTACCTCGTTGAAAAATTTATCCTTATCTTACTTTTTCCAATGTGTTGGGATTGTACCTGTAGCAAGATAGTTAGAATGTCTGTATACCATGATAATTGCGAGACTTTGAAAAGTTGTTCATCAGAGAACATGTCATTAACGCAGTTGTATGAAGGGAATCGTTGAGGATGAGTCGTGAAAGATAGTCGGTCACTACGTTTTCTACTCCCTTTTTATCTCGTATTTCTATGTCGAATTCTTGGAGTAGGAGGATCCATCTCAACAAGTGTGGCGTAGCAGCCTAATGAGAGAGGAGGTACTTAAGTGCGGCATGATTGGTAAATATTATGATCTTGGATCTGATCAAGTAGGACTGAAACTTGTACAAAGCAAATATTACGGCTAAGAGTTCCTTTTCCGTAGTGGTATAATTTGCTTGAGCTGAGTTTAGAGTTCTACTTGCATAGTAGATGACATATGGCTTCTTTTCTTTTCTCTGGCCAAACACTGCCACAATAGCGTAGTCATTAGCATCGTACATAATTTTAAAAAGAAGGCTCCAATCAGGTGGTTGCATTATAGGAGTACATGTCAACATCCCTTTATGTTTGACAAAGGCATTTTGAAAATCCTCATTCCACTCGAATGAGTTTTCCTTTTGGAGGAGGTTACATAAAGGACGAGAACGTGAATTAAAGTCCTTTATGAACCTTCTATAAAATCCTGCGTGTCCTAAAAAGGATCTCGCATCTCGTACACTCTTGGGTGGTGGAAGGTTAAAGATAAGATCGATTTTAGCCTTGTCCACCTCCATTCCTTTTCCTGAGATAATGTGACCAAGGATTAATTCCTTTTGAACCATGAAGTGACATTTCTCCCAATTCAACACGAGGTTCTTCTCTTCACATCTTTTTAAAAATGATTTTAACTACATGAGGCACTCATCAAAATCACAACTAAATACTGAGAAATTGTCCATGAAGACTTCGAGAATCTTTCCCACCATATCAGAAAAAATGTTCAATATACAACGCTGAAACGTGGCAGGAGCATTGCACAGTTCAAATGGCATCCTTCAATAGGTAAAAGCATCGAATGGACATGTGAATGTTGTCTTCTCTTGGTCCTCAAGGGCGATCTCTATTTGGTTATATCCTGAATATCCATCAAGGAAGCAAAAGTGTGAATGACCCGCCAACCTTTCTAAAATTTTATCAACAAATGGTAAGGGGAAGTGGTCTTTCCTCGTGACTGTGTTTAGCTTTCGATAGTCAATGCACATTCTCCAACCGGTAGTGACTCTGGTTGGCACGAGTTCATTATTGGCATTGGCTACGATGGTTATTCCCGATTTCTTAGGAACCACTTGAGTTGGACTCACTAATTGACTATCGGATATTGGGTAGATGATATCTACATTGAATAGTTTAACACCTTGGCCTTAATCAGCTCCTTCGTATTTGGGTTGAGGCGTCTTTGTGGTTGCCTAAATGTCTTCGCATTCTCCTCAAGGTGTATGCGATGAGTATAAATCAAGGGGTTTATGCCTTTGAGATTCGCAATTGACCACCCAATGGCATTCTTATGCTCTTTATTCCTCATCCAAGTGGGAAGAAATCACCATCGGATATATCTCATCTCAACCTAAATATATATATTTGAGATCCGTAGGTAATGATTTTAGATCGAGCTTCGAAGCCTTGATATTAAATGGAAGAGGCTTGTTTTCAGTTAAAGGTAAAGGTTCAAATGGTGTCTTCCATCTTTTATTATCAAGCACCGGCATAGCGTCCAAAATGGCATCCATCTCTCGTATTATGTCATCATCAATCTCATAAGAGTTGGCCAAACATGCCTCCAAGGGATTGGAGGAGAATGTCAAGAGGGATGTATCTTCCATGAATGTTTCAATCAAATTTATTTCATGGACCTCATCATCAACTTCCTGTGGTTGCTTGCATAAATATAAAAATATTAAGCTCGAGTGTCATATTTCCAAAGGACATTTGTACCAGCCCATTTCTACAATTGATAATCGCATTTGAAGTTGCTAAGAAAGGGTGGCAAAGTATGACAGGAATTTGAGCACTAGTACCCATCACAAGATGTGTGTCCAAGACAATGAAATCCACTGGATAGTAGAATTAGTCGAATTAGATAAGGAATTCTTCAATCATCCCTCTCGATATTATAATAGATCTATTAGCAAGTTGGAGTGTGGTTTTGGTGGGTTTCAATTCACCTAAACCAAGTTGTTCATAGACCGAGTATGGGATGAGGTTTACACTTGCGCCCAAATCGAGTAAAGCTTGTTTGATCCGATAGTCACCTATAATGCATGAGATGGTAGGACTACCCGAATCCTTATATTTTTGGGGCACCTCTTGTTTAATGATGGCGCTCAAATTCTCAGTCAAAAGTACCTTGTTGTGAACATTGTGTTTCCTTTTTACTGTGAAAAATTCCTTCAGAAATTTTGCATATGATGGTATTTGTTTTATGGCATCCAACAATGGGATGTTAATCTTCACTTGCTTAAAAACCTCTAGGATTTTCAAATTTTTATCTAACGATTTGGGTGAAATCAACCTTTGGGGGAATGGAGCAACCGGCTTATATTGTCATTTCGGTTCTTTTTCTTATGGAGTGTTGCTAGAGCTATCATCCTCTTTGGCAATTTTCGGATGATTAGGCTTTGGGTCCTTCATTGGATTAGATTTATCAATGGTTTAGCCAAATCTTAAGGTGGTAATAGCTTGAACATGCTCCATATGTTGGAAGGATGAGCTGGAATCTTGTATCTCGAATTGGGTTCTTGGGTTAGGAAGAGGTTGAGCAGGAAGTGTGCGCTTCTCCCTAACATTAAGGTGAGATTCAACTCTAGCCATTGAAGTTTTCAAATCAATGATGGCTTGAGATGTATTTTGGTTGAATCTTAATTGTTCTTGCATGAACCCATCAATTTTCAGAGAATTAGTCTTATTATATTAAGCTTGAATCGAGACGAATGCACCCAACATCTCCTCAAGCGTAGCTTTCGAGTTGTTGTTTGCATTCTCAGATGACCCATTCCTCCAACTGAAGTTGGGATGATTCTTCCAACTTGAATTATACATGTTCGAGTTTGGAGCACTAAATGGTCGTTGATAATTGTTTATGGCATTTGATTGTTCTTGCAAAACTTCTTGAAATGCAGGAATTGTAGGACAATCCTGTGTTGCATATTGATTTTCGGCACAAATTCCACAAACACTATCAACTTCCTTTGCGTTAATCGTCTCTCCCTTCTTCAATTCCATGGCCTTAACTTTTCTTGTGAGGTTAGCCACACATGCACTTATGTTGTTTTGTTCTAAGAGGACATAAATTCCTCATTTTTCCTTTCGTTGGCTTGTCTTAGGATTTGCTGGTTTGGATGTATCCTAAGACTGTGCATTCTCGGCCAAGACATTCAAGTAATCTCATGCCTCCTCGGCTTCCTTATTCATGAATTCTCCATTACACATCATCTCTACGAATTGACGTATGGGCGAAGTCAGCCCTTCATAGAAAAGCTTATTACCTGCCAACTTTCGTAACCATGATGTGGGCATGTATTCAACAAATCTTTGCACCTCTCCCAACATTGGAAGAAGGTCTCATCCTCTTTTTGAGCAAAATTCATGATTAAGCGCCTTAGCATGATTGTTTTATGAGTAGGGAAGAAATTTTTAATAAACTCCCTAGTCATCTCAGTCCATATACCAATAGATCTTAGCCTTAATGCATGAAGCCAAGCCTTAGCTTTCTCTTTAAGTGAAAAGGGAAACAACTTAAGTCACATGACATCATCAGTTATGTTTGCAAAGTGCAATGTGGCTATCACCTCATCGAATTCCTTAAGATGTTGATGGGCACTTTCATTGTCTAATCCATAGAATTTAGGAAGAAGTTGGATTACTCCCAGTTTAAGATCAATATTCTTTACATTGTATGGAAAGATTATGCACGAGGGAGTGCTCGCTCTTGCTAATTGCAAATAGTCACGTAGAGTTCTAGGTTGACGAATATTCTCAACTTCATTCTCTCCTATTTCTATTTGATTTGATTTTGATTTGGCCCAGATTTTGATTGGCCCTAGGATCGGGTTGGTTTTCAGCCATAGATTCAGCAAAGATTTGGGAATCTAAACGTTTCTTAGCGCATGGTTCTTTATCTATTCCCTCAACAATTCCTCCTTTACTGATTAATCAGTTATTAAAATCTCGAACCCAATGTGGCATTCAAATCTCAGAAAAATAAAAGATTGAAAAGAGTTAGAAAAACTTGATTTGGATGAATTACTTTAACTCCTAAAATCCTTGTAAAAACAAAACAAAACAAAACAAAACAAAACAAAATAAACTAAGTTAGTAAAAGAATCCTAAAAGTTATAAATAAAAACTAATTTCAGTAATTCTGTAAAAACCGTCAAAATCCTCGGCAACGGCGCCAAAAACTTGTTCACTTCCCCAAGTGTAGGGTTACTATGTAGTAATAATTTCGGTAAGACTGAGGTCGATCCATAGAGACTAACTCCGGAATTTACAGAATTACTTCCAATAATCTCTAAGTAAAATCAAAACTAAATAGAATTGGATATTGAATGTAGATAGATAATCAGTAAAAAGTGAATGTAACAATATGAAATAAGCACTAGGGTGCCAAGGATCCACTTATAGCTATCCCTGATGCATAATTCGCTGGGGTTTCTCAATTACTCAACTAAAATTGAAATCAATTCCTATATAGCCGGATTATAGAGCGGTTATATCATTAAAAAATATGTTATATGTGTTGTTCATTGTTGAGTGCTTAAATGTGTACATCTTAACCCCATTTCATCACTAATTATGCATGGTTTTCAAGCTTAAAGACTATTCTAATGCGTGGTTTTGTGATTGCAGGAATGAGAGAAAGTTCACTCGATCGATAGCTAAAAGATTGTATTTAGGAGCCTTGAATGAAGACCCAAAGAAGACCAAAGAAAGAAGAGAGCAAAGAGAGAAGAAAGAAAGAAGAAAAAATGTAGAAAATCAGGTCCGACAGGTCATGACCGGTCGACCACCCCCCTTTACCCCTCTGGACACTAAACGTAAGAGGCCAACCGGTCTAGACCAGTCGGCCAAAGCCTATCTCCCTCACTTCTGCACGCTGGACTATCCAAAGAAGGGTCCGACCGGTCACGGCAGCCCAGTCTGAACGGTCTAGACCGGTCAGCCAGTGTATTATAGAGGGAATTTAGCACCTTCCTCTTGAAGCTTCGATTTTTGTGCGAAAGTTCGTAAGTGTTGCGCAAATTTGGAAGATTCTGAAGCGAGTAGGACCTCTCCACTATAAAAAGGGACCTAGGGATTGTAGTGAAGGCATCCTAGAAGAGATCTACGAAGGTGGGAGGCGGAGAAAGACGAAATCAGAGTTCTACAACTCCATCTAGTTTGTGTTTTATATAGTTCATGTTTTTAGTTATTTTTATGCTTCCTTGGATCATGAACGGCTAAACCTATTAGCTAGGGCTAAGAGGTGAAGCTTGTAGTGAATTCGAGATGCTTTAATTCATTTGTTTTCGTTTCAAGTTGGATTTATTGAAGAACAATGGTTTATAGAAGTTTGAATAAAGTTTCCAAGTAGTTTTTCTTAATCTTATGATGGCCCATGGATATTTGGAAGAATTGCTTTAGTTCTTAATTGTTTTGTATAGTTTTAGGCCTATATGCTCCGAGGAATCAGATTCAATACGCTCTAGACTTGGATTTCCATGTGGGAAATTCAACCAAAGTTCTATCTTTTTATTCTAATTTCTGAATTATGTGTTGATTGTGTACGTGATTTGAATAAAGTTCAAGTCATGATCTAATTAGGCTTTTTGACAGAGTTTAATGATGATTATGATTGTGATCTTAATCTATTGAAACTAGGATTGACCTATGCAATTGAGTGTGCTCAAGTCCTAACTTGAATTGAGGGAGTCATGTATATAAATCACATATATAATAGATTGTATGTTACAATCGCTCTATCCTCCGACTATATAGGATTTGATTTCGATTCTAGTTGTGTAGTTGGGAAACCACAGCGAATTATGCATCGAGGATTGCTACAAGTGGATCCTTGAACCCCTAGTGCTCTTTTATATTGATTACATTCACTTTTAGTTTAAGAATTCTATCTACATTCAATTCTAGAAATCTGTTTGGTTAGCTCTCAATTAGAGAATATTAGAAGTAATTTTGTGAATTCCTAACAAGTCCCTGAGAACGATCTCGGTCTCTACAGAATTATTACTACATCGCAACCCTACACTTGGGGAAGTGACAAGTTTTTGTCGCCGTTGCCGGGGATTTTCGACGGTTTTTACAAAATTTTTGGAAATAGTTTCTATTTGAAATTTTTAGGAGTCCTACTAACTTAGTTTGTTGTTTTGTTTTGTTTTTGCAGGGATTTTAGGAGTCGAAGAAGTCACTTCAATTAGGTTTTTCTAACCATTTTTAATCTTTTACCTTTCTTAGATTTGTATGCCACATTGGGTTCGGGATTCTAATAACTGACAAATTAGTGAAGGGGGAATTGTTGAAAGGATTAATAAGGAGCCACGTGCTAAGAAATGTTTAGACTCTCCAATTTTGTCTGACAATATGGCTGAGAATCAATCCAACCCTATGGCCAATCAAAATTTGGGCCAAACCAAAACGGGTGAGAATGAGGTTGAGAATGTTCCTCGACCTAGAACTTTACGTGATCACTTGCAACCTACAAGAGCGAGTAATCCCTCATAAATAATTTTTCCATTCAATGCAGGGAATATTGATCTAAAACAGGGAGTAATCCAACTCCTTCCCAAGTTCCTTGGTTTAGATAGTGAGAGCGCATATCAACATCTTAAGGAATTCGATGAGGTGATAACCACGTTGCACTTTGCAAACGTATCTGATGATGTTGTGAGACTTAGATTATTTTCTTTTTCTCTTAAAGAGAAGGCTAAGGCTTGGCTTCATGCATTAAGGCCAAGATCAATCGGCACATGGACTGAGATGACTAGGGAGTTCATTAAAAAGTTTTTCCCTACTCATAAAACAAACATGTTGAGGCGCTTAATAATGAATTTTGCTCAAAAAGAGAATGAGACCTTCTTCCAATGTTGGGAGAGGTTTAAAGACTTATTAAACACATGCCCGCATCATAGCTACGAAATTTGGCGGGTAATAAGCTTTTTCTATGAAGGACTGACTTCGCCCATGCACCAATTCGTAGAGATGATGTGCAACGGAGAATTCATGAATAAGGAAGCCAAGGAAGCATGGGACTATTTTGATATCTTAGCTGAGAATACACAATCTTGGGATACAACTAAACCAGCAAATACCAAGATAAGCCAACAAAGAGAAAATGGAGGAATCTACGTCCTCGCCGAAGAAGACAACATAAGTGCACGTGTAGCTAGCCTCACAAGAAAAGTTGAGGCCTTGGAATTAGGGAAGGGAGAAAAGACTAAGGAAGTTGAGAAAATTTATGAAATTTGTTCCAGTAACCAACACGCAACACAGGATTGTCCTACAATCTCTGCGTTCTAGGAAGTTCTACAAGAACAATTAAATGCCATAAATAATTATCAATGACCATTTAGCAATCCAAACTCGAATACGTATAATTCTAGTTGGAGGAACCATCCAAATTTTAGTTGGAGGAATGGGCCATCAGAGAATGCAAACAATATTCCAAAAGCTACGCTTGAGGAAATATTGGGTACATTCGTCTTGGCCCAAACTGAATACAACAAGAATAATTCTCACAAAATCGATGGGTTCATGCAAGAACAACTAAAATTCAATCAGAATTCATCTCAAGCCATTCAATCAGAATTCAATGGCTAGAGTTGAATCTCATCTTAGTGTTAGGGAGAAAGGCACACTTTCTTCCCAACCTCTCCCTAACCCAAGAACCCAATTTGAGATACAAGACCTCAGCCCATCCTCCCAAAATACGGAGCATGTTCAAGCTATCACCACTTTGAAGAGTGACAAAACAATTGATAAATCCAATCCGGTGAAGGCCTCAAAGCCTAATGATCCAGAAATTGCCAATAAGGATGATATCTCAAATAACACTCCACATAAGAAAGAACCGAAAAGGTAATACAAGTCAGTTGCCCCGTTTCCTCAAAGGTTGATTTCACCCAAACCTTTAGATAAAAATCTGAAAATCTTAGAGGTTTTTAAGCAAGTGAAGATCAACGTTCCTTTGTTGGATGCTATAAAATAAATACCATCTTATGCCAAATTTCTGAAGGAATTATGTACAGTCAAAAGGAAACACAATGTTCACAATAAAGTACTTTTGACTGAGAATTTAAGCGCCATTATTAAACAAGAGGTGCCCCAAAAATACAAGGATCCGGGTAGTCCTACCATCCCATGCATCATAGGTGACTACCGGATCAAATAAGCTTTACTCGATCTTGGTGCAAGTGTTAACCTCATCCCATACTCGGTCTATGAACAACTTAGGTTAGGTAAATTAAAACCCACCAAAACCACACTTCAACTCGCAGATAGATCTATTTATTTGTATACCGAGAGGGATGATTGAAGATGTCATCATCTAAATCGATAAATTCTACTACCTAGTAGATTTTATTGTCTTGGATACACATCCTATGATAGGAACCGATGCTCAAATTCCTGTCATACTTGGCTGCCCTTTCTTAGCCACCTCAAATTCAATTATCAATTGTAGAAACGGGCTGGTACAAATGTCCTTTGGAAATATGACACTCGAGCTGAATATCTTTGATTTATGCAAACAACCACGAGATGTTGATGACGAGGTCCACGAAATAAATCTGATTGAATCATTCGTGGAAGACACATCCCTCTTGACCTTCTATTCCGACCCCTTGGAGGCATGCTTGGCCCATTCTCATGAGATTGATGATGACATAATAAGAGAGATGGATGCCATTTTGGATTCTATGCCAGTACTTGATAATAAAAGATGGAAGACACCATTTGAGCCTTTGCCCTTAAGCGAGAACAAGCCTCTTCCATCTAATATCAAGGCACCAAAGTTCGACCTAAAACCATTACTCACTGATTTGAAATATGTTTAAGTCGAGATGAGACATATCCGGTGGTGATTTCTTCCCACTTGGATGAGGAACAAGATAGTAGGCTGATAACCACTCAAATAGAGCATAAAAGCGCCATTGGATGGTCAATTGCAGATCTCAAAGGCATAGACCTCCTGATTTGTACTCATCGCATACACCTTGAGGAGAATGCAAAAACATCTAGGCAACCACAAATACGCCTCAATCCAAACATGAAGGAGGTGGTTAAGGCTAAGGTGTTGAAACTATTGTATATAGGTATCATTTACCCAATATTCGATAGTCAATAGGTGAGTCCAACTCAAGTGGTGCCTAAGAAATCCAGAATAACCATTGTAACCAATGCCAACAATGAACTCGTGCCAACCAGAGTCACTACCGGTTGGAGAATGTGCATTGACTACAGGAAGCTAAATACAGTTATAAGGAAATACCACTTTCCCTTACCATTTGTTGATCAAATTTAAAAAGGTTGGAGGGTCATTTCCACTTTTGCTTCCTTGATGGGTATTCAGGGTATAACCAAATAGAGATCGCCCTAAAGGACCAAGAGAAGATAACATTCACATGTCCATTCGGCACTTTTACCTATCAAAGGATACCGTTTGGACTATGCAATGCCCCTGCCACCTTTCAGCATTGTATGTTGAGTATTTTTACTGATATGGTGAGGACAATTCTTGAAGTCTTCATGGACGATTTCTCTGTATTTGGTTGTAACTTTGATGAGTGCCTTGTGCACTTAAAAACTGTGTTAAAAAGATGTGAAGAAAAGAACCTCGTGTTGAATTGGGAGAAATGTCACTTCATGGTTCAAAAAGGAATTGTCCTTAGTCACATTATCTCACAAAATGTAATCGAGGTGGACAAGGCTAAAATCGATCTTATCTCTAACCTTCCACCCCCAAAAGCGTACGACATGTGCAGTCCTTTTTAGGACATGCCCGATTCTATAGACGGTTCATAAAGGACTTTAGCTCACTCTCTCGTCCTTTATGTGACCTTCTTCAAAAGGAAAACTCATTCGAGTGGAATAAGGATTGTTAAAACGCCTTTGACAAACTTAAAGGTATGTTGACATGTGCTCCTATTGAGTGCTTAAATATGTAGATTCTAACCCCATTTTATCACTGACTATGCTTGAAATACATGATTAAAGACCCAACTAATGCATGGTTTTGTGGTTATAGGAATGAGAGTAAAGATTTATCAATAGAAGGCTTAAAGACGCTAATTATGGGCATTGAAGATCATAAGATCAAGCGTCAAATGATGGAAGAAGGAAGCAAAAGGAGAAAGAAGAGAAGGCAGGAAAAAGCAGCCAAGACCGGTCGTCCGACCGGTCGTCAGCCAAGGACCGGTCGTCCGACCGGTCCGAATACTCAACAGAAGAGGCCACACTGCAAATATCACTGGACCTATCAGGACCGGTCATGCGACTGGTCCTTGAATTAAATTTATGGGGTCTGAAATTATGAAAACTCTTTGGACGTTTTTTTGCATTTTTTAGACCGGTCGCACGACCGGTCGTTTAGGAGCTCAGACCGGTCGTGTGACTGGTTGTCTGCGTAACAAGGCGTGTTCCACAAGCTTTGATTTTCTCTGCGCAATCCGGAATTTCTTGCGCAATCTGGAACCTTCCGCACTATGCTATAAAAGGGGACCTAGGGCTTCTTCTTAAGGCATCCTAGAACAGATTAAGCATGGTGGGAGACGGTGGAAGTCAGATTTGGAGTTCTACAACTCCTCCTAGTTTGTTTTTTTAGTTTTATGCTTAGTTTAGTTGTTTTCATGTTTCCTTGGATCATGAACGGTTAAACCTCTTAGCTAGGGCTAAGAGGTGAAGCTTGTAGTGAATCTAAGATGTTTCAATTCGTTTGATTTGGTTTCAAGTTGTTTTATTAGTGAAGAACAATGGTTTGAAGTTTAAATAAAGTTCTAAGTGGTTTTTCTGAATCTTGTGATGGCTCATAGATGTTTAGAAGAATTACTTGAGTTCTTAATTGTTTTGAGATAGTATAGACTTGTATGATCCGAGGAATTAGATTCAATACGCTCTAGATCTATGATCTTCATGTGGGAGCTTCATACCAAAAGTCTATTTTTCTGAAAATTTTGGATTATGTAAGATTGTGTATGTGATTTGGATAAAGTTCAATCATGATCTAATTTTATCTTGTGACAGGATTGTGTATGTGATTTGGATCAAGTTCAATCATAATTCGCTGTGGTTTCCCAACCAGCAAGAGCGAGCACTCCCTCATGCATAGTTTTTCCACAAAACGCAGAGAACGTAGATTTGAAACCGAGAGTAATCCAACTCCTCCTGAGATTCCATGGATTAGACAATGAAAGTGCCTATCAACAATTTAAGGAATTTGATGAGGTGATAACCACCATGCACTTTGCAAATGTAACTGATGATGTGGTAAGACTTAAATTATTTTCTTTTACCCTTTAAAGATAAAGCTAAAGGTTGGCTTCATGCATTAAGGCCACGATCAATTGGCACATGGACTGAGATGTCTAGGGAGTTCATTAAAGTTCTTCCTTACTCACAAAACGAACATGTTGAGGCGCCTTGTCATGAATTTTTCCCAAAAGGAGGATGAGACCTTCTTCTAATGTTGGGAGACGTTTAAGGACTTGTTAAATACATGCCCACATCATGGCTACGAAATTTGGTGGTTATACGCTTTTTCTATGAAGGACTGACTTCACCCATGCGCCAATTCGTAGAGATGATGTGTAATGGGGAGTTCATGAATAAGGGAGCCGAGGAAGCATGGGACTATTTGGAGGAATTGGCTGAGAATGCACAGTCTTGGGATACATCTAGACCAAAAAATTCTAAGACTAGCCAACAAAAGGAAAAATGAGGAATTTATATCCTCTCAGAAGAGGATAATATAAGTGCACGTGTGGATAGCCTCACAAGAAAAGTCGAGGCCATGGAACTTAAGAAAGGAGAACGATCAACTCAAAAGACGTTGAAACTGTTTGTGGAATTTGTGCCGGAAATCAACATGCAACACAAGATTGTCCCACAATTTCAGCAGTATAAGACATCTTACAAGAACAATCAAATGCCATAAACAGTTATCAACGGCAATTTAGTGCTCCAAACACTAACACGTATAATTCTAGTTGGAAGAATCATCCCAACTTCAGTTGGAGGAATGGACCCACTGCGAATGCAAACAATGCTCCTCAAGTTCAACCTTTACTAGGTCCATCTCTAGTCATTACACCAAAATTTACATTGGAGGAGATGTTGGGTGCATTCATATCGGTTCAAGCTGAATATAACAAGACTAATTCTCTAAAAATAGATGGGTTCATACAAGAGCAATTGAGATTCAATCAAAATTCAACTCAAGCCATCAATGACTTGAAAACTTCAATGGCTAGGGTTGAATCTAACGTCACTGTTAGGGAGAAAGGCACACTTCCTGCCCAACCTCTTCCTAACCCAAGGACCCAATTTGAGATACAAGACGCAAGCTCATCCTCCCAACATACGGAGCATGTTCAAGCTATCACCACTTTGAGAAGTGGGAAAATAATTGATAAAGCTAATCCGATGAAGGCCCCAAAGCCTAAGGATCCGAAAATCTTCAAAGATGATGATAGCCTGAACAACACTCCACAAGAGAAAGAACCTGAAAGGCAATACAAGCCAGTTCCCCCGTTTCCCCAAAGGTTGATTTCACCCAAACCTTTAGACAAAAACCTGAAAATTTTAAAGGTTTTTAAGCACATGAAGATCAACATTCCGTTGTTGGATGCCATAAAGCAAATACCATCCTATGCCAAATTTCTAAAGGAATTATGTATAGTCAAAAGGAAACACAATGTTCACAACAAAGTACTTTTGATTGAGAATTTGAGTGCTATTATCAAACAAGAGGTACCCCAAAAATAAAAGGATTTGGGTAGTCCAACCATCTCATGCATCATAGGAGACTACCGGATTAAACAAGCCTTACTCGATTTAAGGGCAAGTGTTAACCTCATTCCATACTCAGTTTATGAACAACTTGAGTTAGATGAATTGAAACCCACCAAAACCATACTCCAACTTGCTGATAGATCTATTCGTATACCGAGAGGAGTGATTGAGGACGTTTTAGTCCAAGTTGATAAATTCTACTACCCAGTAGACTTTATTGTCTTGGATACACATCCCGTGATAGGCACCGGTGCTCAAATTCCCATCATACTTGGTCGCCCTTTTCTAGCTACTTCCAATGCGATTATCAATTGTAGAAACGGGCTTGTACAAATGTCCTTTGAAAATATGACTCTTGAGCTGAATATATTTGATTTATGCAAACAACCACGAGAAGTTTATGATGACATCCACGAGATAAATGTGATTGAATCATTCGTGGAGGATACATTCCCCTTGACATTATATTCCGACCCTTTGGAGGCATGTGTGGGCCACTCTCATGAGATAAATGATGACACAATACGAGAGATGTATGCCATTTTAGATGTGATACCGGTACTTGATAACAAAAGATGGAGGGCACTATTTGAACCGTTACCCTTAAACGAGAACAAGCCCCTCCCATCCAATATCAAGGCACCAACACTCGACCTAAAACCATTACCAAGTGAGTTGAAATATGTATATTTAGGTCGAGATGAGACATATCCGGTGGTGATTTCTTCCCACTTGGATGAGGAACAAGAGAGTAGGCTAATAGCCACTCTAATAGAGCATAAGAGTGCCATTGGATGGTCAATTACGGATCTCAAAGGCATAGACCCACTGATTTGTACTCATCGCATACACCTTGAGGAGAATGCGAAGACATCTAGGCAACCACAAAGACGACTCAATCCAAACATGAAGGAGGTGGTTAAGGCTGAAGTGGTGAAACTATTGGATGTGGGTATCATTTACCCAATATCCGATAGTCAATGGGTGAGCCTAACACAAGTGGTGACTAAGAAATCCAGAATAACCATCGTAGCCAATGCTAATAATGAACTCGTACCAACCAGAGTCACTACCGGTTGGAGAATGTGCATTGACTACAGGAAGCTAAACACAGTCATGAGGAAAGACCACTTCCCCCTACCGTTTGTTGATCAAATTTTAGAAAGGTTGGCGGGTCATTCCTATTTTTGCTTCCTTGATTGCTATTTAGGGTATAACCAAATAGAGATCGCACTAGAGGACCAAAAGAAGACAACATTCATATGCCCATTTGGCACTTTCGCCTATCGAAGGATGCCATTTGGATTATGTAATGCCCCTGCTACTTTTCAGCGTTGTATGTTGAGCATTTTTTCTGACATGGTGGGGACAATTCTCGAAGTCTTTATGAATGATTTCTCAGTATTTGTTTGTAGCTTTGATGAGTGCCTTATGCACTTGAAATCTGTGTTGAAGAGATGTGAAGAGAAGAACCTTGTGTTGAATTGGGAGAAATGTCACTTCATGGTTCAAAAGGGAATTGTACTTTGTCACATTGTCTCACAAAACGAGATCGAAGTGGACTAAGCGAAAATTGATCTTATCTCTAACCTTTCACTGCCTAAGAGCGTATGAGATGTGCGGTCCTTTTTGGGACACGCCGAATTTTATAGACGGTTCATAAAGGACTTCAGTTCAATCTCTCGTTCTTTATGTAACCTACTTCACAAGGAGAACTCATTCGAGTGGAATGAAGATTGTCAAAATGCTTTTACTAAACTTAAAGGTATGTTGACATGTGCTCCCATAATGCAACCACCTGATTGGAGCCTTCCTTTTGAAATTATGTGCGATGCGAGCGACTATACTATTAGGGCTGTACTAGGCTAAAGTAAAGAGAAGAAGCCATTTGTTATCTACTATGCAAGTAGAACCTTAAACTCAGCCCAAGCAAACTACACTACTACAGAAAAAAACTTTTAGCCATAGTTTTTGCCTTGCATAAGTTTAGGTCCTACTTGATTGGATCCAAGATCATCATATTCACAAACCATGCCGTGCTTAAGTACCTTATCTCTAAGAAGAATGCTAAGCCACGGTTGTTACGATGGATCCTCCTACTCCAAGAATTTGACATAGAAATAGAAATACGTGATAAGAAAGGAGTAGAAAACGTAGTGGCTGACCATCTCTCTCGATTGTTCTCATCGATTCCCCTGAGACGACCGTGATCAATGACATGTTCCCTGATGAACAACTGTTTAAAGTCTCCCAATTTCCTTAGTATGCGGACATTGCTAACTATCTTGCTACAGGTACAACTCCAACACATTGAAAAAAGTAAGATAGAGATAAGTTCTTCAACGAGGTGAGGAAATTCCTATGGGACGATCTTTACTTATTCAAGTATTGTCCCGATCAAATTATAAGGAGATGTGTGTCAGATGATGAGCAACACAGTATCATCTCCTTTTGTCATTCTCAGGCGTGTGGTGGCCACTTTTCGGCTAAGAAGACCATAGCCAAAATTCTGCAATGTGGGTTTTATTGGCCCACCATGTTCAAGGACACCCATGAGTTTTGTAAAACATGTGAGCCTTGTCAGAAATTGGGAGGAATCTCCCATAGAAATATGATGCCACTCAATCCCATCTTACCAATCGAAATTTTTTATTGTTGGGGCATCGATTTCGTGGGTCCAGTCCCATCTTCTTTTGGAAACTTATATATCTTGCTTGCCGTCGACTATGTGTCCAAATGGGTCGAGGCAATTCCATTCCGGAATAATGACCATAAAACAGCCATTCGTTTCTTAAAAGAGAATATTCTTTTCCGATTTGAAATACCTTAAGTCATCATAAGTGATGGAGGGTCTCACTTTTGTAATCACCCATTTGAAGCCTTAATGAAGAAATATGGCATTAATCACAAAGTGAGCACTCCCTATCACCCACAAACGAGTGGACAAGCTGAGATATCCAATAAGGAGATTAAACATATTTTGGAGAAAACGGTGAACCCCGATCGCAAGGATTGGTCGCTTCAACTTACCGATGCACTCTAGGCTTACCGTACTGCTTTTAAGACCCTTATTGGAATGTCTCCCTATAGACTTGTCTATGGGAAAGCTTGTCACTTGCCCGTGGATTTGGAACATAGGGCTTATTGGGCAATAAAGAAGATGAATTTTGATTCTGACAAAGCAAGCTCGTTGCGTAAACTTCAATTGAATAAACTTGCAGAACTCCGGAACGAAGCATATGAAAATGCGAGAATTTACAAGGACAAGACGAAGGTATTCCATGATAAAAATATTCTTCGTAAGACATTCACGATTAATCAAAAAGTCCTCATGTATAATTCTCGTTTACACTTATTTCTGGGGAAATTGAGATCTCGATGGACCGATCCCTACATTGTCCAAACTGTCTACCCACATGGGACTGTCGAATTGTTGAATCCAAGGAACGGCAACATCTTTAAGGCGAATGGTCAGCGGTTAAAGCCGTTCTTTGAGAAGTTTCCTTCAGAAGGTATGTCCATACCTTTGACTACTCCTGTGTATCAGGATGTTTGATCTCTTAGTCTGATGGAGGTATAGAGTAGTTAGGATTCGAATTTTGTTGCTTCTGTTTACTTTTCATAGGTTTGTTAGAAGGAGGTAGAATTCCACTTTTCATTCTCTTAGGTACTATCATTGCTCACTTCCCTTTATTTTTGAATTGCTCTCATGTTTTGCTCATTGCATATCTTTTTACATTGAGGACAATGCAAGATTTGGTTGAGGGGTGTAGGATCACTAGGATGAATCCAGTGTTTTGCAACATCTCGAGCAATTATGTAGGAACTTGTTTAATTTTTCAAAAATACAAAACTTTCGTTGGAAAACTTTGTTTCTATGCATTTGGGATGGTGTGAGTATAAGAAAGAGGAAAAGTAAAGTGAGTGAAGTTGATTACCTTGAGCAATCTCTAAGATACTAGTTTTATATGTGAATTCCCCTATTTTTATGATTGATAGAACTTCTAAACACTTTTACACCTAGTCCACATTACACGATTCTTACGCTTGGAAGGGATTATGTAGAATTGTGGATTGATTAAGTTTGGATTTGGGGTGTTAAGAAACTAAGCCGGGGTATTTTGTCCATTCTTGTCCATGGAAAAATAACGAAAGATATGGATTTCTAAAAATCCTATCTGATGAAAAAGAAAATGAAAAGGAACGATGAAAATGGGGAATGATGGAAAACATGGTGGAAAATTTCGAAAAGGGCTACCTATTACCAACCGGGGGATGGTCTACCCGTAACCAAAGTCGGAAATGGGACGTAGTGTAAAAGCCATTGGAAGGACGGTAAGGCAAATCCCTGTCTAGGCTTGTTGTTGATCTATACACCGTTGAATCCATACCTTAATCAATTCACAAGGAAGGTAACCCCGGAAATCCGTGAGATGAGCATTCACTGAGCACACTAGGAAATCAATTCACAAGTGCTTAAATGTGTATATTCTAACCCCATTTTATCACTAACTATGCTTAAAATACATGATTAAAGACCCAACTAATGCATGGTTTTGTGGTTATAGGAATGAGAGTGAAAATTCGTCAATAGAAGGCTTAAAGACGCTAATTATGGGCATTGAAGATCACAAGATCAAGCATCAAATGATGGAAGAAGGAAGCAAAAGAAGAAAGAAGAGAAGGCAGGAAAAAGTAACCTAGACCGGTCGTCCAACCGGTCCGAATACTCAACAGAAGAGGCCACACTGCAAATTTCAGTGGACCTATCAGGACCGGTCGTGCGATCGGTCCTTGAATTAAATTTATGGGGTCTGAAATTATGAAAATTCTCTGGATGTCTTTTGCCTTTTTGAGACCGGTCGCATGACCGATCGTTTAGGAGCTCAGACCGGTCGCACGACCGGTCGTCTGCATAATAGGGCGTGTTCCACAAGCTCCGATTTTCTCTGCGCAGTCCGGGATTTCATGCTCAATCTAGAACCTTCCGCACTATGCTATAAAAGGGGACCTAGGGCTTCTTCCTAAGGCATCCTAGAACAGATTAAGCACGGTGGGAGATAGCGGAAGTCAGATTTGGAGTTCTACAACTCCTCCTAGTTTGTTTTTTCAAGTTTTATGCTTAGTTTAGTTGTTTTCATGTTTCCTTGGATCATGAACGGCTAAACCTCTTAGCTAACGCTAAGAGGTGAAGCTTGTAGTGAATCTAAGATGTTTCAATTCGTTTGATTTGGTTTCAAGTTGATTTATTAATGAAGAACAATGGTTTGAAGTTTAAATAAAGTTCTAAATGGTTTTTCTTAATCTTATGATGGCTCATGGATGTTTAGAAGAATTACTTGAGTTCTTAATTGTTTTGAGATAGTGTAGACCTGTATGATTTGAGGAATTGGATTCAATACGCTTTAGATCTATGATATTCATGTGAGAGCTTCATACGAAAAGTCTATTTTTCTGGAAATTCTGGATTATGTAAGATTGTGTATGTGATTTGGATCAAGTTCAAATCTAGTTTTATCTTGTGACAGGATTTTGAAATTGCGTCGGGTAACCTAACACGACACCCTACGCATACACGTGCGGAAGCTTGAGGAGCAACTAGAATTATGGCTGAACCTATAGGAGGGGGGTGAATAGGACCTTTTTTTAAAAAATCTTTTCGCCTACTTTAACAAATCAGCAAATTAAAATATGTAAGCGATTAACACTTTGGCTTCCAAGCCTAAGTGGGTCCAATTAAAAGACTAGCAAAAGATAAAGCAATTAACAACCTAGTCTAATCAACTCATGTGGACTAGAGAGGATGGATCAAGAAATGCTCAAGTCAACATGAGGAGTGAAAGTACATCTTGTGAGTGTGGATGTGCCTATCAAGTGCCTAGCATACATTCCTAACTAAGCATTCATAATTAACAAATTAAACTCAATGCATTAAAGAGAAATGTGCTCAAGATCAATCACAAACACAAGGATGTATAGTGGTTCGACTACTTGTCTACTCCACTCCCGGTTCAAGTACTCAACCCCTTTGAGCACACCGGCATTCACTGGGGAGTTTAAATCTGGTTCCTCCCAACCAAGGTGTTTTAACTCGGATCCACCCAACCGGGGAGTTTACAGGTTCCTCCCAACCTACACGTTTGCACCCGTGTTGGTGGCTCCTCCTTGGAGACTTTGTTTTAGGCTCGACTAACGTGCCAAGGAACGGCTGACGTCCCTAGATTTTAGGCCCAACTAATAGGCCAAGGATCGACTGACGACCCCGGGGCGAGTTTGTCAAACAAACTCTACACTCAACTCCCACAGGGAATTGAGTGGATGGACTCTTAACAAGACAACCTTACTTGTCGGATTGAGCCCCTTGTTCAGTGCCGCTTCGGGTTGCTTCTTCTCGCTCTCCCGTGCTTGAATCAGCTCCCCTTGTGCTCCCCCGATCTTTGACGCCGTTGCTTTGCCAAGGCTTCAGCTCCAAGATCAGCTACCTTGCATGTGATGCTCCATTGGAGATGCCCAAGGTGCTAGGGAATGGTGAAACCTCTACAAATGGTAGGAAATGGGTTTCCTAGAGGAATGCACCTAAATGGACTCCTAGGTAGTGTTTAGACAAAGGATTTAACTATCATCAAGGTGTCTAAACCCTAGGAATCAAGAGGGAACAAGTCCTATTCTCAAGATGCCATTGAATGGCCCAAGCTTGTGATGAAAACACAAGGAGAATGGCTTGCTATAGGTTTGGGATAGAGCCTCTAATGATCTCTAGCAATGGTGGCTTCTATCTCCTCAAAATCCCCTCTCTTGGCTCAAAAAACGAATCCCCCTTTTAAATAGATTTTCTTCCAACGGTCAAAAAACGGGCAGATTCGCGCATCTCCGATTGATCGGAAGAAGTTCCGATTGATCGGAGACCTGTCCGATTGATCGGAGACAAGTCCGATTGATCGGAAATCTATCCAGTGAAGTCTCTAGAAGATATTCCGATTGATCGGAACACTGTCCGATTGATCGGACGGACCCCTTCCGATGGATCGGAAGACTGTCCGATGGATCGGAAGACTGTCCGATTGATCGGAAATATGTCCAGTGGATTTTCAAGGTTGCTGGAAAAATTTCCGATTGATCGGAGATTCTGTCCGATTGATCGGAGCTTCTGTCCGATTGATTGGAGTCCTATCGGAGCCACTGTCCGATTGATCGGAGTCCTATCGGAACACCTATCGGAAACTGCTGTTTGAGCCTTTTTTATTGCAGCAGCTTCCACCTCTTAAATTAGTCTATCTTATCATGTTTTTCATGGAGTTCTAAGACTAATAATGATGACTAAGGGTATACCTAGTTGGTCCAAGTCATCTAAGAGGTTATGGGTTAGGTTTTGGTCAAGGCAAGGCACACCAAGGCATCACTTTTACCTGTTTCTTCTTCCTTGATGCAGCCGGTCCGTCTTGAGTCTTCGTTCTTCGTCTTCATTAAGCTCAACCGACACTAGACCCACTGACCTAAGTAATTGACAAACAAGGTGCACTAGTATGCCATAGAAAAGTGCACTAACAGATTTAATGATGGTTATGATTGTGATCTTAACCTATTGGAATTGGGACTGACCTATGCAATTGAGTGTGCTCAGGTCCTAGCTTGAATTGAGAGAATCATGTACATGAATCATGCATATGACAGACCGTTTGTTTTAACTGCTCTATCGTCTGGCTAGATAAAACTTAATTTTGATTCTAGTTGATAAATTGAGAAACCACAACGAATTGAGCATCAAGGATTGCTACAAGTGGATCCTTGAACCCCTAGTGCCTTTTATTAATTGTTTACCTTCAGTTTAATTCAAAGTTACTATCTACATCAATCTTTTACAAATCTGTTAGTTAGCTCTTCAGTAGAACTATTGGAAGTGTTTTGTTAATTCCTATACAAGTCCCTGTGGATCGACCTCGGTCTTGCCGAGATTATTACTATATCGCAACCCTACACTTGGGGAAGCGAACAGCTCCTATAATGCAACCACCTGATTGGAGCCATCCTTTTGAAATCATGTATGATGCAAGTGACTACGCTATTGGGGTTGTGTTAGGCCAAAGAAAAGAGAAGAATCCATGCGTCATCTACTATGCAAGTAGAACCCTAAACTCGGCTCAAGCAAATTACACTACTATAGAAAAAGAACTTTTGGCTGTAGTCTTTACTTTGGACAAGTTTCGGTCCTACTTGATCGGATCCAAGATTATCATATTCACTGACCATGCCGCACTTAAGTACCTTCTCTCTAATAATGATGCTAAGCCACGCTTGTTAAGATGGATCCTCCTACTCCAAGAATTTGACATAGAAATATGTAATAAGAAATGAGTAGAAAACATTGTGGCTGACCATCTCTCTAGACTTGTTCTTACCGATTCCCCTGAGACGACCGCGATCAATGACATGTTACCTGATGAACAACTTTTTAAAGTCTCCCAATTACTATGGTATGTGGACATTGCTAACTATCTTGCTCCAGGTACAATTCCGACACATTGAAAAAAGCAAGATAAGGATAAGTTCTTCAACAAGGTGAGAAAATTTCTATGGGACAACCCATACATATTCAAGTATTGTCCCTATCAAATCATAAGGAGATGTGTGCCGGATGATGAACAACACAGTATCATCTCCTTTTGTCATTCTCAGGCATATGGTGGCCACTTTTCGACTAAGAAGACCACAGCCAAAATTCTGCAATGTGGGTTTTATTGGCCCACCATGTTTAAGGACACCCATGAGTTTTGTAAAACGTGTGATCCTTTTCAGAAATTGAGGGGAATATCCCATAGAAATATGATGCCACTCAATCCCATCTTACCAATCAAAAGTTTTTATTGTTGGGGCATCGATTTCATGGGTCTATTCCCATCTTCTTTCGGAAATTTATATATCTTGCTTGCCGTCGATTATGTTTCAAAATGGGTTGAGGAGATTTCGTGCCGGAACAATGACCATAAAACAGTCATTCATTTCTTAAAAGAAAATATCCTTTCCTGATTTGGAACACCTCGAGTCATTATAAGTGATGGAGGATCTCATTTTTATAACCGCCCATTTGATGCTTTAAAGAAGAAATATGGCGTAAATCACAAGGTGAGCACTTCCTATCACCCACAAACAAGTGGACAAGCTGAGATATCCAACAGGGAAATTAAACATATTTTGAAGAAACCAGTGAACCCCGATCGCAAAGATTGGTTGCTTCGACTTACTAATGCACTCTGGGCTTACCGTACCGCTTTCAAGACCCCCATTGGAATGTCTCCCTATAGAATTGTCTATGGGAAAGCTTGTCACTTGCCCGTGTAATTGGAACATAGGGCATATTGGGCGATAAAGAATATGAATTTTGATTCTGACATAGCAAGCTCGTTGCGCAAACCTCAATTGAATGAACTTGCGGAACTCTGGAACGAGGCATATGAAAATGCGATAATTTACAAGGACATGACGAAGGTGTTCCATGATAAGAACACCTTCGTAAGACCTTTACGATCAACCAAAAAGTCCTTATGTATAATTCTCGGTTACATTTATTTCTAGGGAAATTGAAGTCTCGATGAACCGGTCCTTCCATTGTGAAAATTGTTTATCCATATGGGACCGTCGAGTTGTTGAATCCAAGGAATGGTAATATCTTTAAAACAAATGGTCAGTGATTAAAGCCGTTCTTTGAGAATTTTCCTTCAGAAGGTATGTTCATACCTTTGACTGATCCTGTGTATCAAGATGTTGGATCTACTAGTCTAATGGAGGTATAGAGTAGTTAGGATTAGGATTTTGTTGCTTTTGGTTTGCTTTTTCATAGGTTTGTTAGAAGGAGGTCGAATTTTAGTTTTTGTTCTCTCAGGTACTCTCATTCCGCACACCCTTTATTTTATCATTGCTCTCATGTTTTTGCCTATTGCATATCTTTTACATTGAGGACAATGCAAGATTTGGTTGGGGGGTGTGGGATCACTGGGATGAATTTAGTGTTTTGTAACATCTCGAGCAATATGAAGAAGATTTTTCAGATTTTTTCTAAAAATTCAAAACTCCATTGGACAACTTTGTTTCTATGCATTCCGGATGGTGTGAGTACAAGAAAAAGAGAGGTGAAGTGTGTGATGTTGAATACTTTGAACATTCTTTAAGGTGCTGGTCTTGTATGTGAATTCCCCTATTTTTATGAATAATAGAACTTTTGAACACTTTTACACCTAGTTTACTTCACACGATTCTCATGTTTTAAAAAAATTATTAGATTTGTGAATTAGCTAAGTTTGGATTTGAGGTGTTGAGAAACCAAGCCGGGGTACTTTATCCATCTTTATCCATGGGAAAATAACGCAAGATACGGATTTCTAAAAATCTTATCTAATATGTATAAAATGGAAAGGAAGGATGAAAAATGGGAATGATTGAAAATATGGTGGAAAATTCCAAAAAGGGCTACCTATTACCAACCGGGGGATGGTCTACTCGTAACAAAAGCAGGAAATGGGAAGTAGTGTGAAAGCTGTCGGAAGGACGGTAAGGCAAATTCCTGTCAAAGGCTTGTTGTTGATCTGTACACCTTGAATTTCATACCTTAGCTGATTTTGAAGAAGATAATCCCAAATTTCCATGAGATGAGCATTCACTGAGCACACTAGGTTAAATTGTTCAAATTCTTCTATTTATCTATCAATCAGCGGGAAATCCTTATGAGTACTTGTTATGTTCTTGAAAGTTTAATGTTTCAACTTGTATCACTTAGCTTTGCTGATTTTTGTACTTGCATGTCTTAGAGTGTATAGAAGCATAGTTTCTGAAGGAGAGTTGGGTTTTGGAGGAATGAATTGTTTTATGCATATTTTGCTCGAGACTAGCAAAATGCTGGTTGGGGGGGTGTGTTGAGTGCTTAAATGTGTACATCCTAACCCCATTTCATCACTAACTATGCATGGTTTTCAAGCTTAAAGACTATTCTAATGCGTGGTTTTGTGATTGCAGGAATGAGAGAAATTCACTCGATCGATAGCTAAAAGATTGTATTTAGGGGCCTTGAATGAAGACCCAAAGAAGACCAAAGAAAGAAGAAAAAATGCAGAAAATCAGGTCTGACCTGTCATGACCGGTTGACCACCCCCCTTTACCCCTCTAGACACCAAACGCAAGAGGCTGACCGGCCCTCACTTCTGCATGCTGGACTATCCACAAAAGGGTTCGACCGGTCATGAGACCGGTCGGCCAGCCCAGTCCGACTGGTCTAGACCGGTCGGCCAGTGTATTACAGCGGGAATTTAGCAGCTTCCTCTTGAAGCTCCGATTTTTGTGCGCAAGTGCGTAAGTGCTACGCAAATCTAGAAGATTCTGGGGCGGTAGGACCTCTCCACTATAAAAGGGGACCTAGGGATTGTAACTAAGGCATCCTAGAAGAGATCTATGAAGGTGGGAGGCGGAGAAGGACGGAATTGGAGTTCCACAACTCCCTCTAGTTTGTATTTTTTAGTTCATGTTTTTAGTTGTTTTTATGCTTCCTTAGATCATGAACGGCTAAACCTCTTAGATAGGGCTAAGAGATGAAGCTTTTAGTGAATCTGAGATGATTTAATTCGTTTGTTTTGGTTTCAAGTTGGATTTATTGAAGAACAATGGTTTATAGCAGTTTGAATAAAGTTTTAAGTAGTTTTTCTTAATCTTATGATGGCTCATGGATGTTTGGAATAATTGCTTTAGTTCTTAATTGTTTTGTATAGTTCTAGAACTGTACGCTCTGAGAAATTGGATTCAATACGCTCTAGACTTGGATTTTCATGTGGGAACTTCAACCAAAGTTCTATCTTTTTATTCTAATTTCTGAATTATGTGTTGATTGTGTATCTGATTTGAATGAAGTTCAAGTCATGATCTAATTAGGCTTTGTGACAGAGTTTAATGATGATTATGATTGTGATCTTAATCTATTGGAACTAGGATTGACCTATGCAATTGAGTGTGCTCAAGTCCTAACTTGAATTGAGGGAATCATGTATATAAATCACACATATAACAGATTGTATGTTACAACCGCTCTATCATCCGACTAGATAGGATTTTATTTCGATTCTAGTTGTGTTGTTGGCAAATCACAGTGAATTATGCATCGAGGATTGCTACAAGTGGATCCTTGAACCCTTAGTATTCTTTTATATTGATTACATTCACTTTTAGTTTAAGAATTCTATCTACATTCAATTCTAGAAATCTGTTTGGTTAGCTCTCAATTAGAGAATATTAGAAGTAATTTTGTGAATTCCTAACAAGTCCCTGAGAACAATCTCGGTCTCTATCAAATTATTACTACATCGCAACCCTACACTTGGGGAAGCGAACATTCATCAACATGATTCTCTCAATTCAAGTTAGGACTTGAGCACACTCAATTGCATATGTCAATCCTAGTTCCAATAGATTAAGTCACAATTGTGATAAACATCAAACCCTATCATTAGGCTTAACTAATATCATGGTTTGAACTTGATTTAAATCATATAAACACCCAACACATACTCCAGAATTCTCAGAAAAAGATAGAACTTTGGATTGAAGTTCCCACATAAAAAGTGTCTTAAATCCGATTCCTCAGAGCATATAGGTTTAGATCTTAGCAAAACAATTAATAATCAAGTATAGTTCTTCCAAACGTCTATGAGCCATCATAAGATTAAGAAAAACTGAACTTAAACTTCATTCAAACTTAATCAAACCATTGTTCAACATCAAATTTTAATCCATAAAACCCTAAAAATAAATTAAAGAACCTTAGATAAACTACAAGCTTCACCTCTTAGCCCTAGCTAAGAGGGTTAGCCTATCATGCTAAAGGAAAACATGAAAGCTAATAAAAACATGAAAACTAGAAAGAGGGAGTTGTAGAACTCCAATTTCGTCCGTCTCCGCCTCCCACTATGGTAGATCTTTTCTAGGATAGGTTAGAAAGGATGTAGAGGTCCCCTTTTATAGCACAAATCCGCCTTTCTCTTGGAATCTTCTGGAATTGCGTAACTCATTATGCAACTTGCACAGACAGGTCCGATTGATCGAAGCTTCCTCCGATTAATCGAAATGTGGTCTCCGATTGATCGTAAATCGGCCTATTGATCATAAAAGAGTCCAGAGAGTTGTTATTTTCGCCACTTATTCAGATTGATTGGACACCTCTCTTCGATTGATCGGAGATGTGCCGATTGATTGGAAATATGTCCAGGGAGTTGTTCATAAATCTGGTTTTTCTGGTATGTCCAATCGATGGTCCAATCAATCGGACATCCATTGGAAACTCCTCAGATTGATCAGACACCTATCGGCGATCCATCGGGAATGCTGATTTCTTCTTGTTCTTCTACTTTCTCTTCGGATCTTCTTTACTTGATTTCTTCCTCTCCTTCTTCCTTTCCTTGACTCTTCAATGCCCCTTTTAAAGTGTCCTTTAACATCTAAATGGTGAGGCCTCTCTCCTATTCCTACAACCATAGAACCATACATTAAATAGATCTTTAATCGTACAAATTGTGAATAGTTAGTGATGAAATGGGGTTAGAATAAACACATTTAAGAGCTCAACAAGTGCCTTCTCAAGGTCACTCATCATAAAAATACGAAAAGAGGGCCTTGAGTCGTGTCGACCAACAGTCGATGTTCATGTATTCCAATGATCACCCGTTATAAAAATACAGGAAGATGGCCCAACATTTCACCACTCGATTAAAATCCTCAATCAGGCAGTTACGGAGTGCCTTCTCATGGTCACCCATCATAAAAATATGGAAAGAGGGCCTTGTGTCGTACCAACCAACAGTCGATGTTCGTGTACTCTAGTGGTCACCCATCATAAAAATACGAGAAGAGGGCTTAGCGTTGCACCACTCGATTAAAAAAATCTGACAATCCTTCAACTCGGACAATCCAAAAGAAAATGGGACGGACATCTAACTTGTCTAAAAACATGGCTCAATTCATAATAAGAAAACAAATAAGTCTCTACGACCATGAACTCAAGACCATAATCCCTAGCGGGGTTAGTCTTTTGCTTTTCAATTAAGGGTGATCAACCATTAATATAATTAAGGGCTCGTGACAAGCATCACATCCTGGAATGTAAAAGATCTCAGAATCTCTAGAATAAAATTTACCTTGCGATATCTCTTCTCATATATATTTTGTGATTGCTTATGATTGTCTATAAATGTCTCTATACTTAGAAATTCCCCAGAACAACAAAACATAAGAAAAACTGCCACGAGCATTTTTTTAGTTTTAACAAACTGGTGACTCTACTGAAGATCAGACATACCAAAATCTCTAGTTATCTCTGAGTAAAGGAACGTTCTAAGATAAATCATTTGTAGACATTGACATATACATGAGAAATGTTACCATAAGGAGAAATGTTCAGTGCCTTCACGGGCGCCAAACTGGCGACTCTTAACAGGAATGTTTTTTTTCCTTCATCTTTAAGGCAAAAGAATTTTAAATAAAATTATGAAAAGTTTTCTAAAAGAATCTCTAAAGTATTTCAGAAAAAGGCATAGTATAAACTTCTCATAGCATGCATATGGTTCATACTTGTATATCTTGTTTATCATTGAGCTATATTGCGACTAGTAAGGTCGCATCTTTTCTCCTTTTCAAAGCCGCAGAATACTCTAATGCGTGTGACTGTGCAGAGAGAGAGAGAGAGAGAGAGAGAGAGAGAGAGAGAGAGAGAGAGAGAGAGAGAGAACCTTAGCAAAAGAAATCAACCGTCAAAATTGCACGAATGGTAACGACAATAATTTTCTTCGCATCTGGAGGGTTCTACTTCCCTCACCTTGCAGCATCAAGAGTAGCAACACCTAAAGCCGATTGGCAGATTGTCCAGAAACGTAGATTACTAAGAAGACCGAAGACAGGAAAGTAACTCAAGTCGGAATGAAATCAGTTAAGGCACATATAAGCACCAAAAAGAAGTGGAGGCCAGTTTACGTAAACAAGGTCCACAATGTCAACAAGGCCACCATGGCATCTAGGCCAGAGTTCTCCTTCGCCGCTACTGACTTCCCAACCCTGTTGAAGACAGTGCAACTAACCAAGACCCGAACAGATTCATTGTCTGACAGTCGACCAAGACAGCGATGAAGATGTTCTCTGCTGAAGCCACCGTGATCAGGACAAGGCCGCAGCAAGTATAGGCCACGATGGTACAGGTCATTGAAGGGGAGACGAGCGAGCGAGACACAGAGCTGCCTCCAATCCAAGAACAGATAGACGAGATAATCCAAGTCCAGGAGGATACGGCCACAGAAGTGAGGGAGATGAAGGAAGCACTATTGGCTTTAGTCGCTTAGGGGGCAAGCAGGAGCCCAGCCATCCCAATTCAACAGTCGATGGAGGAATCTCAGGGGTCAGCGGAAGAGCCAATAGCTGCCGAGCCACAGACTCGCTCGAAGAATGTCGCGTTCGAGCGCGTACCATCGCAACCGTCTCATGTCACGAGGGAAGAGTTATCCCAGACAGTCTCGAATCTGATCCGTCAGGAGAGGGAGAGAAGGAGAAGAGAGGGAAGTATGTTTATTGGGTGCTGTATTTGTCCAAAGTTTATGACATTCCATTTACCCACAACTTCAAGCGTCCATATTTCCCCCGATTTGACGGCAGAGGGTCACCAGAGGAGCATATGACTCAGTTCATGATGATGCTGAGCAACTTGTCAACAATCCCCAAGTATTGTCTTAGGTTATTTGGTTCAACGCTCACAAGCAAGGAATTCCAGTGGTATATGTCACTGCCCGCAGGGTCAGTTAAGTCCTGGGATTAGATACAAGACCTATTCATTTCTAAATTTTTCTCTACAGAGCGAGAAGTCTCGCTAACAGATTTAGCCTTGGTCCATCAAAGGCAAGGGGAGTCGGTTGAGAAGTTCATCGACAGATGGGGAACCACAGCAGCACAATGTTGAGAATTGCCTAGTGAACCTGAGCAAGTCAAGATGTGTATGCAGGCCATGGATGCCATGATTTCGTTTGGCTTATCCAGGTACAATTTCTCGACGTTTCGAGACCTGGCCACGAAGGCCCACGTGGTAGAAGGAGCCAAGTTTAGAGCACAATTCAAGGCAGAGAAGCCTAAACGAGAAGCCAAAAGGATAATAGCATCCAACTACGTTGATAAGGGTAAGATTTCAAAGGATCGAAAGTGCCCGAATACGGAGAGCAAAGTTGAGTCCAGGCCAGTAATAACAACATAAGACAAAGGCAAGAGCTTCCAAAGACCGCGATACGCAATGATAGAAGAACGCGATCGAGCGAACAGACCCTACACATTCGACATAGAAGATCTAGTCCCAATCATGGAACAGTTAGTTGAAGAGAGGCTGATAAGGTTGCCAGAATCCAAATGTCCGGAAGAGGTGAAAATGGTCAACCATCCCAACTACTGCAAATATCTCGTGTAACCAGCCACAAGACCAAAGACTTCTTCACCTTGAAAGGAAGAATCTAGCGGATGATCATGAGGGAATCATCAACATGAAGATGGAAGAGACCAATCAAGATATGTCAACTGTAGTGTCAGTGATGCCTATGATAGCACTGATGCACAAAGAACGGCCAGTCCAAATCGCGATGGTACAAGTAATTGAAGAAAGAAAGTCAATCGAACAATGCACCGAACTATTAACAATCCGAGAACAGATCGGGGAATTGGTCCGAGCTCATAAAGAGTTATATAGATGAAGGAAGTTCAGGATGCTTTAACCACCTTAATCTCATGGAGCGCAGCCTGCAATATCACTCCACCTACTCGACAGTTAAGAGGAAGAATCACCGGAGACAGTGCAAAGGCCGGTTATAGTGAAACAATAAACCCATCCCGAACAGGCAAATACACATATGCTTAGATATGGACCCCATGATCTTATGTGAGCTGTCAATCAATAGTTCTTTCACCTTTCGTAATCTGGCTGCAGAAGCCCGTGCGACAGAGTAGTCTATTTCAGAGGCACGGTTCCAAAACAAAAGACCAAGGTATGAGATGGAAAGGAAAATGAGAATTAATACAAGAAAGAATCCTAGGAACTAGAAATGACCGAATCCAAGATATGAGAAAGAAATCAAGGCAGTAAAGATATAAGACAAGTACAAGAGGTCCCAAAGGCCACAATGGGTCGTACACGTTCGACATTGAGGACCTTATCCCAATTATGTACCAGCTGATCGAAGAAGGAGAACTGTTATTACCAAAACTTACTCGACTTGAAGAAGAAAGGCGAGTGGGTGATCCTAACTACTGCAAATATCACCGAATCGTGGGGCACAGAACCGAAGACTGCTTCATCCTAAAAGGAAAAGTTCAGAGGATGATAAATCATGGCATCATCAACTTGAAGATCGAAGACCCCAAGAAAGTCCCAACCAGCACGGCTCCAATAAATACAACCCATGAAAACATTCGTTCGAGGACTCTGTTTCCCGAACTTGAATAACCATGAATACCCATAAGCGGATATGACAAACTATAAAGTAGACAGGATGTACTTGTGCTCATTCATGCAACCATTTTATCTATGCACTACATTTTTGACTCATTGACACACCCACTCACGTCATGTCATCACACATATGAATATAAAATGTCAATATAGCTTCTTTTGATAACATGTACCATAGTTAAAGAATGCTAAGGAAGAATCGACTCTACAAATCATTACTTGACTCATTATGTTCCTATTAAGTCAGTCGGATTAGAAGAAGACACACTATGAAAGTATGTATGCAAGGCACAATATTTTCATATTATTACTTCCTCGTCATGGGCTCTCTTACTTTTATCATAGCACTCTGGCATCCTTCAACTTAATAGGAGAACAATTCAAAATTGATGGTCTCTTATGCATATGACTCCGTATGAAGATGACTATGACATTCAGATGATCAGAGCATTTTCGTTATATATCTGGCTTCATATCTCATCGCGAATTTCTTCATCATTATCATGGTATTCCTATACTCTATATAACAAAGATTGGAATCTCTTGTATGTATATATACAGATGGTCAAAGCATTCTATTACATATCACGTTGCCTTAAGAATATCGACAGCTTTCTTTTATGACCAATTTTGCAACAAGAATATACGATTAAAGATTATGATCAGACAGATATTCTATACGGATTCCTAAAGCACAGGATATCTTTCATCAGAAGGAGGCAATATTGCAAAGAAATGAGCCAAATACGTTGGGGGCAAGCCCCAATATATGATGAGAAACTCGAGTTTATAAAAGAAAGCGACTGGGGGCAAGCCCCGATATATGATAAGAAACTCAAGCCTGTAGGGAGAAATGACTGGGGGCAGGCCAGAAAACACCCATTTATGATGCGAGCATATCCCAGATCTGGAAACCCAAGACATCCCGAGATCGACGACAAAGGAAAGTATCACTCTCTTCATTTCATTCTGCATTAATTATCACAAATATTTATTATCACCATTCATTATAGTTATGATTTCTATTAAGTTATATTTGCAAAGCATTCCAACACTCATTGCACAATACCACACAATAAAAACATAATTGTCATTGCCATTACATTAAAAAAAAATATATGGTTAATAACTTTAAACACCGTATACATGGATATTCAAAAGCTAAGTATCCCTTACATCAATTACAATGATTATGAAATCTAGTCAAGATGAAGCCCCATGATCGTTTCTATGCATCAAAAGATCACAAGAATGTCAAAAAGTAAAGATCATAGCTTCTCTAGACATCCTGATATTAACCTGGTCACAGCCACCCTAGCAGCTTCCATCGTCGACTTTGCCTCGGATAATATCAACACAGGATCATGAACATTCTGGAGCTCTGTGGTCAAATCTTCTAGTTGCTTACGTACCGCTTCGATCTCACTTTCAAGCCTTATAACAGTTATTTGATCCTGAGCAACTACTGACTTAGGAAAAGCGGCCTCGAAGCCTACGGCTATCTTCTTCGCCTGCAAGCGCTTGATCTCGACATCGATTTCAGCTAGATGATCCAGGCACCCCCCTCATGTTGTGTCTTATTATTCTGCGAAGACGCTCGTGCATCTGTTGTCGAACGCACATGATGCTCTACTACAGGTCCCAGAGAATCTGCAATCTTCTGTTTCTCTTCAACAACAAGGTCTAGCTCGGCACATTCAGCAGTCGTTACTCTCGTGACAGAGAATGAAGAAATATGACTGACAATCACAAGTGCATTAGGTCATATCACTCCAATGCAAGCTTCCAACGCTTTCATTCCATCACTCAACATATGTCATTCGCGTGGACCGGCCAACGCCTTTGAAATACTGGACATCAGACTCCTCAATATACGCTGCCCGAAACAGTCCAAATGGTAGAAACAAGGAACGTCAAACGCTCCATGAACAACAACACCAGAATCAACAATAACTGCGGCGAAGAAACATGGTGAGCATACAATGAAGTGATAAATGCAAAAAAGGAATATACCAAGAAGTTATAAAAGAGTGCTACAAGGGGCCAGAGATGAGTCAGCAACATGTTTTAAGGGACTCACAATATATGCCGTCACGTCAACAAATAACTCAGTGATCTCAGTCGGTAACATTGAAGTCATGATCGAAGATTCAGTAGTATCACTATTAGTGTCAATTACCTCAGTCTTCGTTGGTGCCTCCGCCATACCCTCAACATTAGAAGCACTAGAGGCCACGAACACAGTCATATTATTCACCAACACGGTGGTCCCTTGCAGATTATCTTCTTCAACTTGCTTCACCTGCTCTCTTGCGCTGACATGGTCTGACATTTTGCTCATTGGTCCAGTCATTTTCAGATCCTCTTCAATAATTAGCCGATTGTTATCCTCATCCCTTGCAGCCATTAAAAGATGTGTGAATCCTGCCTCTTGTGACCATCTCATCAAAGGTAATCCGAAAGTATGCCAGCCGTCCAACGTCGTATCCTCCTTACGACAGTCAGTCGATACACTCAGAGAAGTCTTGTGCCCAATACTTAATGACAGATACACCTCAGCCTACTCTTTCATATAACTCAGTCCATCAACAAGGATTCAGGTCAGTTTTGGAGGAGGAATATAGGTAGGATTATCAACAGAAATTTTTTTCCGAATCAGAGCATATTGATGTGCCCACCATCTCATCCAGCCATAAGAGTTGCCAGTCTTCCGATAAAGACCAGGAAGCGTGAACCTTGCGCCCGTTCGCGTCATCAGAAGCTAATGCCATATCCACTCCCAGTGAGCGGGACCCGTGCCGTATGCCCTCTCTACTCTAGCTACGTCTAGTAACGTCATCAAAATGCCCTGATCATATCCAAATTGTCTGGGAAATCATTTGGGGTAATAAGGTTCCCGCTAGAACTCCATCCGCTTCCTTACGAAGCGGAAGCGAAGTAGTGTGAATGGACGCCAAGAACTCTCTGTCAATATTATTCACAGAGTGCTCATCATCAAGGACTTCTTGATCCTCCTCGATGCTAGAAATAGGAAAGTGGTAGAAGCAAACCTCTATCCAGCTGCCAATTTTTAAAGTTACCCAATCAGGTGTTTGTGTTATCATCTCAAGTTTCCTCTAGCAATAGAGGGGCGCATGATTAGTGTAGAAATACTGAAAGAGATTCATTCCGTATGTCCATGGGAAATATATACTCAACCATCCGTAGAAGAAATGTCATGGGCAGTAAGCCATATTCATTCCTCATCTAGGTCGATCTTGGTTACTGATAACATTGCCGAATGCCTTATACAGACTGCATAACATCGGAGGCGCTAAAGAATATCGATGACCATTTGTAAGAGCCCCTGCCATGATGAAGCAAGAAACCCTGATCCCATCAGCACCCTTGGAACTAGGCAACACAACTGCCGACAACCAATAAGCTAAAAAGCCTGCTAGTTCACAAGTCGGCATAAGCTCATTTGGATTGCGGAATATATGTTCAAAATGTTCCTTCATCAAGACTCGGTCTTCCTGCGGAGTTTCATATCCTTCATAATCAATGCTTCAAGAATAAAGAAGAGTTCCATGTCAGAAGCAAAGAAACTAAAAGCATACGGAATGCAAAGTACAAAAGCGGCATAAGAAGAAATGTTACTTCATCCTCTGGCTGAAGTAGATCAGCCAGTCATCGTAATGAATCTTTGTAATATTGTCAAACTGTAACAACTCAGCGAACAACTCTAGACAAGCCTCTGAATGGTAAGCGTCTTAAGGACTTTCAAGTCGAGATATAGCTCTTCATCAGTTGGGACGTGTTAAGCTCTTAAATGTGTATATTCTAACCCCATTTCATCACTAATGATGCTTGAAATACATGATTAAAGACCCAATTAATGCATGGTTTTGTGGTTGTAGGAATGAAATAGAGAATTCATCAATTGAAGGCTTAGAGACACTATTTACAAGCATCAAAGATCAAAAGACCAAGCGGCAAAAGGTGGAAGAAAGAAAGCAAAGAAGAGAAGAAAGAAAGGCAGAAAAAAATGCACAGTAGACAGGTCGTCCATAGCCTAGGACCGGTCGTTCGACCGGTCCGAAAACTCAACAGGAGAACCCCTGCTGCTAACATTGCTAGACCAATCACGACTGGTCGGCTGACCGGTCCGAAAACTCAACAGGAGAACCCCTGCTGCTAACATTGCTAGACCAATCATGACCGGTCGGCCGACCGGTCGTCCACGAGCTCAGACCGATCGTCCAACCAGTCGGCTGCATAACAGAGCTTCTTCTACAAGCTCTGAATTCTGCTACGCAAAGCGCTATTTTTGCTGGATTTCTCGAAGTTTCTTTGCACCAATGGCTCCAAACCTATAAAAGGACTCCTCTAGCTCGTTCCTAAAGCCTCCTAGAAGAGAATTATCATGGTGGGAGGCAGCGGAAGTTAGATCCGGAGTTCTACAACTCCTAGTTTTTTCTTCTAGTTTTGTGTTTTTCTTAGTTGTTTTCATGTTTCCTTAGATCATGAACGGCTAAACCTCTTAGCTAGGGCTAAGAGGTGAAGCTTGTTGTGAATCTAAGATATTTCAATTCATTTGTTTTGGTTTTAAGTTGGATTATTAGTGAAGAACAATGTTCTAAGTAGTTTTTCTTAATCTTATATGGCTCATGGTTGTTTAGAAGAATTGCTTGAGTTCTTAATTATTTTGAATGATTCTAGACTTGTACGCTTCGAGGAATCAGATTCAATACGCTCTAGACCTTTGATTCTCATGTGGGAACTTAATGCCAAGGGTTCTACTTTTCTGAATTTCTGAAATATGTGTGATTTTGTAAGTGATTGGAATGGAGTTCAAATCATGATCTAGTTATGCTTTGTGACAGAGTTTAATGATGATTATGGTTGTGATCTTAATCTATTGGAACTAAGATTGACCTATGCAATTGAGTGTGCTCAAGTCCTAACTTGAATTGAGGGAATCATGTACTTGAATCACACATATGACAAATTGTTTGTTTTAACTGCTCTATCATCCGGCTAAATAGGATTTAATTTCGATTCTAGTTGAATAATTGGGAAACCACAGTGAATTAAGCATCAATGATTGCTACAAGTGAATCCTTGAACCCCTAGTGCTCTTTATTATTGATTATATTCAGTTTTTGTTCAAAATATCTATCTACATTCAATTTCAAAGCCCTGTTTAGTTAGTTCTTAATGAGAAACCATTGGAAGTATTTTGTGAGTTCCTACACAAGTCCATGTGGATCTACCTCGATCTTACTGAGATTATTACTACATCGCAACCCTAAACTTGGGGAAGTGAACAAGTTTTTGGCGTCGTTGCCAAGGACTTTGACGGTTTTTCATAAAATTTCTGAAAACAGTTTCTATTTGAGATTTTTAGGAGTCCTTTACTAACTTAGTTTGTTTAGTTTATTTCGTTTTTACAGAAATTCTAGAAGTCGAAATAGTCACTTCAAATCAAGTTTTTCTAACCTTTTTTCTAATATTGGGTTCGAGATTCTAATAATTGACTCATTAGTGAAGGGAGAATTGTTGAAGGGATTGATAGGGAGTCACGTGCTAAGAAACATTTAGATTCTCAAATTTTGTCTGAAAGTATGACTAGAAATCAACCCAACCCTGTGGCCAATCAAAATCTGGGCCAAAGCGAAACGGGAGAGAATGAGGTTGAGAATATTCCCTGACCTAGAATACTACGTGATTACTTGCAACCTGCAAGAGCGAGCACTTCCTCATGCATAGTTTTTCCACATAATGCAGGGAATATAGATCTTAAACCGGGAGTAATCCAACTCCTTCCCAAATTCCATGGACTAGACAATGAAAGTGCCTATCAACATCTTAAGGAATTTGACGAGGTGATAGCCACAATACACTTTGCAAATGTAACAGATGATGTAGTGAGACTTAAATTGGCACATGGACTGAGATAACTAGGGAGTTCATTAAAAAGTTCTTCCCTACTCACAAACCAATCATGTTGAGGTGCCTTATCATGAACTTTGCTTAAAAACAGGACGAGACCTTCTTCCATGTTGAGAGAGGTTCAAGGACTTGTTAAATGCATGCCCACATCATGGCTACGAAATTTGGCGGTAATAAGCTTTTTCTATGAAGGACTGACTTCACCTATGCGTCAATTTGTAGAGATGATGTGCAATGGAGAATTCATGAATAAGTGTTGAGCCTCCAATTTATCCATGATCTAGCCCATTACATCACATTATATGCATGGTTTGCATGTTTAAAAGACCAATCTAATGCTTATTTTCTGATTGTAGGAATGAGAGCGACTTCACCCAATTGGTGACAAAAAAGATCCATTTAGAGCCCTTGGATGAAGACCTAAGGAGGGCCAAAGAACAAAGAAGAAAGCAAGGAAAGAAGTAAAGAGAGGAGAGAAGAAGAAAAATGAGAGAAACAAGGTCCGACCGGTCTTGACTAGTCGGCCAACCTTCTGAATCACTCCAGCAACTGCTGGAGGATGCTGCCAACAGGTCCGACCAGTCTTGACCAGTTGGCCATAGCCCCCAGGACATCTCTGCATTCTTTGGACCGTTTAAGGATCAGTCCGACCGGTCAGCCATGTGTAAACAGCAGTTTCTATTTAAAGCTCCAATTTTTTTTGCACAAGTGCGTAAGGGCTACTCACTTCTGGAAGTTTCTGAGGCGGTAGAGCCTTCCCACTATAAAAGGACAGCTAGGGTCTCTTCCTAGGGCATCATAGAAGCTGAGGAACTTCGTGGGAGGTGAAGAGAGCTGTTGTGGAGTGTCTGCAACTCTCCCGAATCCGGGTTTTTATGCTATTTAATCTAATGTGCATAGTGATAACTCATGAGATGAGCTATCACTATGCACATTAGGTTGAATTTTGTTCAAAGTTCTTTTATCTATCAATCAATCAGCGGGAATTCTATATGAACACTTTTATGTTTTGAGAGTTTAAGGTTGCAACCTCTATTGCCCAGTTTCTTTAATTTTTGTACCAGGCCAAAATCGATATAATTTCTAATCTACCACCACCTAAAAGCATAAGCAATGTGCAGTCTTTCCTTGGACACGCAGGTTTTTAAAGAAGGTTCATAAAGGATTTTAGTCATATCTCAAGGCCCTTATGTAACCTTCTCCAAAAGTAGAACCAATTCGAGTGGAGTGTCGAATGTCAATTAGCTTTTTCAAAGCTAAAAGACATGTTGACAACCGCTCCTATCATGCAACCACTGGATTGGTTCAGTACCTTTTAGTTGATGTGCAATGTGAGCGATTATGCTATTGGGGCGGTGTTAGCCCAAAAAAGGATAAGAAGCCCCACATTATCTACTATGTGAGTAGGACCTTGAATCCTACCCAAGTTCAGGCCTTACTTAATAGGATCCAAGGTCATTGTTTACACAGATCATGCGGCGCTGAAACACCTTCTTTCTAAGAAGGATGCCAAGCCACGTTTGCTTAAATGGATCCTACTCCTTCAAGAATTCGATTTGGAAATTAAGGACAAGAAGGGAGTAGAAAATGTGGTGGCGAATCATCTATCCCGCCTAGTCCTACCCAATTCCATTGATGAGTCACCTATTGAGGACTCATTCCCTGATGAACAACTCTTTGTTGCTATGCATCCACCATGGTACGCTGACATATCCAATTATCTTTCCATGGGTGCGATGCCGGCTCATTAGACTGCGTAAGATAAACGAAAATTTCTAAGGGAAGTGCGCAGATTTTTCTGGGATGAACCTTTACTTTTTAAATATTGCTCAGATCAAATTATTAAGATATGTGTCCCTGATGATGAACATAATTTCGTCATCTCCTTTTTCCATGATTAAGCATGTGGGGGCCATTTTTTTGCCAAGAAAACCACTGCAAAAATTCTGCAGTGTGGTTTTTATTGGCCCACTCTATGTAAGGACACCCATGAGGTTTGCAAAGCATGCGAGCGTTGTCAAAAGCTAGGAGGATTGTCTCGCCGGAAACATGATGCCTCTTACCCCTATTCAACATGATGCAAAGCATGCGAGCGCTGTCTTCGATTATTGGGGCATCAATTTCATGGGACCGTTCCCCTCATCTTTTGGACATGTCTATATATTGCTCGCCGTAGACTATGTGTCTAAATGGATAGAGGTTATTCCATATAGAACCAACGATCATCGTACGGTTCTAAAGTTCCTAAAAGAAAACATACTTTTCAGATTTGGAACGCCTCGAGCCATCATTAGTAATGGCGGTTCTCACTTTTGCAACAGGCCATTTGAAGCCTTAATGAAGAAATATGGCATTAGACATAAAGTGAGTACCCCATATCACCCACTGACAAGTGGGCAAGCAGAAATTTCCAATCAGGAAATTAAATAAATTTTGGAAAAGATGGTGAAGTCGGATAGCAAAGATTGGTCACTTAGATTAGTTGATGCTCTTTGGGCTCACCGTACCGCTTATAAGACCCCTCATTGGAATGTCCCCCTATAGACTTGTCTATGGGAAAGATTGTCACTTGCCTGTGGAGATTGAACACAAAGCCTATTGGGCAATTCGAGCATTGAGCTTTAATGTTGACAAGGCTAGCTCGCTTCACAAACTCCAAATGAATGAGCTTGATGAAATCCGGAAGGATGCCTATAAGAACTCGAGAATTTATAAGAGTACGATGAAGGCCTTTCATGACAAGCACATCTTCAAGAAATCTTTTCATGAAGGTCAGAAAGTGCTCTTGTATAATTCTCGGCTTCATCTTTTTTCGGGAAAATTGCGATCTCGATGGACCGGCCCATATATTGTTAAAGAAGTTTTTCCTCATGGGGCTGTCGAGATAGAGAATGCCGCAAATGGTAACTGTTTTAAAGTGAATGGACAACGCCTTAAACCATTTGTTGAGAAATTTGATTCAGAGGACATGTCTATCACTCTAAATGATCCTGTGTATCAGGATGATTGATCTCCTAGTCTGACAGAGGTATAACGTAGATTAGGTTTAGTTGTTTTTTTCTATTTTAGTTCTACTGCTTTTGTTGATTTAGTTGTCGGAGTTGTAGACTCCCATGATCAACTCTCTCAGGTACTATTGTTCTCACTCTCTAGGATTTTACCATTGCTCTCATGTTCATGCTCATTGCATATCTTTTTACATTGAGGACAATGCAAGATTTGGTTGGGGGGTGAGATGCGATTCCTCATCTAGCAGTTTGCAACATTTCGAGCATCATATGTTTAAATTTTTTTGAATTTTCTAAAAATTCGAAACTCTTTTAGAAAACCTTATTTCTTTGCGTTCGAGACAATACAAGTATACAAAAAGGAGATATGAAGTGACGAATGTTGCAAGTCTTGAACTACTCTTAATATAATGGTTTTATATGTGAATTCCCCTATTTATGTGATTGATAGAAAATTTGAACACTTCTACACCTAGTGAAATTGCGGTATAAGTTTGATTACCGCTCTTGTAGAAGCAAGAAACCGGTTTCTTTGTCCTAGAGGGGGGTGAAAAGAACACTTTTTAAATTGACCAATTTAAACACTCACAATCATGCAAAGTATTTCAGAAATCTTTCTTCAAACACTTGATATACAGAATATTAACTTTCAACAATAAAAGAGCAAGTTATAATCAGATTATCTCAAACATGAAAGAAGTAAAATAGTTGCAAACATTCATCACATAACAAGATATTTTATAGTGGTTCGGTTATGTACCTACTCCAATCCCAGCTGATCCACTCACTCCTTGAGTGGCCGGATTTCACTATCACAATGGTTTTAAATGAGGTTAACCATAAACCTTAACAGCCTACAAAAGGACTTAGACTTCAACACATGGATTCATCCTACCTTAGGATTAATCCATCAACCACTTTGTCCTACACAAGGGCTTGTCCTACGCAAGGAATCTACCGAGTTTGGGTCTTCAAACTCTGAAATCCAAATCTCAACTTTTGAGGTGGTTTCTTGGACTCGAATCACTAAAATATACTTAGCTGATTGAGCCCCTTGATGATGTCTTTGGTTGAAGAAGCTTCGGCTTGCACGAACGATACCTTCTTCAGCTCCCTCGATCAGCAACCTTGCTACAAATGTCTTCCTGTAGGTTCCAAGGTGAGGGATTAGGGTTTGGTTGAAACTTCCTTAAAGGATACGGCTTTAAAGGCAAGATCTTCATTAATGGCAATAATGACTAGAGAATACAGCTACTAGAGATTAGGTCAAGAGCCATTAATGAGGGCTTGAGTTCATGTTTTAATGAGAGCTTTGAATGCTCATTGATAGTTTGTAACAACTAGGATTGAACAATGAACTCAAGGATTAGAACCTTGAGAAGAGAGGATTTGGCTAAGGATAATCACACACTCAAAGGAAGGCTCTAATTTTCATAGTTAGGGTTTTGCCCAAATGAATGCTTAAATAGATGTGAAAAAAGGGCAAAAAATGGCTAGTTCGAGTGCCCGGACACTTACTTTGGGTGCCTAGACACATAGTCCAAAAAAACTGCTTCAGTAGCAATCAGGCGCCCGGTGAACCCTGGGTCGGGCGCCCCATATTCAGTCCATCCAGAAGGTTAAGTCACTGGACCATTTCTTGCTTGGGCGGGCGGCCGAACACAATTGCAGTTGGGCACCCGAAATTCTCTTTGAATTTTAGATGGTCTTCGCTGGAGTAAATTTGACCTGGTCGGGCGCCCGGACATAGTTTGGGTTGGGCACCTGGAATCCTTCAAGAATTTTTTTAAACTTCACTAGACCCGAATTTCACTGATCAGGTGCCCAGACATAATTTCAGTCGGGCGCCCGATATTCATACTGAATATAGTAAAATGTTCTGGACAAGTTTTCCATAGGTCGGGCGCCCGGACAAGATTGGGTCGGGCGCCCGAATTTCCTTTTCCACCTTGCTGGACTATTCTTCGTGTGGTCGGGCGACCGGAAGCACAGTGGCCGGGCACCCGGTGCTCAATCTGCAGGATTTTCAAGGTCTAATTTTTTGGATACTTTCTTGCAAACGGACTATGGGCTAATACATACGAAGTCGAAGCTGATCTTTTGGACCCACCTCTTTGGCCTGGGAGATAATGGAAATGCTTTTTAAGCGACGGGCCATCTAGAGGACACGGGTTTTGAGAATTATGTGGTTCTAGGGTTGAGAGGCTTGGTTTTGAATGAATATATCTTCGTAGATCTTCTGAGTTGAGCAACCAGAGATCTTCAAGGCTTCATTCTTCAGCGTCTTCTAGGCTCATTAGACGTGACGACTCAACTGACAAGATAATTGACAAATATGTGTACTTACAATCTCTCCCTTTGTCAATTACTCCACAAAACCAACCTAAGTGTCATGGACCTTTCCAATGACAATCCTAGACTCAAAAACCCAAAATACATCCTTTACATGTCATCAAAAGATTTACATTCATTCCTTTACAAAAATTAGACATGTACAGATAAAATTTACAGACCCTTGGCTCCAATTCCTCCTCCTAAGGTCCTGCACACCAAAGACTGCCAAAAAGATAACATGGTCGATTGGTGGGATTCCTCTCCCCCTTTTTGTTAGTCATTGACAAAGGGTTAGTGCATTTATGTACAAGAACGAAGAGGCCAAAGTAAACAGAGTGGTTATAATGAGATATACATGTATAAAGCATGTTAAAATAGAGGGCTTTCAACCCAAGCAACCAACCTCCCCACGTGATGTATATCATGACCAAACAGACTACGGTCCTACCAAAAGAGGGCAAGCAGTCCTAAATAGATCAATATGCACAGATTAACAAGGCGTCGAAGAAAGTATGAGCATAAAAGCAAGCCATATCAAGGGCAAGGGGCCCACAATCATCCAACCATCCATACACACAATAAGAGTATAAAACAAAAAGAAGGATAGATAGATAAAATAAACAGTGAAAGCCAAGCATAAAAAAGAAATGGGCATCCACTGACCCCAACAGTCTAAGTAAAGTTAACATATCCAGGCAAAGTTAACATGACTAGAGTTAGAATTCCAAAAGGTTGGGGCAACCATTTCCCCATTCAAACACAAACTAAGACATTCAGGCGACTAATGAAAACTAAGATGCGCTCCTACAATGAGCGAGTGGGCCAAGCATATTTGTGCGGAGTAGGAGGAGGAGCGTCGTTGTTGTGGCAGGTGCTCATTGCTAGAATCATGTTGGTCGTGTCCTGAAGAGATTTCAGCATTTTCTCGACACGACTAAGCCGAGCATTTATCTCTTGACGTTCAGCTTTGGACGCTTTGGAGCGCCGAGAGGAGCTGGGACGAGATGGACCACCCTGCTCTGTTCCTCCTTGACCAGCCTGATTAGTGGTGTGTTCCGCTATCTCCTCTTTAGTAGGAGTCTCCGTGTAGATGTCAGGCCAACCAACATCTTCTTCAGGAGTGTGCAAGCGCATGTAGGTGATGGTGCGGCTATTGACATTGGCGACATAGACCAGATTCTCCACAGTAGGTGGAAAGCCGCAGTCACGAGATAAGAGTAATAGCAAACGCCCAAAAGGGATACTGGTAGTTTTTCCACCCACAGTAAAGATGCAGGCCATGTGACTCATGATCTGAGACGGCAGACACATCGGATGACCTTGTCCGACCCGGTAAATGAGCTCAGCCATAGATGTTGTGAGGTCAGATCGATTTCCTCTCCTCGGATAGACGTTATAGGAGAAAATAAGGTGTAGGAGACGGAAATCATTGGTCATTTCCCGTGCTGCGAGAACTTTCTCACTTTTACCTCCCCCCACATGACATTTCTTCCCTCACATAAGGCCTTTGTCCAAGTGACTTTGTTCATGATTTCATCAGGGCCAGATGGGGGAATTCTTTCGTAGGACATGGGAATGTTGAGCACCCTAGCAATGGTGCTAGCATTGATGACAATGAGCTAACCATCCCGATCGACGGTGAGAGAGGGTGGGTCATCGGTGACTTTGACCACACGAGAAAGAAAACGATACACTGCATTGGGATAGACTGGCCCTCCAAAATCCAGTAATCAATGCCATTTGATGGTGGTCAACCTCTCATACACAAGATATCCGACAAGGCAATCCCGCTCAACCTATCGTTCCCTAACAATAGGGCATCAGGACAGATAGGCTAGAGAGCGGAGAGGGACTAGGGTACCCTTAACCTGGGATGGACTTCCTAGCTCAGAAGAACTGGGTGAGGGCTCACGAGTGCGGGTGGATGCACGGTGCGTTTTGGACACCCACTTGGGAGCAAGCTAGTTACCCCGTGAGCCCTTCGAAGAGCCTTCAGTGGCTGGATGTTTTTGCTTCTTATCCCCAGCCATGAGTGAGATTTAAGCCCTAAATGAAGAAGATGCAAGAAGGAACTCACCTAAATCCAAAATCTGAAGGGAAGACCAGAAGGAAGGTAGAAGATGACACCAAGAAAGAGCTTCCTATGGCTGGAATGTGATGATTTTGGAGGAAAACTTCACCTTGGAGGGCAGGAGGACGTCCTAGGGCACACAAGGGAGGAGACCTTTGCTGGAATAGGGTGATAGAGGGGTGCCCGAATCTGTTTGGAGTGCCCCTTATATACAGTCGGACGCGCTTGGCTGGGCACCAGGACAGTTTTGGGCCAGGCGTCTGATGGAACTCTGGAAGCACAGTTTTGCTGTGTGTGGTACTGTGAGGATTAAAGTTGAGATAGGATCCCTATGGGTGGTTTATCCAATCAAGGATGTCTTGGACAATGATGAGCTTACCCCTACCTTATTTTGTCCTCCCAAACTGAGATACTAAGGACCTAAGACAGTTAAGTAATGAGTAAAACCCAACCTAGATCCTTTGAGCATACTTACCTATTGGAGCAGTCCAATCTGAGGCTACATCTTTTCTAAAGAGCATTAGGATATGAGGCTTCATCCTCTGGTTTTCCTATAAGCACATAGCTCTTCTAACCGACTAAGTTGAGCATACCCCAATAGATTTCCTGAGGTGTTCAAACCTAGTGGAATCTAACGGTTTTGTAAGGAATGTCGGCCAATTGTCGCTCGGTTTAGATGTATTCAAGTATAACCACTTTTTCTTCAACGAGTTCTCTTATAAAATGGTGCCGAATGTCGATATGCTTGGTTCGAGAATGTTGAACAGGATTTTTTGAAATATTAATGGCGCTCGTGTTGTCACAAAAGAGCGTTATTTCTTCTTGATTGATACCGTAATCCTTCAACATTTGTCTCATCCAAAGTAGCTGAGCGTAGCAACTATCGGCAGCAATGTATTCTGCTTCAGCGGTGGACAATGAGATGGAATTTTGCTTTTTGCTATGCCACGCAACTAAGCAGTTTCCGATGTAAAAGCAACCACCACTGGTGGATTTTCGATCACCCATATTTCTAGCCCAATTGGCGTCAGAGTACCCCGCAATGATGGATGATGTGTCAAAGGGGTACCACAACCCATACTCAGTTGTGCCACATATCTGATGATTCTTTTTACAGCAGTTAGATGTGATTCCCTGGGATCAGCTTGAAATCTAGTGCATGCACCTACGCTAAATGCAATGTCTGGTCTACTCACAGTAAGGTAAAGAAGACTCCCAATCATACTTCTATATAAATGTTGATCGACACTTTTGGTTGACAAGTCTTTGGAGAGTTTAATGGTTGTGGCCATTAGTGTAGTGTGTGATCAACCCGAGTCTAGCCCAAACCTCTTGACTAGATCTGTTGCATATTTAGTTTGGTTGCAAACTAAACTCATTATTCGATCTTTTGCATATTTTTTTTCCATTTTTCGATTGTTTAACTTGCAATCCTAGGAAAAAAATTTAGTTTGCCTACCAAACTCATTTCAAATTCAGATTTCACCAATTTAACAAACAAACCAAAAAATTCTTCACATGTGGACCCAAATACAATGTCATCAACATAAATCTGAGCAATGAGAATTGAATCATTCGTCCTTTTAACAAATAGGGTCTTGTCAACACTCCCCCTAACGAACTCGTGATCAATTAGGAATTGAGTAAGGCGTTCATACCATGCTCGGGGGGCTTATTTCAACCCATAGAGAGCCTTTTTCAATCAATAGACTCTTTGAGGATATCTAGGGTCCACAAACCCTTTAGGTTGTTCAACATAAACTTCCTCATCTAGAATACCATTTAGAAAGGCACTTTTCACATCCATTTGAAATAATTTAAATTTGAGCGCACATGCTATGGACATGAGAATTCAAATGGATTCAACTCTAGCAACCGGGGCAAAAGTTTCATCAAAATCAATTCCCTCAATTTGAGAGTACCCCCAAGCAACTAGATGGGCTTTGTTTCGAATCGCATCGCCAGATTCACTTGTTTTGTTTTTGAAAATTCATTTAGTGCCAATGACATTTTTCTCATACGTTCTACCAGAAACCAAACATCATTTCTGGTGAACTTTTGAAGTTCGTCTTGCATAGCAAGTATCCAAAATTCATCATTGAGAGCCTCATCTATATTTTTTTGTTCAATTTTTGAGGTGAAGCACACATGACCATTGATGGCCTCAAGCTGTCTCCTAGTGTTGACCCCAATATCAGGATCTTCAATGATTTGATTGAGGGGATGATCCTTGACATATGGAACATTTTCAGGAGTTGTTGAGGCATTGGGAGAGGGAGATTTTTCAACAGGTTTACCTATTTGGCATGGTTCTCCCTCTTCATCATTATCAAGTCTCATGTCTTCTTTAGATTGGTCATCAATGACAACATTTATGGATTCTTGAGTTGTATTAGTCCTTGTGTTATAAACTCTATAGGCACAACTATCAAAAGTGTATCTTAGGAATATTCCCTCATCGCTTTTTGAATCAAATTTTCCTGGATTTTCTCTATCTCGAAGGATGTGGCATTTGCTACCAAAGACTCTAAAATACTTGATATTCATGACTTTTCCATTCCATAGCTCATATGGTGTTTTATTAGGCTAGCTCTCAGATATACTCGATTAATTATGTGACATGCTGTATTTACTGCTTCGGCCCACATATTTTTTGCAAGATTTTTGTTGTTTATTATAACTGTGGCCATATCGAGTAGGACTCTATTTTTTCTTTCTGCTACTCTATTCTGTTGAGGAGTTTTGGGGGCTGAGAACTCATGCTTGATGCCTAAATTTTCACAGAATTGTTCAAATCGGCCATCCTCAAATTCTCCGCCATGATCACTCCTAATTCTTTCTACGGTACATTCTTTTTCATTGTGAAGTCATTTCGTGAATTTTTCAAATTCATCAAATGTGTCAGATTTTTCTCTAAAAAATATGACCCAAATGTAGCGGGAGTAATCATCAACATAATAAAGAAATATCTTTTACCACCTTGACTCATCACTCTGGTGGTACCTACAAGATCCATGTGGAGTAGATCAAGGGGTTTTGATTTAGCAATGGTGGATGTCTTCTTATGTGCAACTTTAATTTGTTTACATTTCAAGCACTCTGCACATACTTCTTTTGGTTTCTTCCCTATTTTAGGTAACCCTCTAACTAGTTTCTTCCTACTTAGCCTAGCTAGGTTCCTATAATGGACATGACCAAGCCGTTGATGCCATAACTCAGTTTCATCATTAATGGCCATGTGGCATACGGCAGATGATCCATCATCACCTTTGTTTTCAATAACATAATAGTTGTCTCCAGTGCGAAGTCCTTTTAGAATTAATTTTCCAGTTGGGTCCAGAATTTCGCACAAATCTTTGGAGAATTTTACAGAATCTTGTTCATCAAAATTTGAGAAACGCTCAATAAGTTATGTTTCAAACCATCAACACACAGCACATCCTCAATTTTGGGCAATCCTGGCTTGGTGATGGTTCCCTTTCCAATAATTTTGGCCACGCTCCCATTTCCGAAGGTAACAGATCCACCATCAGACTCAGCATAATCGCAGAACTGAGTTCTGTCACCTTTCATGTGTCTGGAGCATCCACTATCAAGATACCACCTAGTGTTTCTTCCAGCTCTAAGGGCTGTATGGATGACTAAGCATTTGTTTTTTACTACCCACTTAAATACTACCCTTTTTGGAGAAACATGCTTCTTGATTGATTCTATAGGTGTCCTCATTTTAGCATAAGGTGTTGAGTTTTTTTCATTGTTTGATTTCTCTTGCACCAGCTCCATGGTTCTTTTCCTTAACTGTTTTACTATTTTAAGGAGCTCTTCCATTCTTTTGTCTTTCTTAGGTGGAGTAGGATGATTTCTCCTCATGTTCCCATTTTTCCATGGTGCTTATTTTGGAGGATTCCACATATGATTCATCATCTTTTCAGTAGGTACAAATTTTCCTTTCAAGTTCCGAACCGGATTCTTAAAGGCCAAGCATTCAAACTTCAAATGTCCAACATCTCCACATGCATGGCATATTGGTGAATTCTTCTTATTGCTTCCGGATGCATTCCTATTCTTTTCAGGTTCTGGGTTACTAACCTTAATTTGCTCACCATAGCCTAGCCCTCTTGTATTCCTACAAGGTTTACCTGATTTAAGGATATCATCTAGTTTTTCTCTACTCTGGGCAAATCTTTCATTGAGTTGACGTTCTTGATTAAACTGCATGGTTAGACATTGATTTGTAGAGTTTGCCTTCTTAAGCTCATCTTCTAGAGTATTAATTGTCTTCAGCTGTTTTGTTTTTCCTGTTCAAGTCACAGATCTGAAAGTGAAATCTATTGTTTTCTCCTTTCACTTCTTGCATTTCATCAGCCAATTTGTTGTTTTCAATATTAGCTTGGCTCAACTTCTTAGTAAGAAGGATGCTTTGACGAAATAATTCATCATAGGCAACTTGCAATTCATCATTATCATCCTCTTTATCCTCATCATCATCGGAGGATGTCACATTGGTTTCCGACAGTTCATGATCATCCTTGTCTCTTATGCTCTGTATTTCTGGGACAATCCCCGAGATAGAGGCCATCAAAAAGATTTGATATTCAAAAAGATTTGCATGATTCAAAAAGATAAAGGCCATCAAAAAGATTTGATATTCAAAAAGATAGAGGCCATCAAAAAGATTTGATATTCAAAAAGATAGAGGCCATCAAAAAGATTTGATATTAAAAAAGATTTGCATGATTCAAAAAGATTTTAACTGATCCTCTTCCCCCATCACTTTGATATTCATCTGAGTTTGAATTTGAATCATCGGAGTTGTCCCATGTAGCTGCCATTGCTTTCTTTTTTAATTTTTCTTTGGTAAGAGCTTGGCAGTCAGAGGCAATATGACCATAGCATCCACAGTTGTAGCACTTGGGATCTTTTTGGCTTGTTATAAGATTTTCCAGTGTAGTGCTTTTTGTCAAAAGATTTGTTATTTTTGTCAAACTTCTTTCATTTTTTTTGAAGAATTTGCTAAACTTCTTGGCCATAAGAGCCATTTCATTTATGTCCAATTCTTCATCACTGTCAACTACAGATTCTTGTTTAGTGTGTGAAGTTTTTTTAGCACTGTGTTTTTACTTTTTGGGGATTTCTTGAAATGAAGTTCATGGGTCTGTAAGATCCTAGTAATTCTTTTATTTTCATAGTATCAATATCTCTACATTCCTCTATAGTTATGACCTTGGAGAAGAATCGTTTGGGTAAGGATCTTAGTATTTTCTTACAAATGCGCAGATCCGATATCCTCTCCCCCAATCCCCAAATAGCATTGGTGACATCATTCAGTCGGGTGTAAAAGTCCATAAAGTTCTATGCTCTTCTTCCATTTTCATATTCTCAAATTGAGTAGTTAAGAGCTGGAGTTTTGACCTCTTGACTGTACTAGTCCCTTCATGAGTAGTTTCAAAGATGTCCCAAGCTTCCTTAGCAGTTGTGCAATTACAAATTCTTTTGAACTCATCTGCTGAAACGGCACAAAAGATAGCATTGAGTGCCTTTGCATTGCTTATATACCTTAGTTGTTTAAGATCAGTCCATAAATCATCCGGTTTGACTGTGGTGGTGGTGACCCCATCTATGACTGTGCTCAAGAGGGGTACTTCATGTTTAATTTCCACAGACCTCCATGTTGCATGATCCATTGATTGCAAGAAGACTCTCATTCTTGCTTTCCAATATTCATAGTTTGATCTATCAAAATATGGAGGTTTGGCCATACTTGAATCCCCTTTTGACATGATTTCAAGCTTCTAGAAACGGATCACACTCCGGGCTGTTATGCCTTTAAGGAGGAACCCTCTCTGATACCAATTGAAATTGCGATATAAGTTTGATTACCACTCTTGTAGAAGCAAGAAACTGGTTTCTTTGTCCTAGAGGGGGGTGAATAGGACACTTCTTAACTTAACCAATTTAAACACTCACAATCATGCAAAGTATTTCAGAAATCTTTCATCAAACACTTGATATGTAGAATATTAACTTTCAACAATAGAAGAGCAAGTTATAATCAGATTATCTCAAACAAGAAAGAAGTAAAGCAGTTGCAAACATTCATCACATAACAAGAGATTTTATAGTGGTTTGGTTATGTACCTATCCACTCCCAGCTGATCCACTCACTCCTTGAGTGGCTGGATTTCACTATGACAATGGTTTTAAATGAGGTTAACCATAAACCTTAATAGCCTACAAAAGGACTTAGACTTCAACACATGGATTCATCCAACCTTAGGATTAATCTATCAACCACTTTGTCCTATACAAGGGCTTGTCCTACTCAAGGATTTGTCCTACGCAAGGACTCTACCGAGTTTGGGTTTTTAAACTCTGAAACCCAAATCTCAACTTTTTAGGTGGTTTCTTGGACTCGAATGACTAAAATATACTTAGCTGATTGAGCCCCTTGATGATGCCTTTGGTTGAAGAAGCTTCGGCTTGCACGAGCGATACCTTCTTCAGCTCCCTCGATCAGCAACCTTGCTACAAATGTCTTCTTGTAAGTTCCAAGGTGAGGGATTAGGGTTTGGTTGAAACTTCCTTAAAGGATACGGCTTTAAAGGCAGGAGAAGGGTTTCACCAAGAGCTTCATTAATGGCAATAATGACTAGAGAATACAGCTACTAGAGATTAGGTCAAGAGCCATTAATGAGAGCTTGAGTTCATGTTTCAATCCAAGCTTTGAATGCTCATTGATAGTTTGTAACAACTAGGATTGAACAATGAACTTAAGGATTAGAACCTTAAGAAGAGAGGATTTGGCTAAGGATAATCACACACTAAAAGGAAGGCTCTAATTTTCGTAGTTAGGATTTTTCCCAAATGAATGCCTAAATAGATGTGAAAAAAAGGGCAAAAAATGGCTAGTTCAGGTGCCTGGACACTTGCTTCGGGCGCCCGGACACATAGTCCAAAAAAACTGTTTCAACAGCAGTCGGGCGCCCGGTGAACCCTGGGTCGGGCTCCCCATATTCAGTCCATCCAGAAGGTTAAGTCACTAGACCATTTCTTGCTTGGTCGGGCGCCCAGACACAGTTGCAGTTGGGTGCCTGAAATTCTCTTTGAATTTCAGATGGTCTTCGTTGGACTAAATTTGACCTGGTCGGGCGCCCGGACACAGTTTGGGTCGGGCGCCCGGAATCCTTCAAGAATTTCTTTAAACTTCACTGGACCCGAATTTCACTGGCCAAGCGCCCGGACACAATTTCAGTTAGGCGCCCGATATTCATACTGAATATAGTAAAATGCTGCTGGACACGTTTTCCATGGGTCGGGCACCCGGACGAGATTGGATCGAGCACCCGGAATAACTTTTCCACCTTGCTGGACTATTCTTCATGTGGTTGGGCAACCAGAAGCACAGTGGCCGGGCACCCGGTGCTCAATCTGCAGGATTTTCAAGGTCTAATTTTTTTTATACTTTCCTGCAAACGGAGTATGGGCTAATACATACCAAGTCGAAGCTGATCTTTTGGATTCACCTCTTTGGCCTGGGAGATAATGGAAATGTTTTTTAAGCGACGGGCCATCTAGAGGACATAGGTTTTGTGAATTATGTGGATCTAGGGTTGAGAGGGTTGGTTTTGAATGAATATATCTTCGTAGATCTTCTGAGTTGGGCAGTCGGAGATCTTCAAGGCTTAATTCTTTAGCGTCTTCTAGGCTCATCAGACGTGACGACTCAACCGATAAGATAATTGACAAATATGTGTACTTACACCTAGTTCACATTACACGATTTTCATGGTTTAAAAGGATTATGTGATTTATGGATTGGTTAGACTTAGATTTGAGGTGTTGAGGAACCAAGCTGGGGTACTTTGTCCATCCTTGTCCATGGGAAAATAACGAAAGATATGGATTTCTAAAAATCCTATCTAATGTAAAAGAAAAAGAAAAATGAAGGATGAAAATATGGAAATGATGGAGAAAATGGTGGAAATTTCTGAAAAAGGCTATCTATTACCAACCGGGGGATGGTCTACCCGTAACCAAAGCCGGAAATGGGACATAGTGTGAAGCCGTCAGAAGGACGGTAAGGCAAATTCCTGTCATAGGCTTGTTCTTGATCTGTACACCTTGAGATCTATAGTTTAGTTGATCTAGGAAGAAGATGATCCTGGAAACTCGTGAGATGAGCTATCACTATGCACATTAGGTTGAATTTTGTTCAAAGTTCTTTTATCTATCAATCAATCAGCGGGAATTCTATATGAACACTTTTTATGTTTTGAGAGTTTAAGGTTGCAACCTCTATCGCCCAGTTTCTTTAATTTTTGTACTAGTATGTCTTGGAATGAATAGAAGTATTGTTTCTGAAGGAGAGTTAGTTTTGGAAATTTGAACTTGTTTCAAACATGTTTTGCTCAGGACTAGCAAAAAGCTGGTTGGGGGGTGTGTTGAGCCTCCAATTTATACATGATCTAGCCCATTACATCACATTATATGCATGGTTTGCATGTTTAAAAGATCCATCTAATGCTTGTTTTGTGATTGTAGGAATGAGAGCGACTTTGCCCAATTGGTGACCAAAAATATCCATTTAGAGCCCTTGGATGAAGACTTAAGGAGGGCCAAAGAACAAAGTCAGCCATAGCCCGGTCATGTAAAGAGAGGAGAGTAGAAGAAAAAGAAGAGAAACAAGGTCCGACCGATCTTGACCGGTCGGGCAAGGAGGCCACGACCGGTCTTGACCGGTCGACCAACTTTCTGAATCACTCCAGCAACTGCTGGAGGATGCTGCCAACAAGTCTGATCGGTCTTGACCGGTCGGCCATAGCCCCTAGGACCTCTCTGCACTCTCTGGACCGTTTAAGGACCAGTCCGACCGGTCTTGACTGGTCGGCCAGACCAGTCTGACCGGTCACGACTGGTCGGCCATGCGTAAACAACAATTTCTATTTGAAGCTCCGAGTTTTTTTGCACAAGTGCGTAAGGGCTACACACTTCTGGAAGTTTCTGAGGCGGTAGATCCTCCCCACTATAAAAGGACACCTGCCGTTGTGGAGCATCTGCAACTCTCCCGAATTCGGGTTTTTATGCTTTTTAATCCTTTTCATTGAGTTTTAGTTGTAGTATGACAATGCTCGGCTAGAATCTCTCAGCTAGGGCTGAGTGGTGAAGCTTGTAGTTAATTTCATGTTTAATTCAATTTGATTCAAGTACTTTCACTTTAAGTTTGAATTTTGAATGTTCTAGTTCATATAAAGTTGATATTTTTAGAAGTTTTATGAGAGTTCATGTGCTCCGGACATGGATTCCTTGCAATTCTCTGAGATTATCATGTTTTGCTTTATTAGATTTGAATTATGGTAACCCTTGAGCATGCCATAGTCCATAGGCATGGCTGTTACTCCGAAGGCTATGATTTCGAATGCTATGTGATTGAATAGGCCTAGAACTTGGAAGTTCAACTTAAGTGGGATTGAATATGTTTCAATGCTTTATCTTCCAACTAGATGAGAGATAGAACTTTAAATCTAGTTGTGTTTTATGCTTGGATTGATTGGATTGATATGGGATTGCTACAAGTGGATCCTTGAAAGCCTTAGTTCCTTTAAATACTGATTTTTCTTAAGTTACTATTTTGAGTTAGATTTCTTAATTGAATCTCTTAATTATTTCAATCCTAGTTGCTGGAATAGTTTAGAATTTATTTTCTAATTTGTACATGTCCATCACTCTGAATGATCCTGTGTATCAGGATGATTGATCTCCTAGTCTGACGGAGGTATAGCGTAGATTAGGTTTAGTTGTTTTTTCTATTTTAGTTCTACTGCTTTAGTGGATTTAGTTGTCGGAGTTGTAGACTGCCATGATCGACTCTTTCAGGTACTATTGTTCTCACTCTCTTGGATTTTACTATTGCTCTCATGTTCATGCTCATTGCATATCTTTTTATATTGAGGACAATGCAAGATTTGGTTGGGGGTGAGATGCGATTCCTCATCTAGCAGTTTGCAATAAGGAAGCCGAGGAGGCATGAGACTATTTTGATCAATTGGCCGAGAATGCACAGTCTTGGGATATATCTAGACCAACAAATTCCAAGACAAGCCAACAAAAGGAAAAAGGAGGAATTTATGTCATCTCGGAAGAAGATAACATAAGTGCACGTGTGGCTAGCCTCACAAAAAAAGTCGAGACCGTGGAATTGAAGAAAGGAGAGACGATTAACTCAAAGGACGTTGAAATTGTTTAAGGAATTTGTGCCGGAAATTAACATGTAACACAGGATTGTCCCACAATTTCAGCATTCCAAGATATCTTATAAGAACAATCAAATGTCATAAACAGTTATCAATGGCTATTTAGTGCTCCAAACTCAAACACGTATAACTCTAGTTGGAAGAACCATCCCAACTTCAGTTGGAGGAGTGGACCAACTGCGAATGCAAACAACACCCCCCAAGCTCAACCCTTACTAGGTCCATCCCTAGTAATCACATCAAAAGCTACACTAGTGGGTGCATTCGTATCGGTTCAAGCTAAATATAACAAGACTAATTCTCTGAAAATTGATGGGCTCATGCAAGAGCAACTGAAATTCAATAAAAATTCATCTCAAGCCATTAATGACTTGAAAACCTCAATGGCTAGAGTTGAATCTCATCTTAGTGTTGGGGAGAAAGGCACACTTCCTGCCCAACCTCTTCCTAACCTAAGAACCTAATTTGAGATACAAGATCCAAGCTCGTCCTCTCAACATACGGAGCATGTCCAAGCTATCACTACTATGAGGAGTGGAAAAATAATCGATAAATCTAATCCGGTGAAGGCCCCAAAGCCTAACGATCCGGAAATTTCTAAAGAGGATAGCCCGAACAACACTCCACATAAGAAAGAACCGAAAAGGCAATATAAGTCGGTTGCCACATTTCCCCAAAGGTTGATTTCACCCAAACCTTTAGACAAAAACCTGAAAATTTTAGAGGTTTTTAAGCACGTGAATATCAACATTCCATTGTTGGATGCTATAAAACAAATACCATCCTATGCCAAATTTCTAAAGGAATTATGTACAGTCAAAAGGAAACACAATGTTCATAACAAAGTACTTTTGACTGAGAATTTAAGCGCTATTATCAAACAAGAGGTACCCCGAAAATACAAGAATTTGGGTAGTCCAACCATCTCATGCATCATAGGTGACTACCGAATCGAACAAGCCTTACTCGATTTAAGGGCAAGTGTTAACCTCATCCCATACTCGGTCTATGAACAACTTGGGTTAGGTGAATTGAAACCCACCAAAACCACACTCCAACTTGCTGATAGATCTATTCGTATACCGAGAGGAGTGATTGAGGATGTCTTGGTCCAAGTTGATAAATTCTACTACCCAGTAGACTTTATTGTCTTGGATACACACCCCGTGATAGGTACCGGTGCTTAAATTCCCGTCATACTTGGCCGCCCTTTTCTAGCTACTTCAAATGAGATTATCAATTGTAGAAATGGGCTTGTACAAATGTCCTTTGGAAATATGATACTCGAGCTGAATATATTTGATTTATGCAAACAACCACGGGAAGTTGATGACAAAGTCCACGAAATAAATCTAATTGAATCATTCGTGGAGAGTACATCCCCCTTAGCATTATATTTGGATCCTTTGGAGGCATGTTTGGCCCACTCTCATGAGATTGATGATGACACGATACGAGAGATGGATGCCATTTTGGATGTTATGCCGGTACTTGATAATAAAAGATGGAAGGCATCATTTGAGCCTTTGCCCTTAAGCGAGAACAAGCCCCTTCCATCTAATATCAAGGCACCGAAGCTCGACCAAAAACGATTACCCATTGATTTGAAATATATTTATTTAGGTCGAGATGAGATGTATCCGGTGGTGATTTCTTCCCACTTGGATGAGGAACAAGAGAGTAGGCTAATAGCTACTCTAATAGAGCATAAGAGCGTCATCGGATGGTCAATTGAGGATCTCAAAGGCATAGACCCACTGATTTGTACTCATCGCATACAACTTGAGAAAAATGCTAAGACATCTAGGCAACCACAAAGACGCCTCAATCCAAACATGAACGACGTAGTTAAGGTCGAAGTGGTGAAACTATTGGATTTGGGTATCATCTACCCAATATCCGATAGTCAATGGGTAAGTCCAACTCAAGTGGTGCCTAAGAAATCCGGAATAACTATCGTAGCCAATGCCAATAATGAACTTGTGCCAATCAGAGTCACTACCAGTTGGAGAATGTGCATTGACTACAGGAAGCTAAACACTGTCACAAGGAAAGACCACTTCCCCTTACCATTTGTTGATCAAATTTTAGAAAGGTTGATAGGTCATTCCCATTTTTGCTTCCTGATGGGTATTCAAGGTATAACCAAATAGAGATCGCCCTAAAGGACCAAGAGAAGATAACTTTCACACGTCCATTCGGTACTTTTGTTTATCGAAGAATGCCATTTGGACTATGCAATACCCTAACCACCTTTCAGCGTTATATGTTGAGTATTTTTTTTTGATATGGTGGGGACGATTCTCGATGTCTTCATGGACAATTTCTTAGTATTTGATTGAAACTTTGATGAGTGCCTTATGCACTTAAAAATGTTTTGAAAAGATGTGAAGAAAAGAACCTCGTGTTGAATTGGGAGAAATATCACTTTATGGTTCAAAAGGGATTAGTACTTGGTCACATCATCTCACAAAATGGAATCGAGGTAGACAAAGCTAAAATCAATCTTATCTCTAGCCTTCCACCACCTAAGAGTGTACGAGATGTGCGGTCCTTTTTAGGACATGCTGGATTCTATAGATAGTTCATAAAGAATTTTAGTTCACTCTCTCGCCCTTTATGTAACATGCTTCAAAAGGAAAACTCATTCGAGTAGGATGAAGAATGTCAAAATACCTTTGACAAGCTTGAAGGAATGTTGACATGTACTCCCATAATGCAACCACCATATTGGAGCCTTCCTTTTAAAATTATGTGTGATGTGAGTGACTACGCTATTGGGGTTGTGTTAGGCCAGAGAAAAGAGAAAAAGCCATGCGTTATCTACTATGTAAGTAGAACCTTAAACTCAGCCCAAGCGAACTACACTACTACAGAAAAAGAACTTTTGGTCGTAGTTTTTGCTTTAGACAAGTTTAAGGTCCTACTTGATTGGTTCTAAGATCATCATATTTACCGACCATGCCGCGCTTAAGTACCTTCTCTCTAAGAAGGATGCTAAGCCACGCTTGTTAGGATGGATCCTCCTACTCTAAGAATTTGACATAGAAATACGTGATAAGAAAGGAGTAGAAAATGTACTGGCTTACCATCTCTCTAGACTTGTTCTCATCGATTCCCCTGAGTCGACCCCGATCAATGACATGTTCCTTGATGAACAACTCTTTAAAGTCTCCCAATTTCCATGGATATGCGGACATTGCTAACTATCTTGCTACAGGTACACTTCCAACACACTGGAAGAAGCAAGATAAGGATAAGTTTTTCAACGAGGTGACAAAATTCTTGCTGGACGACCCATACTTATTCGAGTATTGTCCTAATCAAATTATAAGGAGATGTGTGCCGGATGATGAGCAACACAGTATCATCTCCTTTTGTCATTCTCAGGCATGTGGTGGCCACTTTTCGGCTAAGAAGACCACAATCAAAATTCTGCAATGTGGGTTTTATTGGCCGCCATGTTCAAAGATACCCATGAGTTTTGTAAAACGTGTGAGCCTTGTCAAAAATTGAGAGGAATATCCCGTAGAAATATGATGCCACTCAATCCCATCTTACCAATCGAAATTTCTTATTGTTGGGGCATCAATTTCATGAGTCCATCCCCATCTTCTTTTGGAAAATTTATATATTTTGCTTGTTGTCGATTATGTTTCGAAATGGGTCGAGGCAATTCCATGCCAGAACAATGACCATAAAATAGTCATTCGTTTCTTAAAAGAAAATATCCTTTCCCGGTTTAGAACACCTCGAGTCATTATTAGTGATGGAGGATCTCATTTTTGTAACCGCCCGTTTAAAGCTTTAATGAAGAAATATGGCGTGAATCATAAGGTGAGCACTCCTTATCACCCACAAACAAGTGGACAAGTTGAGATATCCAACAGAGAAATTAAACATATTTTAGAGAAAATTGTGAACCCCGATCACAAGGATTGGTCACTTCGACTAACCGATGCACTCCGGGCTTACCGTACCGCTTTCAAGACCCCCATTGGAATGTCTCCATATAGACTTGTCTAGAGGAAAGCTTGTCAGTTGCTCATGGAGTTGGAACATAGGGCATATTGGGCGATAAAGAAGATGAATTTTGATTCTAACAAAGTAAGTTCGTTGCGCAAACTTCAATTGAATGGACTTGCGGAACTACGGAATGAGGCATATGAAAATGCAAGAATTTACAAGGACAAGACGAAGGTTTTCCATTATAAGAACATCCTTTGTAAGACCTTCACGATCAACCAAAAAGTCCTTATTTATAATTCTCGATTACATCTATTTCTGAGGAAATTGAGGTCTTGATGGACCGGTCCCTTTATTGTAAAAACCTGTTTAACCATATGGGACTGTTAAGTTGTTGAATCCAAGGAATGATAATAATGTCTTTAAAGCAAATGGTCAGCGATTAAAACCGTTCTTTGATAATTTTCCTTCAAAAAGTTTGTCCATACCTCTGACTGATCCTATGTATCAGGATATTTGATCTCCTAGTCTGATGGAGGTATAGAGTTGTTAGGATTAGGATTTGCTGCTTTTAGTTTGCCTTTTCATAGGTTTGTTTGAAGGAGGAAGAATTTCAGTTTTTGTTCTCTCAGGTACTATCATTCCTCACTCCCTTTATTTTTGTTCTCATGTTTTGCTTATTGCACATCTTTTACATTGAGGGCAATGCAAGATTTTCTTGGGGGGTGTGGGATCACTAGGATAAATCTAATGTTTTGTAACATTTCGAGCAATTATGTAGAAAATTTTCAATTTTTCTAAAAATTCAAAACTCTTTAATTGGATCATGATGGTTTGATTGATAGAAAAATTGAAACATGATGGTTTTTTAATTGGAACATGATGGTTTGATTGATTAAATCAAACCATCGTTAGTGAACTAGGACTTGTAACATGATGGTTTTTTAATTGGATCCCCCTATTGATTTGATTGATAGAAAAATTGAAACACTTTTATACCTAGTTCACTTTACACGATTCTCATGTTTTGAAATGATTATGTAGATTTGTGGATTGGCTAAGTTTAGATTTGAGGATTTGAGAAACCAAGCAGGGGTACTTTGTCCATTTGTCCATGAGAAAATAACAAAAGATATGGATTTCTAAAAATCCTGTCTAATGTGTATGAAAAGCAAAGAAAGGATGAAAATACGGGAATGATTGAAAATATGATGGAAATTTCTGAAAAGGGCTACCTATTACCAACCGGGGGATGGTCTACCCGTAACCAAAGTCGGAATGGGACGTAGTGTGAAAGCCATCGAAATGACGGTAAGGAAAATTCTTGTCAAAGGCTTGTTGTTGATCTATACATCGTTAAATCCATACCTTAGCTGATTCATGAAGAAGGTAATCTCGAAAATCCATGAGATGAGCATTCACTGACCACACAAGGTTATATTGTTCAAATTCTTCTATTTATCTATCAATCAGCGGGAAGTCCATATGAGTACTTGTTATGTTCTTGAAAGTTTAAGGTTTCAATTTTCCTCACTTAGTTTTGCCGATTTTTACACTTGAATGTCTTAGAGTGTATAGAAGCATAATTTCTGAAGAAGAGTTGAGTTTTGGAGAATGAAACTTGTTTCACGTATGTTTTGCTTGGGACTAGCAAAATGCTGGTTGGGGGGTGTGTTATGCTCTTAAATGTGTATATTCTAACCCCATTTCATCACTAACGATACTTGAAATACATGATTAAAGACCCAACTAATGCATGGTTTTGTGGTTGTAGGAATGAAATAGAGAATTCATCAATTGAAGGCTAAGAGACGCTGTTTACAAGCATTGAAGATCAACAGACCAAGCGCCAAAAGGTGGAAGAAAGAAAGCAAAGAAGAGAAGAAAGAAGGCAGAAAAAAAATGCATAGTAGACCGGTTGTCCGACCAGTCGTCCATAGCCTAGGACCGATCGTCTGACCAGTTCGAACACTCAACAAGAGGACCCCTGCTGCTAACATTGTTGGACTAATCATGATCGGTCGTCCACGAGCTTAGACCGGTCGACTACGTAACAGAGCTTCTTCTACAAGTTCCGAATTCTGCTGCGCAAAACACTATTTTTACGGGATTTCTCAAAGTTTCTTCGCATCAAGGGCTCCAAACCTATAAAAGGACTCCTCTAGCTTGTTCCTAAAGCATCCTATAATAGAATTACCATGGTGGGAGGCAGCGAAAGTCAGATCCAGAGTTCTACAACTCCTTCTAGTTTGTTCTTATTTTTCTTAGTTATTTTCATGTTTCCTTGGATCATGAATGGCTAAACCTCTTAGCTAAGGCTAAGAAGTGAAGCTTGTAGTGAATCTAAGATGTTTCAATTCGTTTGTTTTGGTTTCAAGTTGGATTATTAGTAAAGAACAATGGCTTGAAGTTTGAATAAAGTTCGAAGTAGTTTTTCTTAATCTTATGATGGCTCATGGATATTTAGAAGAATTGGTTGAGTTCTTAATTATTTTGAATGGTTCTAGACCTGTATGCTCCAAGGAATTAGATTCAATACACTCTAGACCTTTGATTCTCATGTGGGAACTTCTTGCCAAGGGTTCTACTTTTCTGAATTTCTAGAGAGATGGTCAGCCACGACGTTTTCTTCCCCAAATGTAGGGTTGCAATGTAGTAATAATCTCGGTAAGACCGAGGTCGATTCACAGGGACTTGTGTAGGAATTCACAAAACACTTCCAATGGTTTCTACTTAAGAGTTAACTAAACAGGATTTTAGGAATTTGGTGTAGATAAATATTTTGAATTAAATTGAATGTAATCAATAATAAAAAGCACTAAGGGTTCAAGGATCCACTTGTAGCAATCCTTAATGCTTAATTCGTGTGATTTCTCACTTTCTCAACTAGAATCAAAATTAAGTTCTATCTAGCCGAATGACAAAGCAGTTAAAACAAACAATCTGCCATATGTGTAATACATGATTATCTCAATTCAAGTTAGGATTTGAGCACACTCAATTGTATAGTCAATCCTAATTCCAATAGGTTAAGATCACAATCATAATCAACATTAAATTCTGTCATAAAGTATAACTAGATCATGATTTGAACCTAATTCAAATCACATAAACAACCACACATAGGCAAGGATTCCAGAAAAATAGAACTTTTGGTATGAAGTTCCCACGTGAGGATCATAGATCTAGAGCGTATGCAATCCAATTCCTCTGATCGTATAGGTCTAGAATAATTCAAAACAATTAAGAACTCAAACATCCATGAGCCATCATAAGATTAAGAAAAACCACTTAGAACTTTATTTAAACTTTAAACCATTATTCTTCACTAATAAATCAACTTGAAACCAAATCAAACGAATTGAAACATCTTAGATTCACTACAAGCTTCACCTCTTAGCCTTAGCTAAGAAGTTTAGTCATTCATGATCCAAGGAAACATGAAAATAACTAAGAAAAATATAAAACTAAAAGAACAAACTAGGAGGAGTTGTAGAACTCCGGATTTGACTTCCGCCGCCTCCCACTGTTTTAAATCTCTTCTAGGATGCCTTAGGAATGAGTTAGGGAAGTCCTTTTATAGCTTTGAAGCCCTAGGTGCAAAGAAGCTTCGAGAAATCTCTCAAGATTAGTGTTTTGCGCAGAGATTTTTGGAGCTCCGGATGTTTTTGAGTGTTGACGGCTGGTCGGACCCCCTGTTCGGCCGGTCGGACAAAGTGCCGGCAATTTCTATTTTCACTGAAGTGTTTATTACACAGTTTGACCCACCAGCCGACCAGTCGGCCGGTCGGCCGGTGGACATGCTTCAATCTACTAAATTTTCCTGACATTACAATGCATAGGCCGACCCTTCAGCCGGCCGGTCAATCTGTCCGGCCAGTTGGTCAGGGGGTCGGCCTTCATAAAATGTGTCTGGAGATTTTGCTATTTTTGGAGGGTTTGGCCGGCCAGTGGTCATGAAATTGACTAAACTTCTTAGCTTCTCCTCCATCTTCAATGCACTTTTGCTCCACCTTTGGTCCTTTATTCCTTTGATCTTCAGGGTGTGTAAATAGCATCTCTTAGCCCTCATTTGATGAATTCTCTCTCTCACCTTACATTCACAAAACCATGCATTAGTTGGGTCTTTAATCACTTATTTCAAGCATAGTTAGTAATGAAATGGGGTTAGAATATGTACATTTAAGAGCTCAACATGATTGTGATCAAAATCTATTGGAAGTAGGATTGACCTATGCAATTGAGTGTGCTCAAGTCCTAACTTGAATTGAGGGAATCATGTACTTGAATCACACATATGATAGATTAATTGTTTGTTTTAACTGTTCTATCATCCGGCTATATACGATTTAATTTTGATTCTAAGTGAGTAATTGGGAAACCACAGGGAATTAAGCATCAAGGATTGCTACAAGTGGATCCTTAAACCCCTAGTGCTCTTTATTATTGATTACATTCAGTTTTAGTTTAAAATATTTGTCTACATTTGTTCGCTTCACCAAGTATAGGGTTGCGATGAAGTAATAATCTCAGTAAGACCGAGGTCGATTCATAAGGACTTGTGTAGAAATTCACAAAACACTTCCAATGGTTTCTAATTAAGAACTAGCTAAACAGGATTTTGGAATTGGGTGTAGATAGATATTTTGAACTAAATTAAATGTAATCAATAATTACTAGGGGTTTAAGGATCCACTTGTAGCAATCATTGATGCTTAATTCGCTGTGGTTTCTCACTTTCTCAACTAGAATCGAAATTAAATCCTATCTAGCCGGATGATAGAGCAGTTAAAACAAACAATCTGCCATATGTGTGATTCAAGTACATGATTCTCTCAATTCAAGTTAGGACTTGAGCACACTCAATTGCATAAGTCAATCCTAGTTCTAATAGGTTAAGATCACAGTCATAATCATCATTAAATTCTGTCACAAAGTATAAGTAGATCATGATTTGAACTTGATTTAAATCACATAAACAATCACACATAAGCAGAAATTCCAGAAAAGTAGAACTTTTGGTATGAAGTTTCCTCATGAGGATCAAAGGCCTGGAGCGTATTGAATCCAATTCCTCAGAGTGTACAAGTCTAGAATAATTCAAAACAATTAAGAACTCAAGCAATTCTTCTAAACATCCATGAGCCATCATAAGATTAAGAAAAACTACTTAGAACTTTATTCAAACTTCAAATCATTGTTCTTCGCTAATAATCCAACTTGAAACCAAATCAAACGAATTGAAACATCTTAGATTCACTACAAGCTTCACCTCTTAGCCCTAGCTAAGAGGTTTAGCCATTCATGATCCAAGGAAACATGAAAGCTACTAAGAAAAATATAAAAACTAGAAAAACAAACTAGGAGGAGTTGTAGAACTCTGGATCCGACTTCCGTCGCTTTCCACCGTGGTAATTCTCTTCTAAAATGCATTAGGAACTAACTAGAGGAGTCCTTTTATAGGTTTGGAGCCCTAGGTGCGAAGAAACTTCAAGAAATCCCGCAAGAATAGCGCTTTGTGCAGCAAAATTCGAAGCTTGTAGAAGAAGCTCTGTTACGCAGCCAACCAGTTGGACGACCGGTCAGACAACCGGTCCCAAAGTGGAAAAACGACCGGTCGAACGATCGGTCTGACCAGTGGACGACTGGTCGGATGACTGGTCATGAAAGGCCAGCAAGGTTTGTAGCAGGGGCCCTTCTGTTGAGTGTTTGGACCGGTCGGACGACTGGTCCTGGGCTATGGATGACCGGTCTTCAGTGTATTCTTTTGCCTTCTTTCTTCTCTCCTTTGCTTCTTTCTTCCATGCTTTGGTGCTTGGTCTTTTGATCTTTAACGCTTGTAAATAGTGTCTCTAAGCCTTCAAATGATGACTTCTCTCTTTCATTCCTACAATCACAAAACCATGCATTAGTTGGGTCTTTAGTCATGTATTTCAAGCATAATTAGTGATAAAATGAGGTTAGAATATACATATTTAAGAGCTTAAAACCCCCCCCCCCCCCCCCCCCCCCCCCCCCCCCCCCCCCCAAACCAGCATTTTGCTAGTCCCGAGCAAAACATGTGTGAAACAAATTTCATTCTTCAAAACTCAACTCTCCTTCAGAAACTATATTTCTATATACTCAATGATATGCAAGTGTAAAGAATTATGAAATGCCTAGTGATAGAAGTTGAAGCCTTGAATTTTCCAAAATCTACTAAAGTACTCAAGGAAATTCCCGCTGATTGATTGACAAATAGAAGAATCCAAAAATTTAACCTAGTGTGCTCAATGAATGCTCATCTCATGGATTTCTAGGGTTATCTTCTTCATGAATTAGCTAAGGTATGGATTCAACGGTGTATAGATCAACAACAAGCCTATGACAAGAATTTGCCTTACCGTCCTTCCGACGGCTTTCACACTATGTCCCATTTCCGGCTTTGGTTACAGGTAGACCATCCCCCGGTTGGTAATAGGTAGCCCTTTTCGGAATTTTCCACCATATTCTCCATCATTCCCATATTTTCATCCTTCCTTTCTTAGTTTTCTTTTTCATTAGATAGAATTTTTAGAAATCCATATCTTTCGTTATTTTCCCATGGACAAGGATGGACAAAGTACCCCGGCTTGGTTTCTCAACACCTCAAATCAAAACTTAACCAATCCATAATTCTACATAATCCTTACAAAGCATGAGAATCGTGTAATGTGAACTAGGTGTAAAAAAGTGTTTAGAAATTCTATCAATCATAAAAATAGGGGAATTCGAATGTAAAACTAGTATCTTCGAGATTGTTCAAGATATTCAACTTCACTCACTTCACCTCTCCTTTTTCTTATACTTACACTATCCCAAATGCATAGAAATAAAGTTTTCCAACAGAGTTTTGAATTTGTAGAAAAATTAAAAACTTTCCTACATAATTGCTCAAGATGTTGCAAAATACTAGATTCATCCTAGTGATTCCACACCCCCAACTAAATCTTGTATTGTCCTCAATGTAAAAGATATGCAATGAGCAAAACATTAGAGCAATCATAAAATAAAGGGAGTGAGGAAGGAGAGTACCTGAGAGAACAATAACTGGAATTCTACCTTCTTCTAACAAACCTATGAAAAAGCAAAATAAAAGCAACAAAATCCTAATCCTAACTACTCTATACCTCCATCATACTAGGAGATTAAACATCCTGATACATAGGATTAGTCAGAGGTATGGACATACCTTCTGAAGGAAAATTCTCAAAGAACGGCTTTAATCGCTGACCATTCGCTTTAAAGATGTTACCATTCTTTGGATTCAACAACTCGACTGTCCCATATGGATAAACAGTTTTTACAATGTAGGGACCGGTCCATCGAGATCTCAATTTTTTCAGAAATAAATGTAGTCGAGGATTATACATAAGGACCTTTTGATTAATCATGAAGGTCTTACAAAGAATGTTCTTATCATGGAATACTTTCGTCTTGTCCTTGTAAATTCTCGCATTTTCATATGCCTCGTTCCGGAGCTCCGCAAGTTCATTCAATTGAAGTTTGAGCAACGAGCTTGCTTGGTCAAAATCAAAATTCATCTTTTTTATCGCCTAATATGCCCTATGTTCCAACTCCACAGGCAAATGACAAGCTTTCTCATAGACAAGTCTATAGGGAGACATTCCAATGGGGGTCTTGAAAGCACTACGGTAAGCCCAGAGTGCATCGATTAGTCAAAGGGACAAATCTTTGCGATCGAAGTTCATTGTTTTTTCCAAAATATGTCTAATCTCCCTATTGGATATCTCAGCTTGTCCACTTATTTGTGGGTGATAGGGAGTACTCACCTTGTGATTGACGCCATATTTCTTCATTAAAGCTTCAAATGGGCAGTTACAAAAATGAGATCCTACATCACTTATAATGACTCGAGGTGTTCCAAATCGGGAAAGGATATTTTCTTTTAAGAAATGAATGACTGTTTTATGGTCATTGTTCCTGGCATGGAATCACCTCGACCTATTTTGAAACATAATCGACGGCTAGCAATATATATAAATTTCTGAAAGAAGATGGGAATGGACCTATGAAATCGATGCCCCAACAATAAAAAAAATTCTATTGGTAAGATGGGATTGAGTGGCATCATATTTCTACGGAATATTCCTCCAAATTTCTTACAAGGCTCACAAGTTTTACAAAACTCATGGGTATATTTGAACATGGTGGGCCAATAAAACCACATTGCAGAATTTTGGCTGGGGTCTTCTTAGACGAAAAGTGGCCACCAAACGCCTGAGACTGACAGAAGGAGATGATACTATGTTGTTCATCATCCGGCACACATCTCCTTATGATTTGATTGGGACAATACTTAAATAAATATGGGTCGTCCCATTGGAATTTTCTCACCTCGTTGAAGAACTTATCCTTATCTTGCTTTTTCCATTGTGTCGGAATTGTACTTGTAGTAAGATAGTTAGCAATGTCGGCATATCATGGCAATTGGGAGACTTTAAAAAGTTGTTCATCGGGGAACATGTCATTGATCGCGATCGTCTCAGGAGAATCGGTGAGAACAAGTCTAGAAAGATGGTCAGCAACTACGTTTTCTACTCCTTTCTTATCAAGTATTTCTATGTCAAATTCTTGGAGTAGGAGGATCCATCTTAACAAGAGTGGCTTAGCATCCTTCTTAGATATAAGGTACTTAAGCGCGGCATGGTCGGTGAATATGATGATCTTGGATCCAATCAAGTAGGACCTAAACTTGTCTAAAGCAAAAACTATGGCCAAAAGTTCTTTTTCTATATTAGTGTAGTTTGCTTAAGCCAAGTTTAAAGTTATACTTGCATAGTAGATGACGCATGGCTTCTTCTCTTTTCTTTGGCCTAACACGGCCCCAATAACGTAATCGCTCGCATCGCACATAATTTCAAAAGAAAGGCTCAAATCAAGTGGTTGCATTATGGGAGCACATGTCAACATACCTTTTAGTTTGTTAAAGGCATTTTGACAATCTTCAGTCCACTCGAATGAGTTTTCCTTTTGAATGAGGTTACATAAAGGATGAGAGAGTGAACTAAAATCCTTTACGAACCGTCTATAAAATCTAATGTGTCCCAAAAAGGACCACACATCTCGTACGCTCTTGGGTGGTGGAAAGTTAGAGATAAGATCGATTTTAGCTTTGTCCACCTCAATTCCATTTTGTAAGATGATGTGACCAAGTACTATTCTCTTTTGAACCATGAAGTGACATTTCTCCCAATTTAACACAAGGTTCTTTTCTTCACATCTTTTCAACACAGTTTTTAAGTGCATAAGGCACTCATCATATTTACACCAAATATAGAGAAATCATCCATGAAGACTTCGAGAATCGTTCCCACCATATCAGAAAAATACTAAACATACAACGTTGAAAAGTGGTAGGGGCATTGCATAGTCCAAACGGCATCCTTCGATAAGTGAAAGTGTCGAATGGACATGTGAATGTTGTCTTCTCTTGGTCCTCTAGGGCAATCTTTATTTGGTTATACCCTGAATACCCATCAAGGAAGCAAAAATGAGAATGACTCGCCAACCTTTCTAAAATTTGATTAACAAATGGTAGGGGGAAAAAATCACCATCGGATATGTCTCATCTCAACTTAAATAAACATATTTCAAATCAGCGAGTAATAGTTTTAGGTCGAGCTTCTATGCCTTGATATTAGATGGAGGGGCTTGTTCTCGCTTAAGGGTAAAGGTTCAAATAGTGCCTTCCATATTTTATTATCAAGTACCAGTATAACATCCAAAATGGCATCCATCTCTCGTATCGTGTCATCATTCATCTCAAGAGAGTGGGCCAAACATGCCTCCAAAGGATCAGAATAGAATGTCAAGGGGAATGTATCTTCCATGAATGATTCAATTAAAGTTATCTCGTGGATCTCGTCATCAACTTCCCTTGGTTGTTTGCACAAATCAAATATATTCAGCTCGAGTGTCATATTTCTAAAGGACATTTGTACAAGCCCGTTTCTACAATTGATAATCGCATTTGAAGTAGCTAGAAAAGAGCGGCCAAGTATGATGGGAATTTGAGCACTGGTACTTATCACGGGATGTGTATCCAAGACAATAAAGTCCACTGAGTAGTAGAATTTATCAACTTGGACAAGACATCCTCAATCACTCCTCTCGGTATACGAATAGATCTATTAGCAAGTTAGAGTGTGGTTTTGGTAGGTTTCAATTCACCTAACCCAAGTTGTTCATAAACCGAGTATGGGATGAGGTTAACACTTGCCCCTAAATCAAGTAAGGCTTGTTTGATCCGGTAGTCACCTATAATGCATGAGATGGTTGGACTATCCGAATCCTTGTATTTTTGGGGCACCTCTTGTTTGATAATAGTGTTGAGTGCTTAAATGTGTATATTCTAACCTCATTTTATCACTAACTATGCTTGAAATACATGATTAAAGACCCAACTAATGCATGGTTTTGTGGTTATAGGAATGAGAGTGAAGATTCATCAATAGAAGGCTTAAAGATGCTAATTATGGGCATTGAAGATCACAAGATCAAGCATCAAAGGATGGAAGAAGGAAGCAAAAGGAGAAAGAAGAGAAGGCAGGAAAAAGCAGCCAAGATCGGTCGTCCGACCGGTCCAAATACTTAATAGAAGAGGCTACACTACAAATCTCACTGGACCTATTAGGACCGGTCATCCAACGTTAAATTTATGGGATCTGAAATTATGAAAACTCTCTGGACGTTTTTTGTGTTTTTGAGACCGGTCACACGGCCGGTCGTTTAGGAGCTCAAACCGGTCGTGCGACCAGTCGTCTGTGTAACAGGGCGTGTTCCACAAGCTCCGATTTTCTCTGCGCGGTCCGGAATTTCTTGCACAATCTGGAACCTTCCGCACTATGCTATAAAAGGGGACCTAGGGCTTCTTCCTAAGGCATCCTAGAACAGATTAAGCACGGTGGGAGACGGCGGAAGTCGGATTTGGAATTCTACAACTCCTTCTAATTTATATTTTCTAGTTTTATGCTTAGTTTAGTTGTTTTCATGTTTCCTTGGATCATCAATGGCTAAACCTCTTAGCTAGGGCTAAGAGGTGAAGCTTGTAGTGAATCTAAGATGTTTCAATTCGTTTGATTTGGTTTCAAGTTGATTTATTAGTGAAAAACAATGGTTTGAAGTTTAAATAAAGTTCTAAGTGATTTTTCTTAATCTTATGATGGCTCGTGGATGTTTAGAAGAATTACATGAGTTCTTAATTATTTTGAGATGGTCTAGACCTGTATGATCGGAGGAATTGGATTCAATACGCTCTAGATCTATGATCTTCATGTGGGAGCTTATACCAAAACTCTATTTTTCTGGAAATTCTGGATTATGTAAGATTGTGTATGTGATTTGGATCAAGTTCAAATCATGATCTAGTTTTATCTTGTGACAGGATTTAATGATGCTTATGCTTGTGATCTTACCCTATTGGAATTGGGACTGACCTATGCAATTGAGCTTTCATTGAGTGAATCATGTACATGGATCATATATATGTCAGATTAATTGTTTTAACTGCTCTATCATCCGGCTAGATAGGACTTAATTTCGATTCTAGTTGAGAAAGTGAGAAACCACAGCGAATTGAGCATCAAAGATTGCTACAAGTGGATCCTTAAACCCTTAGTACCTTTTATTAATTGTTTACGTTTAGTTTTATTCAAAGTTACTATCTATATCAATCTTTTACAAATCTGTTAGTTAGCTCTTCAGTAGAACTATTGGAAGTGCTTTGTGAATTTCTATATAAGTCCATGTGGATCGACCTTGGTCTTACCGACATTATTACTACATTGCAACCCTACACTTGGGGAAGCGAACAAGTTTTTGGCGCCGTTGCTAGGGACTTTGACGATTTTTACAGAATTTCTGAAGATAGTTTCTATTGAAATTTTTAGGAATAGTACTAATTTAGTTTGTTTTATTTGATTTTTTTCTTCTGCAAGGATTGTAGGAAGTTGAAGAAGAAGTGAGGGATCTTGAGTTCTCAAATCAGGTTTTATCTTTCTAACCTTACTCTTCTTCTTCCCTTATTCATTCCTATCATATTCATCTCTTGTAGAGTGGGTGGAGACTCCTTTTTGGATCTCTGATAGGTTGGTCATGCACCGCCTTGATTCCTATTGGTCGGCATTGCTATCTTGGATCACCTTAGGCTCAGAGATTTCTCTTCTCAACTCTATTCCTCTTTCTTCTTTTTCTGCACTTTTCTCAAAATATTCAAAGAGTGGGTGGGGAGTTCTCTGAATCCCTATTGACCAGGAGAAATCGGTCTCTATCCTTGCTTCTGGCTCAGCCATTGCAAGACACCTTGTGCTTTGGTCTTAGAGAGAAGTAAAGGAAGGAAGAAAGAATTCTTTTTTGTTTCATTCTTTTAGGAGGGATTCTAATAACCGACTCATTAGTGAAGGGGGAATAGTAGAAGGGATTGACAGAGAACCACGTGCTAGGAGACATTTAAATTCTCCAATTTTGTCTGAAAGTATGGCTGTAAATCAACCCAATCCTATGGCCAATCAAAATCTGGGCCAAAACGAAACCGAAACGGGAGAGAATGTGGTTGAGAATGTTCCCCGACCCAGAGTATTACATGATTACTTGCAACCAACAAGAGTGAGCACTCCCTCATGCATAGTTTTTCCACAAAATGCAGGGAACGTAGATTTGAAACCGGGAATAATCCAACTCCTCCCGAGATTCCATGGATTAGACAGTGAAAGTGCCTATCAACACCTTAAGGAATTTGATGAGGTGATAGCCACCATGCACTTTGCAAACGTAATTGATAATGTGGTAAGACTTAAATTATTTCCTTTTACCCTTAAAGATAAAGCTAAAGGTTGGCTTCATGCATTAAGGCCATGATCAATTTGGCACATGGATTGAGATGTCTAGGGAGTTCATTAAAAAGTTCTTCCCTACTCACAAAACGAACATGTTGAGGCGCCTTATCATGAATTTTGCCCAAAAGGAGGATGAGACCTTCTTCCAATGTTGGGAGAGGTTTAAGGACTTGTTAAATGCATGCCCACATCATGGCTACGAAATTTGGCGGGTTATAAGCTTTTTCTATGAAGGACTGACTTCACCCATGCGCCAATTCGTAGAGATGATGTGTAATGGGGAGTTCATGAAGAAGGAAGCCGAGGAAGCATGGGACTATTTGGAGGAATTGGCTGAGAATGCACAGTCTTGGGATACATCTAAACCAACAAATTTCAAGACTAGCCAACAAAAGGAAAAAGGAGGAATTTATATCCTCTTCGAAGAGGACAATATAAGTGCACGTGTGGATAGGCTCACAAGAAAAGTCGAGGCCATGGAATTTAAGAAAGGAGAAACGATCAACTCAAAAGACGTTGAAACTGTTTGTGGAATTTGTGCCGGAAATCAACATGCAACACAAGATTGTCCCACAATTTCAACAGTCCAAGACATCTTACAAGAACAATCAAATGCCACAAACAGTTATCAACAGCAATTTAGTGCTCCAAACTCTAACACGTATAATTCTAGTTGGAAGAACCATCCCAACTTCAGTTGGAGGAATGGACCCACTGCGAATGCAAACAATGCTCCTCAAGTTCAACCTTTACTAGGTCCATCTCTAATCATTACACCAAAAGTTATGCTAGAGGAGATGTTGGGTGCTTCATATCGGTTCAAGCTGAATATAACAAGACTAATTCTCTGACAATAGATGGGTTCATGAAAGAGCAATTGAAATTCAATCAAAATTCAACTCAAGACATCAATGACTTGAAAACCTCAATGGCTAGGGTTGACTCTCACATCAGTGTTAGGGAGAAAGGCACACTTCCTGCCCAACCTCTTCCTAACCCAATGACCCAATTTGAGATACAAGATGCAAGCTCATCCTCCCAACATACGGAGTATGTTCAAGCTATCACCACTTTGAGAAGTGGGAAAATAATTGATAAAGCTACCGGTGAAGGCCCCAAAGCCTAAGGATCTGGAAATCTCCAAAGAGGATGATAGCCTAAACAACACTCCACAAGAGAAAGAACCGGAAAGGTAATATAAGCCAGTTGCCCCATTTCCCCAAAGGTTGATTTCACCCAAACCTTTAGACAAAAACCTAGAAATTTTAGAGGTTTTTAAGCAGGTGAAGATCAACATTCCGTTATTGGATGCCATAAAGTAAATACCATCCTATGCCAAATTTCTAAAGGAATTGTGTACAGTCAAAAGGAAACACAATGTTCACAACAAAGTACTTTTGACTGAGAATTTGAGTGCTATTATCAAACAAGAGGTACCCCATAAATACAAGGATCCAGGTAGTCCAACCATCTCATTTATCATATGAGACTACCAGATTAAACAAGCCTTACTCGATTTAGGGGCAAGTGTTAACCTCATTCCATACTCGGTTTATGAACAACTTGGGTTAAGTGAATTGAAACCCACCAAAACCACACTCCAACTTACTAATATATCTATTCGTATACCGAGAGGAGTGATTGAGGATGTTTTAGTCCAAGTTGATAAATTCTACTACCCAGTAGACTCTATTGTCTTGGATACACATCCCGTGATAGGCACCGGTGCTCAAATTCCTGTCATACTTGGCCGCCCTTTTCTAGCTACTTCCAATGCAATTATCAATTGTAGAAACGGGCTTGTACAAATGTCCTTTGGAAATTGACTCTCGAGCTCAATATATTTGATTTATGCAAACAACGACGGGAAGTTGACGATGAGATCCACGAGATAAATGTGATTGAATCATTCGTGAAGGATACATTCCCCTTGACATTATATTCTGACCCTTTGGAGGCATGTGTGGCCCACTCTCATGAGATAAATGATGACAAAATACGAGAGTTGGATGCCATTTTAGAGGTGATGCTGGTACTTGATAACAAAAGATGGAGGGCACTATTTGAACCGTTACCCTTAAACGAGAACAAGCCCCTCCCATCCAATATCAAGGGACCAATACTCGACCTAAAACCATTACCAAGTGAGTTGAAATATGTATATTTAGGTCGAGATGAGACATATCTGGTGATGATTTCTTCCCACTTGGATGAGGAACAAGAGAGTAGGCTAATAGCCACTCTAATAGAGCATAAGAGTGCCATTGGGTGGTTGATTGCGGATCTCAAAGACATAGACCTATTGATTTGTACTCATCGCATACACCTTGAGGAGAAAGCGAAGACATCTAGGCAACCAAAAAGACGACTCAATCCAAACATGAAGGAGGTGGTTAAGGCTGAAGTGGTGAAACTATTGGATGTGGGTATCATTTACCCAATATCCAATAGTCAATGGGTGAGCCCAACACAAGTGGTGCCTAAGAAATCCGGAATGACCATCGTAGCCAATGCCAATAATGAACTCGTACCAACCAGAGTCACTACCGGTTGGAGAATGTACATTGACTACAGGAAGCTAAACACAGTCGCGAGGAAAGACCACTTCCCCCTACCGTTTGTTGATCAAATTTGAGAAAGGTTGGCGGGTCATTCCCATTTTTTGCTTCCTTGATGGCTATTCAGGGTATAACCCAATAGAGATCGCACTGGAAGACCAAGAGAAGACAACATTCACATGCCCATTTGGCACTTTCGCCTATCAAAGGATGCCATTTGGATTATGTAATGCCCCTGCTATTTTTCAACGTTGTATGTTGAGCATTTTTTCTGACATGGTGGGGACAATTCTCGAAGTCTTCATGGATGATTTCTCATTATTTGGTTGTAGCTTTGATGAGTGCCTTATGCACTTGAAATCTGTGTTGAAAAGATGTGAAGAGAAGAACCTTGTGTTGAATTAGGAGAAATGTCACTTCATGGTTCAAAAGGAAATTGTACTTGGTCACATCGTCTCACAAAACGGAATCGAGGTGGACAAAGCAAAAATTGATCTTATCTCTAACCTTCCACTGCCCAAGAGCGTACGAGATGTGCGGTCCTTTTTGGGACACGCCGAATTTTATAGATGGTTCATAAAGGACTTCAGTTCACTCTCTCGTCCTTTATGTATCCTACTTCAAAAGGAGAACTCATTCGAGTGAAATGAAGATTGTCAAAATGCCTTTACTAAACTTAAAGGTATGTTGACATGTGCTCCTATAATGCAACTACCTGATTGGAGCCTTCCTTTTGAAATTATGTGCGATTTGAGCGACTACACTATTGGGGCTGTACTAGGCCAAAGAAAAGAGAAGAAGCCATGTGTTATCTACTATGCAAGTAGAACCTTAAATTCAGCCCAAGCAAACTACACTACTACATAAAAAGAACTTTTAGCCGTAGTTTTTGCCTTGGATAAGTTTAGGTCCTACTTGATTGGATCCAAGATCATCATATTCATGGACCATGCCACGCTTAAGTACCTTCTCTCTAAGAAGGATGCTAAGCCACGATTGTTAAGATGGATCCTCCTACTCCAAGAATTTGACATAGAAATATGTAATAAGAAAGGAGTAGAAAACGTAGTGGCTGACCATCTCTCTCGACTTGTTCTCACCGATTCCCCTGAGACGACCGTGATCAATGACATGTTCCCTGATGAACAACTGTTTAAAGTCTCTCAATTGCCTTGGTATGCGGACATTACTAACTATCTTACTACAGGTATAACTCCAACACATTAGAAAAAGCAAGATAGAGATAAGTTCTTCAACGAGGTGAGGAAATTCCTATGGGATGTTCCTTACTTATTCAAGTATTGTCCCGATCAAATTATAAGGAGATGTGTGCCGGATGATGAGCAACACAGTATCGTCTCCTTTTGTCATTCTCAGGCATGTGGTGATCACTTTTCGTCTAAGAAGACCACAACCAAAATTCTGCAATGTGGGTTTTATTGGCCCACCATGTTCAAGGACACCTATGAGTTTTGTAAAACATGTGAGCCTTGTCAGAAATTGGAAGGAATCTCCCATAAAAATATGATGCCACTCAATCCCATCTTACCAATCGAAATTTTTTATTGTTGGGGCATCGATTTCATGGGTCCATTCCCATCTTCTTTTGGAAACTTATATATCTTACTTGCCGTCGACTATGTGTCCAAATGGGTCAACGCAATTCCATGCCGGAATAATGACCATAAAACAGTCATTCGTTTCTTAAAAGAGAATATTCTTTTCCGGTTTAGAACACCTCGAGTCATCATAAGTGATGGAGGGTCTCGCTTTTGTAATCGCCCATTTTAAGCCTTAATGAAGAAATATGGCGTTAATCATAAAGTGAGCACTCCCTATCACCCACAAACGAGTGGACAAGCTGAGATATCCAATAGGGAGATTAAACATATTTTGGAGAAAACGATGAACCCTGATCGTAAGGATTGGTCGCTTCGACTTACCGATGCACTTTGGGCTTATCACACCGCTTTTAAGACCCCTATTGGAATGTCTCCCTATAGACTTGTCTATGGGAAAGCTTGTCACTTGCTCGTGGAGTTGGAACATGGGGCTTATTGGGAAATAAAGAAGATGAATTTTAATTCTGACAAAGCAAGCTTGTTGCGCAAACTTCAATTGAATGAACTTGCAGAACTCCGGAACGAAGCGTATGAAAATGTGAGAATTTACAAGGACAAGACAAAGGTATTCCCTGATAAAAACATTCTTCGTAAGACATTCACGTTTAATAAAAAAGTCCTCATGTATAATTCTCGTTTACACTTATTTCCGGGGAAATTGAAATCTCGATGGACCGGTCCCTACATTGTCCAAACTGTCTACCCATATGGGACCGTCGAGTTGTTGAATCCAAGGAACGGCAACATCTTTAAGGCGAATGGTCAGCGGTTAAAGTCGTTCTTTGAGAAGTTTCCTTCAGAAGGTATGCCCATACCTCTGACTGATCCTGTGAATCAGGATGTTTGATCTCATAGTTTGATGCAGGTATAGAGTAGTTAAGATTAGGATTTTGTTGCTTCTATTTACTTTTTCATAGGTTTGTTAAAAGGAGGTAGAATTCCACTTTGCATTCTCTCAGGTACTATCATTGCTCACTTCCCTTTATTTTCGAATTGCTCTTATGTTTTACTTATTGCATATCTTTTACATTGAGGACAATGCAAGATTTGGTTGGGGGGGTGTAGGATCACTAGGATGAATCCAGTATTTTGTAACATCTCAAGCAATTATGTAGGAACTTATTCAATTTTTCAAAAATTCAAAACTCCGTTGGAAAACTTTGTTTCTATGCATTTGGGATGGTGTGAGTATAAGAAAGAGGAAAAGTAAAGTGAGTGAAGTTGATTACCTTGAGCAATCTCTAAGATACTAGTTTTATATGTGAATTCTCCTATTTTTATGATTGATAGAACTTCTAAACACTTTTACACCTAGTCCACGTTACACGATTCTCACGCTTGGAAGGGATTATGTAGAATTGTGGATTGATTAAGTTTGGATTTAGGGTGTTGAGAAACTAAGCCGGGGTATTTTGTCCATCCTTGTCCATGGGAAAATAATGAAAGATATGGATTTCTAAAAATCATATCTAATGAAAAAGAAAACGGGAAGGAAGGATGAAAATGGGGAATGATGGAAAACATGGTAGAAAATTCCGAAAATGGCTACTTATTACCAACCGGGGGATGGTCTACCCGTAACCAAAGCCGGAAATGGGACATAGTATGAAAGCCGTCAGAAGGACAGTAAGGCAAATTCCTGTCTAGGCTTGTTGTTGATCTATACACCGTTGAATCCATACCTTAATTAATTCACAAGGAAGGTAACCTCGGAAATCCATGAGATGAGCATTCACTGTGCACACTAGGATAAATTGTTTGGATTCTTCTATTTATCAATCAATCAGCGGGAATTTCATATAAATACTTGTTATGTTATGAGAAGGTGAAGGTCTCAACTTCTATCACTAAGTTTTCCTGGTTCTTGCACTCGCATATCATTAAGTATAGAGAAAAATAGTTTCTGAAAGAGAGTTGGGTTTCGAAGAATGAAATTGGTTTCACGCATGTTTTGCTCGGGACTAGCAAAATGCTGGTTGGGGGCTGTGTTGAGTGCTCAAATGTGTATATTCTAACCCCATTTTATCACTAACTATGCTTGAAATACATGATTAAAGACCCAACTAATGCATGGTTTTGTGGTTATAGGAATGAGAGTGAAGATTCATCAATAGAAGGCTTAAAGACGCTAATTATGGGCATTGAAGATCACAAGATCAAGCGTCAAAGGATGGAAGAAGGAAGCAAAAGGATAAAGAAGAGAAGGCAGGAAAAAGAAGTCAAGACCGGTCGTCCATAGCCCAGGACCGGTCGTCCGACCGGTCCAAATACTCAACAAAAGAGGCCACATTGCAAATCTCACTAGACCTATAAGGACTGGTCGTGCAACCGGTCGTCCACTGCTCAGACCGTTCGTGCGACCGGTCCTTGAATTAAATTTATGGGATCTGAAATTATGAAAACTCTCTGGATGTTTTTTGCATTTTTTAGATCGGTCGCAGGACCGGTCGTTCAGGAACTCAGAACGGTCGTGCGACCGGTCGTCTGCGTAACAGGGCGTGTTCCACAAGCTCCGATTTTCTCTGCGCAGTTTGGGATTTCTTGCACAATCTGGAACCTTCTACATTATGCTATAAAAGGGGACCTAGGGCTTCTTCCTAAGGCATCTTAGAACAGATTAAGCACGGTGGGAGATGGCGGAAGTCAGATTTGGAGTTCTACAACTCCTCCTACTTTGTTTTTCTAGTTTTATGCTTAGTTTAGTTGTTTTCATGTTTCCTTGGATCATGAACGGCTAAACCTCTTAGATAGGGCTAAGAGGTGAAGCTTGTAGTGAATCTAAGATGTTTCAATTCGTTTGATTTGGTTTCAAGTTGATTTATTAGTGAAAAACAATGGTTGAAGTTTAAATAAAGTTTTAAGTGGTTTTCTTAATCTTATGATGGCTTATGGATGTTTAGAAGAATTACTTGAGTTCTTAATTGTTTTGAGATAGTCTAGACCTGTATGATCCCAGGAATTGGATTCAATACGCTCTAGATCTATAATCTTCATGTGGGAGCTTCATATCAAATGTCTATTTTTCTGGAAATTCCGGATTATGTAAGATTGTGTATGTGATTTGGATTAAGTTCAAATCATGATCTAGTTTTATCTTGTGACAGGATTTAATGATGGTTATGCTTATGATCTTACCCTATTGGAATTGGGACTGACCTATGCAATTGAGTGTGCTCATGTCCTAGCTTGCATTGAGTGAATCATGTATATGGATCATACATATGTCAGATTGATTGTTTTAACTGCTCTATCATCTGGCTAGATAGGACCTAATTTCGATTCTAGTTGAGAAAGTGAGAAACCACAGCGAATTGAGCATCAAAGATTACTACAAGTGGATCCTTGAACTCCTAGTGCCTTTTATTAATTGTTTACCTTCAGTTTAATTCAAAGTTACTATCTACATCAATCTTTTACAAATCTGTTAGTTAGCTCTTCAGTAGAACTATTGGAAGTGTTTTGTGAATTCCTACATAAGTCCCACTGGATCGACCTTGGTCTTACAGAGATTATTACTACATTGCAACCCTACACTTTGGGAAGCGAACAAATAGCGCTCAATTCTCAGTCAAAAGTACTTTGTTGTGAACATTGTATTTCCTTTTGACTGTACACAATTCCTTTAAAAATTTGGCATAGGATGATGTTTGTTTTATAGCATCTAACAACGGAATGTTGATCTTCACTTGCTTGATAACCTCTAAAATTTTTAGGTTTTTGTCTAAAAGTTTGGGTGAAATTAACCTTTAGAGAAACGGGGCAACCGGCTTTTATTGCCTTTCCGTTTCTTTCTCATGTGGAGTGTTGTTCGGGCTATCATCCTCTGTGAAAATTTTCGAATCATTAGGCTTTGAGGCCTTCACCGGATTAGATTTATCGATTATTTTGCCACTCTTCAAAGTGGTGATAGCTTGAACGTGCTCCGTATGTTGGGAGGACGAGCTTGGGTCTTGTATCTCAAATTGGGTTTTTGGGTTAGGGAGAGGTTGGGCAGGAAGTGTGCATTTTTTTCCTAATACTTAGATGAGATTCAACTCTAGCCATTAAGTTTTTCAAGTCGTTAATGGCTTGCGATGAATTTTGATTGAATTTTAGTTGCTCTTGCATGAACCCATCAATTTTTAGAAAATTAGTCCTGTTATATTCAGCTTGAACCGATACGAATGCACCCAACATCTCCTCTAGCGTAGCCTTTTGGTGTAATTACTAGGGATGGACCTAGTAAAGGTTGAGCTTGAGGGCTATCTTTGCATTCGCAGTGGGTCCATTCCTCCAACTAAAGTTGGGAGAAGTAAAATTATCCGTGTTTGAGTTTAGAGCACTAAATGGCCGTTGATAATTGTTTATGGCATTTGATTGTTCTTGTAAGATATCTTGGAATGCAGAAATTGTGGGACAATCTTGTGTTGCATGTTGATTTCCAACACAAATTCCACAAACAATTTCAACGTCCTTCGAGTTAGTCGTCTCTCCTTTCTTCAATTCCATGGCCTTGACTTTTCTTGTGAGGCTGGCCACACGTGCACTTATGTTATCTTCTTCAGAGAGGACACAAATTCCTCATTTTTCCTTTTGTTGGCTTGTCTTGGAATTTGTTGGTCTAGATGTATCCCAAGACTGTGCATTCTCGATTAATTCATCAAAATAGTCCCATGCTTCTTTGGCTTCCGTATTTATGAATTCTCCATTGCACATCATCTCTACGAATTGGCGCATGGGTGAAGTCATCAGTCATTCATAGAAAAAGCTTATTACCTGACAAATTTCGTAGCCATGATCTGGGCATGCATTTAACAAGTCCTTGAACCTCTCCCAGCATTGGAAGAAGGTCTCATCATCTTTTTGAGCAAAATTCATGATAAGGCGCCTCAACATGATCGTTTTGTGAGTAGGGAAGATCTTTTTAATGAACTCCCTAGTCATCTCAGTCCATGTGTTAATTGATCTTGGCCTTAATGCATGAAGCCAAGCCTTAGCGTTCTCTTTAAGGGAAAAAGGAAATAATTTGAGTCTCACCACATCATCCATTACATTTGCAAAATCCATTGTGGCTATCACCTCATCAAATTCCTTAAGATGTTGATAGGAACTTTCACTGTCTAGTCCATGGAATTTTGGAAGGAGTTGGATTACTCCTGGTTTCAAATCTATGTTCCCTACATTAATTGGAAAAACTATGCATGAGGGAGTGCTCACTCTTGCAGGTTGCAAGTAATCACGTAATGTTCTAGGTTGGGGAACATTCTCAACCACATTCTCTCCCGTTTTGGTTAGGTTTTTGCCCAGATTTTGATTGGCCATAGGGTTGGGTTGTTTTTCAGCTATACTTTCAAACAAAATTGGAGAATCTATACGTTTCTTAGCACGTGGCTCCCTATCAATCCCTTCAACAATTTCCCTTTTACTAATGAGTCGGTTATTAGAATCCCAAACCCAATGTGGCATGCAAATCTCAAAACAATAAAAATAAAAGAAAAAGGGTTAGAAAAACCTGATTTGAAGTGACTACTTCGACTTCTAGAATTCCTGAAAAAACAAAACAAAGCAAACAAACTAAGTTAGTAAAAAGAGTCCTAAAAATCTCAAATAGAAACTATTTTCAGAAATTTTGTGAAAAACCGTCAAAGTCCCCAGCAACGGTGCCAAAAACTTGTTCGCTTCCCAAAGTGTAGGGTCGATATGTAGTAATAATCTCGGTAAGACCGAGGTCGATCTATAGGGAATTGTGTAGGAATTCACAAAACACTTCCAATGGTTTCTAATTAAGAACTAGTTAAACAGGATTTTAGAATTGGGTGTAGATAGATATTTTAAAGTAAATTGAATGTAATCAATAAAAAAAAGCACTAGGGGTTCAAGGATCAACTTGTAGCAATCCTTGATGCTTAATTCGCTGTGGTTTCTCACTTTCTCAAATAGAATCGAAATTAAATCCTATCTAGCCGGATGATAAAGCAGTTAAAACAAATAATCTGCCATATGTGTAATTCAAGTACATGATTCTCTCAATTCAAGTTAGGACTTGAGCAGACTCAATTGCATAAGTCAATCCTAGTTCTAATAGGTTAAGATCACAATCATAATCATCATTAAATTCTTTCACAAAGTATAACTAGATCATGATTTGAACTTGATTCAAATCACATAAACAATCACACATAAGCAGAAATTCCAGAAAAGTAGAACTTTTGGTATGAAGTTCCCTCATGAGGATCAAAGGTCTAGAGCGTATTGAATCCAATTCCTCAGAGCGTACAAGTCAAGAATAATTCAAAATAATTAAGAACTCAAGCAATTCTTCTAAACATCCATGAGCCATCATAAGATTAAGAAAAACTACTTAGAACTTTATTCAAACTTCAAACCATTGTTCTTCGCTAATAATCCAACTTGAAACCAAATCAAACGAATTGAAACATCTTAGATTCACTACAAGCTTCACCTCTTAACCCTAGCTAAGAGGTTTAGCCATTCATGATCTAAGGAAACATGAAAGCTACTAAGAAAAACATAAAAACTAGAAAAGCAAACTAGGAGGAGTTGTAAAACTCCGGATCCGACTTTCGTCGCTTCCCACCATGGTAATTCTCTTCTAGAATGCCTTAGGAACGAGCTAGAGGAGTCCTTTTATAGGTTTGAAGCCTTAGGTACGAAGAAACTTCGAAAAATCCCGCAAGAATAGCGCTTTGCGTAGCAAAATTCGGAGCTTGTAGAAGAAACTCTGTTACGCAGCCAACCGGTCGGACGACCGGTCTCAAAAGTGGAAAAAATGTCCAGAGAGTTTTCTGCCCAAAAATTTAATTCATCGACGGGTCGAACAACCGATCTGAGCAGTGGACGACCGGTCGGACGACTGGTCGTGGATGGTCTAGCAAGGTTTGTAGCAGGGGCCCTTCTGTTGAGTGTTTGGACCGGTCGGACGATCGATCTTCAATGTATTCTTTTGCCTTCTTTCTCTACTTTGCTTCTTTCTTCCATGCTTTGGCGCTTGGTCTTTTGAACTTCAATGCTTGTAAATAACATCTCTATGCCTTCAAATGATGAATTCTCTCTCTCATTCCTGCAACCACAAAACCATGCATTAGTAGGGTCTTTAATCATGTATTTCAAGCATAGTTAGTGATAAAATGGGGTTAAAATATAGACATTTGAGAGCTTAACAACATTCAATTTCAAAACCTTGTTTAGTTAGTTCTTAATTAGAAACCATTGGAAGTGTTTTGTGAGTTCCTACACAAGTCCTTGTGGATCGACCTCGGTCTTACTGAGATTATTACTACATCGCAACCCTACACTTGGGAAAGCAAACAGGACGTACTCTTGGTAATACTCACCTATAATGGACAAGCCAACCATTATCCGGAGATCCTATAGGGTTATGCTCATCTCCCCATACGAAAAATGGAATGAACAATAACAGAAGACTAGTAGTTCAAGAAGCTTCGAAGAATTGTTGGATCTTTGGAGAAATGCCCAAAAGTTACATCGATAGCTTGATACAGGCTGACCTGCTTCAAAACCCTTTCATAGCGAGCCAGAATCTCTTTTGCCCATGGCTCGTTACCGACCCTCTCATTTAGATGACCTCGCGTATGGAAGTTCTTCATTGTCCACATTGTCGTCTTGTCCATGTGCCCAAACCTTTGCTACACCGTCTCGAAATAATGAGTTGGATAAAGAGTGTGACGGCCACAAGTCGACACAAGGAAAACCATTTCTCTTAGGAGGCCTACCCGCTGCTCTCTCCCATCGTCAACTAGTAAGGTAGTCAACAACTGCTCAGGAGCAGATGTCCACATTTCATACCCATAAAACTGAAAAGGACCTTGAACATTGGATGGCTCGATACTTGGGAAGGGCTTATGCCTCGCAAGAGACTTTTCATGTGTAATAACTCGACTGTTGTAAGGATTCATGATGAAGAAGCTGCACGTTGCAATGGTCTTGTTTTTGTCCCAACTAATCTTCATCCTATCATGCTTCAAATCGGCAAGCTGTGTCAGTCGCTCTGCTCGGCTGATTTCCCCTACCGGCAGGTTAAAGGTCCCACCCCAATGACACCCCGAGCATTGGAAAGTTGATAATACCAAGTGGTCCATTCTTGTTCGGTCCCTTGCATCGGAGGTTCAGATATGGTCTTCTCTACATAAATGTTCAACAACATCTCATGGGGAAGCTGCTTAATACAACGGAGAAATCCTTCACTTTAGGTTCAACTGTCGCAACGAAGCACGAGTGACACTTTGTTGTAGATGGATTGACAGTATCTTCAGCCACCCTCTTCTTCCTGTGTTGCGCAGGTGAGGGACCAGAAACTTGCGACCTAGAAGCTTCACCAGAATATCTCATTGTTGTCACCATGATTTGCTGCAGTACGCAAACGAGAAAACATCAGGAGAAAGCTCCATGGCCTGCAACAAGCAACACAATAAGGTACCCATCATAAGAAATAAAATCACATCATCTAGTCATGGATTGCACACACAAACGAATCACACCAATAAATAAATAGCGTAATAAGATACACAGCGCATGAAGTAAAGTCACACCACCCAGACATAAGACATACGAACAAATCGTAGGTAAGATGATACACACAATCACAATAAAAAGACATGAAGGCAACAAGATTCGAATGCACATTAAATGAACAAACAGGCATATCTCGTAACGCAACGAATGCAATCATAATTCTACACATGTGATCGATGCGCATATAGATTCACGTTTAAAACCTCACCGCACCCATGCATCCGACTTAAAAATGATCTCGATAAGTCCAGACATTTACGAACAATGCTGGGCAAAGACAAGAAATAATCCCAACATCGGATATACGCAATTGTTCGCACACAACAATTTTACATGCACTTAAAGCATTATGATTAAAGTTCAACATGTATATCCTGAACATGACTAAAATGGATAGTCATAGGCCGCAAAGACCAAGACAAGCAGCATATTACGGGCCTAAAATGCTAACTTCTGAATCATGTTCAAATATTAAGTGTGATAGGCCACAAACAGTATCAAATTTGGCTGAGAATGGAGCCAAATGCATGAATTTTTCACTGACGGTAAAAGAGATGCCAAAATTTCAAAATTTAGCTAAGTAGTGGGCTGACATGCGCCAGGGGAGGTGCCCCAGGCGCATGTGCCCTCCCACATGCGCCCAAGCCAACAAGTAATGAAAAGAAGGGAATTCCGAAGATGCCCCAGGCGGATGTGATTTACCATATGCGCCCACTTCATATTGAAAGAAAATGCAAGTTAGGAGTTGAAGCTCCAAGCGCATGTGCTCTTACACATGCATCCCACACATGATGGAGGGACGCCACATGCACCCATCCCTAAGTTCTGAAAAAATTTCAAGTTCAGAGTAAGGCTCTAGGCGCATGTCCAGAACTACATGTGCTCGGGACAAGCATCCAGCTCCTAGGACATTCCCACATGCGCCCAGGGACTAAATCCTATGCACTAAATAACATCAGGGGCCACATGCACCCACAGGGATGCCACATCGCCCACTCCCTGGGGAAAAGCTCTCTCACCTTAGAGAAAAATCACATCTTCGATTTGAAAAATGAGCAAATGACTTAGTGAGTCACCTATTTATACTTGAGCTTAAAAACCGGTACACTGCACTAGCGGGATGTAAGCATCCAGCGCACACACCGGGGGGACACTTGTTGAGGCTCAAATTTGTACCCATGATGAAACAACATGTGGAGGTCTATCTACAATAATTCGAATTAAATTCAGGGTTGGAAAATACCCGAAAAACACCAGCGCAACCCTAACCTGCGTAGTCATGACCAAAACCTACGAATGATATTTCAGAGTGAAACTGGACATGCATATTGCCGCCAAATGATCCGGAACACCTGAAAACCCTTAACCTACAAGTTTGAACATTGGGCGGCTCATATCTTTACCTGCACACCTCGAAATGTGCTTTGCCCCTATTTGGAGCTGACCAAAAAGGTCCAAAAGCCTACAGATACTATTTTAGAGCAAAACTAGACATGCATATTGCGGCCAAATGATCTGAAATGCCCAAAAACCCTTAACTAGCAAGTTTGAACGTCGTGCGACACGTGTTTTCATGTATGCGCTTCACGGAACAAAGTTCCTATACAAAGAGCCGACCTGGAGGTTCCAAATTAGGAAGCAACTACCAAAGTTCACAACATTTGGTCCTCCACACCCCATCCCATTCATTTAATAGGTCGATAAGAGCTTAAAAGTGGCTTGGTATCACTGACTTTGGTCCCCGAAAGGCTACTTGTCCTTGAAAGGTCGCCCATTGGAGTCTGGAATCCTGAAATATTCTAAGTTTGCGAGTTGTTTCTCTCTTGGAGAATGCAGAGTCCGAAAATTGGCTAAGTAGTGGAGAAAATGCATTTTTAAGAGGGACATGCAGGAGCTCCAAAATCACATGCGCCCGAAGCAATCCTTCTCGGAAAGTCTCTCGAAAATCACCTTGGAAAAGTCAAATTTTAAGACATGCGCTCGCCTGAATTGACATGCGCCCGGACACATGTGCGTGGCCTGAATTGACATGTGCCTGGACACATGCGCCAGCCACATTCGCCCGACACATGCGCCTGGAAACTCTTCCGAAATGACATGCGCCCGGAATACCCAATTGACTGAACCTGAACCCGTTTAACTTACTATAAATAACACGCCAGCCTAATGACCATAAGCAACATCACCCTTTGACGACCTCAAAGTGATGTAAGAGGTAACATGCGCTTGCTCTTCCATCCCTCGCCGTATCCCCTTGTCAGAATGGGACTTCTGCCAGAATCCCTCGCCGAAAAGGGATTTTTCCTGTCGGAGTCTGAATGCAGAGGGACGAGGGAGAAAAACACAGAAAATATTCTAAGTAGTGGACTTATTCCACTTTGCAGAGGAACATGCGCCCACCCCTTCTTGGCCAAAAATCTGGAAAGTTCTAAGTAGTGGGGTTCTTCCACTTCGCAGAGGGACATGCTCCCACCTCCCTTTGCCAGGAAAAGCGGAAAATGGCTAAGTAGTGAGATCACTCACTGAAATGCAGAGGGACATGAGCCCACTCCCTATGGCTGGAAAAACACTGAAAAATGGTTAAGTGTCATGGGCACATGTGCCCACCATCTTGGCCCAAGCACATGTGCTGTGCCACATGCGCCCGGGAGTTAAACTCTCTCTCTCTCTCTCTCTCTCTCTCTCTCTCTCTCTCTCTCTGTCTCTCTCTCTCTCCCCTTCTCATATTTTGGGCACATGCGCCCGGGAGGGGGGTACATGCGCCCACCTCAAACCACAGGGGCCGACACTGCCCCCAGGTGTGCCTGGACAGTAATTCTGACCATGGGGACTCCGTGGTGTGGTTCGCATTCGATGTGGCATGCCTCTCCATTGCGTTATCGCCCCTAAACATACATTGACGGTCACTATCCATCCCCTGGATCGGATTTTCCAACGGTTGATGTTAAACGACCCAAATCAGTGGTTTACTAAAAAATGACTAATACTTAGCCAAATTTGCAAACTCAAAAATCCTTCCAAAAAATCATAGAACATCCAAAATCAAGAAGAACTGAGCAAAATTTGATTAACGCTAAGAGGGAGACTTAGTTTCTCTATGGTATGTGTTAAAACTAAAAAATGCTCAAGGGCAGTTTTCTTGTGTTTTGTTGTTCTGGGGTTCTGAGTGATAGAGACATTCATAGACAATTGTAAGCATTCACAAAGTACACATTAAAAAGCATCGCAAAGTGAATTTTATTCCAGAAATTCTGATATCTTTTACATTTCAGGCTGTGGTACTTGTCACGAGCCCTTAATTACATCAATGAATGATCACCCTTTATTAAAAGGCAAAAGTAAATGTATGCATCCATCATAGATGGATTAAATAGAGCATTAAAAGAGCATAAATAGAAATAAAATGCATCACAAAAATACAGAGATTTTTACGTGGAAACCCTTACTAGAGAAAACCACGGCATAAAGAGACAAGATTCCGCTATGAATGCAGTTATACAATAGATGGAATATTATAGAGAAACCTCGGATAGATCGAGTAAAAATCATCAGGGACTATGGTCTTGAGTTCACGGTCGTAGAGACCAAATTTCGGGTTTCTTATGGATTGAACCATCGTTTAAACAAGTTAAATACTTGTCCCATGTTCTTTCGAGTGTTCCTAGTTGAGTAGAAACCAGGATTTTAACCGAGTCATGTATCAAATTGTCATTGATCGTCTCTGTGGATGGAATGACTTTCAAGAAGACATGCTACGATTCTCGTGTAGTGCAACATAGTGTCACTGACCGTTTCCATTGGTGAGTGACTTTCAGGAAGACATGCCATGGTTTCCATTTAGTGCAACCAGTGTCACTGACCGTTTCTATTGGTGAGTGACTTTCAGGAAGACATGCCATGGTTGTCGTGCGCAACACAGTGTCAGTATCCATTACTGCAAACAGGTAACCACCGGAAGGCATATTACGGCTGTTATATGATATAACACAGTGTCACTGACCGTTTTCATAGATGAGTGACTTTCAGGATACATCATGGCTGCTAAATGGTATAACACAGTGTCATTGACCATTTCTGTCAATGAGTGACTTTCAGGAAGACGCATTATAGCTACCAAATGGTACGACACAGTGTCATTAACCATTTCTGTCAATGAGTGACTTTCAGGAAGACACATTTATGGCTATCGGGTGGTACAACACAGTGTCACTGACCATTTCTTTCGATGAGTGACTTTCAGGAAGACACCACTATTACCTTAGCTACTCAACTGATGGATCTAGTTTTGGATGGGACGTATATCAACTGGTCTTAGCGATGATAGTTCATAATAAAGTATTTCAGATGTTTTGGGGCTCTTCGATTATGGTTCTCGATGATAACCATAGTCCCTTTGATTTAGTTTCATATCTCAATCTGGGATGAATAAAATTCATGTAATGGATACAAAGTGCACAAAGTAAATATGCTTGATTGCATGCTCGATAGAAGATTGCACTTACGCTTGATGTTTAGTGCACTGGGTGAATTATGCACTTGATTTAGTTAATCTACTTTATGTGTATCATTAATTCGACCACGTCATTATTGATAATCAATATTTCGAACAATTGGGTCATTGAGAGAAGCTATATCGAGCTATATTTCTTTGGGAAGTTTAAGTTTGATGGACTGGATTGACCATTTCTGATGCTTGTAAATGGCTAAGTATCGAATTTGATAAACGGGCGTTTATGACAATTTCTGATAAACGATAGGGATCAGTACCCTGTAAATGCTTGACTCGGCTGTTTTGTAGCATGAGAGTGTTGAATTTGCCATGGTGTCGATGAGATCGCAGTTAGTTTACTTGGCATTAGTCGATCTTCAAGCCAACAGGGCATTTCCCAGGGTTGAAAATGACTAAGTAATGGACCTGTTTACGGTCTAATCAGGGTATTCGGTGAATACCGGTAGTGATCATCCTCGAAAAGTGATGGATTATGTCCACAAGGATCGCAATGATGCTCGATTCACTTTGGCATCAATGCAATCGCATTTTGTTTCACTTGGCGCCAGTCGATTTCCGAGCCAACAGGGCACTTCCCAGGGCTGAAAATGACTAAGTAATGGGCCTGTTTATTGCTTAATTAGGGTTTTTTAGGATCGTGAAAGTTGATAACCTCATTGCGGTGCATCATTATGATGTGTTATGTTGTGTAGAAGATAAGTCTCTCTCTCTCGACGTCAGTCGAATTTCGCCCGATTCTTCCTGATTTTGGCCGTTTCCCGTTCTTTTAGAGGGATTTTCGAGTTTGTAAATTTGGTTAAGTGTTGGTCATTTTTTATTAAATCAGTGATTTGGGCCATTTACCATTGATCGTTGGAAAATCTGATCTGGGTGATGGATAGATATCACCGAAGTGTATCTAAGAGGGTCAACACGATCGAAAGGCGGGCCAGATCGAAAGTGGGCCACACCATGAAAGATCTCAAGTCCTTATCAATGTCCAGGCGCACCTAGGAGTAGGAGTGGGCACATGTTGTGGGTGGTGGGTGCATGTGCCCTGGAGTGGGCGCATGTGGCCAAAATATAAGAAGGGAGAGAGACAAGATTTCTCTCGGGCGCAGAAGGGAGAGACAAGATTTCTCCCCGGCGCATGTGGCTTTGCACATGCGCCTGGGTCATGGTGATGGGCGCATGTTGCCCATGGCACTTGGCATTTTTTAGGATTTTTCCAAATCAAAACCAAAAGGCGGTGGCCTTAGGCGCATGTAGCCAAAATGGGAAATAGAGAGAGGAAGAGAGAGAGAGAGAGAGAGAGAGAGAGAGAGAGAGAGAGAGAGAGAGGTGGGCGCATGTAGCCCTTTCCAGTGAGGGATCTGGTCAAGGGTGATGGGCGCATGTTACCCTCTCCAACGAGGATTCTGGCAAAGGATTCGGGTGAGGATTCTACCTCTTGCAGCACTCAAGCGTCCTCTTGAAAATGAAGAAGTCCCTCTCTCATCGGGTGAGTACTATTTATAGCAGTTAATCGGTTCTCGGGTCCAAAAAAAATAAAAAGTTGCTGAGTGCATGTGTTGGGAGAGGGGAACCATGCGCATGTGATAAGGAGGTGGGCGCATGTGCCCATACTTAGCATTTTTTTGAATTTTGAAAATCTTTAAAGGGGAGAGAAGGGCTTTCATGTGCATGTGGTAGGGACTTTAAGCCTCTTATGGTATATGTATATTCCCAACACTTCGAGTATTTTTCAAACTTTAGGCTTCGACTGTAAGGCTCCGACTGTCCAGAGGACAAGTACCTTTTCGGAGACCGAAGTCACTGACGAGAAAGCACTTTAAGCCTCTCATCGGGCTATGAAATGAATGAGTCAGGGTACGAATGATCGACTGCTATGAATTTTGGTAGTTCCTTACCAGTTTGGACCCTCCCGGTTGGCAATGAACAGGGGCAGAATGCACTTCGGTGCACGCAGGTAAAAGTATACATCCTACAGCATTCAAATTCAGGAGTTAAGGGTTTTTTTACATTTTGGATCATTTGGCGACAATTTGCATGTCCAGTTCCCTTCAGAAATGGCATTTGCAGGCTTTCGGTCCCTTTCAGTCGGATCGATATAGGGAAAAACGCATTTCAAGGTCCGCAGGTAATAATACGCGCCGCATGGCATTCAAACTTGGTAGTTAAGGGTTCTCTAATATTTTGGATCATTTGGCAAAAATACGCATATCCAGTTCCACTCCGAAATGGCATTTATAGGCTTTTGGGTCCTTTCAGTTGGATCCAAACAGGGCAAAACGCTTTTCGACGTGCACAAGTACTAATATGCGCCGCATGACATTCAAACTTGGTAGTTAAGGGTTTCTGGGCATTTTGGATCATTTGGCGTTAATACACATGTCAAGTTCCCTTTAGAAATAACATTTATAGGCTTTCGGGTCCTTTCAGTCGGGTCCATACAGGGCAAAATGCATTTCAAGATGCGCAGGTAATAATACACGTCGCATGAAATTCAAACTTGGAAGTTAAGGGTTTCTGAGTATTTTAGATCATTTGGCATCAATATGCATGTCCAATTCCGCTCCAAAATGTCATTTGTAGGTTTTAGTCATGACTGCGCAGGTTAGGGCTGCACTGGCGTCCGATCGCATATTTTGGGGGTTTTTTTTATTATCTTGGAATCGATCTGAATTATCATGGATGGACTGTCGTACATTGCTTTTATCATTGGTGAGATTTTGAGCCCCAACAAGTGCCCCCCCTATGCGTTGCGCTGGATGCTTACATCACGCCAATGTGGTGCATCGGTTTCTAGGCTCAAGTATAAATATGGGACTCACTGAGTCATTTGAGCATTTTTGAGTCAAGAAAAGTGAAAGTTCTGAGGTGAGAGAGCTTCTCATGAGGGAGTGGGTGCATGTTGCCCCTCTGTGGGCGCATATGCCCTCCTAACTGAAGCTAGGCGCATGTGCCCTAGGCCTTGGGCGGATGTGCTTTTTGGTATGGGCGCATGTGGCCTTTCCATAGGGTGTGGGCACATGTGTTTTCACCCCAAGCGCATATGGGCTTGGGCATGCGCCCAAGTCCTCTATATGAACTCTTTTTCCTTTCAAAATTTGTGGGATGGGCGCATGTGAGAGAGTACATGCACCTGCCACCTATACCTTAGGCGCATGTGCCTCCATACTTAGCCAAATTTCAAGATTTTGATGCTTCTTTCTTTCATGGTGAAGAGCATATGCAACCAGTTCCATTCTTAACCAATTTGGACACGTTTATGGCCATCATACTTGGTGCCTAAATACCAATGGAACTCAGCATTTTAGGTCCATAATATGCTTCTCATCTTGGTCTTTTACGGCCTACAACTACTCATTTAAATGGCTATATGATGTGCACTTTCGAGTGGGTGCATATGCATGACTTGGGGTTAGTGTGAATTCGCATGCACTCCGAGTGTATATGCGGGATTATTATTGTATTTGTTGCGCTATGACATGTATGCGCTTATTCATCAGATGTGCGCTTGAATTCCACTGCTCCCATGCTCCTATGGGTCATGATTTTGAGCGTGTGTTTATCTGTGTGATTTGTTTGTGTGCGATCGTATTTAGATGATACGATTTTGTTTCTTATGATGCATACCTTATTGTGTTGCTATCGCATGCGCTGGGCTTTCGTCTGATGTTCTTTTGTTTGAGTGTTGCAGTGAATTATGGTGACAGCAGCAAGATCTTCTGATGAACCTTCCAGGTCGCAAGTTTCTGGTCCTTTATCTGCGCAACACGAGAAGAAGAGGGTGGCTGAAGACACTGTCAATCCATCTTCAGCAGACGTGTCGTTCGCGCTTCTCTGCGACAGTCGATCCTGAAGTGAAGGATTTCTCCAATCGTATTAAGAAGCTTCCCCGTGAGGTATTACTACGTATTTACGTGGATAAGACCGCATTTGAGCCTCCGACGCAAGGGACTGAAGAAGAATGGTCATCTTGGTATTGTCAACATACTAGTGCTCTGAGTGTCGTCAAGGTGGGTCTTTCTAGTTTGCTTGTCCAACATCCCGAGGATAATCAAGAAGGTCAGAAGAAGAAGAAGAAGAGACGGAATCAAGGTAAGAAACAGACTAAGGCAGTCGGTCAGGCGGAGCAATCGACACAGGTCGTCAATCTGAAGAATGACCGGATGAAGATCAGCTGGGATAGAAACAAAATCGTCGTGACGTGCGGTTTCTTCATCGTAAACCCCTATAATGGCCGAGTCATCACACATGAAAAATCTCTTATAAGGCACAGTCCCCTCCCGAGCATCGAACCATCCGACATTCAAGGCCCTTTTCAGTTCTATGGAGTTGGAAGGTGGACATCTTCTCTTGAGCAGTTGTTGACTACCTTACTAGATGACGATCGGAGGAGAGCGGCGAGTAGGTATCTCAAGAGAAATGATTTTCCTTGTGCCGACTTGTGATCCTCACGCTCTTTATCTAGCCCATTATTTCGAGATAGTTTAGCAAAGGTTTCAGCATATGGACAAGACGATGATGTGGGCGACGAGAAGTTTCCATATCCGAGGCCATCTGAATGAGCGAGTTGGCTATGAGAGGTGGGCAAAAGAGATTTTGGTCTGTCACAAGAGGGTTTTGAAGCAAGTTGGCTTGTATCAGGCTGTCGATGCAACCTGGGCATTTCTTCCGTGATCTAACAATCATTCGGAGCTTCTTGAGCTATTGGTCTTCTGTTACCAATTCATTCCACTTTCCATATGGGAGATGAGCATAACTTTAAGAGATCTCTGGATGATGGCTGGCTTGCCCATAATAGGAGAATATTACCAGGAATATATCCCAACTGATGAAGAGCTGTCTTCGTCTCAGCTTAAAAGTCCTCGAGATGCTTACCATTCGAAGGCTTGTCTGAAGCTATTTGTTGAGTTGTCGCAGTTCGACAATATTACAAAGATTCATTATGACGACTAGTTGATCTACTTCATCCAGAGCATGAAGTAATATTTCTTTCGATACCTTCTTTTGTACTTTGTGTTTTACATGCTTTCAATTTCTTTACTTCTGACGTAGAACCTTCCTTTCTTTTTGAAGCATTGACTATGAAGAATTTGAAACCCTGCAGGAAGACCAAGTCTTAATGAAGGAACGTTTCAACAATAGATTCCACAATCCAAATGAGCTTACGCCAACTTGTGAACTAGCGAGCTTCTTAGCTTACTGGTTATCGGCAGTTGTGTTGCCTAATTCTAAGGGTGCTGACAGGGTCATGGTTTCTTATTTTATCATGGCAGGAGCTCTTATAAATGGTCATCGACATTCTTTAGCACTGTCGGTATTATGCGGTCTATATAGGGCTTTCGGCAATATTGCCAGTAACAAGGTCAACCTGGGTGAGGGATGAATGTGGCTTATTGCCCATGGCATTTCTTCTGTGGGTGGTTGGGCATATATTTCCCGTGGACATATGGAATGGATCTTTTTCAGTATCCCCACACCGATCATGTGCCTCTTTATCACTATAGAAAACTTGAGATGATAGCGCAGTCATCTGATTGATAGCTTAAAAATTGGCAACTGAGTGGAAATTTGCTTCTACCATTTTCCTATTTCTAACATCGAAGAGGATCGAGAAGTCGTTGACAATGAGCATTCTGTGAATAATCTTAATAGGGAGTTCTTGGTGTCTATTCGCATTGCTTCACTTCCATGCGCGAAGGAATAGAGTTCTGGCGGGAGCCTTATTACCCCAGCCAGTTTGGCAGGCAATTTGGATATGATCAGGGTGTTCCGATAATGTTACCGGATGTAGCCAAAGTAGAGCAGGCGTATGGCACGGGTCTTGCTCACTGGGAGTGGACGTGGTAGCAACTTCTAATGACGCGAACGGGCGCGAGGTTCATGTTTCCTGACCTTTATCGGAAGACTGACGGTCCTTACAGTTGGCTAAGATGGTGGGTGCATCAGTTGCTCTTATTCGGAATAACAGCTCTGTTGATGATCCAATCTACATTCTTCCTCCGAGACTAACAGAGGTCCTCGCTGATACATTGGGTTATTATAGAGAGCAGGCTGAAGCGTATCTGTCATCAAGTACTAGGCATAAGACTTCTCTGAGTGTGTCAATTGACCGTCGTAAGGAGGATATGGCATTGGATGGCTGGCATACTTTCAAAGTATCTTTGGTGAGATGGTCACAAGAAGTCGGCTTCACAAGTCTTCTGGTGGTTGAAAGTGATAATGATGACAATCGGTTAATTGGTGAAGAGGACCTGACAATGACCGAGCCAACGAATGAAATATCAGATCATGTCAATGTGAGAGAGCAGGTCGGGCAGATTAGAGAGGATAACCTGCAAGGGACCACTATGTCAGTGAATGACACAACTGTGTTTGTTGGCCCCAAGTGCTTCTAGTGTTGAGGACATAGCGAAGTCACCGGCGGCAACTGGAATGATCAATACTGATAGCGATACTACTGAACTTCTGGATGTGACTTCGACAATATACACTGTGGATGTGACTTCGACAATATAAACTGTGGATGTGTACTTCGACGCTATTGACTGAGATTACTGAGCCATTCGTTGATACGACAATATAAACTGCGGATTCCTCGGAACCTTATCGTCGACTCATCTTCTGGTATAGCTCTTTCATAGCTTCTTGGTGTATTCTTTTTCAGTACATTGCATACTCGCTCTGTTTCTTTTGTCGCAGTTATTTCCAGTTCTGATGCTACTGCCCACGGAGTATTCAACATTCCTTGTTTCGATCATTTAGACTGCTTCGGGCAGAGCATACTGTGAGAGGTCTACTGTCCAGTATCTCAAAAGTGTTGGCTGAGCCGTGCAAGTGGCATGCATTGGGAGCTGGAGTGAAAGCATTATAAGCTTGTGCAGGGGTAATCGGGCCTGATGTGTCCAAAATAGTGTGCCGCATTTCTTCTTTTAAGGATCTGTTGTGCAGGTTGTAATGGCTGAACGGATTGAACCTGACCCTATGGCCGAAGAGAAACGACGAGCATTGTTTTCTTTGCAGCCTGTCGTAGAGCAGCAAGAACACTCAACGAATTTGGCAGATAGTGAGATTTAACGTCACGGGTGCGTGTGAAGGTTGAGAGATGAACCTCATTTAAAACCTTTGATAGTGAATGCCGGTGTGCTCAAACGAGTTGAGTACTTGAACCGGGAGTGGAGTAAACCCAAAGTCGAACCACTATACATGCTCGTGTTTGTGATTGAATTGAGCACATTGATATCTTAGCATTGTATGTTTAATTGTTTAATTATGAATGCTTGATAGGAATGTATGTTAGGCACTAGATGCACACACAAGATGTACTTTCACTAAGTAGTGTAGACTTGAGCTCATTGATCTATTCTCATAAGTCTACATAGGTTGCATAGATTTGGAGCTTGATTAGTTAAATCATTTAATTATCTATGCATGCTTAGACTAGGTTGTTTATTACTTAACCATATGCTAATCTTGTGATTGGACCCACTTAGGCTTGGAATACGAAGTGTTCTTACTTAGTTTAATTTGTTAAATTGCGTAAGTAAGCGAAAAGAATTTCAAAAGGTCTTAATCACCCCCTATAGGACTTAGCCATAATTCTAGTTGCTCTTTAAGCTTCCGCACATACGAAGGTGTCGTGTTAGACTACCGATGTAATTTCAGATGATACCCACATTTAATAGTTTTAACACCTCGGCTTTAACCACTTCCTTCATGTTTGGATTAAGGCATCTTTGTGGTTGCCTAGATGTCTTCGCATTTTCCTCAAGGTGTATGCGATGAGTACAAATCAGAGGGTTTTATGCCTTTGAGATCCACAATTGACCACCTAATGGCGCTTTTATGCTCTTTTATAGTGGTTATCAGCCCACTATCTTGTTCTTCATCCAAGTGGAAAGAAATCACCACCGGATATGTCTCATCTTAACCTAAGTACATATATTTCAAATCAGTAGATAAAGATTTTAGGTCGAGCTTCGGAGTCTTGATACTAGATGGAAGAGGCTTATTTTCAGTTGGATGCAAAGGCTCAAATGATGTCTTCCATCTTTTATTATCAAGTACCAGCATAAATTCTAAAATGGCATCCATCTCTCTTATCATGTCATCATCAATCTCATGAGAATGGGCCAAACGCCTCCAAGAGATCGGAATAGAATGTCAAGAGGGATGTGTCTTCCACGAATGATTCGATCAGATTTACTTCGTGGACCTTGTCATCAACTTCCCGTGGTTGTTTGCATAAATCGAAAATATTTAGCTCAAGTGTCATATTTCTGAAGGACATTTGTACCAGCCCGTTTCTACAGTTGATGATCGCATTTGAAGTGGCTAAGAAAGGGCGGCCAAGTATGATAGGAATTTGAGCACCGGTTCCCATCACAGATGTCTATCCAAGACAATAAAATCTACTGGATAGTAGAATTTATCGACTTGGAAAAGGACATCTTCAATCATCCCTCTCAGTATACGAATAGATCTATCAGCAAGTTGAAGTGTGGTTTTGGTGGGTTTTAATTCACCTAACCCAAGTTGTTCATAAATCGAGTATGGGATGAGGTTAACACTTGCCCCTAGATCGAGTAAAGCTTGTTTGATCCAGTAGTCACCTATGATGCATGAGATGGTTGGACTATCCGGATCCTTATATTTTTGGGGCACCTCTTGTTTGATAATGGCGCTCAAATTCTTAGTCAAAGGTACTTCGTTGTGTACATTGTGTTTTCTTTTGACTGTTTATAATTCCTTCAAAATTTTGGCATATGATGGTATTTGTTTTATGACATTCAACAACGGAATTTTGATCTTCACTTGCTTAAAAACCTCTAGGATTTTAAGATTTTATCTAAAGGTTTGGGTGAAATCAACCTTTGGGGAAACGTGGCAACCGGCTTATCCTTTCCGATTCTTTCTCATGTGGAGTGTTGTTCGAGATATCATCCTTATTAGCAAGTTCCGGATCATTAGGCTTTGGGGCCTTCACCAGATTGAATTTATCAATTGTTTTACCACTCATCAAAGTGGTATAGCTTGAACATGCTCCATATTTTGGGAGGATGAGTTGAGGTCTTGTATCTCAAATTGGGTTCGTGGGTTAGGGAGAGGTTGGGTAAGAAGTGTGCCTTTCTCCCTAATATTAAGATGAGATTCAATTCTAGCCATTGAAGTTTTCAAGTCATAGATGGCTTAAGATGAATTCTGGTTGAATTTTAATTGTTCTTGCATGAACCCATCGATTTTCTGAGAATTGGTCTTGTTGTACTCAATTTGGGCATAGATGAATATACCCAATATCTCTTCAAGCATAGCTTTGGGGTTATTGTTTGCATTCTTTGATGGCCCATTCCTCCAACTGAAGTTGGGATGGTTCTTCCAACTAGAATTATACGTGTTCGAGTTTGGATTACTAAATGGTCGTTGATAATTATTTATGGTATTTGATTGTTCTTGTAGAACTCTTTGAAACGCGGAGATGGTAGGACAACCCTGTGTTGCATGTTGGTTATCGGAACAAATTCCACAAACATTCTCAACTTCCTTAGTCTTTTCCCCCTTTCCCAATTTCATGGCCTTAACTTTTCTTGTGAGGCTAGCCACACGTGCACTTATATTGTCTTCTTCGGAGAGGACGTAAATTCCTCCATTTTCTCTTTGTTGGCTTATCTTGGGATTTGCTGGTTTAGTTGTGTCCCAAGATTGTGTATTCTCCGCTAAGATATCAAAGTAGTCTCATACTTCCTCGGTTTCCTTATTCATGAATTCTCCATTGCACATCATCTCTACGAATTGGCTCATGGGCGAAGTCAATCCTTCATAGAAAAAGCTTATTACCCGCCAAATTTTATAGCCATGATGTGGGCATATGTTTAATAAGTCTTTGAACCTCTCCCAACATTAGAAGAAGGTCTCATCCTCTTTTTGAGCAAAATTCATGATTAAGTGCCTCAACATGTTTGTTTTATGAATAGGAAATTTTTTTTTAATGAACTCCCTAGTCATCTCAGTTCATGTGCCAATTTATCTTGGCCTTAATGTAGAAGCCAAGCCTTAGCCATCTCTTTCAGAGAAAAAGGAAATAACCTAAGTCGCACGACATCGTCAGATACATTAGCAAAGTGTGATGTAGCTATTACGTCATTGAATTACTTAAGATGTTGATATGCGCTTTCACTGTCTAATCCAAAGAACTTGGGAAGGAGTTGGATTACTCCCGGTTTTACATCAATATTACCTACATTGTATGAAAAATTATGCATGAGGGAGTACTCGCTCTTACAGGTTGCAAGTAATCACGTAGAGTTCTAGGTCGAGGAACATTCTCAACCTCATTCTCTTCCATTTCTGTTTGGTTTGGGCCCAGATTTTGATTGGGCCTTAGATTGGGTTGATTTTCAGCCATACTTTCAAAAAAGTTTGGGAATCTAAACGTTTCTTAACACAGGGTTCCTTATTAATCCCCTCAACAATCCCTCCTTCACTAATTAGTCGGTTATTTGAATCCCGAACCCAATGTAGCATGCAAATCTAAAAAAATAAAAAACTAAACTAAAAGAGTTAAAAAAAAACCTAATGTAGTAACTACTTCGACTCCTAGAATCCCTGCAAAAACAAAATAAAGCAAAAAAACTAAGTTAGTAAAGGACTCCTAAAAATCTCAATAAGAAACCATTTTTAGAAATTTTGTAAAAATCGTCAAGTCCCCGGCAGCGGCTCCAACAACTTGTTCGCTTCCCCAAGTGTAGGGTTGTAATGTAGTAATAATTCGGTAGAGACCGAGATTGTTCTCAGGGACTTATTGTAGGAATCCACAAAACTACTTCAAATAACTTCTAATTGAGACTAAACTTAGATAAATTCTAGTAATTGAATGTAGATATGTAATCTATAAATAAAAGTGAATGTAACAATATAAACGAAAGCACTAGGGGTTCAAGGATCCGCTTGTAGCAATCCTTGATGCATAATTCGCTGTGGTTTCCCAATTACACAACTAGAATTGGAATCAAATCCTATCTAGCCGGATGATAGAGCGGTTAATTCAGCAAAACAGTCCAATCCATATGTTGCTCATAAACATGATTCCCTCAATTCAAGTTAGGACTTGAGCACACTCAATTGCATAGGTCAATCCTAGTTCCAATAAGTTAAGATCACAATCATAATAATCATCAAACCTTGTCACAAAGCTTAACTATATTATAATATGAACTTCATGCAAATCACATGCATAACCAACATATAAATCAGACTTTGGAACGAAAGGTAGTAACTTTGGTTTGAAGTTCCCACATGAGAATCCAAGTCTAGAGCGTCTTGAATCCGATTCCTTGGAGGGTATAGATCTAGATCCATGCATAACAACTAAGAACTAAACCAATTCTTCCCAACATCCATGAGTCATCATAAGATTAAGAAAAACTACTTAGAACTTTATTCAAACTTCAATCAACCATTATTCTTCAATAAAAATTCAAACTTGAAACCAAATAAACGAATTAAAGCATCTTAGATTCACTACAAGCTTCACCTCTTAGCCCTAGCTAAGAGGTTTAGCCGATCATGATCTAAGGAAACATGAAATCAACTAAAACATGAAAACTAAAAAGCAAACTAGAGAAGGGAGTTGTAGAACTCCAAATCCGTCCGTCTTTGCCTCCCACTACAATAGATCTCTTCTAGGATAGCTTAGGAAGGATGTAGAGGTCTCCTTTTATAGCTAAAATTCGTCTCTTGCTCGAAAACTTCTGGAATTGTGTAACATCTTGCGCAGCTTACGCAGACAGGTCCGATTGATCGAATCTCCCTCCGATTGATCGGAATGTTGCCTCCGATTGATCGGAGATCGGCCGATTGATCGTAAAAGAGTCCAGAGAGTTGCTATTTTCAGCCGCTTATTCTGATTGATCGGACACTATTATGATTGATCGGACACCTCCTTTTGATTGATCGAAGATGTTCTGATTGATCGGAAAAACGTCCAGAGAGTTGTTCACAAATCCGATTTTTCTGGTTAGTCCGATTGATGGTCCGATGGATCGGACACCCATCGAAAACTTCTTCGATTGATTGGACAACTATCGATGATCCATCAGAAATGCTGATTTCTTCAATTTCTTCTATTTTCTCTTTGAATTTTCTTCACTTCATTTCTTCCTCCCCTTTCTTCCTTTTCTTGACTCTTCAATGACCCTTTGAAGTGTCCTTTAATGCTCAAATGGTGAGGCTTCTCTCTTATTTCTATAATCACAAAACCATTATTCGCTTGCCTCAAGTGTAAGGCTACAATGTAGTAATAAAACTCGGTAAGACCGAGGTCGATCCATAGGGAATTGGAGAACAAGTTCCAAACTATTCCAGCAACTTAGTTTGCAATAGATAAGAGATTCAATTGGAATAATTATGCTAAAACAGTAACTTAATGAAAAACAATAATTTAAGGTACTAAGGCATTCAAGGATCCACTTGTAGCAATCAATCCAATCAATCCAAGCATAGAGCACAACTAGATTTGAAGTCCTATCTCTAATCTAGTTGGAAAATGAAGCTTTCAAGCACATTCAATCCTACTCAAGTTGAACTTCCAAGTTCTAGTCCCATTCAACACATGTAGAATTCAAAATCATAGCCTTCGGAGTAACAGCCATACGTATGGACTATGGCCTGCTCAAGGGTTACCATAATTCAAATCTAAACAAACACAACATGATAATCTCAGAGAATTACAAGGAATCCATGTCCGGAGCACATGAACTCTCATAAAACATCTAAAGCTATCAACTTCAGGAACTAGAATATTCAAAATCCAAACTTGAAATAGAACTACTTGAATTAAACTGAATCAAACATGAAATTGGCTACAAGCTTCACCTCTCAGCCTTAGCTTAGAGACTCTAGCCGAGCATTGTCATACTACAACTAGAACTCATAAAAGAAAACTAGAAAACATAGAAAAATCGGAGTTTGGAGGGTTGCAGACACTCCACGACGGCTTCCTTCCTCTCCCACGATGTCCCTTAGCTTCTATGATACCCTAGGAAGAGCCCTTAGGTGTCCTTTTATAGTGAGGAAGCTCTATTGCGTAAGAATCTTCCAGAACTTGCGTAAGGTTACGCACTGCGCAGAGAAAATCGGAGCCAGACTTGGAAATTTCTAAACTGGGCGCATTGTCGATTGATCGCTCAGACCGGGCGATCAATCGTTAGTTCAAATAGCTGTAAAAACTGTCTTTTCAGATCTGGCGATTAATCGACTGGCTGAGAGATCAATCGGTCACTTCTGGCGATCAATTGATCAGTGTCCAGCAATCCATCGGAGGGTGCAAAAAGTGTCCAGAGAGTTTTTTTCCAAATTTATTAAAAATCTGGATTCTGGCGATTGATCTATGGGATGGGTGATCAATTGCTCAGGTTGGGCGATCAATCGCAATTCTTCACTTCACTCCAGCAACAATTTTGTCAAATTTCTGCTGTGAGCGATCAATCGCTCAAGTCTGTCGATCAATCGCTTAGGCTGAGCGATCAATCGACGGATCAATCTCTAGATCAATCTTTAAAAACTGCAATTTTCTGCATTTTACTTTTATGGCCCTGCGGCTCTGCACTTTGGTTTTTTTGGCCCTGCCAGGTCTTTTAACATGATTTTTTATGTGTTTTTCTTTGTTTTTCAACTCCTATCCTCCATAGCTTCTTTCTTTCATTCTTGGGCTTTCTTCCTTTGATCCTCAAGGTGTCCTAAAGCGGTCCTTTAGCATTGAATTCAAAAGGTTTCTCTCTCATTCCTACAATCACAAAACATGCATTAGATGGGCCTTTTAAACATGCAAATCATGCATATAATGTGATGTAATGAGCTATATCCTGTATAAATTGGAGGTTCAACACACCCCCAACCAGCTTTTTGCTAGTCCCGAGCAAAACATGTGTGAAACAAGTTCAAACCTCCAAAATCAACTCCCCTTTAGAATCTATGTTTCTATCCATTCCAAGACATACGAGTGTAAAATTCGGCAAAATTAGGTGATAGAAATTAGAACCTTAAGCTCTCGAACAAATTCAACCTAGTGTGCGTAGTGAAAATTCTTCTCATGAGTTTCTGGGATTATCTTCTCATAGATCAACTAAACTATGGATCTCAAGGTGAACAAAGCAACAACAAGCTTATGACAGGAATTTGCCTTACCGTCCTTCCGATGGCTTTCACACTATGTCCCATTTCCAGCTTTGGTTACGGGTAGACCATCCCCCGGTTGGTAATAGGTAGCCCTTTTCGAAATTTTCCACCATGTTTTCCATCATTCCCAATTTCATCCTTCCTTTTCCTTTTTCTTTTATATTAGATAGGATTTTTAGAAATCCATATCTTTCGTTATTTTCCCATGGACAAAGATGGACAAAGTACCCCAGTTTGGTTTCTCAACACCTTAAACCACATAATCCCTTCAACCATGAAAATCGTGTAGTGTGGACTAGGTGTAAGAGTGTTCAAATTTTCTATCAATCACATAAATAGGGGAATTCACATATAAAACCATTATATTAAGAGAACTTCAAGACTTGCAACATCACACACTTCGTATCTCCTCTTCTTATACTCGTATAATCTCGAATGCAAGGAAATAAGGTTTTCTAAAGGAGTTTTGAAGTTTAGAAAATTTGAAAAAATTTGTGCATACGAGGCTTGAAATGTTGCAAACTGCTGGATGAGGAATCTCATCTCACCCCCCAACCAAATCTTGCATTATCCTCAATGCAAAAAGATATGTAATGAGCATGAACATGAGAGCAATGGTGAAATATAAGAGAGTTAGAAAAATAATACCTGAGAGAGTCGATCATGGAAGTCTGCAACTCCAACAACTCCAACAACTAAAACCTACTAAAACAATAAAACTTAATAAAACTAAATCTAATCTACGGAAAGCAATAAAGATACCTAACCTGTCCTTTTAAAAAGAGGATTTCAATCAGACTAGGAGATCGATTATTAGTAAAACATCCAAAAGGACAAAGTTGAGCAAGATCATCAAGTGGTGTAACAAATTATTCAGAAGAACTATCCACCATCCTGCTTTGGAAAGTACATTGGTGACATCGATCATTCTAACCCATTGAAAATCCAGCTGAAAAATTTCAGCGGGTTCCTCAAGAAAATTGTTACATGTACTAGGAAAGGAGAATTGCATTGGTTGGAAATCATTGGATATGGATCACCTTTCCTTCTTGTCTGGGCAAAAATCATTCAAGTATGTCAAATATGGGTCATCCCAGAAGTGTTCTTCAGTTTGAACAAACCAAAGAGATGTGGAGACTTCAATCGCTTCATCCTCAAACATTGGGATGCTCTCCACATAATCATTTGTCGCTTGTTCTTCCACAGTTGATTCTTCAATTTGGGTCTATGTAGAAGGAAGCTTTTTAGGTGCATGAGGCCTCTCTCTCAAAGCATTTACTATATCCTAAATCATGGGATCATCCCAATCTTCAAAATACGCTAAACACTCCTCGAGTGTGTAGGAGACCTCAGGAGAGGAAGTTTTCAGATTTGGACCCTTCACGTCTTCCTCCTTCTTAGACTTTTGTGTAGGTTGGAGTGGGTCCTCAACCTCTACACTTTCAAAAATTAGCCCCTCTGTAGGTAAGTCAAGCACCAATTCATCCAAATCCTGCATAACAAATTTGTGTAAATCAGAAATTGGCGACTTGTCAAGTAAATTTTCAGAAATTGACACTTCCAAGGTCTTATTAAAATTAGAATTGGATTCATCCTTAGAATGTGTCAAACATGTCCCCAAGCTTTCAGGTAGATTATTTTGGAACCATCTTCCATAGATTCTATCATGTTTATCTCATGGGGGCCATCATTATCGTCCCAAGCCTTAAAGGGATCAAAGCCAACAACATCTAGAGGATCAAAATTCTGCCTTAAAGCGAACTCTTCTTCCACGATTGAGTCAATCATATCAAACTCGTGGACATCATCATTATCCCTATGCCTTTTGCCCAAGTGGAACACATTCACCTCCAACGTCGTGTTCCCAAAGGACATTTGCATCACTCCATTCCGACAATTTATGATTGCGTTTGATGTAGCAAGGAATGGGCGGCCTAGAATCACCGGTATTTGGGTGCTAGCATCCATGACCGGTTGTGTGTCCAAGACGATGAAATCTACCGGGTAGTAGAATTTATCAACTTAGACTAGCACATCCTCAACTATCCCTCTCGGTACACGGATGGATCTATCAGCGAGTTGCAATGTGGTTTTGGTGGGTTTTAATTCACCAAGACCCAATTGCTCGTATACCGAGTATGGGATCAAATTCACGCTTGCCCCCAAGTCTAGTAATGCACGCTCAATCCGGTAGTCTCCAATGATACATGAAATTGTGGGACTACCGGGATCTTTGAATTTTGGGGGGGTCTTTTGAGTGAGAATGGCACTCACTTGCTCATTTAAGAAGGCCTTTTGCTGCACATTATATTTGCGTTTAGTTGTGCATAAGTCCTTTAGAAACTTGGCATAGGAGGGGAATTGTTTGTTGGCATCAAGCAAGGGAATGTTGATCTTGACTTGCCTAAAAATCTCTAGAATATCATGAGAGTTTGGGAGAGATTTTGGAGCAACCAATCTCGAAGGGAATGGTGCTATAGGCTTGTAAACGCGTTCCATTTCTTGTGGGGCTAAGTTAGATCCATCCTCATCCTCAGAATTTACTAGATCATTAGGCTTGTCGGCCTTCACCGGAATAGATTTGTCAATTTATTTACCACTTCTAAGAGTGGTGATGGATTTGGCTTGCTCCATATGTTGGTTGAAGGGATCAGGAATGCTTACTTCATGTACTTGTTTTGGATTGGGCTGAGGTTGGGCCAGAAAGCTTCCTTCCCTAGCATTCAAGCATCCCTTAATCTCATAAACCGAGACTTTAAGCTCTTAGAACATTTGCTGATTCGTTTGGTTAATTTGTGTTTGCCCTTGTATAAACGCTTTCAAAGTATCCTCCATTGAGAATTGAGGTGGGGTCATATTTTACATGGGTGGCCCTCCTTGAGAGTTGGTAGGATTGCCTGTGGGAGCATTCTTCTAACTGAAATTTGGGTGGTTCTTCCAAGTAGAATTGTACGTATTACCCACCAGTCCATTGAAAGGCTGTTGATACCCATATGTGGCATTTGCATGTTCATGTAACACCTCTTGAAATGCAGGAATTGTAGAACAATCTTGCGTAGGGTGTAAATTGGTGAGACAAATCCCACATATGGTCTCAATAGCTTCATTGGACTTTAGAACTCCACTCTTACTAAGTTCCATGGCCTCGATCTTCCTTGTGAGGTTGGCTATCGTTACATTCACGTCGTCTTCCTCCTTGAGGATGTAGATCCCTCCTTTCTCTTTCTCTTGAGTAGGCTTGGGGTTATTGGGTCAATTCGAGGTATCCCAAGATTGGGCATTCTTGGCCAACATATCCAAATAACTCCAAGCTTCATCTGGATTTTTGCTCATAAACTCGTCGTTGCACATCATCTCTACAAATTGGCGCATATTGGAACTTAATCCATCGTTGAAGAAGTTTATAATTTGCCAACTCTCATAGCTATGATGTGGGCAAGCAAGTAGGAGGTTCTTAAACATTTCCCAATATTGGAAGAAAGATTCACCCTCTTTAGCCGAAAAATTCATTATGGCTCGTCGAAGGGTGTTCGTTATATGAGCCGGGAAGAACTTTTTCAAGAATTCTCGGGTTGTCTCGTTCCATTACCCTATCGAGTGTGGTCTACGAGAGTGAAGCCAATTCATGGCCCTTTCTTTCAATGAAAAAGGAAAGAGTTTAAGTTTAATGGTATCTTCTTACACATTGGTGTATTGCAAGGTAGCCACCACTTCTTCAAATTCCTTTAAGTGCAAATATGGGCTGTCAGAATCTAGCCCATGGAACTATGGTATTAGTTGAATCACACCTGGCTTTATATCAATATTTCCCCCGATTGGTGATAAAACCACACATGAGGGTGTAGTTGCACGGGCCGGTTGTAGGAAGTTCCGTTGGTCTCATTAGAGGAACATTATGTACCTCATTCTCTCCCACCCCTTGATTTGCGTTTGTAGTAGGAGTAGGAGGGGGAGGATTCCTTAAAGGTGTTTGATCCATACTCTCCAAACTATCACAATGCTCTTGGTAATTTCGGACTCGTCTATAGACTGACAATGGTCCAACTAGACCACCTTTGGATTGGAGACGATTGGAGTGGTCACGTTTCCAATGGGACATAAACCACTCAACTACCAACTAGACTAATCCTAAAATCTGAAATTGATCTAAAAAATTAAAAATCTGTAAAAAGAACTAAGTTAGAAGGATATTACCCAAATCGCTTGAAGTAGAAAGTAGAAAAGAAATCCTACAAAACAAAATAATTTGTTAGTTCTAAAAAATAAAAAAAACCTATCTACTTCTACTTCTACAGCCACTAATATAATCTATAACAATTATCTAAATTCCCCGGCAACGGCGCCAAAAACTTGTTCGCTCGCCTCAAGTGTAAGGCTGCGATATAGTAATAAAACTCGGTAAGACCGAGGTCGATCTACAGGGAAGTGGAGAACAAGTTCCAAACTATTTCAGAACCTCAGTTTGCAATAGATAAGAGATTCAATTGGAATAATTATGCTAAGACAGTAACTTAATGAAAAACAGTAATTTAAGGTACAAAGGCATTCAAGGATCCACTTGTAGCAATCCCATGTCAATCCAATCAATCCAAGCATAGAGCACAACTAGATTTGAAGTCCTATCTCTAATCTAGTTGGAAAATGAAGCTTTCAAGCACATTCAATCCTACTCAAGTTGAACTTTCAAGTTCTAGTCCCATTCAACACATGTAGAATTCGAAATCATAGCCTTCGGAGTAACAGCCATACGTATGGACTATGGCCTGCTCAAGGGTTACCATAATTCAAATCTAAACAAACACAACATGATAATCTCAGAGAATTACAAGGAATCCTTGTCCGGAGCAAATGAACTCTCATAAAACATCTAAAGCTATCAACTTCAGGAACTAGAATATTCAAAATCCAAACTTGAAATAGAACTACTTGAATTAAACTGAATCAAACATGAAATTGGCTACAAGCTTCATCCTCAGCCTTAGCTGAGAGACTCTAGCCGAGCATTGTCATACTACAACTAGAACTCATAAAAGAAAACTAGAAAACATAGAAAAATCAGAGTTTGGAGGGTTGCAGGCACTCCACGATGACTTCCTTCCTCTCCCACGATGTCCCTTAGCTTCTATGATACCCTAGGAAGAGCCCTTAGGTATCCTTTTATAGTGAGGAAGCTCTGTTGCGTAAGAATCTTCCAGAACTTGCGTAAGGTTATGCACTGTGCAGAAAAAATCGGAGCCAGACTTGGAAATTTCTAAACTGGGCGCATTGTCGATTAATCGCTCAGACCGGGTGATCAATCGTTAGTTCAAATAACTTAAAAACTGTCTTTTCGGATCTGGCGATTAATCGACTGGCTGAGAGATCAATCGGTCACTTTTGGCGATCAATTGATCAGTGTCCAGCGATCAATCGGAGGGTGCAAAAAGTGTTCAGAGAGTTTTTTTTTCCAAATTTCTTAAAAATTTGGATTCTGGTGATTGATCTATGGGATGGGTGATCAATCGCTCAGGCTGGGCGATCAATCGCAATTCTTCACTTCACTCCAGCAACAATTTTGTCAAATTTCTACTGTGAACGATCAATCGCTCAAGTCTGTCGATCAATCGCTCAGGCTGAGCGATCAATCGACGGATCAATCTCTGGATCAATCTTCAGAAACTGCAACTTTCTGTATTTTACTTTTATGGCCCTGCAGCTCTGCACGTTGGTTTTTCTGGCCCTGCAGGTCTTTTAACATGATTTCTTCTGTGTTTTTCTTTGTTTTTCAACTCCTATCCTCCATAGCTTCTTTCTTTGATCCTCAAGGTGTCCTAAAGCGGTCCTTTAGCATTGAATTCAAAAGGTTTCTCTCTCATTCCTACAATCACAAAACATGCATTAGATGTGCCTTTTAAACATGCAAATCATGCATATAATGTGATGTAATGGGCTATATCCTGTATAAATTGAAGGTTCAACAACCATGCATTAAAAAAGACTTTAAACGTATAAAGCATGCGTACTTAGTGATAAAATGAGGTTAGAATATACACATTTAAGAGCTCAACACAGGGACAGTATATCAACTGGTCTTAGCGATGATAGTTCATAATGAAGTATTTCAGATGTTTTAAAACTCTTCGATTACGCTTCTCGATGATAACCATGGTCCCTTTGATTTAGTTTCATATCTCGATCCGGGATAAATAAAATTCATGTAATGGATACAAAGAGCACAAAGTAAATATGCTTGATTGCATACTCGAGAGAAGATTCCACTTACGCTTATACTTAGTGCACTGGGTGAATTTGCACCTAATTTAGTTAATCTGCTTTATGCGTTTCTTTAATTCGATCACGTCATTATTGATAATCGATATTTTAAACGATTGGGTCATTAGGAGAAGCTGTATCAAGCTAGATTTCTTTGAGAAGTTTAAGTTTGATGGACTGGATCGACCATTTCTGATGCTTGGAAATGGCTAAAGTATCAAGTCTGATAAACGCCCGTTTATGACAATTTCTGATAAACGATAGGGATCGGTATCCTGTAAATGCTTGACTCAGCTGTTTTGTAGCATGAGAGTGTTGAATTTGCCTTGGGGTCGATGAGATCGCAGTTAGTTTACTTGGCATTAGTCGATCTTCAAGCCAACAGGGCATTTCTCAGGGCTGAAAATGACCAAGTACTGGACCGGTTTGCAGTCTGATCAAGGTATTCTGTGAATATCGGTAGCGATCATCCTCGAACAGTGATGGATTATGTCCACAAGGATCAAATGATGCTGGATCCACTTTGGTGTTAGTGCGATTGCATTTTGTTTCACTTGGAGCCAATCGATCTTCGAGCCAATAGGGCACTTCCCAGAGATGAAAATGACCAAGTAATGGGCCTGTTTATTGCTTAATTAGGGTTTTCGAGGATCATGAAAGTTGATAACCTCGTTGCGGTTCATCATTATGATGTGTTATGTTGTGGAGAAGACAAGTCTCTCTCTCGGCGTCAGTCGAATTCCGCTCGATTCTTCCTGATTTCGGCCATTTTTCGTTCTTTTAGAGGGATTTTTGGGTTTGCAAATTTTGTTAAGTGTTGGTCATTTTTTAATTAAATCAGTGATTTGGGCTATTTATCATTGACAGTTGGGAAATCTGATCAATGAGATGGATAGATATCGCCGAGGTGTATCTAAGAGAGTCAACACAATCAGAAGGCAGGCCAGATCGAAAGCAGGCCACACCATGAAATATCCCAAGTCCTTATCAGCGTCCAGGCGCACCTAGGAGTAGGAGTGGGTGCATGTTGTAGGGTGGTGGGTGCATGTGCCCTAGAGTGGGCACATGTGGCCAAATACGAGAAGGGAGAGAGAGAAGATTTCTCCCAGGCGCATGTAGCTTTGCACATGCGCCTGGGTCATGGTGATGGGTGCATGTTGCTCAAGGCACTTGGCATTTTTTGAGGTTTTTTTTCTAAATCAGAACCAAAAGGCAGTGCCTTGGGTGCATGTAGGCAAAATGGGAAATAAAGAGAGGAAGAGAGAGAGAGAGAGAGAGAGAGAGAGAGAGAGAGAGAGAGAGAGAGAGAGAGAGAGAGAGAGGTGGGTGCATGTAGCCCTTTCCGGAAGGGATCCGGTCAAGGGTAATAGGCCCATGTTACTCTTTTTGGCGAGGATTTCGGCAAAGTATTCCAGTGAAGATTCTACCTCTTGCAGCACTCCGGCATCCTCTTGAAAATGAAGAAGTCCCTCTCTCATCGGGTGAGTGCTATTTATAGCAGTTAATCGGGTCTTGAGTCCAAAAAAATAAAAAGTTGCTGAGCGCATGTGTTGGGAGAGGGGAACCATGCTCATATGATAGAAAGGTGGGCGCATGTGCCCATACTTAGCATTTTTTGAATTTTGGAAATCTTGAAAGGAAGAGAAGGGCTTTCATGCGCATGTGGTAGGGGCATGGGCGCGTGTCTCCTTATGGCATGCGCATGTCCCTCTTGTGGTGTACGCATGTTCCCAACACTTAGAATATTTTTCAAACTTAAGGCTCCAACTGTCAGGCTCCGACTGTCAGAGAACATGTACCTTTTCGGAGACCGAAGTCAGTGACGCCAAAACACTTTTAAACCTCTCATCGGGCTATGAAATAAATGATTCAAGGTACAGAAGATCGACTGCTGTAAATTTTGGTAGTTCCTTACTAATTTGGACCCTCCCAGTTGGCTCCAAACAAGGGCAGAATACACTTCGATCCACGCAGGTAAAAGTATACATCGTACGACATTCAAATTCGGGAGTTAACGACTTTACATTTTTTATGGAAACCATACGCATGTCCAGTTCCCTTCAAAAATGGCATTTACAGGCTTTCGGTCCTTTTCAGTCGGATCGATACAGGGAAAAACGCATTTCAAAGTGCGCCGGTAATAATACGCGCTGCATGACATTCAAACTTGGTAGTTAAGAGCTCTCGGGTATTTCAGATCATTTGACGGCAATACACATGTCCAATTCCACTCCGAAATGGCATTTATAGGCTTTCGGGTCCTTTTAATCCGATCCAAATAGGGCAAAACAGTTTTTCGGTGCATGCAAGTAATAATATGCACCGCGTGACATTCAAACTTGGTAGTTAAGGGTTTCTGGGCATTTCGGACATTTGGCGACAATACGCCTGTCCATTTCCCTTCAGAAATAGCATTTATAGGCTTTTGGGTTCTTTTAGTTGAATTCATATAGGGTAAAACGCATTTCAAGGTGTGCGGGTAATAATACGCATCGCATGACATTTAAACTTGGTATTTAAGAGTTTTTGGGTATTTTTGATCATTTGGAATCAATACGCATGTCCGTTTTCGCTCCGGAATGTCATTTGTAGGTTTTGGTCATGACTCTCACTCCCCAAACCCGATGATCGAGCTCACTAAATTCCCGATCGCCGACCTTGGTGCCAATAGCCTCCGTAGTACCTTATTCTCGGCTCCTAGCTCTCCTATGCCAGGTTCCGATCCTAAGATCCTACCAGGAGGATTTTCAGGGTAAATTTTTTTTGTAATAGAGCATAATCAAAACCATAAAACATCATCAGATATCCACTATAAAGTTTGTTGAGTACAGTGTTGGAAAGGGAAATACAAAATGTAACAAAAGCCTAAAATATCAGGTACATGAACCGAGCTCAACGCTGCTGATGTGCTCTAGTACCTGCAGCGTAAACAAATGCGCATAAGCTTCCTATGAAGATCAGTAGAGTGCGTGTGTGCTTGTGTGATGCATATGACAAGTATACAGATATCAGAGTAAGCGAAAGTAATAATAGATGACTAAGTTACCAGATTCATGAATGTTATCAGCCATCCCAAGGCTATGTAATGCAAAGGCCTACATGGCCGAGTGTTACATGTTAGAGATGCAATGCAAACACGTCAATCCTCAACTAATCCATATATCAAAATGGTTCACATCTAGGACATCACCGGGGTCTAATACACTCTGATACTGGCCGCCGCACATCGCGCGCATAACCAAGCGAGTAGAAAAGACCTCACTATCCGCCTCATCAATGGTATGCCAATGCACACCCAGCTCGTCGATAGCGAACCCATTTCACGAGCTGGTCAGACTCGACCTAGCTTATAGCCCACTCCACTCGGGAGGATAAGGTCACACCCCTTTCCAACCGACCTCGATGCAAGTGGGAGAAGCGGCCTACTGGTATTTGGCACTCGGGCGATCGTGTTATCCACTAGGTCTCGACGTTGGAGCATCCTACTGGTACCACAGGGTTTAGGGACTTTCACCCAAGGACATCCATAGCGCCCACGTAGTAGAACAAGTTTCTGGTGTCCATTACTGCCAACTACGATGTGACTATGGTGGCCACCACTCCGATGCTGCTAGGGTGTAAAGGCGATCGTGACATACATAATGCGAAATGCATGAGTCATACAATCCAAGTCATGCACCAAACTTAAGCATACTACGCAATCATGTGGGGCGACCCTGTCTCGCACGAGTCCCCTAAGTATAACAAGCCAAAATAACATGTGCTATGATTATTCGTGATCCACAACAGGCATACAAATGATGCATATGGGCATATGAATGAGCAGGGTATTCATTATACTAAGCATGTTATCAGTGTGACATATCAAGCTAAGTAGAATAGCATGTTACCAAACATATCATGTTACCTTGGCCTTAAATGGCCCAATATATGTAGAGAGTGGGACTCGGACTATGGGCCCCATTGGAAATGTAAAGGTCTTTGTGGCATAGCCCATTTGAGACCACATCGGCCCCATACTTGGGCATGCACATGCAAAATAGGTTAATGAAATAGGTGTACAGCATGGATAAAAACATATATGTCAAAGGAAGGACCATGGCGGGCCCCGCCCACTGGTCGGATAGCAAATATACATCATCGGTCTTAGGATGTTTCAGTGGTAGGTATTCAATCACCACCATTTTCTAAGTGAAGCCCACTCAAATTGGGCCCCACGCATCGGTCAGACAGGTTGGCATGCTACACACTGCATCCATCAAGGTGGAACCCAAAGATAGGCCTAAAACCTTTGGTTGGATGAAAATAACCATCACAGTGGCCCCAAGAAAGTTTTCAATGGTGGGCATCAATGACTACTATTCCCTGCGGGTGTGGCCCACCTAACATTTGGATTTGCCTCATTGTTGGGGCTATATTCTAAAATGGCATGGAAAAACAGATGGGCAGCATGTATAAACAGGTACATCATGGTGGGACTAAATAGATACATCACGTTGGAACCCATAGGGTGGCCACCTACTGGGCTGCGTGGTACCTAGTTGGGTCTCAAGAAGAAGTTTTGGAATCAAGCAGATATTTGTGTTTTCTCCTCCATCCAGACCTACGTCACAGGTCTAGATGGCAGTATAAACATTACAATGAGCCTTAGGAAGGCTCCAATGGTGGACATCATTGTTTCCCCACTAAGTCCCATCATATGACCCACCTGGGAAGTGGATCTGGCCCAAACTTGGGTCTGAGGCTTAAAATGATTGGGCCAAGGGGATGGACGGCGTGGATATAACACATACAACACGGTGGGGCCCATAGAAGTTTTCGATCAAGCTGATATTTTTGTTTTCCCTTCTTTCATACATGTGTGAACTTATGAACAGGATGGATCTCAAATAAACATCATGGTGGGCTGTAGGAAGGTTTCAACGGTCTGGTCACTGTCCCCACTGTTTTCTTTGGTAGGGTCTTGAGATTTGGATCTGTCTCATTCTTAAGATCATGCCCTATAATGATCTCTCCAAATGGACGGACGGTGTGGATATAACACATACAACATGATGGGGCCATAGAAGTTGGTGACGTCACTTTAGTAGCGAGATAGCTACTCCACCTCTCAGTACTAATCCGCGTCCGCTGGATTACTCCCAGCGTCAGAGACGCTGGGAAACTTTGCTTCCTTTTTTTCTTTTTCAATTTTCGTCCAGTGGGGTCCACATGAGGATGATCCACTCCGTTCATCAGGTTCCCAGCTCATGGGGGACCCGAAGAGCCCTATATTGGGTGTATGATTCGGTCTAGAAACTTCAAGGTGGGCCAAAGAAGGTCCAACCGTAGGCACCATCTTCTCCACTATGTCATGTGGTGCGGTCCGCTTAAAATTTCGATCTGGTTCATACTTGGGCCCTAGCACTGAAATGATTCGGGAAAATAGATGGACGGTGTGGATCCAACACAAGTATCAAGGTGGGTCCCAAGAGTGGGGACCCCATTCAACCATTCCAGCGCCCCTGACACTGGACAGTTCCAGCGTCTCTGACGTTGTGAACGTCCAGTGTTGGGTTTCCTTTTTTTGTTTTTTTTTTTTTTGTTTATATCAAGTGAGGCCCCACATGGGTATGATCCACTCCATTCATCAGGTTCCCCAGCTCATGGGGGACCCAATGAGTCCAATATTGGACCGGTAGAAAGGTCTACAAACATCAAGGTGGGCTAAAGAAGTTTCGTTAATGGACATCATTATCTCCACTGTTTTCTATGGTGTGGTCCACCTGAGATCTGGATCTACTTCATTTTTAGTATCCAGCCCTAAAATGGACTGGAGAAACAGATGGATGGCGAGGATTGAACATAAACATCAAGGTGGGTCCCACGAGTGGGCCCCATGATTAACGCCCAAGCGTTGCTGGGCAGTAGCGTCCTTTGGACGCTGTCTTTCCAGCGGCTATATACAGCGGCTATATATATATATATATATATATATATATATATATATATATATATATATATATATATATATATATATATATATATATATCTTTTTTTTTGTGCCTTGACTAGTGGGGTCCACACATTCAGGATCCACTCCGTTCATCAACTGGGCCATCTCATGGTGGGCCCAATTAGCTTTGGATCAAGATAATCCTTGTATTTATCTTTCATCCAGATCTTTGTGTTTCAAAGAATGGGAAAAAATAAAAAATAAGCATCATGGTGGGCCACACAAGGAGGTCCACACTATGGCAGGGTGCGGGGCACACTGTCCCAAGCATGGCCCACTTGTGGGCCCAAAAATTGAAAGGCAAACAAGGAAAGAGGAGTTGATGTTCCCCCTTGCACTCACAATGATGATTGGACGGTTAGATGGGGGTTGGATTGACGATCGGACGGTCCGGATGGTGATTGGGGTCCTCCAAGCTAGGTTCCTCCCTTAATCTCATCTACTTCTCACACAACTCCCTCTAATCTTCTCTCTCTTTCTCTCTTCTTAATCTTCTCTGTGATTGGGGTCCTCCAAGCTAGGTTCCTCCCTTAATCTCATCTACTTCTCACACAACTCCCTCTAATCTTCTCTCTCTTTCTCTCTTCTTAATCTTCTCTCTCTCTCTCTCTCTCTCTCTCTCTCTCTCTCTCTCTCTCTCTCTCTCTCTCTCTCCTTTCCTTTTTTTTTTTTTTTTTGCAATGGAAAATGAGAAGCCCCCCCCCTCCTACGTATGATCTTGTATGGGTAGAGGGGGGGTCATGAGATGATGATGATGGCTAGCATGGGAGGGGGGTAGGATGGTATGAGAGGTATAGGCTTGTGTTGACTTTGTGGTGAGAGAGGGATGGGGTGGGTATGGCTTGTGTAGATTAGGGTGACGAGAGGGGTATGGGTGAGGGTGAGGGTGATTAATTTGACTTTTCTTGGGATTCGTGCAAGTGGGGCCCACGCCACACTTGCGTTGCGTGGCCCGCCTTGGATTGCGCAAATGATCACAACTTTCACACCGGGTATTGCAATGGGGCGTGCTGCGTGGCGTTGGAATCGCAGCGCCTACGCGGTCGCCGGGGTATAGGTCTTGGGTCGATGCGGTACTAAAATATGGTCACGATCAAGGCTCGCTAATCTGGTCCATTCGAGACGTACCGGTACAGGAAACTAAACGTACGGAGGGCAATTCAACGTACGGGTCTTACAACTCTCCCCTCCTAACAGAAAATTTCGTCCTCGAAATTTGCACTACAAACCCAAACTAGCCGAAGATCATAAGAAAAAAGGGAATCACATCACTAAATACGTATATCAAACGAAAAGCAATCATATTGATACAATCAATCATCCAAAAGATGGGGATAAGACTCGCAAATCTCTGCGTCTCACTCCCACGACGCCTCATCTGCACTATTATGACTCCACTGGACCTTCACCAAAGGAATGACCTTGGTTCGGAGGACCTGCTCCCTCCAGTCAAGGATACGAAACAGACTGCTCAATGTAAGAAGTATCCTCACGAACCTCCAACGGCTGCCAATCTATCATAGGAACCACGTTTGACCCACACTTCTGTAGTATAGAAACATGAAAAACGTTGTGGACGCTAGACAACTGAAGTGGCAAGGCAAGCTGATAGGTCATGGCGCCAACGCGCCCAGTGATCTTGAAGGATCCAACGAATCACGGGGCAAGCTTCCCCTTGACTCCAAAACGAACCACGCCCTTCATGGGTGAGACCCTGATATACACACGATCCCCAATGGAAAACTCTAAGGGACGACGTCGACGATCTGTAAAACTCTTCTAGTCGACTCTAAGCTGTGAGCATCCTCTGCCTGATCATATCGATAGCCTCTGATGTCCTCTGCACAAGCTCGGGACCTAGGAGACGACGCTCTCCAACCTCGGTCCAACAACTAGGAGACCTACAAGGTCTACCATACAACACCTCAAAAGGAGCCATACTGATAGTCGCCTGGTAGCTGTTATTGTATGCAAACTCAGTCAAACGCAGGTGTTTGTCCCAACTACCTGAGAAATCCAACACGCAAGCTCGAAGCATGTCATCAAGGATCTGGTTGACCCTCTCAGTCCATCCATCAGTCTGAGGATGATACGCGGTGCTGAACTTCAAGGCAGGCCCCATCGCCTTCTGAAAACTCCTCCAGAACCGCAACGTAAATCTCGAATCTCAGTAAGAAACGATCGAAACTGGGACACCGTGCAGTCTCACAATCTCCTCGATAAACAATTTTGCAAGTCGGTCCAATGGCCAGGTCTCACGTATCGCAAGAAAATGTGCCGACTTCGTTAGACGATCGACAACAACCCAAATGGCGTTGTGATTACTCTGAGTCCTCGGCAAGCCCATAATGAAGTATCTGGTCACGTGCTCCCATTTCCACAACGGGACACTCAACGACTACAAAGGGCCTGGAGGTTTATGATGATCGGCCTTGACACGCTGGCAAGTGTCACAATTAGCCACAAAACTGGCAATCTGACGCTTCATTCTGGCCCAAAAATACTGCCTCCTCATTCGCGGTACATCTTGGTAGAGCCCGGGTGAATCGTGAACCTCGATCGGTGTGCCTCATCCATAGCCTCACAAGAAAAGTTGAGGCCATAAAATTGAAGAAAGGAGAGACAATTAACTCAAAGGAAGTTGATAGTGTTTGTGGAATTTGTGCTGGAAATCAACATGAAACACAGGATTGTCTTACAATTCCAACGTTTCAGGAAGTTTTACAAGAACAATCCAATGCTATAAACAATCATCAACGACCATTTAGTACTCCAAACTCAAACATGTATAATTTAGGTTGGAAGAACCATCCCAACTTTAGTTGGAGGAATGGGCCAACTGAGAATTCAAACAACAATCCGAAAGCTAGACTTGAGGAGATGTTAGGTGCATTCATATCAGCCCAAGCTGAATATAAGAACAATTCTCTGAAAATTGATGGGTTCATGCAAGAACAACTAAGATTCAATTCAAACACATCTCAAGCCATCAATGACTTGAAAACATCAATGGCTAGAGTTGAATCTCATCTTAGTGTTAGGGAGAAAGGCACACTTCCTACTCAACCTCTTCCTAACCCAAGAACCCAATTTGAGATACAAGATCCTAGCTCATCATCCCAACATATGGAGCATGTTCAAGCTATCACCAATTTAAGGAATGGTAAGACAATTGATAAATCTAATCCGGTGAAGGCCTCAAAGCCTAATGATCTAGAAAATTCTAACAATGATGATAGCTCTAACAATACTCTACATGAGAAAGAACCGGAAAGGCAATACAAGCCAGTTGTTCCTTTCCCCCAAAGGTTGATTTCACCCAAATCTTTAGACAAAAATGTGAAAATTGTAGAGGTTTTTAAGTAAGTGAAGATCAACATTCCATTGTTGGATGCTATAAAACAAATACCATCGTATGTCAAATTTCTTAAGGAACTTTGTACGGTCAAAATGAAACACAATGTACACAATAAAGTACTTTTGACTGAGAACTTGAGCACCATCATCAAACAAGAGGTACCCAAAAATACAAGGATCTGGGTAGTCCGACCATCTCATGCATCATAGGTGACTACCAGATCGAACAAGCCTTACTTGACTTGGGGGCAAGTGTTAACCTCATCACATACTCTGTCTAAAATTGGTTTAGGTGAATTAAAACCCACTAAAACCACACTCTAACTTGCTGATAGATCTATTCATATACCGAGAGGAATGATTAAAGATGTTCTTGTCTAAGTTGATAAATTCTACTTTTCAGTGGATTTTATTGTCTTGGACACACATCCTGTGATTGGTGCCGGTGCTCAAATTCTTGTCATACTTGGATGCCCTTTCTTAGCTACCTCAAATGTAATTATCAATTATAGAAATGGGCCAGTACAAATGTACTTCAGAAATATGACACTCGTGCTGAATATTTTCGATTTATACAGATAACTATGGGATGGTGATGATGAGGTCCATGAAATAATCTGATTGACTCATTCTTGGAAGATACATCCCTCTTGACATTCTCCTCTGATCCCTTAGAGGCATGTTTGGTCCACTCTCATGAGATTGATGATCACATTGTTAGTGCACTTTTCTATGGCATACTAGTGCACCTTGTTTTTCAATTACTTAGGTTAGTGAGTTTAGAGTCGGTTAAGCTTAATGAAGATGAAGACCGAAGACTCAAGACAGACCAGCTGTATCAAGAAAGAAGAAACAGGTAAAAGTGATGCCTTGGTGAGCCTCAACCTTGTACCTATCTAAAAACCATAAACCTCTAGATGACCACGACCTAATAGGTATATCTTCAGTCATCTTAGATTGGCCTTAGGTGTCCCAAAAGACTACCAAAAGAATAGCCAAGAGGTTGCATGATCTGCTGTAAAACAGCAGAAAATCATACCTGGCTGGGCGCCCGACCTAGTGTCCACCGGGCGCTCGACCTACAGAGGAATCTGTCTAGAGAGTTGGCCATATATCCAATGGTCATCAGGCGCCCGACCACAATCTGACCGGGCGCCCGACCAGTGCAAAATCTGTCCAGCAGCAAAGACCAATATTTGGACTGAATATCGGGTGCTCGACCAAATGTCCACCAGGCGCCCGACCAACTCAAAAATAGTCCAGCTACCAAATCTCATTTCTGGACTGGATTTCGGGCGCCCGACCTAATGTCCACCGGGCGCCCGACCCTTCGCGAATCTGCCCATTATTTGACCGTTGGGAGAAACTTTATAAAAGCAGGGGGTTCGTTTTTAGGATTAAGAGAGGAGATTTTGAGGAGATAGAAGCCACCATTGCTAAAGACCATTAGAAGCTCTATTCCAAACCCATAACAAGTCATTCTCCTTGTGTTTTCATATAAGCTTAGGCCATTCAATGGCATATTGAGAATGGACTTGTTCCCTCTTGATTCCTAGGGTATTAGACACCTTAATCATAGTTAAATCTCTTATCTAAACACTACCTAGGATTCCAAATAGGTGTATTCTTCTAGGAAATTCATTTCCTACCATTTGTAGAGGATTCACCATTCTGTAGGACCTTGAGCATCTCCAATGGAGCATCACATGTAAGGTAGCTGATTTTGGAGCTAAAGCATTGGCAAAGTAGCGGCATCAAAGATAGGGGGAGCACAAGGGGAGCTGATTCAAGCACGGGAGAGTAAGAAGAAACAACCCAAAGCGGCGTTACAAAGGGGCTCAATCCAACAAGTAAGGTTGTCTTTGTTAGTAGTCCATTCACTCAATTCACTGTGAGAGTTGAGTGTAGAGTTTGTTTGATAAACTCGAACTAGGGTCATTTGTCGATCCTTGGCCTGTTTGTCGGCCTAAAGTCTAGGGACGATAGCCGCTCCTTGGCCTGTTTGTCGGCCTAAAGACTAGGGGTTATTTGACACTCCTTAGGTCATTTGCCAGGCCTAAATTTAGGGACGTTTGCCGTTCCTTAGCATGTTTGTCAGGCTTAAACAAAGTCTCCAAGGGAAGCTACCAACACGGGTGTTAACATGTAGGTTGGGAGGAACCTGTAAACTCCCCAGTTAGTAGATCTAAGTTAAAATACCTTGGTTGGGAGGAACCAGACTTAAACTCCCTAGTGAATACCGGTGTGCTCAAAGGGGTTGATTACTTGAACCGGGAGTGGAGTAGACAAGTAATTGAACCACTATACATGCTTGTGTTTGTGATTGTACTTGAGCACATTTCTCTTTATGCATTGTGTTTAATTGGTTAATTATGAATGCTTAGTTAGGAATGTATATTAGACACTTGATAGGCACATCCACACACACAAGACGTACTTTCACTCCTTGAGTAGACTTGAGGTTACTTGATCCATCCTCATTTAAGTCTACTTGAGTTGCATAGATTAGGTTCTTCATTAGGTTAATCATTTATTAATCTATGCTTGCTTAGACTAGGATGTTAATTGCTTTTATCATATGCTAGTCTATTGATTGGACCCACTAAGGCTTGGATGACGAAGTGTAAATCTCTTACTTAGTTTAATTTGCTAAATCTGTTAAGTAGGCGAAAAGATTTTTGAAGGTCCTAATCACCCCCCTCTAGGGCTTACCCACAATTCTAATTGCTCCTTAAGCTTCCGCACACGTATGCATAGGGTATCGTACTAGACTACCCAACGTAATTTCAATTGGTATTAGAGAGGGTTGCTCTTCAAGGATTTAACCGTCTAAAATGAGATCCAATACCAGAGCATTAGTATCATGTCTAATCGAGATGGGAATACTGCCAACCATCCACCATACTTTGACGGATCCAACTACGCCTATTGGAGGGCTAGAATGAGGATTTTTCTCCAATCCATTGACCAATCCGTATGGGCAGCAACATTAAATGGATATTCCTTGCCCATTGAACAAGTGGAGGTTGATGGTAAGATCATTGTCATTCCCAAAGATGATGAGAAATAGAATGATAATGAGAGAGCTCGATATGTGGCAAATGCCAAAGCTCTCGATACGATTTGTTGTGCAGTTTCCTCGGAATAATTTCAGCGCATTCTCACATGTGTAACTTGAGGTAACCCACGATGGAACTAACATAGTAAGACGCTCGAAGCTTCAGCTCTTAACCACCAAACTTCAAAACATTAGGATGGAAGATGTCACGCCCCAAACCCGGGGACTAGGCTCACTAAATTCCCGATCGCCGACCTTGGTGCTAACAACTTCCGTAGTACCCCATTCTCAGCTCCTAACTCTCATATGCCAGATTCCGATCCTGTGATCCTACTAGGAGGATTTTCAAGGTAAATTTTTTTTTGTAAAGGAGCATAATCAAAACCATAAAACATCATCAAATATGCACTAATAAGTTGTTGAGTACAGTGCTGGAAAGGGAAATACAAGATATAGCAAAAGCCCAAAATAGCAGGTACATGAACCGCGCTCAACTGCTGCTGATGTGCCCTGGTACCTGCAGCGTAAACAAACACGCATGAGCTTCCTACGAAGCTCAGTAGAGTGCGTGTGTGCTCGTGTGATGTATATGACAAGTATGAAAATATCAGAATAAGCGAAAGTAATAGAGGGCTAAGTTACCAAGTGCAAGAATGCTACTAGCCATCCCAAGGCTATGCGATGCAGGGCCTACCTGGTCGAGTGTTACATGCTGGAGATCCTCAACTAATCCACATATCAAATAGTTCTCATCTGGGACATCACCGGGGTCTAGTATACTCTAATACTGGCCGCCGCACATCGCGCGCATAACCAAGCGAGTAGAAAAGACCTCATTATCTGCCTCGTCAGTGGTATGCCAATGCCCACCCGGCTCGCCGATAGCGGACCCATTCCATGAGCTGGTCAGACTCGACCTAGCTTATAGCCCATTGCACCAGGGCGGATAAGGTCACACCCGTTTCCAACCGACCTCGACACAGTGGGAGACGCGGCCTACTGGTATTTGGCATACGGGCGCTCATGTTATCCACTCGGTCTCAACGTTGGAGCATCCTACTGGTACCACAGGGTTTAGCGATTTTCACCCAAGGACATCCATAGCACCCACATGCTAGAACAAGTTTCCGGTGTCCATTACTGTCAACCACAATGTGACATGATGGCCACCACCCCGATGCTGCTAGGGTCTGAAAGCGATCGTGACATACATAATGCAAAATGCATGAGTCACACAATCCAAGTCATGCACCAAACTTACGCATACTACGCAATCATGTGGGGCGACCCTGTCTCGCATGGGTCCCCTAAGTATAACAAGCCAAATAGCATATGCTATGGTTAATCATGATCCATAACAGGCATACAAATGATGCGTATGGGCATATGAATGAGCATAGTATTCATTATACTAAGCATGTCATCAGTGTGAAGTACCAAGCTAAGTATACTAGCATGCCACCAAACATATCATGTAACATTGGCCTTAAATGGCCCAATATATATACAGAGAGTGGGACCCAGACTGTGGCCCCATTGGAAATGTCAAGGTCTTCATGGCATAGCCCACTTGAGACCATATCGGCCCCATACTTGGGCCTGCACATACAAGATAGGCCGACAAAAATAGGTGTATGTCATGGATAAAACATATATATCAAAGGAAGGACCAAGGTGGGCCCCGCCCACTGGTCGGATAGCAAATATACATCATCGATCTTAGGAAGTTTCAGTGGTAGGTATTCAATCACCACCATTTCCTAAGTGAAGCCCATTTGAATCGGGCCCCACGCGTCGATCAAGACGGGTGGCATGATACACAATACATCCGTCAAGGTGGAACCCAAAGATGGGCCCACAACCTCTATTTGGATGAAAAATAAACAATAAAGTGGCCCCAAGGAAGTTTTCAATGGTGGGCATCAATGACCACTATTCCTAAAGGGTGTGGCCCACCTAACATCTGGATTTGCCTCATTGTTGGGGCCATATCCTAAAAGGGCATGGAAAAATAGATGGGCAGCATGAATAGAACAGATACATCATGGTGGAACTAATAGATACATCACGTTGGGACCCATAGGGTGGGCCACCTGCTGGGCTGCGTGGTGCCCAGTTGGGTCTCAGGAATTTTGGAATCAAGCAGATATTTGTGTTTTCTCCTTCATACATATCCATGTGATCTTATGAACAAGTTGGATGACAAATAAACATCATTATAGGGCTGGGAAGGTTTCAACGTTGCAAATCATCATTTCCAATATTTTCCGTGGCATGGTCCACTTGACATTTGGATATGCTTAAATTTTGGGCTCAGCCACTTATGAATAGGTTCGGATGACAAATAAACATCATTGTAGGGCTGGGAAGGTTTCAACGGTGGAGATCATTATTCCCACTGTTTCCCGTGGCATGGTCCACTTGTCATTTGGATATGCTTAAATTTTGGGCTCAGCCACTAAAATGAGCTGCAAAAACATATGACGTAATCGATAATGCACATACATTCTAGGTGGGCCCAACTACATTTTCGATCAAGCTGATACTTGGTTTTCCCTCTTCCACACGTGTGTGGAATTATGAACAGGTTGGATCTCAAATACACATCATGGTGGGCCATAGGAAGGTTCCAACAGTAAGGTCAATGTCCCCACTGTTTTCTGTGGTGAGGCCCCCTTGAGACGTGGATCTGTCTCATCCCTGAGATCATGCCCTAAAATGATATCTCCAAATGGATGTACGGTGTGGATATAACACACGCATCATGGTGGGACCCACAAAGTGGGCCACCAGCTGGGCACCACGAGCCCAGCGTCCACGGACGCTGGTACTCCCAGCGTCAGTGACGCCTCTCCTTCTTCTTTCCTTTCCTTTTTTTTTCCATGGTTTTGATCGAATGGGGCCCATATAAGGGTGATCTACTCCGTCTATCAGGTTCCCCAGCTCATGGAGGACCCAATGAGCCCAATATTGGGTATGTTACGTGGGCTACAAACATCAAGGTGGGCCGAAGAAGGCTCAGCAGTAGGCACCATTCTCCCCCACTGTTTCATGTGGTGCGGTCCGCTTAAAATTTGGATCTGGTTCATTCTTGGGCCCTGGCCCTAAAATGGACGGTAGAAACAGATGGACGGCGTGGATGGAACATAAACATCAAGGTGGGTCCCACAAGTGGTGACCCACTCACGGCATCCACGTGACGCTGGACTGTTCCAGCGTCTCTGACGCTGTGAATGTCCAGCGTCTGACGTTCTTCTTCTTCGTCTTCTTTTCTTTTCTTTTCTTTGTTTATTTCAAGTGGGGCCAACATGGGTGTGATCCAATTCGTCCATCAGGTCCCCCAACTCGTGGGGAGCCCATAGAGCCCAATATTGGATAGGTAAAAAGGTTCACAAACATCACAGTGGGCCACGGAAGTTTAAATAGTGAACATCATTATCTCCACTGTTTTCTATGGTGGGGTCCACCTGAGATCTGGATCTTCTTCATTTTTGGCGTCCAGCCCTAAAATTGGCTGGAGAAACAGATGGATGGCGAGGATTGGATACATGCATTAAGGTGGGTCCCATGAGTGGGGACCCCACGTTAAATGCTCAAATGGGCTTTCAGCCAAGGCACTGCTGGACAGCAGCGTTCTCTGGACGCTGACTGTCCAGTGGCCCTCTTCTCCTTCTTTATATATATATATATATATATATATATATATATATATATATATATATATATATATATATATTATTAATATTAATATTATTATTATTATAAGTAGCTGGGGCCCATTCATGGATGATCCAGTCCATCCATCTCATTGCCCATCACAAGGTGGGCCCAAGGAAATAAAATGAAAGGAAATTAAGAAAATGGGGTTTATGTCCCCCTTGCACTCACAATGATGGTTGAACGGTTGGATTGACGATCGGACAGTGATCGGGGTCCTCCAAGCTTGATCTCCACCCTCAATTTCCTCTACTTATCACACAACTCTCTCTAATCTCTCTCTTCTCTCTTCTAATCTCACTCAAATCTCTCAAATCTCTTTCTCTTTCTCTCTCCTTTCTCTCTTCTTGCAATTTGCTAAATGAGAAGCCCTCCTCTCCCCCTACATATGCACTTGTATGGGTAGAGAGGAGGGAGCATGGGGGTGTGGATGATGATGATGGTGGTGGTGGCTAGCATGGGAAGGGGGGTATGGGAGGTATGGGTAGTGTTGACTTTTGAGGTGAGAGAGTGATGGGGTGGGTATGGTGTGTGTAGAGTACGGTGATGAGAGGGGTATGGGGTGAGGGTGATTGTGATTGATTTGACATTATCTTGGGATTTGTGCAAGTGGGGCCCACACCACACGCTCGTTGTGTGGCCCACCTCGGATTGCGCAAATGATCGTAACTTCCACACCGGGTATCGCAATAGGGCGTGCCGCGCGGCGTTGGAATCACAGCGCCTACGCGGTCGTCGGGATATAGGTCTTGGGTCGATGTGGTACTAAAATAGGGTCGCGATCAAGGCTCGCTAATCTGGTCCATCCGGGACGTACCGGCACCAGAAACTAAACGTACAGAGGGCAAATCAGGGTGTGGGTCTTACAGAAGAGACTGAAACCTTCTTGGAGTTTTATATAAAACTTTCTAATGTTTGCCTTGGGGGAACGGGTTCTAGATGGAAGGATTTGTAGAAAAATACTTAGGTCCTTCCCGAAAAGATTTGGTACCAAGGTAGTGGCCTTAGAGGAGTGTAGAGACATAGATAACATGAAACTAGAAGAACTTATAGGTTCTCTACAAACTCATGAACTACACTTTAGGGCCCCCTCTAAGAAGAAACACGTCACTTTGAAATCTTCACATAGACACTCACATAAGCAAAAGAAAATTAAGAGTGAGTTGTCCAAAGATAGCGATGATAAGGATGATGATCTTAATAAAAGATTCAAGAGATTCCTCAAATTTGATAGGGGGAGTAGCCGTAACAAGAAGGACAAGAAAGGCGATAAACATAAAGGGAAATCATCCAAAACTTCACCCATCCAATGTTATGGTTGTGGTCAACGTGGCCATATTGCCCCGGATTGTCCGAAAATGCCTAAACCAAAAGGTAAAAAGGCCATGGTTGCCACGTGGGATGATACGGAGGAGTCAAAATCTGAATCCAGTGACTTCAATAGTGATGAGAGCCAAGATATAGTGAGAGCTCTCATGGCTTCCACCACTACCTCTCTTGCCCCTAATCTAAGAGAGGATCCCGATCGCTTTCCCTTCTAGGAGAAGAAGGAGTTCCCAACCCCTCACCTCATGCTATATTTTATGAGGGTGTTGTGGAAATTAGTTACCCTTAGGCTAATCAAACTAAACATAGTTACTAAGGGTAGCTAGAAATGCTTCTATAGGAAAATCTGAGGATTTCAGCCTCATTTTTGTGTGTATGGAAAAATATGAGGATTTAAGCCTTATTAGCCCAAATTTTGATAATTTAGCCTTGCTTTTATTTGATATATTTGTTGCTAGATTATCATCCTGCTTAGATTAGCTAATCTTGTTAAATTTCATACTTAACTATATGCTAATCTTTGCTTAGGTTTGGTCATGATGTACATCTCTTAGGGAGGTTGGTTGATTGGGCTATAAGCCCTTGAGCTTTCAATGCTTAATGTATACCATAAATGACCAATTTTGCATGATTAACTATGTTTAGTGTCATGCCCTAAACCTGGGGACTGGGTTCACTAAATTCTCGATCGCCGACCTTGGTGCCGACAGCCTCCTTAGTACCCCATTCTTGTCTCCTAGCTCTCATATGCCAGGTTCTGATCCTGGGATCCCACCAAGAGGATTTTCAAGGTAATTTTTTTTTTTTTGTAAAGGAGCATAATCAAAACCATAAAACATCATCAAATATCCACTATATAGTTGTTGAGTACAGTGCTGGAATAAAAAATACAAAATGTAGTAAAAGTCCAAAATGTTAGGTACATGAACCGAGCTCAAAGCTGCTGATGTGCCCTAGTACCTGCAGCGTAAACAAACGCGTATAAGCTTCCTACGAAGCTCAGTAGAGTGCGTGTGTGCTTGTGTGATACATATACCAAGTATACAGATATCAGAGTAAGCGAAAGTGATGGAGGGCTAAGTTACCAGATTCATGAATGCTATCAGCCATCCCAAGGCTATGTGAAGCAAAGGCCTACATGACTGAGTGTTACATGCTAGAGATGCAAAGCAACCACATCAATCCTCAACTAATCCACATATCAAAATGGTTCTCATCTGGGACATCACCGGGGTCTAGTACACTCTGATACTGGCCGCCGCACATCGTGCACAAAACCAAGCGAGTAGAAAAGACCTCGCTATCCGCCTCGTCAGTGGTATGCCAATGCCCACCTGGCTCGCCGATAGCGGACCCATTTCACTAGCTGGTCAGACTCGACCTAGTTTACAGCCCACTGTATCTGGGCGGATAAGGTCACACCACTTTCCAACCGACCTCGACACAATGGGAGACACGACCTACTGGTATTTGGTACTCGGACGCTCGTGTTATCCACTCGGTCTCGACGTTGGAGCATCCTACTGGTACCACAGGGTTTAGGGACTTTCACCCAAGAACATCCATAGCGCCCACGTACTAGAACAAGTTTCCGGTGTCCATTACTGCCAACCACGATGTGACTATGGTGGCCACCACCTCGGTGCTGTTAGGGTGTGAAAGCGATCATGACATACATAATGTGAAATGCATGAGTCACACAATCCAAGTCATGCACCAAACTTACACATACTACGCAATCATGTGGGGCGACCCTGTCTCGTACGGGTCTCCTAAGTATAACAAGCCAAAATAGCATGTGCTATGATTATTTGTGATCCACAACAGGCATACAAATGATGCGTATGTGCATATGAATGAGAAAGGTATTCATTATACTAAGCATGTTATCAGTGTGACATATTAAGCTAAGTATACTAGCATGTTACCAAACGTATTCATGTGACGTTAGCCTTAAATGACCCAATATATGTAGAGAGTGGGACCCGAACTGTGGGCCCAATTGGAAATGTAAAGGTCTTCGTGGCATAGCCCACTTAAGACCACATCGGCCCCTTATTTGGGCCTGCACATACAAAATAGGCCGACGAAATAGGTGTACGGCATGGATAAAACATATATATCAAAGGAAGGACCATGGTGGGCCCCGCCCATTGGTCGGATAGCAAATATACATCATCGGTCTAAGGAAGTTTCAGTGGTAGGTATTCAATCACCACCATTTCCTAAGTGAAGCCCACGCATTGGTCAAGACGGGTGGTATGATACACAATACATCCATCAAGGTGGAACCCAAAGATGGGCCCAAAACCTTTAGTTGGATGAAAATAACCACCACAGTGGCCCCAAGAAAGTTTTCAATGGTGGGCATCAATGACCACTGTTCCCTGCAGGTGTGGTCCACCTGACGTTTGGATTTGCCTCATTTTGGGGGCCATATCTTAAAATGGCATGGAAAAACAGATGGCCAGCATGAATAAAACAGATACATCATGGTGGGACCCACAGAGTGGGCCACCTGCTCGGCAGCATGCAAAGGCACGCTGCTTGGAGCGTGGCACCTAAATGGGCCCCAAAAAGTTTTGAATTAAACTGATATTTGTGTTTTCCCCTTCATCCAAACCTATGCCATAGGTCTGGATGGCATTACAAATATTACAATGAGCCGTAGGAAGGCTTCGACGGTGGACATCATTGTCCCCTACTACTCTTTACGTTTTGGGCCCACCTACTACTTGGATCTGGCTCAGATCTAGGCCCATGGACTAAAATGAACTGGACAGCAGGATGGGCGAAGTGGATGATACATGTACATCATGGTGGGACCCACGAGTGGGCCACCTGCTGGGGCGCCCGTGAGTCTAAAGTGTACCTCACCAATGAAAACACTAGGGATTGATCTCCTACCATTAAAAACTTCTTGGGGCCACAGAAGTTTTTGATCAAGCTGATATTTTTGTTTTCCCTTCTTTCATACATGTGTGAACTTATGAACCGGTTGGATCTCAAATAAACATCATGGTGGGCCGTAGGAAGGTTTCAACAGTCTGGTCACTGTCCCCACTGTTTTCTTTGGTAGGGTCCTCTTGAGATTTGGATTTGTCTCATTCTTAAGATCATGCCCTAAAATGATCTCTCCAAATGGATGGACGGTGTGGATATAACACATACAACACGGTGGGGCCCATAGAAGTTGGTGACGTCACTTCAGTAGCAAGATAGCTACTCAACCTGCCGCGTCCGCTGGTTACTCCCAGTGTCAGAGACGCTGGGAGCCTTACTTTTATTTATTTTTTATTTTTTCTTGGTTTTCATCATGTGGGACCCACATGAGGATGATCCACTCCATCTATCGAGTTTCCCAGCTCATGGGGGACCCAAGGAGCCCTATATTGGGTATGTGATACGGCCTATAGACATCAAGGTGGGCCAAGAAATTCTCAGCAGTAGGCATCATTTTCCCCACTACTTCATGTGGTGCGGTCCGCTTAAGATTTGGATTTGTTTCGTATTTAGGCCCTGGCCTTAAGGTGACCGGGAAAACAGATGGACAGTGTGGATCCATCACAAATGTCAAGGTGGGTCCCACGAGTGGGTACCTCACTCCACCCGTTCCAGCTCCTGAAGCTGGACAATCCCAGTGTCTCTGACGCTGAGGACGTCCAGCGTCCGGTCTTCTCTCCGTTTTTTTATTTTATTTTCAAGTGGGGCCCACTTGGGGACAATCCACGCCATTCATCATGTTACCCAGCTCATGGGGAACCCATAGAGCCCTATATTGGCCAGGTGATTTGGTCTAAAAACATCAAGGTGGGCCAAAGAAGATCTAAACAGGAGGCATCATTACCTACACTATTTTCTATGGTGTGGTCCACCTGAGATTTAGATCTACTTCATTTGTACTATCCAGCCCTAAAATGGACCGGAGAAACAGATGGACGACGAGGATTAGACACAAAGATCAAAGTGGGTCCCACGAATGGGCCCCGTGGTTAACGCCCAAAAAGGGCTACTGGGCAGCAGCGTTCTCTGGACGCTGTCTGTCTAGCGGCCTTGTGTATTCTTTCCCTTTATTATTATTATTATTATTATTATTATTATAATGATTTTCAGGTTGTGGGGCCCATTCATGGACGATCGAATCCATCCATCTGATTATCCATCACAAGGTGGACCCAAGAAAAGAAAATGAAAGGCAAACAAGAAAAGGGGGAGTTTATGTCCCCCCGTTGCACTCACCTCGAAAGATGAACAGTTGGATCGGGTCGAGTGGTTGATCGAACAGTTCGGATGATGGTTGGGGCCCTCCAAGCTTTGATCTCAACCTTCAATTCCTCTAACTCCGAACTCCCTAAGTTCTCTCTCTTGATCTCCCTCTTTCTCTCTCTCCTTCAATTCCTCTCTCTCTCTCTTCTTAATCCTTTCTCTCTCTCCTTAATCCTTTCTCTCTCTCCTTAATCCTTTTTTTGCAAATATGGAAAATGAGAAACCCTCCCCCCCACCCCCCCAGCACGTAGGGTCTTGTAAGGGTAGAAAGGAGGGGGTCATGAGGTGATGATGGCTAGCATGGGAGGGGGGTAGGATGGTATGAGAGGTATAGGCTTGTATTGACTTTGTAGTGAAAGAGGGATGGGGTGGGTATGGTGTGTGTAGACTAGGGTGATGAGAGGGGTATGGGTGAGGGTGAGGGTGATTGATTTGACTTTTCTTGGGATTTGTGTAAGTGGGGAACGCGCCACACGTGCGTTGCATGGCCCGTCTCAGATTGCACAAATGATCGCAACTTTCACACCGGGTATCACAATGGGGCGTGCCACAAGGCGTTGGAATCGCAGCGCCTATGCAGTCACCATGGTATAGGTCTTGGGTCGATGCGGTACTAAAATAGGGTCACGATCAAGGCTCGCTAATCTGGTCCATTCGAGACGTACCGGCACCGGAAACTAAACGTTCAGAGGGCAAATCAGGGTACAGGTCTTACATTTAGAATAGTACATTTTCTTGTTAATCACGTTCCCATGCATGCTCCATGTTTTATATGTTCATGCACACTATACTCTCTCTAGTTAGCATGTGCTTATAGTTATAACTGTGACATACTAGCTTCTCTTACATTAACCTAAATTGATGTATCATTAAGGGGGAGAGAATAGTTTGTCAATTGTTGACAAAAAGGGGGAGAAAGATCAAGTCCCACCAAAACTAGTTTGCTATGTTTTGTGATGCAGGGATTGACAGGTTATGGGAGAGCATTCAAGAGGAGCTTGCATAGTTACATGTCTTAGTGTTTCGAGTTGTAAAATTTATTTGAATCTTGACATGTAATATATTCTGTTTTGGTAGGATAGGTTTTTGTAAGTAATTGACAAATGGGGAGATTGTTAGTGCACTTTTCTGTGGCATACTAATGCACCTTGTTTGTCAATTACTTAGGTCAGTGTGTCTAGAGTCGGTTAAGCTTAATGAAGACGAAGATCGAAGACTCAAGACGGACCAGCTACATCAAGAAAGAAGAAACAGGTAAAAGTGATGCCTTGGTGACCTTCAACCTTGTACTTATCCAAAACCATAAACCTCTAGATGACCATGACCTGATAGGTATATCTTTAGTCATCTTAGATTGGCCTTAGGTGTCCCAAAAGACCACCAAAAGAATGGCTAAGAGGTTGCATGATCTGCTGCAAAATAGTAGAAAATCATGGCTGGCCGGGTGCCCGACCTATAGAGGAATCCGTCTAGAGAGTTGGCCATATATCTAGATGGTCATCGGGCGCTCGACCACAATCTGACTAGGCGCCCGACCAGTGCAAAATCTGTCCAGCAACAAAGACCAATATCTGGACTGAATATCGAGCGCTTGACCAAATGTCCACCGGGCGCCCGACCAACTAAAAAATAGTCCGTCCAGTGACCAAATCTCATTTCTGGACTGGATTTCGGGTGCCCAACCTAGTGTCCCTCGGCGCCCGACCCTACGCGAATCTGCCCGTTATTTCACTGTTGGGAGAAACTTTCTAAAAGCGGGGGGTTCTTTTTAGGATTAAGAGAGGCGATTTTGAGGAGATAGAAGCCACAATTACTAAAGACCATTAGAGGCTCTATTCCAAACCCATAGGTCATTCTCCTTGTGTTTTCATCACAAGCTTAGGCCATTCAATGGCATATTGAGAATGAACTTGTTCCCTCTTGATTCCTAGGGTTTTAGACACCTTGATCATAGTTAAATCCCTTGTCTAAACACTACCTAGGAGTCTAAATAGATATATTCCTCTAGGAAACTCATTTCCTACCATTTGTAGAAGATTCACCATTTCCTAGCACCTTGGGCATCTCCAATGGAGCATCATATGCAAGGTAGCTGATCTTGGAGCTAAAGCCTTGGCAAAGCAACGTCATCAAAGATCAGGTGAGCACAAGGGGAGCTGATTCAAGCATAGGAGAGCAAGAAGAAGCAACCCAAAGCGGCGCTACAAAGGGGCTCAATCCGACAAGTAAGGTTGTCTTTGTTAGGAGTCCATCCACTCAATTTCCTGTGGGAGTTGAGTATAGAGTTTGTTTGATAAACTCTAACTAAGGTCATTTGCTGATCTTTAGCCTATTTGTCGACCTAAAGTCCAGGGATGTTAAGCGTTCCTTGGCCTATTTGTCGGCCTAAAGACTAGGGGTTGTTTGGCACTCCTTGGGTCATTTACCGGGCCTAAATTCAGGGACGTTTGCCATTCCTTGGCACGTTTTTCGGGCCTAAACAAAGTCTCCAAGGGGAGCTACCAACACGGGTGTGAATGTGTAGGTTGGGAGGAACCTGTAAACTCCTCAGTTGGGTGGATTCGAGTTAAAACACCTTGAACCAGATTTAAACTTCCCAGTGAATGCCGGTGTGCTCAAAGGGGTTAAGTACTTGAATCGAGAGTGGAGTAGACAAGTAGTCGAACCACTATACATGCTTGTATTTGTGATTGTACTTGAGCACATTTCTCTTTATGCATTGTGTTTAATTGGTTAATTACGAATGCTTAGTTAGGAATGTGTGCTAGAAACTTGATAGGCACATCCACACACACAAGACGTACTTTCACTCCTTGAGTAGACTTGAGCTTATTGATCCATCCTCATTTAAGTCTACTTGAGTTGCATAGATTAAGTTCTTTATTAGGTTAATCATTTATTAATATATGCTTGCTTAGACTAGGATGTTAATTACTTTTATCATATGCTAGTCTATTGATTGGACCAACTGAGGCTTGGAAGCCGTAGTGTTAATCGCTTACTTAGTTTAATTTGTTAAATTTGTTAAGTAGGCAAAAAGATTTTTAAAGATCCTAATCATCCCCCTCTAGGACTTAGCCATAATTCTACTTGCTCCTTAAGCTTCCGCACTTGTATGCGTAGGGTGTCGTGTTACACTACCCGACATAATTTCAGACATGATACGGGAGACGGGTGCCATTTTAGGCTACACCGGTATTTGATACTAACAGATGGAGGACAACATTTAAGACTTTGCCTTCAACTGAGAACAAGCCTCTTCCTTCTAGTGTCAAGGTTCCGAAACTCAACTTAAAATCATAGCCTTCATATTTGAAATATATATATTTAGGTCAAGATGAAACATATCCGGTGGTGATTTCTTCCCACTTCGATCAGGAACAAGAGAGTAGGTTGGTTACTACTCTAAAAGAACACAAGAATGCCATCGGGTGGTCAATTGTGGATCTCAAAGGCATAGACCCTCTTATTTGTACTCATCGCATACACCTTGAGGAGAATGCGAAAACATCTAGGCAACCACAAAGATGCCTCAATCTAAACATGAAGGAGGTGGTTAAGGCCGAGGTGTTGAAACTATTGGATGTGGGTATAATCTACCCAATATCTGATAGTCCGGGTGAGTCCAACTCAAGTGATGCCTAAGAAATCCGGAATAACCATGGTAGTCAATGCCAACAATGAACTCGTGCCAACCAGGGTCACTACCGGTTAGAGAATGTGCATTGACTACCGGAAGCTGAACACAGTCACGAGGAAAGACCATTTCCCCTTACCGTTTGTTAATCAAATTTTAGAAAGGTTAGTGGGTCATTCCCACTTTTACTTCCTCGATGGATATTCAAGGTATAACCAAATAGAGATCGCCTTAGAGGACTAAGAGAGAACAACATTCACGTCCATTTGGCACTTTTGCCTATCGAAGGATGCCGTTTAGACTGTGCAATGCCCCTGCCACTTTTCAGCGTTGTATGTTGAGTATTTTTTCAGATATGGTGGGAAAAATTCTTGAAGTCTTCATGGATGACTTCTCGGTATTTGGTTGTAATTTTGATGAGTGCCTCATGCACTTAAAAACAATTTTAAAAAGATGTGAAGAGAAGAACCTCATATTGAATTGGGAGAAATGTCATTTCATGGTTAAAAAAGGAATAATCGAGGTGGACAAAACTAAAATTAATCTTATCTCTAACCTTCCACCATCCAAGAGCGTATGAGATGTGCGGTCCTTCTTAGGATACGTCGAATTTTATAAAAGGTTCATAAAGGACTTTAGTTCCCTCTCTCGTCCTTTATGTATCCTCTTTCAAAAGGAGAACTCATTCGAGTGGAATGAGGAATGTCAAAATGCCTTTGTCAAACTCAAAGGTATGTTGACACATGTTCCTATAATGCAACCACCTGATTGGAGCCTTCCTTTTGAGATTATGTATGATGCTAGTGACTATGCTATTAGGGCAGTGTTAGGCTAGAGAAAAGAGAAGAAGCCATATGTCATCTACTATGCAAGTAGAACTCTAAACTCGGCTCAAGCAAATTACACCACTATGGAAAATGAACTCTTAGCAATAGTTTTTGCTTTGGACAAGTTTAGGTCCTACTTGATCGGATCCAAGATCATAATATTTGCTGATCATTCCACGCTTAAGCACCTTCTTTCTAAGAAAGATGCTAAGCCATACTTGTTGCGATGGATCCTCCTACTCTTAGAATTCGACATAGAAATACGAGATAAAAAGGAAGTAGAAAACATTATGATTGACCATCTCTCACGACTTGTTCTTACCAATTCTTTTGAGATGACTACGATCAATGACATGTTCCCTAATGAACAACTATTCAAAGTCTCCCAATTACCATGGTATGCGAACATTGCTAACTATCTTACTACAGGTACAATTCCAACACATTGGAAAAAGTAAAATAATGATAAATTCTTCAACGAGGTAAGAAAATTCCTGTGGGACGACCGTACCTTTTCAAATACTGTCTCGATCAAATTGTAAGGAGATGTGTGCCGGATGATGAGCAACACAGTATCATCTCCTTCTGTCACTCCCAGGCTTATGGTGGCCACTTTTCGGCTAAGAAGACCATAGCTAAAATTCTGCAATGTGGGTTTTATTGGCCCACCATGTTCAAAGATACTCATGACTTTTGTAAGGTGTGTGAGCCTTGTTAGAAATTAGGAAGAATATCCCGTAGAAATATGATGCCACTCAATCCCATCTTACAAATTGAAATTTTTTATTGTTGGGGCATCGATTTCATGGGCCCATTCCCATCTTCTTTTGGAAATTTATATATTTTGCTTGCTGTTGATTATGTTTCAAAATGGGTCGAGGCGATTCCATGCCAGAACAATTACTATAAAATAGACATTAGATTTTTAAAAGAAAACATTCTTTCCCGGTTTGGAACACCTCGAATCATTATCAGTGATAGAGGGTCTCACTTTTGTAACCGACCATTTGAAGCTTTAATGAAGAAATATGGTGTTAATCATAAAGTACGCACTCCCTATCACTCACAAACAAGTGGACAAGCTGAGATATCCAACAGGAAAATCAAACTCATTTTGGAGAAAACAGTGAATCCCGATTGCAAGGATTGGTCGGTTCGACTTACCGATGCACTCTAGGCGTACCGTACAGCTTTCAAAACCCTCATTAGAATGTCTCTCTATAGACTTGTCTATGGGAAAGCTTGTCACTTGCCTGTAGAATTGGAACATAAGGCATATTGGGCAATAAAGAAAATGAATTTCGATTTTGACAAAGCGAGTTCGCTGTGTAAACTTTAATTGAATGAACTTGCAGAACTTCAGAATGAGACATATGATAATGCGAGAATTTGCAAGGATAAGACAAAGGTGTTCCATGATAGGAACATCCTTCGTAAGATTTTCACGATTAATAAAAAAATTCCTTATGTATAATTCTCAGCTGCATTTATTTTCTGAAAAATTGAGATCTCGATGGACCAGTCCCTTTATTGTGAAAACTGTATATCCTTATAGGACTGTCAAGTTGTTGAATCTAAGGAACGATAGCATCTTCAAAGCCAATGGTCAACATCTAAAGCTGTTCTTTGAAAACTTTCCCTCGGAAGGTATGTCCATACCTCTGACTAATTCTGTGTATCGGGATACTTGATCTCTTAGTTTGATGGAGGTATAGAATAGTTTAAGATTAGGATTCTGTTGCTTTTTGCTTTATTTTCTTTTCAGTTGGTTTGTTAGAAGGAGGTAGATTTCCAACTTTTTCTCTCTCAGGTACTCTCATTCCTCACTCCTCTTATATTTATCACTGCTCTCATATTATCATTACATTTACATCTTGTTAAATTGAGGACAATGTAAAACTCAGTTGGGGGTGGGATTTTAGCATCTAGTATTTTTGTACATTTCGAGCAATCATGTAGGAAAATTTTTATTTTTCTTAATACAAAACTCTTTTGGAAAGCTTCATTTCTATGCACTTGGGATGTTATAAGTATAGAAGAAAGATATATTAAATGAATAATTTTGAAATCATTGAATTACTTGTAATATGATAGTTTTCTATATGAATTCCCCTATTTATATGATCGATAGAAATTTTGAACACTTTTGAGTCTAGTTCACATTACACGATTCTCATAGTTTGAATGGATTATGTAGATTTGTAAATTGACTAGACTGAGTTTAAAGTGTTGAGGAACCAAGCTGGGGAACTTTGTTCATCCTTGTCCATGAAAAAATAAGAGAAAATAACAAAAGATATGGATTTTTAAAAATCCCATCTAACTAATTAGAGACCCACTATTAAGGCTTCGTATTCCGCTTCATTATTTAAGGCATGAAAGTCGAAGCGCAAAGCATATTTGAATCGGGATCCATCAGGAGCGATCAGAATCAATCCAACTCCACTACCAGAGGAGCAAGATGATCCATCTACGTACATCGACCAAGATACTTGCTCATTTTCTGATGAATCATCTTCGGGAGTAGGAGGGGTAGCTGCTTCAACATGAATAGGGGTCGAATACATAAATTCGACAAATAGCTTAGGCTCTGATGGCAGTTTGTAAACAGAAGGCAATATTATGTTCACCAAGTTCGATCGCCCATTTAGTTAATCACCCAGATACTTCAGGTTTTTGAAGGACTTGTCTCAATGGATGATTTGTAGGTACTATTATAGAATGGGCTTGAAAATAAGGCCATAGCTTTCATGCTGCGACTACCAATGCCCGAGCAAGTTTCTCCATTTCTGAGTATTTAGTTTCAGCATCTACCATTGCGCGATTGACATAATATACGGGTTTCTGCACCCCAGAATCTTCTCTTATTAAGGCGGCGCTAACGACCGTGGAAGATACAGATAAAATCCACAGTTGCACGAAGTAGTTTGAAGAAAGGGAGACATTTATCAGAGGCACAAAAAATAAACTTATTTAAAGATGCAATTCGCCCGGCCAATCGTTGGACCTCTTCGACGGTGGAGGGAGATTTCATTTCTATCAAGGCCTTAATCTTTTCGGAGTTTGCTTCGATCCCCCATTGACCAACCATATACCCAAGAAATTTTTCAGTGGAACCCCAAAAGCGCACTTCTCTAGGTTCAACTTCATTTGATATCTCCTCATCAGGTCAAGGCCTCTTGGAGATCTACAAGATGATCATTGGTCATAACACTTTTTATGAGCATATCATCGACGTACACTTCCATATTCCTGCCAATTTTGAAGCAAACATTTTGTTGACTAGGCGTTGATAAGTTGCCCCGGCGTTCTTAAGACCGAACGACATTACTTTGTAACAGTATAGACCTCGATTAGTGATAAAGGTGGTATTCCCACGATCGGGTGGATGCATCATGATCTGGTTGTAGCCAGAATAGGCATCCATGAAGCTGAGTAGAGCGTGTCTTGCTGTTGAATCGACTAATTGGTCGATACGAGAAGTTGAGAAGCTATCCTTCGGGCAAGCCTTGTTTAGATCAGAATAATCTATGCACATTCTCCACTTGCCTTTCATCTTACGGATGAGAACGACATTTGCGACCTCTTCGATAAAATCGATGGCCAGTAATTTGTCGACTTCTGTTTTTATAACCATCTGCCTTTCAGTTATGAATGCTCATCGACGTTGATGAACGGGTTTAAACTTTGGATCAACATTCAGACAATGAATAGCAACTTCAAGGTCGATAACTGGCATATCTTCATGAGACCAGGTGAACACGTCTTGATATTTGACCAAAAATTTGGTCAGGTAGGCTCGAAATGTATAATCCAGAGATGATTCGACATGGACCTCCTTGGAAGGATCACCTTTAGATAACTGAACTTCGACCGTTTCTTCTCCGGGAGCACCTGCTTGATATATATCCTCCCTTGGGTCCAGCGTTGTTCAATTGAAGAGTTTGCTGAATCTCTAAGATTGTCATAATAGGAACTGCTTAGACATTCTTTCGATCTTGTACTGCGATTTCATAACATGCTCGAGCTTCTTTCTGGTTCCCTCGAACTACCCCAACTCCGTTTGGAGTGGGGAACTTAATGCATAACTAGAGGGGATGCAGAGTTGCTCCTATCTTGGTGAGCGACGGTCGGCCTAAGATAGCATTGTACGTATATTTTCGATCAATCATGAGAAATTTGATAAAAACAGTGACCTTTGTTGGAGCTTCGCTGAAAGTAACGGGGAGGTCGATACTTCCTTCTGGTGTACCACCTCACCCCTGAAGCCAACGAGGGGAGTGGAGATTAGTTTGAGCAGGTTTCTAACGAGATCCATTTTGTTGAATGCTTTAAGATAAAGGACGTCTGCAGAGCTACTTGCATCTAACATAATACGATGAGTTAAATAATTTGATACCTTTAAAGCTACCACGATGGAGTCCTCATGAGGAAAATGAATTCCTTCAGCGTCTTTGTGAGAGAGAGATTGGATGGTGGCTTGAACTTGACGAGCTGGATGATTTTTCCACCCAGTAAATATGTTGAGGCCACTGACACGCCTTTCGAGGATAAGCTTTCTATCAGGCTTGAGAATCTCCTCCACAAGTCGGACCACCTGATATGGTTCAAATTTCACCTGCGGGTTCGGCATCTTCTTGTGAAGGACGATGTTGCAGCGACTTTTTCCTCCGCGCTTGGTTCTCACGATGCGTTGGGGCATCGGATTCTTTGAGTGAACGATCTCGTCGTGCGACATAATCCCGGAGATGTCCCTTTCGAATGAGAGCTTCTATCTGATCCTTAAAAGATATACAGTCTTGGGTATTATACCCATGGTCTTTATGGAAGTAGTAGAACTTCCTCTTATCTCTTTTTTTTCGGATTCGATTTGATTCTTGGAGGCCATTTAACATAAGATTTATGCTTGATCTCCCTTAGTACCTTTTCTGGAGACTGATTAAGAGGTGTATAATTGTGGTATTTTCCAGAATAAGACTTCTTAGGAGAGCGATCTCATCGATCATGCTGATATTTCCTATCAGATTGAGAGATTTCTTCATATTTACATTTCTTTCCTTGAATGCCATGACAAGCCAAGGCTACTTCTTCAGCATTAATATATTTTTATGCTTTGGCCTGAAATTCAATCATGGTTTTTAGGGGATTTTTATCCAAGGCGAACCAGAATTTTTCGCTCATAATTCCTACTACAAGGGCAGTAAGACCTTTGTCTTTTGTATAACCCTCTTCTGGATTGCTTCCCCCGTAAACCGAACTGTGAATTCTTTAATCGTTTCTCTATGTTGTTGCTTCAGATCTGATAGATGAGACGTGGACTTTTTGGTGCAGATACTTCCCATGAACTGAGAAAGGAAAAGATTTGATAATTGAGAAAAAGACTATGGATCGAGGCTTTAGACCGCGAAACTAAGTACGCGCCATGTCCTTTAGAATTAAGGAAAAAGCTCTGCACATAATTTTCGAGCTATATCCTTCTAACTCCATGAGGGATCTATATGTCTCCAGATGTTCGAGAGGATAACTGATACCGAAATATGGAGCAATGCTGGGTGTTCGATACTTTTTAGGCAAAGGGGCCTCCATTACCTCATGAGTAAAAAGAGGTTCAGCTTGATGGATTGACACGGGAGTGGAAGTTGGGAGGTTGGATTGATATCGTTGTTCAATATCAGTGAAAAGATCCTCGATTCTTTTGAGGTCTCCCTCCTAGGGTAAAATATAATTGGATATCTCGGCATTAGGTTCTTCCGGTTGGCGTTGCCTAGAGGCACTAAAGTGGATAGATTGTGGCCATTGAGTCAGAATTTGATTGCCGCAGGAGACACGATTTGGAGGGGGATTTTGCTGAGCTTGAGGTTCACCTAGGGAGTATCTGGAAGTCGCAGGTGCAGGTTGTAATGGTGGCCCTTCCGGAGCTTGTGTGGTTGAGGGAATTGTTGATCAAACCAAGTAGAAAGGGTTTGAAATCCTGCTTGGAAAGTAAGGAGCGTATCCCCTACAAAGTGCATAATACCGTCAAAACCACCAGATATATCTTGAAACAGGTTTTGTGGTATAGAATCAGGTGGGTTGGACTACAGAGGGCACATGCGCCCACTACAGCTGACATTACCCGACTGGTCTCTTTCGTCCTTAGCTTAATAGTACCTTGGTTGATTAGTCTTTGCACTTTTCCTTTCAAGATGAGGCATTCTTCTGTCTCATGTCCTAGGATCTGATGATACTTACAATAATTGGGGGCATCCACTTGCCTTACTTCATCTGGTCGGATCAGCTCAGGCAATTGCATCTCCCCTTCTTCAACTAGTTGTTCCATTATCAGAACGAGATCTTCCAGGTCAAACGAATAACGCCCGTCTGCCTTGCCCCGTCTGATGATCACTACCTTTTTCGGTCTTTATGGCCCTTTAGCTTTGGACTGAGTTTCTACTGGCTTGCCTTTGGTCTTATGTTCTGAATGCAAGCATTTTCGATCTTTCAAAACCCTACTCTTGTTGACGTAATTTGACGTGTTTGTCTTTCCAACTTCTCTTATGGGTTTTTCTTCTTTGAGCTGTACTCTGAACACGGCTCCTTCGACCAAGTGGGCCTTCATAGCCAAATCTCAGAATGTCGAGAAGTTATGCCTGGACAGACCGAACGAGATCATTGCATCCATGGCTTGCATGCATATCTTGACCTGCTTAGGCTTGCTAGGCAACTCTCAGCACTGCGCTGCTATGGTTCCCCATCTATCAATAAACTTTTCGACTGACTCTCCTTGCCTCTGACGGACTAAGGCTAAATCTGTCAGCGACACTTCTCGCTTAGTGAAGAAAATTTTGGAAATGAACAGCTCCTACATCCGATCCCAGGTCCTGATAGACCCCGCGGGTAATGACATATACCATTAAAATGCCTTTCCAATCAACGTCGACCCAAACAATCTGAGGCAATATTGAGGTACTATGGACAATTCCCTAGCACCGTCATGAATTGGGTCATATGCTCCTCGGGTGACCCTTTGTCGTCAAATTGTGGAAAGTCAGGATGCTTAAAGTCCTCAGGGAATGGAATTTCGTTAACTTTGGATGGATACGGTATCCGGTAGACATATTTTCCTCTTTTCTCCTTCTCTTTTCTCATTCTCTTTCTACTGAAGTATTTCAAATGTTTTAGAACTCTTTTATTACAGTTTTCGACTGATAATCATAGTCCCTTTGATTTAGTTTCGTATCTCGATCCGGGATGAATGAAATTCATGTAATGGATACAGATGAATACAGTACAAAGTAAATATACTTGATGCATGCTCGAGAGAGGATTGCACTTCTCTTTAGTGTTTAGTATATCAGATAAATTATGCATTTGATTTCATTAATCTGCTTCGTGTATATCTTTACGTCATCGATATTTTGAATGGCTGGATCATTTAGAGAAGCTATGTCAAGTTATACTTCTTTGAGAAGTTCGAGTTTGATGGGCTGGATCGGCCATTTCTGACACCTGCGAATGGCTAAGTATCGGGTCTGATAAATGCCCGTTTATACCAATTTCTGATAAACAGTAGGAATCAATATCCTGTAAGTGTTAGACTCAGCTATTTTACAGCATGAGGACATTAGCTTTGCCTTCACGTCTTTCAGATCGCGGTTGGTTTTACTTGGCAGTAGTCGATTTCTGGGCCAACAGGGCACTTCCCAGGGCTAAAAATGATTAAGTTGTGGACCTATTTATGGTCTGATCTGGGCATTTAGTGAATACTGGTGATGATCGTCTTTGGATAGGGATGGATCATGTCCACGAGGATCGCAATGGTACTGGATTCACTTAAGTGTTAGCGCGATCGCATTTCAATTCGCTTGGCGTCATTCGATTCCCGAGCCAATAGGGGACTTCCCAAGGCTGAAAATGACTAAGTATTAGGCCTGTTTATTGCTTAGTTAGGATATCTGAGGATATCGGGATCAGATAATCTCATTGTGGTACATGATTATGATGTATCATGTTGCAGAGAAAAGAAGTCTCTCTCTCGGGGTTAGTCCGATTCCGGCCGTTTCTCCTCTATTTTGGCCATTTCCGGCTCTTTCGGAAGGATTTTTGGGTTTGCAAATTTGATTAAGTGTTGGTCTTTTTTATTAAATCTATGATTTGGCCCACTTAACATCGACCGTTAGTGGATCCGGTCTTGGGGATAGGTAGAGGACATTGATGTGTGTCTAGGAGCAGTGGTTTGATCGGAAGGCGGGCTAGATCGAAAGCGGGCCACACCATGGAAGGTCTCACCTCCCAACCAGCGTCCAAGCGCATGGAAGGGGGGTGGTGGGCGCATGTGATAGGTAGTGGGCGCATGTAGCCAGGAGGTGGGTGCATGTGGCCCCCCTTCCCGGGCGCATGTCCCCCATATATTTTTAAAAGAGAGAGTGGGAGTCCCATGCGCATGTTGCATTGGCACATGCGCCCAGCCCTATGTAGCGGGCGTATGTGGGCGCATGTGGCCTCAGCACTTAGTGCATTTTTCAATTTTCGAGCTGGAAAAAGGGTGGGCGCATGTGCTTTTTCAATCTCCCTCTTTCCCTCTACATTTTGCTCTGGCAGGAGAAATCCCTTTCTGGCGAAGGCATCTGGGGAGGGGATGGGCGCATGTCTCGTTCCGGCGAGGTGTTCGCTTCCCCAAGTGTAGGGTTGCGATGTAGTAATAATCTCGGTAAGACCGAGGTCGATCCAGGTAAACAATTCAAACTATCCTAATAACTAGAATTTAAGAAGGGTTTATGAAATCGGTTTTGAACATGAAATAGAAAAATCTGATAATGAAAAGATAACTAGAGCATCAAGGATCCACTTATAGCTCTCCTTAGATGCATAATTCACTGTGTTTTCTTACTTACTCAACTAAAATCGAAATCAAATCCTATCTAGCCGGATGATAGAGCGGTTATATTATTAAAGCAATCCAACACATGTGTTGTTCATCAACATGATTCCCTCAATTCAAGTTAGGACTTGAGCACACTCAATTGCATAGGTCAATCCTAGTTCCAATAGATTAAGATCATAACCATAATAATCATAAAACCTTGTTACAAAGCTTAACTAATACCATGGTTTGAACTTGATTCAAATCACATAAACAAACAATACATGTTTCAGAATTTTTGGAAAAGATAGAACTTTGGTTTGAAGTTCCCACATGAAGATCCAAGCTCTAGAGCGTCTTAAATCCGATTCCTCAGAGCGTACAGGTCCAGATCTTTACAAAACAATTAAGAAACTAATGTAATTCTTCCAAACATCCATGAGTCATCATAAGATTAAGAAAAACTACTTAGAACTTTATTCAAACTTAAGCAAAACCATTGTTTAACATTAAATTCAAACTTGAAACCTCAAAAACAAATTAAACCATCTAAGAAAACTATAAGGTTCACCTCTTAGCTCTAGCTAAGAGATTAGCTAATGAAAAGCATATTAAAAACTAGAACTAGAACTAAGAAAAGAAGAAAACTAGTTGTAGGAGGCTAGGAAGCCTCCTAGGTCTTGAATCTTTTGCTCCCCACGTTGCTAGATACCTCAGGAAGAGAGTGGGGTGGCCTTTTATAGAAGAAATCCGAGAATTTACAGAGAAGTACCACTCTTGTGCAGCGAAATCTGGATTTGAAAACATCCTAGTGCAATCAGCCCAACTCTCTGGATGTTTTACTACACTAGCCGACCCACCAGCCGACTGGTCGGTCGGCCTTCACAAATATTGGACAGCAAAATTGTTGTTTCTAGGCAGTTTGGCCGGTCGGTCGGTGGTAGTGGCCGGCCGGCCGGTCAGGCATGAAAATTGTAGATTTTTCATCTTTTCATCCTCCATCTTTATTGCTGCTTTGCTCCACCTTTTATCTTTTATTCTTTGGTCTTCAAAACATGTAAGACGAGCCTCTACGCATTCGAATGGTGAAGCTTAACTCTCATTCCTACAATCACAAATCCATGCATTAGATTAGTCTTTAAATCATGAAAACCATGCATAATGAGTGATGAATTGGGGTTAGAATATGCACAATTAAGAGCTCAACACGAGGATTCTGACAGAGTATTCTACCTCTTGCAGAGCTCTAGCAGTCTTTCGAAAAGTGATCCCGTCCCCCTCTCAGCAGATGAGTAGGGTATTTATAGTAAGTTTATAGACCAGACGACCTTCATTCTGTCAGACTTCGACTTAGCTTGATTCTCCATATATACCTGCTTGGAACTTTTTTCGGTCGTCTTCGGGCGACCCCGTTTGACAGATGGAACGGGTGTGACCGGGCTAGCCTCGCCCTCCTCGGACCCAACCACTTCGTTGGTCCGAAAACCTTGCAGGGGAGCGTACCATGCATCGCATTCTTCTTGAGTGCCCTCATCGGGAGGGGTCGGTAAAGCCTTTTCACAGAGTATCTTCCGCTAAACATTCTTCGGAAGTGTCAAAATGTGCTCGTAGAAGTTGAACTTCTCCGGAGGATGGAACCACTGCGGGTTCTGATCGGACGGTCATGCCACTTTCTTGGGTGAAGTTCTCTTGCGCTTACGCATAGTGGCCTTAGAACCTGAAGGACCAGCCTGAAAAGAATCGCCAGCTATAAAGATCTGTGCAAACACGACAAAACATCAGATAGAGTACAAGTACCAGAAGAAAATACGCTCAGGTATGCATAAAACTCTATAACTTAAATTAAACGGGATACCACACCTATTCTAACAAGATTTAGGAATTTCAGGCATATAGGGGCCGGATTTTTCTTAAAAAACAATAACTATACATGTATAAAAGCTCAAAAGGGAAGGTGGACCCCATACGCCCCGAAATTATAACCCCTAACGTAAAGGAAATGATTTGTTGGACCAGAAATACGTGCACGACAATTAACAGTGAGCAATTGAGTAAAACCATAAGTCTGGGGGTGAGTACGCGCTGGGTTCAGCACACCCGAAAATTGGACAGATTTCACAGTTAAAAAATTTGACGCGCTAGGCCTAGCGCATCGATAAAAGAGACGCGCTAGGCCCAGCGCATCGACAAAATGTCCAAATTCAGTTGTCTACTGCGACTCCGCGCTGGCCCCAGCACATCTAAAAAATTCCACTGTTAAAAAGTCCCAGTGTGTCCCTAATTTCCCCAAAGTAATACGCGCTAACCTTGGCACATAACATAAATAGGTAAGTTCGGATTTTGATACGCACTACCCTTAGCGCGTCGTGGAAATGGGTTTCTCCCAAAAACACGAGAGGACGCGCTGACCTTAGCGCGTTAATAAAAGGGGAAATTTTACAACTTAAGAATTATTCAACGCGCTGGGGTTAGCGTGACTTTTAACCCACGCGTGACACTATGGCGCGTTAAAAAATTCAAGAAAAAACTAAAGTCCAATTCAAGGCCTCGCTGAAGGTAGTGCGTCGATAAAAAGCTTGACCTTGGATTACTTGACACGCTCGCTATTTAATTGACTTGCTGGCGACAATAAATTGATGCGCTGGAGAATAAATGAACATGCTGATGAGAGCTCTCTCGTGCGCAAATAAATGGGAAATGACCGAAATGACCCAAGTCTCTCTATTTATAGTGGGACTCGAAAAATCCGACGCGCCGGAATGGACGACCACGCGCCCATCCTAATGCATCGGAGGGGCATCTGTTGGGGCCCCAAAAGTTAGGATCCTCAATACAAACCATCACCTAATTAGATTTAGGGCCAGTGCATCAGAAGTCTCGGTAGAAATCACAATGCATACCAGACTTTACCAAAAAAGGAAAGTTGACCTAATAGTGGGCCCCACCATTCATCATGATCAAAACCCTCCAAATTTGGGAAGGTAAGTTCAATTATGAACAAATATAGCCAGTGCATCAGCATTGATTACAAAGCGGGCCCCACAAACCATCATTTTTGCAAGATAATCTTAAATAAGTACGTGGCACATCATGAAATTCAGTCATTTTAGAACTGAATTTCAGGACGCACTGACCCTCAGCGCATTAAGAAATTTATTTAGTGCATCAAGAAATTCAGACAGTTTTACGAAGTTAATTTCAGGACGCACCGACGCTCAGCGCATCACGAAATTCACCCAGCGCATCAAAAAAATTCAGGAATTTCAGGACGTACTGACCTTCAGTGCGTCCAATAAATCAGGTAAATTCAGGAATTTCAGGATGCACTGACAGCCAATGCACCCCAAAAATCAGCATTTAAACTGGGGCATTTTAAGACGCGCCGAGTGATTTTCTCGACGCACCGACATATTTCCTCGACGCGCTACACATGGCAGTCTCTTATTAGCCGACTTTCGGTATTTTGGGGTATAAATACCCCTCCCTTACTGTTCATTTGGACGGATCCAGAGAGAGAGTTTTACCCCTTGGGTATTTTGAGAGATCGCCAGAATCCCTTGCCGAAACCCCTTTTCCGACCACCGAAAACCTTTTCCGATCGTCGGAATTCCTTTCCGACCAACTGAACCTTTCACTGGAAACTCCATCTCCGACCATAGCAGGTCCGACGATGAAATAACTTCAAATTGCGAAAGTGTAGCAGCGCATCACAAAAATAATCATTTTTAAAACAAAGTTATTTTTCAACGCACTGGCTCCGGCGCATAAGAAAAGACCCTCAGCGGATCAGACAAATCAATATCCCAAAACAAATCATTTTACTGGTGCACTGACCCTTGGCGAATCACAAAAATAGCCCAGCGCATCAGAAAAATCAGTCACTTATGAAACAAGTCATTTTTAGACGCACTTGCCCCAGCGCATTATACGAATAAGCCAGCGGATCAGAAAAAGTACATATCTTAAACAAAATCATTTTTGAAAGCACTGGCCCCAGGCACATCATAAAAATAGGCCAGCGGATCAGAAAAGTTAATCATTTTAAACAGTCATTTTTGGATGCGCTGGCCCCAGCGCGTTAATAAAATCAGCCCAGCGGATCAGAAAAATCAGCACTCTGAACGTTCATTTCAACACCTTTAAATCTTCATTTTGTGATGTTTTCGGGCCTCGTTTGGGCCTATTTTGGGTATTTCTAGCGTTCCGGATGCAATGGAGCAGTCAAATAACTCATTCGAGTAACCCAATGAGCAGAATGCAAGCCTTCGGAGTCAGATCCAATCTAATGCGATGAATGAAATAATTTCTCGGAAAGAGGCCGCTAGTGCCCAGAATCATACCGATGCATCATCATTACGTATGCTATCATAATATGACTGGGATTCAGGTCCGGACTAAGCAAATGGGACTATGGTTAAAACGATAAACCATATAGAGAGAGTTCTAAATGATTACACGAAATTTGTTAAAGCTTGACACTTCAAGAACAGTTGATGCCCTACCCATTCAAACGGCATCCGCTAGTTGATCTGCTCAGGTACATACAACTGCAGATTGGTCTTTCCACGGTCACCCTGTCACAAACGACGGGCGCAGGCCCAGAGTCTCACCCCTCGGTTAAAAACCCTAACAGTCTCAGCCGGATCTCCGATCAAAACATGGGACATAGACATCTGACTCGTATAAAGATGGATCAGTCCATAACAAAACACAACAAATACAGGTCTCTACGACCATACAAATACAGGTCTCTTCGACCGTATAAATACAGGTCTCTACGACCACACAAAATACAGGTCTCTACAACCATGAACTTTGAGACCATAGTCCCCGCTGGTTAGTCTTCTGCCTTTTAATCAAGGGTCATCGATCATTCGATGTAATTAAGGGCTCGTGCCAGATCACAGCCTGGAACGTACAAGATCTCAGGATCTCTGGAATAAAATTCGCCTTGTGATATCTCTTCTCTTGTGTATTTTTCTGAATGCTTGTGATTGTCTATGAATGTTTCTATAATCAGACCCCAGAACAACAATACATTCAGAAAATGCCATCGTATCATTTTCCAGTTCTAACAGTTAGTATGCTTCTTACATTGAGCAGCCAGTTCGTATCCTTGACCGGAAGGAGTAAGTCCTTCGAACCAAGGTCATTCCATCAGTGAAGATCCAGTAGAGTCATCATAGCTCAGATGAGACGTCGTGGGAACGAGAGGCAGAGATTCAGCGAGTTTTATCTCCATCTTTTCGATGATTGATTGTATCTGTATGATTGGTTTTCGTTTGGTATGCATATATAGTGATGTGATTCCTTTTTCTTATGATCTTCGGCTAGTTTTGGTTTGTAGTGTAAATTTCGAGGACGAAATTTTTGTTAGGAGGGGAGAGTTGTAAGGCCCGTACCCTTATTTGCCCTCCGTACACTTAGTTTCAGGTGCCAGTACATCCCGGATGGACCAAATTAGCGAGCCTTAATCGCGACCCTATTTTAGTACAGCATCGACCCAAGATCTATACCCTGGCGACCACATAGGCGTTGCAATTCCAATGTCACGCGGCACGCCCCATTTCGATACCCGGTGTGAAAGTTACGATCATTTGCGCAATTTGAGGACGGGCCAAGCAACGAACGTGTGGCGTGGGCCCCACTTGCACAAGTTCCTAGAAAGTCTAATCAATCAATCAATCACTCTATCTATCCATCAATCAATCCCCCATCACCTTTTTCCATCAATCCATCACCTTTCATGCCAAAAACTCCTAAAGTCAACACCTACCCAACCCTATAGCTATTAACCATCATTCCCTTACTTTTTCCTTCCCTATCTACCCATCTTTCCCCTTTTAATCCCTTCTCTATCCCCAAAATCTCTACCCATACAAAGGCCATGCGTATGTAGCTTTCTCATTCTCATTTGCACAAGAGAGAGAGAGAGAGAGAGAGAGAGAGAGAGAGAGAGAGAGAGAGAAGATTAAGAAGAAAGAAAGAGAGAGTTTAGGAGAGAGATCAAGAGAAAGCTTAGGGAGTTGGTTGAGTTAGAGGAGTTAGGAGTGAAGAGGAGCTCATCCGAGCCGTCCGATCAACGACCCGACCCGATCCAACCGTCCATTCTTCAAGTAAGTGCAAGGGGGGACATAAACTCCCCTTTTCCTTGTTTTCTTTCCATTTTGTGAGCCCACAAGTGGGCCACACTATGGGACAACGTACCTTGCATGCTGTCACAAAGTGGACCACTATGTCGGCCGCTATGATATTTAGTTGCCTTTCAACCTATTGGTTAGTTCACACAGATGTGTACGAAGGAGATACACAAATTTCAGCTTGATCTAAAGGTGTTTGGGCTCGCCAATGAGGTGGCCGAACAGATGGTTGGAGTGGATTGTCCACACATGAGTCCCACTTGAATGACAAAAGAAAAAGAGAAAAAAAAATGGAAAACGGCTGCTGGGACATACAGCATCCTCTTGACGCTGCTATCCAGCGTTAGAGAAGGCGAAAGCCCTTTTTGGGCATTAGCGAGAGGCCCCACTTGTGGGACCCACTATGATGTAGGGATTTAATCCATACCGTCCATATTTTCTGCCAGGTCATGTTAGACCTTGCCATATCCAGATCTCAGGTGGGCCACACCGCAGGAAACAGTGGGAACATTAATGTCCACTGTTGAAATTTTACCATGGCCCATCCTAATGTTTATTTTCCACCAAACTTGTTCATCGGGCCACATGGGCCTGGGAGAAGTAAAAAAAAAAATATCAGCTTGATCCAAAACCGCTGGGGTCCACACGAGTGGACCATGTTGTCGGGCAGCATGCCTAGGCACATTGTCTAGTAGGTGGCCCACTTTGTGGGACCCACCGGGTTGTATGTGTTTATCCACGCCGACCATCTATTTTTCCAGATCGTGTTAGGGCTAGAGCCCAAAAATGAGACATAACCAGATCTCAAGTGGACCACACCATAGAAAACAGTGAAGACAATGATACCACTATTGAAATATTCTTGGCCCACTGTGATGTTTGTACACCGATGAGCCTACTCAAACCAGGGCTCATTGGGCCCACTGTGATTTGGGAAACCTGATAGACAGAGTGGATCGCCCTCATGTGGACCCCACTTGATGAAAACAACAAAAAAGGGGGAAAAAACAGCATTGAACGGTGGCCACTCACAACGTCAGAGATGCTGGGAGAAACCAGCGTCCACGGACGCTAGCTCCTTGGGCTTCACAAGGTGGCCCACCCTGTGGGTCCCACTATGATGTATATGTATCATCCACGCCGTCCATCCCTTTTGCCAAATCATTTTAGGCCTCAGGCCCAATTTTGGGCAAATCCAATTCCCAGGTGGGCTGCACCTCAGCGAACAGTGGGGATAGTGACTTCAACCATTGAACCATCCCAAGCCCATCTGTGATATTTACTTGCCATCCAATCCTATTGGTAAGATCATGTAGACCTGTAGGAAGGGGCCACACACCATCAAGCTTGACCCTGAAACTGTGTGGGCCCCACTACTAGAAAATAGTGGAGATTGAACATCTACCATTGAAGCCTTCCTAAGGCTCACTGTAATGTTTATCTTCCATCCAGACATGTGGCACAGGTCTGGATGAAAGAGAAAACATTAATAATAGCTTGATTCAAAACTCTTGTGAACCCGGGGGGGGGGGGGGGGGGGGGGGGGGGGGGGGGGGGGGTCCCACACTGCAGATAGCGTGCGCACGCACGCTGCCCAGCAGGTGGCCCACCCTGTGGGTCCCACCATGATGGACCTACTTTATCCACGCTGCCCATCTATTTTTCCATGCCATTTTAGGACATGGCCCCAAAAATGAGGCAGACCCAACCTTAGGTGGGCCACACCAGCAGGGAACAGTGGTCATTGACGCCCACCATCGAAAACTTTCTTGGGGCCACTGTAATGTTTATTTTTCATCCAACTAGAGGGTGTGGGCCCATTTTTGGGTCCCACCTTGAGGGATGTATTGTGTATGATGTCACCCGTCTTGACCGGCGCGTGGGGCCTAATTTTGAGTGGGCCTCACTTGGAAAATGGTGGTGATTGAATACCTACCATTGAAACTTCGTAATACCCATGATGATGTATATTTGCTATCCAACTAGTAGGCGGGGCCCGCCATATATATATATATATATATATATATATATATATATATATATATATATATATATATATATATATATATATATATATATATATATATGTTTTATCCATGCCATACACCTATTTCATCAGCCCATTTTGTATGTGCAGGCCCAAGTATGGGGCCGATATAGTCTCAAGTGAGCTATGCCACGAAGATCTTTACATTTCCAATGGGGCCCACAGTCTGGGTCTCACTCTCTACATATATTGGGCCATTTAAGGCCAACATCACAGGATATGTTTGATAACATGCTAGTGTACTTAGCTTGATAGGTCACACTGATAATACGCTTAATATAATGAATACCATTCTCATTCATATGCCCATACGCATCATTTATATGCCTGTTATGGGTCACGACTAATCATAGCATATACCATTTTGGCTTGTTATACTTAGGGGACATGTGCGAGACAGGGTCGCCCCACATGATTGCGCAGTATGCGTAAGTTTGGTGCATGACTTGGATTGTATGACTCATGCATCTCGCATTATGTATGTCACGATCGCCTTCACACCCTAGCAGCATCGGGGTGGTGGCCAGCATAGTCACATTGTGGTTGGCAGTAATGGACACCGAAAACATGTTTTAGCACGTGGGCGCTATAGATGTCCTTGGGTGCAAGTCCCTAAACCCTGTGGTACTAGTAGGATGCTCCAACATCGAGACCGAGTGGATAACATGAGCGCCTGAGTGCCAAATACCAGTAGGCCGCGTCTCCCACTGTGTCGAGGTCGATTGAAAAGGGGTGTGACCTTATCCACCCGGGTGCAGTCGGCTATAAGCTAGGTTGAGTCTGACCAGCTCATGAAATGGGTCCGCTATCAGCAAGTCGGGTGGGCATTGGCATACCACTGACAAGGCAGATAGTGAGGTCTTTTCCACTCCCTTGGTTATGCGTGCGAAGTGCGGTGGCCAGTGTCAAAGTGTACTAGACCCCGGTGATGTCCCAGATGAGAATCATTTTGATATGTGGATTAGTTGAGGATTGGCATGTTTGCATTGCATCTCTAGCATATAACACTCGGCCATGTAGGTCCTTGCATCGCATAGCCTTAGATGGTTGATAGCATTCATGAACTTGGTAACTTAGCCATCTATCACTTTCGCTTACTCTGATATCTGTATACTTGTCATATGCATCACACAAGCACACACACACTCTACTGAGCTTCGTAGGAAGCTTATGCGCATTTGTTTACGCTGCAGGTACTAAGGCAGGTACAAACATAATGCGAAATGCATGAGTCATACAATCCAAGTCATGCACCAAACTTACGCTTACTGCACAATCATGTGGGGCGACCCTGTCTCGCACGGGTCCCCTAAGTATAACAAGCCAAAATAGCATGTGCTATGATTATTCGTGATCCACAACAGGCATACAAATGATGCGTATAGGCATATGAATGAGCAGGGTATTCATTATACTAAGCATGTTATCAGTGTAACATATCAAGCTAAGTATACTAGCATGTTACCGAACGTAGCATGTGACGTTGGCCTTAAATGGCCCAATATATGTAGAGAGTGGGACCCGGACTGTGGGCCCCATTGGAAATGTAAAGGTCCTCGTGGCATAGCCCACTTGAGACCACATCGGCCCCATACTTGGGCCTGCACATACAAAATAAGCCGACAAAATAGGTGTACGGCATGGATAAACATATATATCAAAGAAAGGACCATGGCGGGCCCCGCCTACCGGTTTGATAGCAAATACTCACCATCGTAGGTCTTAGGAAGTTTCAGTGGTAGGTATTCAATCACCACCATTTTCTAAGTGAAGCCCACACGAATTGGGCCCCACGCATCGGTCAAGACGGATGGTATGATACACAATACATCCATCAAGGTGGAACCCGAAGATGGGCCCAAAACCTTTAGTTGGATGAAAATAATACACAATACATCCATCAAGGTGGAACCCGAAGATGGGCCCAAAACCTTTAGTTGGATGAAAATAATCATCACAGTGGCCCCAAGAAAGTCTTCAATGGTGGGCATCAATGACCACTGTTCCCTATGGGTGTGGTCCACCTGACGTTTGGATCTGCCTCATTTTGGGGGCCATATCTTAAAATGGCATGGAAAAATAGATGGCCAGCATGAATAAAACAGATACATCATGGTGGGACCCACAGGGTGGGCCACCAGCTAGGCAGCGTGCGCACGCACGCTGTTGTAGCGTGGGACCCCCCTGAGGTGGCATTAGTTTTGGGATCAAGCTAATATTTGTGTTTTCCCCTCCATCCAGACCTATGCCATAGGTCTGGATGGCATTATAAACATCACAGTGAGCCTTAGGAAGGCTTCAACGGTGGACATCTTTGTCTCCCACTGCTTCCTATTTGGTGGCCCACGCAAAATTTGGATCCGGCTCAGATCTGGGCCCATGTCCTAAAATGATCTGGGAAGTAGGATGGGTGGTGTGGATGATACCTATACATCATGGTGGGTCCCACGAGTGGGCCACCTGCTAGCAGCCCACGAGTGCAGCGCCCATGGATGCTGGTTACTCCCAGCGTCGAGCATTGTTTCTTTTTTTCTCTTTTTTTCTTTCTTTTCTTCAAGTGGGGCCCACATGAGGATGATCCACTCCGTCTCTCACCATTGGCTATCGAATATTAGGTAGATAATACCCACATCCATCAAGGTGGGCTGAGGAAAGCTCAGCAATAGGCGTCATTCTCCCCCACTGTTTCATGTGATGCGGTCCACTTAAGATTTGGATTTGTTTCATTTTTGGTATACAACCCTAAAATCGACTGGAGAAACAGATGGACGGTGTGGATTCAACATAAATATCAAGGTGGGTCCCACGAGTGGGGACCCCACTCAAGCCGTCCTAGCGTCCGGTCTTCTCTTTTTTTTAATTTTTTATTTTATTTTCAAGTGGGACCCACTTGGGGACAATCCACTACATTCATCAGGTTTTCCAACTCATGGGAAACCCATAAAGCCCTATATTTGTTGTGCCTTGACTAATGGGGTCCACACGTTCAGGATCCACTCCATTCATCAGCTGGGCCATCTCATGGTGGGCTCAAATAGCTTTGGATCAAGATAATCCTTGTATTATTCCTTCATCCATATCTTTGTGACCTAAAAACAAATGGGGTGGGATGGAAAATAAAAATCATGGTGGGCCATACAGGGTGGTCCATGTTGTGGCAGCATGCGGGGCACGCTGTACTACAGCATAGCCCACTTGTGGGCCCAAAAATTGAAAGGCAAACATGGAAGGTGGGAGTTTATGTCCCCCTTGCACTCACCTCGAAAGATGAACGGTTGGATCGTTTCGGGTGGTTGATCGAAGGTTCGGATGATGGTTGGGCCCTCCAAGCTTTGATCTCCACCTTCTAATTCCTCTAACTCCCTCACTCTCTAAGCTCTCTCTTAATCTCTCTTTCTCTCTCTTCTTAATCCTCTCTCTCTCTCTCTCTCTCTCTCTCTCTCTCTTTCTCTCTCCTTTCTAGCTTAGACTGCCATGGACGTGTGATTGCTTGGGGTGTTTGGGAGTTTTCTTAGAGATGAAATGATGATGGCTAGCATGGTAGGGGGAGTAGGATGGTATGGGAGGTATGGGCTCTCTTGACTTTGTGGTGAGAGAGGGAAGGGGTGAGTATGGTGTGTGTAGACTAGGGTGATAAGAGGGGTATGGGTGAGGGTGAGGGTGATTGATTGATTGATTTGATTTTTCTTGGGATTTGTACAAGTGGGGCCCATGCCACACGTGCATTGCGCGGCCTGCCTTAGATTGCGCAAATGATTACATCTTTCACACCGAGTATCGTAATTGGACGTGCCGCATGGCGTTTGAATCGCAGCGCCTACGCGGTCGCCGGGGTATAGGTCTTGGGTCGATGCGGTACTAAAATAAGGTCGCAATCAAGGCTCACTAATCTGGTCCATCCGGGACGTACCGGTACCAGAAACTAACGTACGGAGGGCAATTCAGGGTACTGGTCTTACATGGCTAGTCTTCTGCCTTTCAATCAAGGGTCATCGATCATTCGATGTAATTAAGGGCTCATGCCAAATCACAGCCTAAAATGTACAAGATCTTAGAATCTCTAAAATAAAATTCGCCTTGCGATATCTTTTCTTGAGTAGCTTTTATGAATGCTTGTGATTGTCTATGTCCATGATTTCATTTTAAGAACCCCCTAGAGGCAAACACATAAAATTTTTGTAGTCATTTTCTTCTCCTATAGGGTGCCTCAATCCAAATCATGACGAGAACAGTGGGGGAGATGACGGCCTATGTGTTAGCTTCCTCAGCCTCCTTGATGTTTGTAACCACGTAAATACTATAGGCTCTTGGTGGGTCCTCGGGAGTGGTACCCCAAGAAATCCGGAATAACCACCGTAGCCAATACCAACAATGAACTCGTACCAACTGGAGTCACAACCGATTGGAGAATGTGCATTGGCTACAGGAAGCTAAACACAATCATGAGGACAGACCATTTCCCCTTACCGTTTGTTGATCAAATTTTAGAAAGGTTGGTAGGTCATTCTCATTTTTGCTTCCTTGATGGATATTCAGGGTATAACTAAATAGAGATCGCCCTAGAGGACAAAAAGAAGACAACATTTGTATGTCCATTCGACACTTTTGCCTGTTGAAGGATGCTGTTTGGACTATGCAATGCCCCTGCCATTTTTTAGCATTGTATGTTGAGTATTTTTTCTGATATGGTAGGGACGATTCTCGAAGTCTTCATAGATGATTTCTCAGTATTTGGTTGTAACTTTGATGAGTGCCTTATGCACTTAAAAATTGTTTTAAAAAGATGTAAAGAAAAGAACCCCGTGTTAGATTGGGAGAAATGTCATTTCATGGTTCAAAAGTGAATAGTCCTTGGTCATGTCATCTCACAAAAAGGAATCAAGGTGGACAAGGCTAAAATTGATCTTATCCCCACCCTTCTACCACCTAAAAGCGTACGAGATGTGCGGGGCCCTTTTAGGACACGCCGGATTCTATAGACAGTTCATAAAGGACTTTAATTCACTTTCTCATCCTTTATGTAACCTCCTTGAAAAGGAAAACTCATTCGAGTGGAATAAGGATTGTCAAAATGACTTTGACAAACTTAAATGTATGTTCACATGTGCTACCATAATGCAACCACCTGATTGGAGCCTTCCTTTTGAAATTATGTGTGATGCAAGCGACTAAGCTATTGGGGGCAGTGTTAGGCCAAAGAAAAGAGAAGAAGCCATACGTTATTTATTATGCAAGTAGAACTCTAAATTCGGCTCAAGCAAATTATACCACTACGAAAAAGGAACTCTTAGATGTAGTATTTGCTTTAAACAAATTTACGTCATGCTTGATTGGATCAAAGATTATCATATTCACTGACCATGCCGCATTTCAGTACCTTCTTACTAAGAAGGATGCTAAGCCGCGTTTATTAATATGAATCCTCCTACCTCCAAGAATTTGACATAGAAATACATGATAAGAAAGGAGTAGAAAACGTAGTGGCTGATCATCTCTCTAGACTTGTTCTCACCGATTTCCCTGAGACGATTGCGATCAATGACATATTCCCTGATAAACAACTTTTTAAAGTCTCCCAATTGCCATAGTATGCGGATATTGCTAACTATCTTGCTATAGGTACAATTCCAACATACTGGAACAAGCAAGATAACGATAAGTTCTTCAACGAGGTGAGAAAATTCCTATGGGACGACCCGTACTTATTCAAGTATTGTCCCGATCAAATCATAAGGAGATGTGTGCTGGATGATGAACAACATAGTATCATCTCCTTTTGTCATTCGCAGGCGTGTGGTGGCCACTTTTCAGCTAAGAAGACCACAGCTAAGATTCTGCAATGTGGGTTGTATTGGCCCGCCATATTCAAGGATACTCATGAGTTTTGCAAAACGTGCGAGCCTTGTCAGAAATTAGGAAGAATATCCCGTAGAAATATGATACCACTCAATCCCATCTTACCAATCGAAATTATTTATTGTTGGGGCATCGATTTCATGGGTCCATTCCTATCTTCTTTTAGAAACTTATATATTTTGCTTGCCATTGATTATGTTTCAAAATGGGTCGAGACAATTCCATGTTGGAACAATGACCATAAAACAGTAATTCGTTTCTTAAAAGAAACATCCTTTCCCGATTTGGAATGCCTCGAGTCATTATCAGCAATGGAGGATCTCACTTTTGTAACCGCCCATTTGAAGCTTTAATGAAGAAATATGGCATAAATCACAAAGAGAGCACTCCTTATCACCCGCAAACAAGTGGACAAGCTGAGATATCCAACAGGAAAATTAAACATAGCTTAGAGAAAATAGTAAAACCCGATCGCAAGGATTGGTCCCTTCGACTTACAGATGCGCTCTGGGTTCACTGTATAGCTTTTAAGACCCCCATTAGAATGTCTCCCTATAAACTTGTCTATGGGAAAGCTTGTCACTTACCTATGAAATTAGAACATAGGGTATATTGGGCAATAAAGAAAATGAATTTCGATTCTGACAAAGCGAGCTCATTGCTGCGCAAACTTCAATTGAATGAACTTGCGGAACTCTGGAATGAGGCATATGAAAATGCGAGAATTTACAACGACAGGACGAAGGTGTTTCATGACAAGAACATCCTTCGTAAGACCTTCATAATTAATCAAAAGGTCCTTATGTATAATTCTCGGTAACATTTATTTCTGGGTAAATTGAAGTCTCGATGGACCGATCCCTTCATTGTGAAAACTGTTTATCCATATGGGATTGTCAAGTTGTTGAATCCAAGGAACGGTAACATCTTTAAAGCAATTGGCCAGCGATTAAAACCATTCTTTGAGAATTTTTCCTCAGAAGGTATGTCCATACCTCTGACTGATCCTATGTATCAGGAAATATGATCTCCTAGTCTGATGGAGGTATAGAGTAGTTTAGGATTAGAATTTTTGCTGCTTTTTGTTTGTTTTTCTATAGGTTTGTTCAAAGGAGGTAGAATTCCAGCTTTTAGTTCTCTTAGGTACTCTCATTCCTCACTCCCTTTATTTTATCATTGCTCTCATGTTTTGCTCATTGCATATCTTTACATTGAGGACAATGCAAGATTTGGTTGGGGGTGTGGGATTACTAGGATGAATCTAGTGTTTTGTAAAATCTCGAGCAATATGAGGAACATTTTTCAAATTTTTCTATAAATTCAATACTCATTTGGAAAACTTTGTTGCTATACATTTAGGATGGTGTAAGCATAAGAAAAAGTGACACAAAGTGATAATGTTGGATACCTTGAACTATCTCTAAGATAATGGTTTCTATGTGAGTTCCCCTATTCTTATGATTGATAAAACATTGAATACTTTTACACGATTCTCATGCTTTGAAAGGATTATGTAGAATTATGGATTAGCTAGGTTTGGATTTGAGGTGTTGAGGAACTAAGCTGGGGTACTTTGTCCATCCTTGTCCATGGGAAAAGAACAAAAGATATGGATTTCTAAAAATCCTATCTAATGTGTATGAAAAGGAAAATAAGGATGAAAACATGGGAATGATTGAACATATGGTGGAAAATTCTGAAAAGGGCTACCTATTACCAACCAGGGGATGGTCTACCCGTAACTAAAGCCGAAAATGAGAAGTAGTGTGAAAGCCGTTGGAAGGACGATAAGGCAAATTCCTATCATAGGCTTGTTGTTGATCTGTACACCTTTAGATCTCTAATCTAGCTGATTCATTAAGAAACTAACCTCGAAAATTCATGAGATGAACATTCACTATGACACTAGGTTAAATTTGTTTGGATTCTTCTATTTATAAATCAATCAGCGAGAATTCTATGAGAACACTTGTTATGTTTTAAGAAGGTTAAGGTCTCAACTTCTATCACTACGTTTTTTCGATTTTTGCGCTTACACATCCTGGAGTGTATAGAAGGATAGTTTCTGAAGGAAAGGATTTTGAAGAATGGAACTTGTTTCACGCATGTTTTGCTTGGGACTAGCAAAATGCTGGTTGGAGGGTGTGTTGAGCTCTTAAATACGTATATTCTAACCCCATTATATCACTAATTATGCATGATTCACATGTTTAAAAGACTATTCTAATCATGTTTTGTGATTGTAGGAACAAGAAGGGGACTTAATCAATTCAATGCTTAAAAGGTCACTCTGTACACATTGAAGATCAAAAGACCAAGTACCAAAGGGTGGAAGAAAAAAGCAAGGGAGAAAGAGAAGGAAATAAGGAAAAAGTGCAGAAGATTGCACTGTAGACCGGTCGTCTAACCGGTCGACCATAGCCCAGGACTGGTCGTTCGACCGGTCCGAACACTTAACAGGAAGATCTCTGCTGCCAGACCTTGCTGGACCAATCACAACAGGTCGTCCACTACTCAGACCGGTTGTCAGACCAATCGATTAATTTAAAAGCTAGGATGAATTTTCTGAAAACTCACTGGACTGCTTTTGGCCTTTTAAGACCGGTCGACCATGGGCTCGGACTGGTCGCCCGACTGGTCGTTTGCGTAACAAAGCCTGTGTTATAAGTTCCGAAATTTTCTATGCAAAATGCTATTTTTTGCATTTTATCAAATATTCTGCACGAATTGGAGGCTGAGATCTATAAAAGGGCTCATCTACCTTGTTCCTAAGGTATCCGAGAAGAGATCTATTATGGTGGGAGGTAGCGAAAGACGGATTCAGAGTTCTACAACTCCTAGTTTGTTTGTTTTAATTTTTATGCTTTCCTCAGTTGATTTCTAAGATGTTTTAATTCATTTACATTGGTTTCAAGTTGGATTTTTATTGAAGAACAATGGTTTTTGAAGTTTGAATAAAGTTCTAAGTACTCTTTCTTAATCTTATGATGGCTCATGGATGTTTAGAAGAATTACTTTAATTCTTAATTGTTTTGAATGGGTCTAGACCTATACGATCCGAGGAATTAGATTCAAGACATTCTAGACTTGGATTCTCATGTAGGGAACTTCATACCAAAGTTTCACTTTTCTGGAATTTCTGAATTATGGGTGATTGTTTATGTGATTTGAATGAAGTTCAAATCATGATATAGTTATGCTTTGTGACAGAATTTAATGAGTATCATAGCTGTGATCTTAACCTTTTAGAACTAGGATTGACCTATGCAATTGAGTGTGCTCAAATCCTAACTTGAATTGAGGGAATCATGTATATGAATCGCACCTATGACAGATTGTTTGTTATAATCGCTATATCATCCAGCTAGATAGAATTTGATTTCGATTATAGTTGTGTAATTGTTGAACTTCCATTTTATACATTTTCTAGCCCATTACATCACATTACATGCATGGTTTGCATGCTTAAAAGACCCATCTAATGCTTTTTTGTATATGTAGGAATAAAAGAGAGAAGTCATGAATTTGTGGCTAAATGGGTCCTTTGGAACTACATTGAAGACATTGAAAAGAAGCCTTGAAGAATCACGTCAGAAAGACCTAGATTGGCCAAAAGAAAAGACATTTCAACATGCATATCAGAAGGCCACCGAGTGCCCGCCCATGTTTTGGTCGGGCGCCCGAAATTGGGTGGAAATATGTTGAAATTGCTGAATGGTTCTGGACCTGACCGGGCGCCCGGTCACCATCTGATCGGGCGCCCAATATTCAAAAGGGATTTCATCAAAAAGATGCTGACCAAATTCAAGCACGGTCGGGCACCCGACCACTACTTGACCAGGCGCCCGACCAGCGTCCAACTGCCGATATAAGTGCATAAGTTTTTACGCAATCTGAGGCGGTTCGTGGTTTTTCCTATAAAAGGACACCTTGGCATCCTTGTTAAGGTATCCTAGAAGAGTTCTAAGTTCGTGGGGAGTAAGGGAGATCATCGTGGAGCGACCGCAACTCCTCCAATTAGGGTTTTTTTTCTAGTTTTTCATGTTTTTGTGTAGTTTTTCTTTGAATTCTAGTTGAAGCATGATAATGCTCGGCTAGAACCTCTTAGCTAAGGCTAAGAGGTGAAGCTTGTGGGTAGTTATCATGTTGAATTCGTTCTAATTCAAGTACTTCGCTTAAAGTTTTGATTTTTAAATTCTAGTTTTAATAAAAGTAGTATTTTGGATGTTTTATGAGAGTTCATGTGGTTCGGACATGAGTTCCTTATAATTCTCTGAGATTATTGTGTTTAGATTGATTAGATTCAAATTGTAGTAACCCTAGAGCGCACCATAGTCCATTGGCATGGTCGTTACTTCGAAGGCAATATATTCGACTTCTACGTGCCTCATTAGAACCAGAACCTTAGTCTTCAACTTGAGTAGAGATTGTTTGTGTTTGAATGCCATATCTTCCAACTAGAAGAGAGATAGAACTTTAATTCCATTTGTGTTATGCTTGGATGAATGAATTCACATGAGAGCTATCACAAGTGGATCCTCGAAAGCCTTAGTTCCATTTAATTACAGATTTTTACAATTACTGTTTTAAGTTAGTTTATAAACTTGAAATCCTTAATTCATTGAATTTGAAGTTACTGGAACAATTTGAATTGGTTTACCTATTTCCCTGTGGATTGACCTCGGTCTTACCGAAAATTATTATTACATCGTAGCCTTGCATTTGAGGCGAGCAAAAAAGTTTTTGGCGTCGTTTCCGGGGAAGCTAGGTTAAACGGTTCTAAATTGTTTTGGTGGCTATAGAGTAGAAGTAGTTAGGTTTTATTGTTTTCTTAGGATTAATTTTTCTGAATTATAGAACTAACAAAGTTTGTTTTGTTTTGTAGGAAGTTCTTCTGGTTCAAGCAAATCGGGTACTATCCTTCCAACTTGAACTCTTTTAGTTTTCAATTTTTATTTCAAATTTTAGGATTTAGATTTAGTTTAGATTTTGTATTCTGTGGTTTATGTCTCGTTGGGAACGTGACCACAACAATCGTCTCCAATCCGAAGGTGGTTTAGTTGGACCACTCAGACAAGTCCAAAAATCTGTAGAACATTGTGAAAATTTGGGAAGTATGGATCAAATCCCCCCCCCCCCCCCCCCCCCCCCGACTCCAACCACAAACACAAATCAAGAGGGAGTAGGAGAGAATGACGAACACAATGCTCCTCTAATGAGATCTTTATGGGGACTACCTAATACTGGCCCATGCAACTACACGCTCGTGCTTGGTCTTACCACCAACCGAGGGAAACATCAATATAAAGCCGGGTGTAATTCAACTCATACCAAGGTTCCATGGGCTAGACTCCGAGAGTCCATACTTACATTTAAAGGAATTTGAAGAGGTGGTGGCTACTTTACAATATGTGAATGTCTCAGAAGATGCCATCAAACTTAAACTCTTTCCCTTTTCATTGAAAGAAAGAGCCAAGAGTTGGCTCCACTCTCTTAGACCACACTCGATAGGGTCATGGAATGAGATGACTCAAGAATTCTTGAAAAAGTTCTTCCCGGCTCATAAAACAAACACCATTCGAAGAGCCATAATGAACTTTTCAGTTAAAGAGAATGAATCATTCTTCCAATGTTGGGAAATGTTTAAGGACCTCCTACTGGCTTGCCCACATCACGGCTATGAAAGTTGGTGAATCATAAACTTCTTCAATGATAGATATGCCCCAATTTGTAGAGATGATGTGCAACGGCGAGTTTATGAGCAAAAATCCAGATGAAGCTTGGAGTTATTTGGATATGTTGGCCGAGAATGCCCAATCATGGGATACCTCATACAAATCTAATGACCTCAAGCCTCCTCAAGAAAAAGAAAAAGGAGGGATTTATATCCTTAAGGAGGAAGATGATGTGAATGCAAGGCTAGGCAGCCTCACAAGGAAGATCGAGGCCATGGAACTTAGTAAGAGTGCAGTTTCAAAGTCCAATGAAGCTATTGAAAACACGTGTGGGATTTGATTCACTAATATACATGCTACGCAAGATTGCCCTACAACTCCTACATTTCAAGAGGTGTTACAAGAACATGCAAATGCCACATATGGTTATCAACGGCCTTTTAATGGCCCGTGGGTAACACGTATAACTCTACTTGGAAGAACCACCCAAATTTCAGTTGGAAGAATACTCCCACGGGCAATCCTAACAACTCTTAAGGAGGGCCACCCATGCAAAACATGGCCCCACCTCAATTCTCAATGGAGGATACTTTAAAGGCATTTATGCAAGAGTAAACTCAAATCAATCAATCAAATCAGCAAATGTTCCAAGAGCTTAAAGTCTCAGTTGATGAGATTAAGAGACGCTTGAATGCTAAGGAAGTGACCTTTCCGGCCCAACCTCAGCCTAATCCAAAGCAAGTACATGAAGTAAGCATCCCTAATCTTTCCAATCAACATATGGAGCAAGCCAAATCCGTCACCACTCTTAGAAGTGGTAAGAAAATTGACAAATCTATTCCGGTGAAGGCCAAAATTCTGAGGATGAGGACGGATCTAACTTAGCCCCATAAGAAACGAAACGCTTTTACAAGCCCGTAGCACCATTCCCTTCGATATTGGTTGCTCCAAAATCTCTCCCAAACTCTCATGATATTTTAGAGATTTTCAGACAAGTCAAGATCAACATTCCATTGTTTGATGCCATAAAATAAATCCCCTCTTATGCCAAGTTTATAAAGGATCTCTGCACAACTAAACACAAATATAATGTGCAACAGAAGGCCTTTTTGAATGAGTAAGTGAGTGTTATTCTCACTCAAAAGACCCCCCCAAAATTCAAGGATCCCGGTAGTCCTACAATTTCCTGCATCATTGGTGACTATCGGATTGAGCGTGCATTGCTAGACTTGAAGGCAAGCGTAAACTTGATCCCGTACTTTCGTATATGAGCAATTGGGTCTTGGTGAATTAAAACCCACCAAAACCACATTGCAGCTCGTTGATAGATCCATCCGTATACCGAGAGGGATAGTTGAGGATGTTCTAGTCCAAGTTGACAAATTCTACTACCCAGTGGATTTTATCGTCTTGGACACACAATCGATTATAGATGCGAGCACTTAAATACCGGTAATTTTAAGCCCCACGTTCCTTGCTACATCAAAAGCAATCATAAATTACCGGAACGGGGTGATGCAATTATCTTTTGGAAACATGACATTAGAGGTGAATGTGTTTCACATGGGCAAAAGGCATAGGGATGTTGATGGACGGAGGTATTACAAGGATTTGCTTCGAGTGGTTAAGATTGGGATTTAGGTGGCTTGAGAGGCTTGAACCAAGGTCAGGCCAAGCTAGACCAAGGCTAGACTCTTCGCATTCGGGCTCTCCTTTGTGGAGGAATGGACTAAAGGGGGTGGAGATGGACTCGGAGCTCTCAGGCTAAAGAGGTGAGAAGTGGATGTTAAAAACGAAAGAGGGATGGGGTATTTATAGCTGCGAAGGATGACAACTTTAGTAAATACGGACTCCTCGCTTCATAGTCGGAGCGTACGGCCTCCGAACTTGAAGCAAAAAAGCTACAGGTCCGAGGTTCGGAGTTGCTCCGAAGCTGTGGCTTGGAACTAGGTGAGTTGACTAGGTTTAAAAGATGAACTGACAAGGTGAGTCGATTGGGTGGGAAGGCTGGTCTGACCCAGTGAGTTGACTCGGTGATTTGACTTAGCTGGTTGACTCACCAAGTAGAATTTTTTAGGATTTTTGGACTGGTTTTTCTTATGGGGTGTTTTTCGGGCTGATGTATAGGGGTGAGTTAACTGGGTTCAGACTTGAGTTGGGCTATGGATTGGGGCTTGCAAGGGTGAGTTTGACTGAGTTTGGATTTAGGGTTTGTGGATATGGACATCCATCTGTTCAACCATCTCAACCAGCTTTGTAGTCGAAGGTGGGGTGTCTACACAGTGCGATCGCATTTCGTTTCACTTGGCGCCAGTTGATTTTCGAGCCAACAGGGCACTTCATAGGACTGAAAATGACTTAGTAGACCTGTTTACTGCTCAATTAGGGTATTCAAATATTCTGAGGGTAAATAACCCCTTTGCAATGCATTATTATGATGTGTTATGTTAGAGAAAAGATAAGTCTACTCCTCGGTGTCGATCAAATTTTGCCCGATTCTTTTTTATTTCGGCCATTTTGATTTCGGCCATTTCCCACTCTTTTAGAGGGATTTTCAGGTTTGCAATTTTGGCTAAGTGTTGGTCATTTTTATTAAATTGCTGATTTGGCCCACTTAACATTGACCGTTGGAAGATCTGATCCGGGGGATGGATAGACATCGGCGATATGTCTAGGATCATCGGTACGATCGACAGGCAGGCTAGATCGAAAGCGGGCCACACCATGGAAGATCCTGGGTGTCAACCAGTGTCCAGGGGCATTTGGGAGTAGGAGTGGGCGCATGTGCCCTGAGGTGGGCGCATGTGACCCCTCCTTAGGCGCATGTGCAAGAGAGAATGAAGAGAGAGAAGGATAGGACTTCTTTTGGGCGCATGTAGTAGAGTACATGCGCCTGCCCCCTAGTGGTGAGTGCGTGTACTCTAAGTACTTGGTATTTTTCAAGTCTTCTCCAAACCAAGTAAAAAGAAATGGCCTTGGGCGCATGTTGCAAAAGTGGGAGAGAGAGGGAGAGAAGAGAGAGAGGATCTCCCTTCTGGGCGCATGTTGCTATAGCACATGTGCCTGGAACAACTTAGTGGGCGTATGTGGCTTTGCCACTTGGAGGATTTTCATTTTTTTTAGGCTAAAAAAGGATTGGACGCATGTTGCTCTCCGGCTCCGAAGAGATGAGCACATGTAACCCTTTTCGGGGAGGGATTCCGGTAAGGGGTTTCTGCAAGGGATTTCGACGAGGATTCTACCTCTTGTAGTGCTCGCGTCCTCTCGAAAAATGAAGAAGTTCATCTCTCATCAGGTGAATGGTATTTATAGCAGGTTAATCGGGTCCTAGGTCCACCAAAAATGAAAAGTTGCTGAGCGCATGTATTAGGAGGGGGATCATGCGCATGTCATATGGAGATGGGCGCATGTGGCCTGGTGTGGGCCCATGTGCCTCCCGTGGTGGGCGCATGTGGCCACACTAAGTTATTTTGAATTTTTAAATATTTGAAAGAGGGAGAGATGTGCTCCCATGTGAATGTTGTATGGGCATGGGCTCATGTCTCCTCATAGCATGTGCATGTCCCCTTAGTGGTGTACGCATGTCCCAACACTTAGAATATTTTCCAAATTGCAGGCTCCAACTATCCAGAGGACAAGTACCTTTTCAGAGACCGAAGTCACTGACACCAGAGCACTTTAAGCCTCTCATCAGGCTATGAAACGAACAAGGTGGGGTACGGATGATCAAATGCTGTGAATTTTGGTAGTTCCTTCCCACTTTAGACCCTCCTGATCGCTCCAAATAGAGGTAAAATGTACTTCGGTGTGCGCAGGTAAAAATATACATTGTACGACATTCAAATTTGGGAGTTAAGGGTTTTTGAGCATTTCGAATCATTTGGCGTCAATACGCATGTCCAGTTCCACTCTAAAATAGCATTTATAGGCTTCCGGGCCCCTACAGTCGGATCTAAACAGGGGTAAAATGCACTTCGGTGCGCGCAGGTAAAGATATATGCCGCATGACTTTTAAACTTGCTAGTTAAGGTTTTTCAGACATTTCGGATCATTTGGCGGCAATACACATGTCCAATTTTGCTCCAAAATGTCATTTGTAGTTTTGGTCATGACTGCGCAGGTTAGAGTTGCGCTGGCATCCGATCACATTTTTCAAATGATTTTCGATCTTAGAATCGATCTGAATCATCGTAGATGGACCGTTGTACATTGTTTTATCATGGGTGAGATTTTGAACCCCAACACACGTCTTCTGGTGTTGGAAAGTGATAATGATGACAATCAGTTAATTAGTGAAGAGGACCTGATGACGACCAAGCCAGCGAATGAAATATTAGATCATGTCGGCGTGAGAGAGCAGGTCAAGCGGATTGGAGAGGATAACCTGCAAGGGACTGAAAGTACGTCGGTAGTCTAACATGACACCTTCGTATGCGCGGAAGCTTAAATAGCAACTAGAATTGTGACTAAGTCCTATTGGGGAGGGGATTAGGACCTTTTGAAATTCTTTTTGCTTACTTACACAATTTAACAAATTAAACTAAGTAAGCAAGAACACTTCGGCTTCCCAGCCTAAGTGGGTCCAATCACAAGACTAGCATATGGTTAAGTAATAAACAACCTATTCTAAGCATGCATAGGTAAACAAATGATTTAACTAATCAAGCTCCTAACCTATGCAACCTATGTAGACTTATGAGAATGGATTAGTGAGCTCAAGTCTACAAAATTACTGAAAGTACATCTTGTGTGTGGATGTGCCTATCTAGTGCCTAGCATACATTCCTATCAAGCATTCATAATTAAACAATTAAACATTCAATGCTAAGATAACAATGTGCTCAATTCAATCACAAACACAAGCATGTATAGTGGTTCGACTTTGGGTCTACTCCACTCCTGATTCATGTACACAACTCCTTTGAGCACACCGGCATTCACTATCAAAGGTTTTAAATGAGGTTCACCTCTCAACCTTTACACGGAGGTTTTACCAGTTCACCTCTCAACCATAACCGGAGTTTTGGACAAAGGGCTAACTCTCAACCCAAACGGAATTTTGAACATAGGCTAACTCTCAACCCGACGCATGTTCACTCCCATGTTGGAGGCTCCCCCTTAGAGACTTTGTTTAGGCCCAGCTAACGGGCTAAGGAGTGCCAAACAACCCCTAGTCTTTAGGCTGACAAACAAGCCAAGGAACGGCCAACGTCCCTAGTTCGAGTTTGACAAACAAACTCTACACTCAACTCCCAAAGGGAATTGAGTGGATGGACTCTCAATAAAGACAACCTTACTTGTCGGATGAGCCCCTTGTTCAGCGCCGATTCGGGTTGCTTGATCTCCGCTCTCCCGTGCTTCAATCAGCTTCCCTTGCTCCCACGATCGTGTTGCCGTTGCGTCGCCAATGCCTCAGCTACACTCGATCAATCACCTTGCTTGTGATGCCTTTGAGATGCCCAGGGTGATAGGAGGGTAGGTTTACGAACTCTACAACAAATAGAAATGGGTTGCCTAGAGTTGCTCACCTACAACGATCTCATCTTAGAGATTTGGATAAGGATATGCCTATCAAGGAAGATCTAAACTCTAGAGATCAAGAGGGGATGAAGGTCATCTTCTTCATGAGCTTGGAATGCTCCAATTTTGTGTTAAAGCACAAGGAATATGCCTTACATAGGTTGGGAATGAGCCTCAAATGGTCTCCAACAATGGTGGCCTCACTCCTCTCAAAATCCCTCTGCTTGCCCCTCAAAATGAGCCAAGCCCCTTTATAAAAGGTGTTCAAACGGACAAAAAAAGAGTAGAAAACGGCTCCTTCCGACCTGTCCCGACCGGTCCCAACCGGTCGGCCAAATGCCAGAGAGGACAGTGAGTGCACTGCCTAGAGGGGGGTCAGTCCGACCGGTCTTGACCGGTCGGACCAGCCCTGCCGACCAGTCAAGACCGGTTGGTCCTTAGCCTGCACACTACAACAAGCTTGTTGTATGGACTGGAGGGTAGTCCGACTGGTCTTGACCGGTCGGTCCTGTCCAGCCAACCGGCCGTGAACGGTAGGACAGGCCTTGGTTCAGCCTATCTGATTGCTGACCCATCTCTTTCACACCCCACTCACATTGGCCAAGGTATGGATGATCTTTTGGGACATCTAGGGCCAATCTATGATGACTAAAGATTTCCTAATATGGTCAAGGTCATCAAGGAGGTTAAGGGTTAGGTTTTGGTGAAGGTTAAGGCACACCAAGGCATCACTTTTACTGGTTTCTTCTTCCTTGATGCAGCAAGGCCACTTGAGTCTTCGGTCTTCATCTTCATTGAGCTCAACCGACACTAGACTCACAGACCTAAGTGATTGACAAACAAGGTGCACTAGTATGCCATGAAAAGTGCACTAACAATCTCCCCCTTTGTCAATTACTTACAAAAACCTAACCTACCAAAACAAATACATGAACAAGAGATTACATTGATAATGAATTAAATACAGGACTCTTGACATGCCTAAGTAAGCAACTCCTCTTTAGTTTGCTCCCCCATAACCTGTCAATCCCTACATCACAAAACATAGCAAACTAGTTTTGGTGGGACTTGATCTTTCTCCCCCTTTTTGTCAGTAATTGACAAACTATTCTCTTCCCCTTAATGATATATCAATAAGGTTAGGGTAAGAGTAGATAGTATGTCGTAGTTATAGCTATAAGCATAGCTAACAAGGAGAGTATAGGGTGTATGAACTTTAAAACATGGAGCATGCTAAGGAACATGATTAACATGAAAATGTAACTATCTAAGCATAGTTAATCATGCATAATTGGTAAAAGATATACATTTGCAATAAAAGCACAAATGGCTTATAGCCCAATCAACCAACCTCCCTTAATGGTATATTAAGACCAATACTAAGCCAAGATTAGCATACAATAAAGCATATAATTCAGCAAGATTAGCTAATCTAAGCATGGTGATGGTCTAGCAAGCAAATATATAATTTAAAAGCAAGCCTAAACTACTAAATTTGGGCTCATGAGGCTTGAATCCTCTGATTTGCCCATACACACAGAAATGAGGTTGAAATCCTCAGATTTTCCTATGAAAGCATTTCTAGCTACCCTCACTAACTATCTTTAGTTTGATTAGCCTAGGGGTAACTAATTTCCATAACACCCTCATAAAATGAAGCATGAGGTGAGGGGTTAGGAACTCCTTCTCCTAGAAGGGATAGCGGTCGGGATCCTCTCTTAGATTAGGGGGAAGAGAGGTAATGGTGAAAGTCGTGAGAGTTGGATCAATATTTTGGCTCCCATCACTATTGGAGTCACCAAATTTGAATTCGGACTCCTCCGTTTCATCCCAAGTGGCAGCCATTGCCTTTTTTACCTTTCGGTTTAGGCCCATTTAGACATTCCGGGGCAATATGGCCACAATGACAGCAACCGTAACAACGGATGGATGAAGGTTTAGATGATTTTCCTTTATGTTTTTCACCCTTTTTGTCCTTCTTGTCACAGCTACTCCCTCTATCAAATTTGAGGAATCTCTTGAATTTTTTGTTCAACTTTTCTTCTTCATCATCCTCATCATCACTATCTTCCTCTCACTCACTCTTAATTTTCTTATGTTTGTGAGAAGACTTAAGAGCGATGCTTTTTTTTTCTTTCTAGAAGAAGCCTTAAAGTGTAGTTCATGAGTTTGTAGGGAACCTATGAGGTCTTCTACTTTCATGTTATCTATGTCTCTACACTCCTCTAAGGCTACTTATTACCTTGGTGTCAAATCTTTCCGGGAAGGACCAAGTATTTTCTACAAATCCTTCCTTCCATGACCCGATCACCCAAGACAAACATGAAGTTGCAAATATCAGACAATTTAGTATAAAACTCCATGAAGGTTTCAGTCTTCCATCCTAATGTTTTCAAATTTGGTGGTTAAAAGTTGAAGCTTCGAGCGTCTTACTGTGCTAGTTCCCTCGTGGGTAAACTTAAGTATATCCCACGCTTCTTTTGCAGTTGCGCATTTGAGAATGTGCTGAAATTCATCCGGAAAAACCGCACAGCAAATCGCATTGAGAGCTTTAGCATTTGCCATGTATTGAGCTCTCTCTCTGTCATCCCATTTGCACATCTTTGGGAATGACAACATATTTCCCATCAACCTCCAATTGCTCGGTGGGCAAGGTATATCCATTTTGTGTGCTTAGCCACACCGGATGGTCCACGGATTGGAGAAAAATCCTCATTCTAGCCTTCCAATAGGCGTAGTTGGACCCGTCAAAGAATGGTGGACGGTTGGTGGTACTCCCATCTCGATTAGACATTATGCTAGTGCTTTGGTACTGGATCTTACTTTAGACGGTTAAGTCCTTGAAGAGCAACCCGCTCTGATACCAATTGAAAGTACGTTGGTAGTCTAACACGACACCTTCGTATGCGCGGAAGCTTAAATAGCAACTAGAATTATGGTTAAGTCTTATTGGGGGGGGGGGGATTATGACCTTTTGAAATTCTTTTCGCTTACTTACACAATTTAACAAATTAAACTAAGTCAGCAAGAACACTTCGGCTTCCTAGCCTAAGTGGGTCCAATCACAAGACTAGCATATGGTTAAGCAATAAACAACCTATTCTAAGCATGCATTGGTAAACAAATGATTTAACTAATCAAGCTCCTAACCTATGCAACCTATGTAGACTTATGAGAATGGATTAATGAGCTCAAGTCTACAAAATTAGTGAAAGTACATCTTGTGTGTGGATGTGCCTATCTAGTGCCTAGCATACATTCCTATCAAGCATTCATAATTAAACAATTAAACATTCAATGTTAAGATAAGAATGTGCTCAATTCAATCACAAACACAAGAATGTATAGTGGTTTGACTTTGGGTCCACTCCACTCCCGGTTCATGTACTCAACTCCTTTGAGCACACCGGCATTCACTATCGAAGGTTTTAAATGAGGTTCACCTCTCAACCTTTACACGGAGGTTTTACCGGTTCACCTCTCAACCATAACCGGAGTTTTGGACAAAGGGCTAATTCTCAACCCAAACTCCATAGGCTAACTCTCAACCCGATGCACATTCACTCCTGTGTCGGAGGCTCCCCCTTGGAGACTTTGTTTAGGCCCGGCTAACGAGCTAAGGAGTACCAAACAATCCCTAGTCTTTAGGCCGACAAACAGGCCAAGGAACGGCCAACGTCCCTAGTTCGAGTTTGACAAACAAACTCTACACTCAACTCCCAAAGGGAATTGAGTGGATGGACTCTCAATAAAGACAACCTTACTTGTCGGATGAGCCCCTTGTTCAGCGCTGGTTCGGGTTGCTTGATCTCCGCTCTCCCGTGCTTCAATCAGCTTTCCTTGCTCCCACGATCGTGTTGGCGTTGCGTCACCAATGCCTCAACTACACTCGATCAATCACCTTGCTTGTGATGCCTTTAAGATGCCCAAGGTGATAGGAGGGTAGGTTTGAGAACTCTACAACTAATGGAAATGGGTTGCCTAGAGTTGCTTACCTATAACAATCTCATCTTAGAGATTTGGATAAGGATATGCCTTTCAAGAAAGATTCAAACTCTAGAGATCAAGAGGGGATGAAGGTCATCTTCTTCATGAGCTTGGAATGCTCCAATCTTATGTTAAAGTACAAGAAAGATGCCTTGCACAGGTTGGGAATGAGCCTCAAATGATCTCCAACAATGGTGGCTTCACTCCTCTCAAAATCCCTCTGCTTGCCCCTTAAAATGAGCCAAGCCCCTTTATAAAAGGTGTTCAAACGGACAAAAAACGGGCAGAAAACGATTCCTTCCGACCTTTTCCGACCGGTCGGCCAAAGGCCAAAGAGGATAGTGAGTGCACTGCCTAGAGGGGAGGTCTGTCTGACCGGTCTTGATCGGTCGGACCAGCCTTACCGACCGGTCAAGACCGGTTGGTCCTTAGCCTGCACACTACAGCAAGCTTGTTGTGTGGACTGGAGGGTAGTCCGATTGGTCTTGACTGGTTGGTCCAATCCAGCCGACCGACTGTGACCGGTCGGACAGGCCTGGGTTTAGCCTATTTGATTGCTTACCCATCTCTTTCACAGCCCACTCACATTGGCCAAGGTATGGATGATCTTTTGGGACATCTAAGGCCAATCTATGATGGCTAAAGGTTTCCTAATATGGTCAAGGTCATCAAGGAGGTTAAGGGTTAGGTTTTGGTCAAGGTTAAGGCACACCAAGGCATCACTTTTACCTGTTTCTTCTTCCTTGATGCAGCAAGGCCACTTGAGTCTTCGGTCTTCGTCTTCATTAAGCTCAACCGACACTAAACTCATAGACCTAAGTGATTGACAAACAAGGTGCACTAGTATGCCATGAAAAAGTGCACTAATTGGGACCACTATGTTAGTGAATGACACAACTGTGTTTGTGGGCCCAGGTGCTTCTAGTGTTGAGGACATGGCGGAGTCACCGGCTCCAACTAAAGTGATCGATACTGGTAGCGATACTACTGAACGCTATTAACTAAGATTACTAAGCCATTCGTTTGCATGACAATATTATACACTATGGATTCCTCAGAACCTATCGTTGAATCATCTTCTGGTATAGCTCTTTCATAACTTCTTGGTGTATTCTTTTTCTGTACTTATCATTTTATTTCATACTCGCTTTGTTTCTTTTGTCGCAGTTATTGCCAGTTCTGATTCTACTGCTCATGGATCATTTGACATTCCTTGTTTCAATCGTTTAGACTATTTTAGGCAAAGCATACTGAGAGGTCTACTGTCTAGTATCTCAAAAGTGTTAGCTAAGCCGTACGAGCGGCATACATTGGGAGCTGGAGTGAAAGCATTGGAAGCTTGAGCAGGGGTAACTGGGCCTGATGTGTCCAAAATGTGCCGCATTTCTTCTTTCGAGGATTTTTTTTATGCAGGTTTCTATGGCTGAACGGATTGAACCTGACCCTATGGCTGAAGAGAAACGGCGAGCGCTGTCTTCTTTGCAGCTTATCGCAGAGCAACGAGAACACTCGATAGTGGGTGCTGGAACGAATTTGGTGGATAGTGAGACTCAACATCTCGGGTGTATTAATCGTCTTGCTGATGTCAAATCCGAGATCATACGGTTGTAGACGGAAGAAGCGGCCATAGATCTTGAGGTTGCTCGTCTCGACCTTGTGGTTAATCAGAACCGTATTGAGGTCTCACGGCTCGAGAGTCAAGGAGAGGTGGTGCGAGGCAAATGGCAGATTTAAAAACTGAACTTCGTGACATCTCGGTTCTTGCGCTGGTACTAGCAGAGGCAAAGGCTACCATGGAAGCAACATGGAAAGACGTGACGCAGTTCATAGCAGGGTGCCTGGGGAAATTGTAATTTCGTTCTTTTGCTCTTTACAATCATTATCAGACAAAAGCGACGTTAGGAATTTATTTTGAATGCTTAACTGATACTTGTATCTGATGTAATCGTCATTAGGACTATTAATTGTGTGCTTCATGATTCAAAGTAACGACAATGATTTTTTTGCTAAACTACCTCTTGGTGTTGTGCATCTAGGACTAGCATGTATAAGATGATGCATTCTGTATGAGTTTAATGGTTGCTGAGAATATTAAAGCATAAATGGAAAAATACATAAAATAGTACTTCCCTTTTACTTAACCTACACACCCTTACGTTGTTGCTTTCAAAAGATATCCATGTCATAAATCTAAAATTTTCATCCAGCTCTTTGTTGTCAGTTTTATCTATCGTCCTTCCTGGCCTGTCCCCAGTCATTTCTTTCTATAGACTTGAGTTTCTCATCATATATTGGGGCTAGCCCCCAGTCGTCTTCTTCTATAAAATTGAGTTTCTCATCATATATTGCGGCTTGCCCCCAGTTGTCTTCTTCTATAAACTTAAGTTTCTCACCATATATTGGGCTTGCCCCAATGTATTCGGCTCGTCACTTCATAAGACCGCCTCCTCCTGATGGAAGGTGTTAACGTCAGATTTTGTAACTGGATTCTTCGGACGTTCACCTTCTCTCCAACAGATACTTCCTCCGCCGGACCTGAAAGAAGACAGAAAGCAACTAAGGGTGGCTGGTGTCCAGCCGTTAGCCCTCCGATGCTTAAGTCAGGCCGAAGCAAGAAGAAGAATAACCAGGCAAAAGCAGGCCCGAGATTGAATATTGTGTACCTTTCTTTTAATGGAGTCATCTCTTTATATAGATCTGAAGCGATCCAATCTGTTACGTAAGATATCGAGATCCCGCTGATGTCAGTGTACGATACCGAAATCCCGCTGATTTCGTGGGACAAGATCCTTATCCTTAGAGGCAAGATCTAACCCAATGACTTCTTCCGACAATCACGTTTCTTGATAGCAATCCCTTGAGATTCGGAACCACACGAGAAGATAAGCCCAAAATCGACTTATACAGGCTGCTGATAGGCGTGGTAGTAGCGCTAACTGCTCATGTAGAGATGGAAACCGTAGTTGGAGTCATAACCGGTGACAAGGAAGGAGACGCCGAAGGAGCGGAGACCACCGAACTGGGTGTAGCCCTGCTTGGTGTCACAGAGGGATTGGACAAGCTGCTCGACGGGAATCGGGTGCTGGTACTATTATACGAAGATCGACCAAGTCAAAAGCAAAGACTCACGATTGCTCAGATGTCGAGAGCTACTCGTGTCAGGACTGCTCGCATTCAGGAGATGCGACTAGGCATGCGAGCTGAGCTGCTCGCACACAGGAGATGCGACCCTTTATCGCGAGCACGAGCTGAGCTGTTCGCACACAGGAGATGCGACCCTTTATCGCGAGCACGAGCTGAGCTGCTTGCACCCAGGAGATGCGACCCTTTATCGCGAGCACGAGCTGAGTTGCTCGCACACAGGAGATGCGACCCTTTATCGCGAGCACGAGCTGAGCTGCTCGCACACAGGAGATGCGACCCTTTATCGCGAGCACGAGCTGAGCTGCTCGCACACAGGAGTTGTGACCAGGAATGCGACCCCTTCTGACAAGCACGAGCTTGACTGCTCGTATGAAAGATGCGCGACCCCTCTCTTCTCACTCGACTATATTTGCTTACAACAGATGCCCCCCAAACCCTTGGTATTGAGGAACTATGCCAAGGGTTTGTTAGTGTAGACAGCTGGCTGCTGGGAGAGAATCGCGCATGATTCACTTAACGTGCTTCCGCATTTATGATGGCCAGCTTTACGCAGCTTTTTCTGCCGCCAGAAATGAGGCGTCGGGCGCCACATGTTTCCGTATTTAATGCCAGCGCCCGTTTGTCTGGCATGCCGGATGAGAAGCTGCCGCGTGTCCCTCAAATCAGCAGGGATGATTGCGTATAAATATCGAACTTAGCCGAAAATCCTCCATTTTCGAATTACATCTGCTGCGAAGTTTTTCTTTTTCTTCTTCTCTGTTTCCGGAGTAAAAAACCTCTTTACAGAGGTATTCCTTCTTTCTTTCTTCTTATTCACTTCTCCCACCTATTTTCCTTTATAATGGCAGAAATCTCTGACGAAGAGATTGTTCCTTTGGGAGATGAAACCCCGGATTCCTCCGAATCCAATAATGCCAGAGTACCGGCTGGGAGATACTCTGCCTCCGGTTACTCTTCCATCTTGACGGAGGAAAGACTCTCTAACCTTAGAGAGGTATATAGAGTCCCAGACTCTGTATCATTTAGATTACCGGGGAGAGGGGAGACAGCCGATGCACCACCACCAGGGTGTGTGGCCTTTTACGAATATTTTTTCAAAGTGGGTGTACGCCTTCCCCTCCACCCTTTCATACGAAACTTCCTCCGTCTCTATAAGATTGCCCCGGGCCAATTAATAGTAAATGGCTGGCGGGTGCTTCTGAGTGTTTTTATCCTCTGGAAGCAAGCGGGTAACGATGAGTTAACCGCGGAGGAGTTTTTAAGGTTATTCCAACCGAAGAAGGCGCTAGCTAGTGAGGGTTGGTACTACCTTTGCTTCTGGCACCGGAATAACTTTATCTTGGGGAATCCTTCTTCCAACTGCCCGGGATGGAGAAAAAGATGGTTTTATGTTTCCGGCAATTGGGAGTCCGAAATGGGCTCCGACCCAAAAGGTCACAACGTTAATCGCCATTTTGGCGAAGGTGGGTTTTGTTTTCGCCATCTGTCTGAAAAGAACAAAGCCTTTGCCCTACGATGATTAACATGCCTTCTTCTGTTTGTTTTTCTTTTGTAGGGATACCAACTGGTGTGAAGCCAAATCTGCGAGGAGGACTCAACGAGAAGCTCGTTAGAGTCTATAAACTCTCTGCGGCTACACGCCACGTAAACGCTGTTCTAGAGCCTCGTTGTCTCTGCGCGGCGGGGCTAATTTCTCCAGAAGAGATGACAAATGTTGGAGACAAGAGAGGAGCGCTGGGAGTGCTCCCTCGCTTAAAAGGTGCTGCCTCGAAAAGGCAGAAGAAGACTGCGGCCGGTCCTTCATCTGCTCCTGTCCCGACGGACGGACCTGGTCGCGGACCACAACCGCGCGTTGCTGAAAAAGGGGGGGCCGCCCCGACTTCCGTGCGACTACGACTCCTCCGGCTGCTGCGACTCCACCGCCAGGTGCTCGTGGCCAGCCAGTGATCGAAGTCGCTGACAATTCGCCGAAAGGCGATCGGAGGGAGGGAGGCCTCCCTCCAAAGGATGTAACATGCGAGCCTGCTGGTGCTTGCGAGTCTGCGACACCTTCCTTGGGTGCCGTGGGTGCTCGCGAGGCGGGCTCAAACGAGATGGTAGTGGCCCAACCTTCTGGGTCGGGGATCTTTGTTATTCCCCCACACTTGCATCCGATATGCAAGTTTATGTTTGATAACATCTCTCCCAACGCCTTCGGGAGTTTACCTGAGCCAAGCCCAGAGGCTCTCTCCACGGATATCGGAGTGAGGTTAGTTCAGGTAACAACCTTTTTCCTTTTTACCAATCTCTTCATGTTTTAATAGAATGACTAACAATCTAATCCTTCTTTCTTTATTTATATCAGAGCCTGGATCTCACGCTCCGTGTTAGGCGGGATGTCGAAGCCGCTCGCCGCAGCGTGGAGGATGCAGAGAAGAAGAAAAAGACAATGGAAACCGAGGTCCAAGGGCGGGACCGCTTGGTGAAGGCTCTGGAAGTTCAGATCGCCAAGCTGGACGAAGAGAAGAAGATTCTCCTCGTAAAAATCCAATCCCTGACTGAGCGCTTCCAGTCAGTGGACCTCCAACTCGCAAAGCTTCAAGAGCTCCATACTAAGAGCGAGAAGGAGAAGGAGATTTTCCGCAAGGATAAGATCCAGCTTGAAGAGTGGCTCAAGGACGCTCGGACCAAGCTCGCGGAGGCCCAGCAGCGACTTAATCAGCTGAAGGATGACTCCATCCATTGGGAAGAGGAGTGAGTGGCTCTTGTTCAGATGGTATCTGATGAGGGTCCTCGCGCAGTCCAGGAGTTCCGTACTTCTCAACTTTATGACGAGGAGCGATATGAAGCGTATATCACTGGTCGCGATTTTGCGGTCAGAGTTATGCAGCAGATTGCTCCGACTTTTAACGTTGAGGAGTTCGACAGAGTGGCTTTTGAGGTTGCAGCTAAAGAACGGGCTGCAACCGAGAACGAAGTCACTGGGGCAACAGATGTCACTCCTGCTCCTGAGGCCGGTCCCGAAGCTGAGAGCCGCGAGCCTGCGCAAGATGAGGATTGACCAACCTTGACCTCGGCACCTTCCTATGTCTTGTATATATATATATATATATTTTTTTACTTTTGAGAAGGAATTTGTAAACCTTTTGGTCACCATTTTAATGAACATTTTATTTCTTCAGTGTTGTGTATTCTCCTTGTATTTCATTTTTGCTTTGTGTTAATCTCATGTTGACTCATCAGAGATACGACCCCTTAATTCGAGCACGAGCTGCGCTGCTCGCAATTAGGTTGTACGACTGCGATCCCTTAATTCGAGCACGAGCTGCGCTACTCGCGATTAGGTTGTACGACTGCGATCCCTTAATTCGAGCACGAGCTGCGCTGCTCGCGATTAGGTTGTACGAGTGTCTAACTCATGAAAAAATGAATTAGACTCAATCCGGGGGTCGTGTGATCGTGTCCACGTTGAGATAGACTGATCTATCGATTGAGATTTTGATTCTACCAAGGGTAGAAGATTGGTCAAGAGAGCACGTATGCTCTCTTCGGGGCTATTTGAGTCCAAATAAATGGGGTAGCGACCAAAAGGTGGTTTTAGCCCTACCAAAGGTAGGCAATTGGTCAAGAGAATGGTATGCACTCTCTTCAGGGCTATTTAGATCCAAGTAAATGGAGTAGCGACCAAAAGATATCTTCAACTTTATTCATAAAATGTCGTTATGAACCACATCGAATCTACGGGAAGTATTGTAGCAAATACTCCACGTGCCACGGGCGACGCACGGGTCTGCCCTGCATGTCTTCAAGATAATAGGTACCGGGTCGCATAATCTTAATAACCCGATAAGGGCCTTCCCAATTTGGATCTAACGAACGAGCAGGGACTCCAAGTTTTTGCCTTAGGACCAAATCTCCGAGCTGGAAGGACCTAGGCCGAGCCTTAGCATCTCGATAGCGAGCAATACGTTGTTGATATGCGGCTGCTCGTAATTGGGAGGCGTTTCTTCGTTCTTCCAAGAAATCGAGGTGAAGTCGGAGGTTTTCCTGATTACCTGTGGGGTCATACTGTTCGATCCGATATGAGGGCACTTGAATTTCCACTGGAACTACCGCATCGACACCAAATGCTAAGGAAAAAGGGGTCTCACCCGTTGACGTAAGAGTTGTAGTCCTATACGCCCATAATACTTCTGGTAGAAGTTCTGGCCATTCACCTTTGCATTCACCAAGCTTGGTTTTTAAATGGTGCTTAATGATTTTGTTCACTGCCTCGACCTGCCCATTCGCCTGAGGATGATATGGAGAAGTGCGGAGATTACGTATCTTCCATTTTTCACAAAATTCATCAAAGGCTGCGTTGTCGAACTGCGTTCCGTTGTCGGTAATTATAGTGTGAGGGAGTCCGAAACGGCATATGATATTTCTCCATATGAACTTGGTAGTTTGTTTCTCAGTAATCTTGGCTAATGGTTCTGCCTCGGCCCATTTGGTGAAGTAATCAACCGCCACAATTGCGAACTTATTTTGTCCCTTCCCCATGGGCAAAGGTCCAATGATATCGACCCCCCACTAAGCGAAAGGCCAAGGGCTATCAACTGGAGTCATTCGCTCGGATGGTACATGAGGTATAGGTGAATAACGTTGGCACTTGTCACATTTTTTAGAAAGTTCAATTGCATCTGCTTTCATAGTGGGCCAATAATATCCTTGCTGCATCGCCTTATATGCTAGGGATCGCCCCCTGGGGTGATTACCACATGCCCCCTGGTGTACTTCGTCTAGAACACGAAGGGCTTCTTCTGGATGAAGACACCTTAAATAAGGCAAGGAAAAGCTCTTGCGCAACAATATTCCGTCTTGCAAGGTGTACCTGGCAGCTCGAAGCCGAATTTGTCTTGCAGCTTTCTTGTCGTCTGGTAGGTATCCGTCTCTGAGATAAAGGATGATGGGATCCATCCAGCATGGAGACGATTGTACCGATATTACTTGCTCAAGAGTCGATTGGTCGATACTTAGGTTCTGACGATGCTCGATGGGGATCGAATGTGCTAGCTCAGATTCTGGTGCAGAAGCGAGCTTAGCTAGGGAGTCGGCAAGTTGGTTCTGCTCGCGAGGAATATGAATTATTTCATAAGTCTTCAGTTTTGCGAGCAGGATGAGGACACGAGACTTGTATAAGGCCATCCTTTCTTCTTTGGCTTCGAATTCACCAAGAACTTGGTTGACAATGAGCTGGGAGTCGCTATGAATTAATAGATTTTGAATTGCAAGGACAATGGTCAGTTCGAGGCCAACGATCAGAGCCTCATATTTTGCTTCATTATTTGAGACGCGAGAATCGAAACGCAGAGCATATTGGAAATGCGACCCGTCGGGAGCCACTAAAATCAGGCCCGCTCCACTGCCAGTGGCCCGTGACGACCCGTCCACGAAGAGTGACCAAGGAGGCTGGTCGCTGGTCGTGGTATCATTATCGGAAGAGTATGTGAATTCGGCGATAAAGTCAGCCACGGCCTGGCCCTTGATGGCGGTCCTAGGACAGAATGAGATATCGTGTTCGCTGATCTCGACCGCCCATTTAGTTAAGCGTCCGGAAGCCTCAGGTTTTTGAAGAACTTGCCGTAGTGGATGATTTGTTGGTACTAGAATAGCGTGGGCTTGAAAGTATGGTCGCAGTTTTCGAGCTGCCGTGACTAAGGCCAGGGCCAGCTTTTCCATATCAGAATACCGAGTTTCTGCATCAATCATTGCTCGACTAACATAATAAACGGGCCTTTGCACTCCGGAATCTTCTCTTATTAAAGCGGCGCTAACGGCCGTAGTGGACACAGATAAATAAAGAATGAGTTGCTCGTGTGCTACAGGTTTAGATAAAATGGGGGGTGCGCTCATGTACTGCTTCAGTTGTTGAAAGGCTTCTTCACACTGTGGTGTCCATTTCCAATCAGACTTGGCCGTTGCACGAAGGAGTTTGAAGAAGGGTAAGCATTTGTCAGACGCTCGCGAGATGAATCTATTTAACGATGCGATGCGACCAGCCAGACGCTGAACGTCCTTCAGAGTAACGGGGGATTTCATCTCTATCAATGCTTTTATCTTTTCAGGATTTGCCTCAATTCCGCGCTGGCCAACCATGAACCCAAGAAATTTTCCCGCAGACACACCGAACGCACATTTTTCTAGGTTCAATTTCATTTGATATCTCCTCATTAGGTCGAAGGCTTCTCGAAGATCAGAAATATGATCATCTTCTACAGTGCTTTTCACGAGCATGTCATCAACATAAACTTCCATATTCCTACCAATTTGAGCAGCGAATATTTTGTTGACGAGACGTTGATAAGTGGCCCCTGCATTTTTAAGACCGAACGGCATTACCTGGTAGCAATATAGTCCTCGATCCGTGATGAAGGCGGTATGCTGGCTATCGGGTGGATGCATCATGATCTGATTGTAACCAGAATAAGCATCCATAAAAATGAGCAGAGCGTGTCCAGCTGTTGAATCGACCAACTGGTCAATCCGCGGTGTCGGGAAACTATCTTTGGGGCATGCTTTGTTCAAATCTGAATAGTCGACGCACATTCTCCATTTGTCATTAGCTTTTCGGACGAGAACCACGTTCGCGACCCACTCTGGGTAGTCTACTTCCTTTATAAAATTGGCCGTGAGTAGCTTCTCGACTTCAGCTTTGATCGCCATTTGTCTTTCTGCAGTGAAGGCACGCCGATGTTGGTGTACGAGCTTATGTTTCGGGTCGATATTGAGGCGATGTACAATGACATTGGGGTCGATGCCCGGCATATCTTAATGAGACCAAGCGAACACGTCCTGGTATTCGGTAAGGAAACGGACCAGATCTTCATGATGGGCACTGGTTAAAGAGGATCCAATGTATACAACCCTAGGCGGGTCGTCTTCGGTTAGGCGAAACGCCACTGTTTCTTCCCCAGGAGTTCCTGATTTAAGAGCATTCTCTCTTGGATCCAACGAGGTGTTTGTGGGAAAGTTGGGTAAGCCTTGTGCTATCTCCATAACGGGTATTGCTTGAGCCTTCTTCCGATCTTGTAGGGCTATCTGAGAGCAAGACCGTGCCTCCTGCTGACTTCCTCGCATGACCCCGATACCATTTGGGGTAGGAAATTTGACACACAGATATGAAGGGTGCAACGCTGCCCCAACCTTAGTTAGAGACGGCCGCCCCAAAATGGCGTTATACGCTGATTTTCGGTCCACCATGAGGAAGTTTACAAAGACAGTAGTCTTCGCTGGACTTTCTCCAAAAGTAACTGGGAGATCGATGCTTCCTTCAGGCGTTACTACCTCACCTCCAAAGCCAACGAGGGGGGTCGATACTGGCTTGAGAAGGCTTCTGGCAAGTGCCATTTTGTTGAAAGCTTCGAAGTATAGAATATCGGCTGAGCTACCTGTATCCACCATAATTCGATGAGTCAGATAATTTGATACCTTTAATGTGACTACGATGGAGTCTTCGTGAGGGAAGTGAATTCCTGTTGCATCTTCGAGAGTGAAGGAAATTGGAGGATGGCTGGTTTTTGACGAACTAGACGTCTGTTCCAACCAGTAGATTTGCTGGGGTTCTTTGGACGCCTTTCGAGCGTATGCTTTTCTTAAAGCTTGAGAATCGCCCCCGCAAGCTGGTCCTCTGATGATGGTGCGGATTTCTCCCGTAGGCTCAGCGTCCTCTTGGTCAGTTTGATGATGAGGTTGTTCCTTTTGGCGAGACGAGGTGTTCGCCCTTTCTGGTGATCAATTTTTACGAGCAACATAATCCTGAAGATGGCTTCAATATGATCTCGTAGAGAGATGCAGTCTTGGGTTCTATGCCCTTGATCTTTGTGGAAGTAACAGAACTTGCTCTTGTCTCTCTTCTCAGGATCGGATTTGATCTTTGCAGGCCACTTCACATATGGCTTGTGTTTAATCTCCATTAAGACCTTTTCATGAGATCGATTGAGAGGAGTGTAGTTATGATATTTACCAGAATAAGGCTTCTTGGGAGAACGATCGCATTGATCACGACGATATTTTTTGTCTGTAGAAGAGGCTCCTTCCGTCTTGCGTTTCTTACCTTGTACCCCGTGGCGTGTCAATGCGACTTCTTCCGCATTGATATACTTCTGAGCTTTGGTTTGGAACTCTACCATAGTTTTCGAAGGGCTCTTATCTAAAGCAAACCTGAATTTCTCGCTCGTTATTCCGGCTATGAGGGCTGTAAGACCTTTTTCTTCAGTATAACCCTCAGTTTGAACGGCTTCGGCAGTGAACCGTACTGTGAACTCCTTTATTGTCTCCCCATGCTGCTGTCTCAGATTCATCAGATGGAAGGCTGGCTTCTTAATGCGAATACTTCCCATGAATTGAGAAAGGAATATCTCCGATAACTGGGAAAAGGAGCTAATGGAACGAGGCTTTAATCCCTAGAACCACGTACGAGCTACCTCCTTCAATGTTAAGGAGAAAGCCCTACACATGATTTCTGAGCCATGTCCCTCCAACTCCATGAGAGACCTGTATGTTTCTAGGTGCTCAAGAGGATCACCAGTACCCATATACGGGGTAATAACAGGCGTTCGATACTTTTTAGGTAACGGTGCCTCCATAACCTCGCTAGTAAAGGGAGACTCGGATTGATGTATCGCCGCCATGATGGTAGATGGCCGATTTGCCTGGTATCGCTGTTCCATGACATCAAAACGATCATGCATTCTTTTGAGATCTCCTTCCCATGGTAGGGTATAGCTTGATGTTTCGGTAGTGGAGCCCTGAGGTTGAGGTTGTCGAGACGAACTAGAATGTATAGAATGTGGAGACGGCATAGGGAGATGGCTGCCAAGTGGTGGGACCTGTGGTTCGTCCATAGAATGTCTGGAAGCCACTGGTATGGGTTGTGGTGGTAACCCTTCGGAGGGTTGTCTCTGCGGTTCAGGGAAATGCTGATCAAGCCGATTTGACAGGGCCTGAACTCCGGCATTTAGAGTCAGAAGAGTGTTTCCGAGGAAACGCAAGACAACGTCTTGATTTCCAGAAGCCTCCAATAATGGGTTTGTTGATGGCATATTCGGGGCTCCTTGAGGGATATTCGTCGACGTGGGTGGAAGAGCAGGTACGGATTCCGTCTCATCGGGTGGAGGTGGTGCCTGCCTTGAAGTCGAAGGATGAACAGCCTTTTTAGGAGGCATCGCGGAAGGATTTTGATTGGTAGAACGATTGATTTTGACGATCAAGTCGTTCCCACAGACGGCGCCAAACTGTTAACGTCAGATTTTGTAACTGGATCCTCCGGACGTTCACCTTCTCTCCAACAGATACTTCCTCCGCCGGACCTGAAAGAAGACAGAAAGCAACTAAGGGTGGCTGGTGTCCAGCCGTTAGCCCTCCGATGCTTAAGTCAGGCCGAAGCAAGAAGAAGAATAACCAGGCAAAAGCAGGCCCGAGATTGAATATTGTGTACCTTTCTTTTAATGGAGTCATCTCTTTATATAGATCTGAAGCGATCCAATCTGTTACGTAAGATATCGAGATCCCGCTGATGTCGTGTACGATACCGAAATCCCGCTGATTTCGTGGGACAAGATCCTTATCCTTAGAGGCAAGATCTAACCCAATGACTTCTTCCAGCAATCACGTTTCTTGATAGCAATCCCTTGAGATTCGGAACCACACGAGAAGATAAGCCCAAAATCGACTTATACAGGCTGCTGGTAGGCGTGGTAGTAGCGCTGACTGCTCATGTAGAGATGGAAACCGTAGTTGGAGTCATAACCGGCGACAAGGAAGGAGACGCCGAAGGAGCGGAGACCACCGAACTAGGTGTAGCCCTGCTTGGTGTCACAGAGGGATTGGACAAGCTGCTCGATGGGAATCGGGTGCTGGTACTATTATACAAAGATCGACCAAGTCAAAAGCAAAGACTCACGATTGCTCAGATGTCGAGAGCTACTCGTGTCAGGACTGCTCGCATTCAGGAGATGCGACCAGGAATGTGAGCTGAGCTGCTCGCACACAGGAGATGCGACCCTTTATCGCGAGCACGAGCTGAGCTGTTCGAGATGCGACCCTTTATCGCGAGCACGAGCTGAGCTGCTCGCACACAGGAGATGCGACCCTTTATCGCGAGCACGAGCTGAGCTGCTCGCACACAGGAGATGCGACCCTTTATCGCGAGCACGAGCTGAGCTGCTCACACACAGGAGTTGTGACCAGGAATGCGACCCCTTCTGATGAGCACGAGCTTGACTGCTCGTATGAAAGATGCGCGACCCCTCTCTTCTCGCTAGACTATATTTGCTTACAACAGAAGGTGTTCTATGCTTCATGAATCCATATAAAATATCCATCTGATCATAATCTTCAATCACATATTCTTGTTGTAGATTATTCATAAGAAAAAACCGCTGATATTCTCAAGGCAAAGTGATGCATAATAAAATGCCCTGATCATCTTTATATAAGGCCATATGTATATATATAGGAGATTCCTGGTTCTGAATTGTCCTCATATAGAGTAGAAGAATATCACAATAATGATGAGGAGATTCAATAAAAAATATGAAAGCCGAATATATAGCGAGACGTTCTGATCATCTTCATATAGGACCACCTGCATATGTATAAAAGATTGATAATAATAGAATATCCCGTTCATCTTCATATAGAACCTTATGTATTGCTTTCTTAGGTTTTTCACGAAATGCTCTCTCTCTCTCTCGAATTGCTTTCTTAGGTTTTTCACGAAATGCTCTCTCTCTCTCTCTCTCTCTCTCTCTCTCTCTCTCTCTCTGCACAGTCATACACGCATTGGTATTCTGTGGCTTTGAAAAGGAGAAAAGATAAGACCTTACCAACCGCGATATAGCTCAATGATGAACAGAATGCACAAGTATGAATCCTATGTATGGTACGAGAAGTTTGTATTATGCCTTTTGAAATTCTTTTAGAAAACTTAAAATTCTTTTGCCTTAAAGATGAAGGGAAGAACGTTCCCGTTAAGAGTCGCTAGTTTGGTGCCTATGAAAGCGCCAAACATTTCTCCATGCAGCAACTTTCTTATGTATACATTCGTGTCTACAAATGATTTATCTTAGAATGTTTCTTTGCTCAGAGATAACCAGAGATTCTGGTATTGTTCGATCCCCAGTGGAGTCGACAGTTTGTTAGAACTAAAAAAATGCTCATTGGTAGTTTTTCCTGTGTTTCATTGTTCTGGGGAATTCTGAGTATAAAGACATTCATAGAAAATCATAAGCATTCACAAAGTACACATTAGAAAGCATTGCAAGGAGAATTTTATTCCAGAGATTCTGAGATCTTTTACATTCCAGGCTTGAACTAGTCATGAGCCCTTAATTACATCAATGGATGATCACCCTTGATTAAAAGACAAAAGTAAATGTATGCATGTGTCATAGATAAATTAAATAAAGCATTAAAAGAGCATAAATGTAAATAAAGCATACCACAAACAATACAGATTTTTACGTGGAAACCCTTAGGGGAGAAATCCACGGCACAAAGTGACAAAATTCCACTATGAATTTAGTTATACAATAGATGGAATATTAGGGAGAAAGCTCGGATAGATCGAGCAAATGATTTAAATCATCAGGGCCTATAGTCTTGAGTTCACGGTCGTAGAGACCAAGTTTTGAGTTTCTTATGAACTGAATCATCGTTTAAACAAGTTAAATGTTTGTTCCATGTTCTTTCGGGTGTTCCTAGTTGAGTAGCAACTAGGATTTTAACTGATTCATGTATCATGGTGTCATCGATCGTCTCTATGGACAGAATGACTTTTAGGAGGACATGACATGATTCCCATGTAGTCCCTCACAGTGTCACTGACCATTTCTATCGATGAGTGACTTTCAGGAAGACACGTCATGGTTGCCGTGCGCAACACAGTGTCAGTATCCGTTACTGTGAATGGGTGACTACCGGAAGGCATATTACTGGCTGTCATATGATATAACACAGTGTCACTGACTGTTTCCATTGATAAGTGACTTTTAGGATACATCATGGCCGCTAAATGGTACAACATAGTGTCATTGACCGTTTTTGTCGATGAGTGACTTTCAGGAAGACACATTATAGCTACTAAATGGTGTGATACAGTGTCACTGACCATTTCTGTCGATGAGTGACTTTTAGGAAGATACATTTATGGCTATCGGGTGGAACAACACAATGTCTCTGACCGTTTCTGTTGATGAGTGACTTTCAAGAAGACACACCACTATTATCTTAGCTACTCAACTGACGGATCCCATTTTGGATGGGATGTATATCAACTAGTCTTAGCAATGATAGTTCATAATGAAGTATTTCAGATGTTTTGGAACTCTTCGATTACGGTTCTCGATGATAACCATAGTCATTTTGATTTAGTTTCATATCTCGATCCGGGATGAATAAAATTCATGTAATGGATACAAGGAGCACAAAGTAAATATGCTTGATTGCATGCTCAAAAGAAGATTGCACTTATGCTTGATGTTTAGTGCACTAGGTGAATTATGCACTTGATTTAGTTTATCTGTTTTATGCGTATCTTTAATTCGACAACGTCATTATTGATAATTGATATTTCGAATGATTGGGTCATTGGGAGAAGCTATATCGAGCTAATTTCTTTGAGAAGTTTAAGTCTGATGGACTAGATCGGCCATTTCTTATGCTTGCAAATGGTTAAGTATCGGGTCTGATAAACGCACGTTTATGACAATTTCTAATAAATGATAGGGAGGTACCCTGTAAATGGTCGACTCAGCTGTTTTGTAGCATGAGAGTTTTGAATTTACCTTGGCGTCGATGAGATTACAGTTAGTTTACTTGGAATTAGTTGATCTTCAAGCCAATAGTACATTTCCCTGGATTGAAAATGACTAAATACTAGACCTATTTACTGTCTGATCAGGGTATTTAGTGAATACTGATAGTGATCATCCTTGAACTGTGATGGATTATGTCCACAAGGATCGCAATGATGCTGGATACACTTTGGCATTAGTGCGATCGCATTTCGTTTCACTTAGCACCAGTCAATTTCTGAGCTAACAGGGCACTTTTCAAGGCTGAAAATGACCAAGTACTGGATCTGTTTACCTCTCGATTAGGGTATTCGAGGATCCTTAAAGCAGATAATCTCATCGTGGTGCATTATTATGATGTATCATATTATGGAGAAGATAAGTCTCCCCCTCGGTGTCGGTCAAATTCCACTTGATTCTTCTTGATTTCGGCCATTTTCCACTCTTTCGGAGGGATTTTCGGGTTTGCAATTTTGGCCTAAGTGTTGGTCATTTCGATCAAATTGTTGATTTGGTCCACTTAATATGACCGTTGGAAGATATGATCCGAGGGATGGATAGACATTGGTGATGTGTGTCTAGGAGCGATAGTACGATCGGGAGGTGAACCAGATCGAAGGCGGGCCACAAAACAGAAGATCCCAAGTCCCCATTAATGTCTGGGCGACTGTGGACTGCATGGTGGGCGCATGTGCCCTGAGTAGGGCACATGTGACCCCTCCTCAAGCGCATGTGAGAGAGAGAGAGAGAGAGAGAGAGAGAGAGAAGAGAGAGAGAGAGAGAGATGAGAGAGAGTGTGAATCTCCCTTCTGGGCCTGACTCAACTTGGTATGCGCATATGGCTTTTCCATTTAGAGAATTTGGAGTATTTTCCAACTATAAGGATGATTGAGCGCATGTCACTTATGACTTAGAGTTTCCAGGCTTCCAAGGATATATTCCGGCAAGGGAATGGGCACATGTCCCTTTCTCGACGAGGATTCCGGCGAGGTATTCCGGTGAGGATTCTACCTCTTCGGCGCTCTAGCATCCTCTAAAAAATGAAGAAGTCCCCCTCTTAGCATTGTGAGTGCGCTATTTATAGTAGGTTAATTGGGTCCCGAGTCTACCAAAAAATAAAATTCATGAGCGCATGCATTTGGGGAGAGGAACCATGCACATGTTGAAGGGGTGTAGGCGCATGTGCCCATGCAGTGGGCGCATGTGCTCTGGTGTGGGCGCATGTGGCTACACTTAGTCCATTTTCAGTTTTTTTTCAACATTTGAAAGAGGGAGATTTGCTTCCAGGCGCATGTGGTATGGGCATGGGCGTATGTCTCCTCATGGCATGCACATGTCCCCTTAGTGGTGTACGCATGTACCCAGCACTTAGAATATTTTCCAAATTCCAGGCTCCGATTATCTAGAGGACAGGTACCTTTTCAGATACCAAAGTCACTGACGTCAAAGCACTTTAAGCCTCCCATCAGACTATGAAATGAATGAGTCAGGGTACGGATGATCAACTGCTCTGAATTTTGGTAGTTCCTTTCCAATTTGGATAATCCTGATCGGCTCCAAACAAGGGCAAAACGTGCTTTGGTGTTCGCAGGTAAAGATATGCATCGTACGACCTTCGAATTTGATAGTTAAGGATTTTTTAGGTATTTTGGATTATTTGGTGTCAATACGCATGTCCAGTTCCCTTCAAAAATAGAATTTGCAAGCTTTCAATCCCTTCTAGTCGGATATATATAGGGCAAAACACAATTCAGCGCGCGCAAGTAATAAAACGCGCCACGTGATATTCAAACTTGGTAGTTAAGGGTTTCTAGGCATTTTGGATCATTTGGCATGAATACGCATGTCCAGTTCCCTTCAGAAATAACATTTATAGGCTTTCGGGCCCCTACAATCGGATCCATATAGGGCAGAACGCAATTCGGCGCGTGCAGGTAAAGATATGCACCGCGTGACTTTCAAACTTGCTAGTTAAGATTTTTCGGGCATTCCAGATCATTTGATGGTAATATGTATGTCCAGTTTCACTCCGAAATGTCATTTGTAGGTTTTGGTCATGACTGCGCTGGTTAGGACTGCACTAAGTGTCCGATCGCATTTTTCGGGTGTTTTTCGATCTTGGAATTGATCTGAATCATCGTAGATGGACCGTCGTACATTGTTTTATCATGGGTGAGATTTTGAGCCCCAAAAAATGTGATGGACAAAGTTCCCCGGCTTGGTTCCTTAACCCCTTAAATTGTTAGTCTAATTAATTTACAAATCTACATAACCCCTTTAACCATGAGAATCGTGTAATGTGAACTAGGCTCAAAAGTGTTCAAATTTTCTATCAATCAGATCAAAAGGTGAATTTATATAGAAAACTATTATATCTAAGATAATTCAAGGATTTCAATAGCATATAACTTCATTTCTATGTCTTCCATACTCATAACATCTAACATCCTAAGTGCATAGAAACAAAGTTTTCCAAAGGAGTTTGAATTTTTAGAAAAATAAAAAAATTCTTACAAAAATAGCTTGAAATTTTACAAAATGCTAGATTCAGCAGGAATCTCACCCCTACCAAAAATCTTACATTGTCCTCAATCTAAAAGATATGCAATGCATGTAACAAGAGAGCAAGAGAGTGAGAGGACTCGGAGGGGGTCAAAAATTGGAATTCAGCCTCCAACAGCTAATCTAAAACCAAAAAGTAAACTAACCCTAATATACTCAAAGCAATAAAAGAAAACTAATCCTACTTTATTAGAAAAAGAATCTCCATCAGACTAGGAGATCTATATCCTGATAGATAGGATCATTCAGAGGGATAGACATGTCTCTGAATTAAATTTCTCAACGAATGGTTTTAATTGTTGGCCATTCACTTTGAAACAATTACCATTTGCTGGGTTTTCTATCTCGACAGCCCCATGAGAAAAAAACTACTTTGATAATGTATGGGCCTGGTCCATCGAGATCTCAGTTTTCCTGAAAAAAGATGAAGTCGGGAATTATACAAGAGTACTTTCTAACCTTCATGGAAAGATTTCCTGAGAATATGTTTGCCATAGAAGGCTTTCATCATACTTCTGTAAATCCTCGAGCTTTCATAAGCATCGTTCCCAATTTCGTCAAGCTCGTTCAAATAGAATTTGCCAAATGAGCTAGCTTTATCAACATTGAAGTTCAATGCCCTTATTTCCCAGTAGGCCTTGTGTTCAAGTTCTACAGGCAAGTGACAAGCTTTCCCATAGACTAGTGTATAGGGAGACATTCTGATTGGGGTCTTATAAGCCGTATGGTGAGCCCAAAGTGCATCGGTAGTCGGAGAGACCAATCCTTTCGATCTGGATTCACTGTTTTCTCGAGAATGTGTTTAATTTTTCGGTTGGAAATCTCAGCTTTCCCACTTGTTTGTGGGTGATAGGGGGTGCTCACTTTATGCGTTATGCCGTATTTCTTCATTAAATTGGCAAATGACCTATTGCAAAAGTGAGAGCCACCATAGCTTATGATGGCTCTGGGCATTCCAAATTTGGATAATATGTTTTCCTTAAAAAAGCATAGAACCGTGCGATGATCATTGGTTCTACAAGGAATCGCCTCTACCCACTTGGACACATAATCCACTGCTAGCAATATATAGACATATCCAAATGATAAGGGGAATGATCCCATAAAGTTGATGCCCCAACAGTCGAATACTTCGATATGTTGAATTGGGTTGAGAGGCATCATGTTTCTACGAGACAATCCTCCTAGATTTTGACATTGCTCGCAAGCTTTGCAGTACTCGTGGGTGTCTCGAAACATGGTAGGCCAATAAAACCATACTACAGAATTTTTATAGTGGTTTTCTAGGCGGAAAAATGACCATCACACGCTTGACTATGGTAAAAAGAGATGACACTTTGTTGCTCATTGTTAACGCCAAAAATTGGCTAACAGATGTTGGTCAGAGACCAACTTTGATTCTTCGTCGTCTGACCTTCAATCGAAGATGAATGGTGTAGATTGGGGAACCTGCATTCACCAAAAAAGGTTAGGACCACCGCCGGTTGGCCCGGCTTATGGCCCTCCGATAGCAAAGTCAGTATGGGTACTGTGATAGTAAGATGAAGTGTGAAACGTAGGCTTAGAGATTGTGTACCTTTATCATCTATGGGGTCATCTATTTAAGCAGATCCGGGTGATCCAGTCTATTACACAAGCCGTTAAGATCACTGCTGATTTCAGGGGATAAGGCACTTATCCTGTTAATCCTTAGATAAGGGGATAGCCTAACCACTCTACATGTCTAACTGATTACGTCTCTTGATGGAGATCTCCCATGGTTCGGAGCTACAAATAGAAACAAGCCAAAATCGGCCTATATAGGCTGCTGGTACTATGAGTTGAGGGACGTCCTTGCCAGAGACCAGAGACCAGGGCTACTTACATGATAGGAGCTGCTCATATGACGGGAGCTGCTCACATGTCGGGAGCTGCTCACGAGCTGGGTTGCTCGCATGTTGAGATGCGACACCTTTCAATGACCACGATCCGAGCTGCTCACATGTTCGGGAGCTGCTCATATGTCGGGAGTGCTCATGACGAGAGTGGTCATATGTCGGGAGTGCTCATGACGAGAGTGGTCATATGTCAGGAGTGCTCATGACGGGAGTGGTCATATGTCGGGAGTGCTCATGACGAGAGTGGTCATATGTCCAGAGTGCTCATGACGGGAGTGGTCATATGTCGGGAGTGCTCATGACGGGAGTGGTCATGTGTCGGGAGTACTCATATGTCAGGAGTGCTCATGACGGGAGTGGTCATATGTCGGGAGTGCTCATGATGAGAGTGGTCATATGTCGAGAGTGCTCATGACAAGAGTGGTCATATGTCGGGAGTGCTCATGAGCCGAGCTGCTTGCATGTTGAGATGCGACCCCTTTCAATGACCACGAGCTGAGCTGCTCACATGTCGGAAGCTGCTCACATGTTCAGGAGCTGCTCACATGTTCGGATGCGACCCCCTTTCGGTGATCACGAGACGAGCTGCTCGCATGTTGATCGGATGGCATTGCTCAGGGATCTAAGATGAACCATAAACGAAGGAGGCTCGCTATCGAACAATCTGATCATGACTTCTCTCAATCACTTCCTGATCGCATCTTTCGACGACCAACTTTATTCTACAACACTCATCATCAAGTACACATCTCCTTATGATTTGATCTGGACAATATTTAAAAAGTAAAGGTTCATCCTCGAAAAATTTGCTCATTCCCTTAGAAATTTTATTTGTCTTGCGCAATCCATTGAATCGACATCGCACTTGTACAAAGATAGTTTGCTACATCAGCATACCATGGTGAATGCATAGCAACAAAGAGTTGCTCATCAGGGAATAAGTCCTTAATAGGTGACTTGTCAATGGAGTCTTTAATCTTCTTGTCTACTCCCTTCTTGTCTTTAATCTCTAAATCGAATTCTTGAAGGAGTAGGATCCATCTTAGCAAGCAGGGCTTAGCATCCTTCTTAGAGAGAAGGTACTTCAGTGTCGCATGATCCGTGTATACGATGATCATGGATCATATCAAGTAGGGTCTGAATTTGTCCAAGGCAAAGACTACGGCTAGGAGCTCTTTCTTCGTAGTCAAGTAATTAACTTGGGCAGGATTTAGAGTCCTTCTCGCACAGTAGATAACATGGGATTTCTTATCCTTCTTTTGTCCTAACACCACCCCAATAGCATAATCGCTTGCGTCGCACATCAGTTTAAAAGAACTACTTACAAAGTCGCTTCCTTGCAGATAGGTGCGGTTGTTAATATGCCTTTTAGCTTTGAAAAAAACTACTTGGTATTCGGCATTCCACTCAAATTGGTTGTCCTTTTGAAGGAGATTACATAGGGGACGAGAGATGTGGCTAAAATCCCTAATGAATCTTTTATAAAAGTTGGCATGTCCTAAGAAGGACCGCACATCCCATACTCTCTTGAGAGGTGGTAGATTATAAATGATTTTCTATTTTGGCCTTGTCCACCTCAATTCCATTGGATGATATGATATGTCCAAGGACTATCCCCTTTTGTACCATGAAATGGCACTTTTTCCAGTTTAATATAAGATTTTTCTCTTCACATCGGGTCAAGACCAACTTCAAGTGGTCAAGACACTCATTGAACGTACAACCGAAAACAGAGAATTCATCCATGAAAACCTCAAGAAAATGGCCCACTATGTCGAAAAATATGCTCAACATGCATCTTTGAAAGGTATTGTGCGCATTACAAAGACCGAATGGTGTAAAGGTACCGAACGAGCATGTAAATGTGGTTTTCTCTTGGTCTTCTGGGGCGATTTCAATCAGGTTATACCTGGACCAGCCATCCAGGAAGTAATAAGAAAAAGACGAAGCTATAAATGTCCTAGAGGGGGGGGGGGGGGGGGGGGGGGGGGGGGGGGGGGGTGTGAATAGGACAACTCAATTCAATTCTGTTTCTTATAATCTTAAAACAAATCAGAGTATTAATCACAAGATTAGCAAGAATAAATATGCAACTAACCAATTTGAAAGCAAATAAGTAAATAGAGAGCAATTTGAAACCTTGGATTAAATAGTAGGACAACCTTTTACTTAGAAATTAAGTAGTACAACCTTCCACTTAGTAAACTAAGTAGGACAACTTTATATCACTTAGAAATCCAAGTAGGACAACCTTATGTCACGATTTAAGGTTTCATAAATAATCAGGCACATAAGAAGATAAAATATTAAACAATCACCATGACACAGAGAGTTATAGTGGTTCGGTGCTTAAACAACTTGCACCTACTCCACTCCCAAAATTACTACTCATAATTTTGGCTTACCATTATATAAAGGTTTTCACAGGTTCACCTTTAAAACCTGACACAGCAATTTTGATTTTCACATGCTTATCACAACAAAACCTCAAGTGATTTTCACAGGCTAATCACTAACCTTAAGTGATTTTCATAGGCTATCTCAAATAAAAATCAAAGTATGGAAATATATTATCATTCTTCTTATAGAAGATGATGAAACTTAACAGAGATGAAGCTTTAATGGTGCAACGATCCGATCTTTAAAGAAGATAAACCGATATAGCTCAAACAAGATAGATCTAGGGATTTCTAAAAATGTTTCTCTAAAAGCTGTAATTTCAGTTCTCTTATCTCAAGTATGAGAATGATCTTCTCTTTACACAATCAGATTAAATGAAAAAAGAACAGAGATAACTATAAAATAAACTAGGAATTAAGATCAAATAACTAGACTATAATATAGGGCTTTTTCACCAGAGAGATAGTATTTTCGTGCTTTTTCTTGATGAAAAATAGAGAGAAGAAAGCCCTATTTATAGCAAAAAAGTTAGGTCTTCGGCTGACCTTAAGTTTCAACCGTTTTATTCCGACAATTATCAGATTTTGCGGGATAAGAATTTGTTCAAACTTCGGCCGACTTGAGTATCGGTTGGGCTGACCCAAGACAGATTTGAGCTTACCCGAGTTCCGGGTCCAGGAATCAATTTCAAATTTGGAAACTTGACCGACGTTTTTGGGCTTATCGAAGCCTGTTCGGTTGGCCGAACATAAGGTCAGGCTGACCGAACATCTTAATTTTCCAATTACGCTTGCTGGAAACTTGATCGAAGTTCCTAAGTTGGCCGAAGATTCTTAGGTTGACCGATTATAGAGTTAGGCTAACCGAGTTTCCTTGAAATATGACTTTAAAAGAGATTAGAGTGATTAACTTAAAATTCATTTGAAATCACCTAACCTGGGGTCATCCCTATGGTCAATATTACCTTTGGCATATATGGTTTATCATTGAAGCTTTGCCCCAACTTGTGTGACCATATGGTCATCCCTATGGTCAATATTACCTTTGGCATATATGGTTTATCATTGAAGCTTTGCCCCAACTTGTGTGACCATATGGTCATCCCTATGGTCACACAACCTCATGCACTCTACTATTGTCTACGAAATTTGACAACTATACTGTGCTTAGCACTCACATTTTGTACTTAGCACTTACAATCTCCCCCTTTGTCAATTTTGTTACAAAATACAACATATTACATTACAAGCGACTCTCAACATCCATAAAAAGAATTTTTCAATAGACAATCACTGAAAAAGAACTTGTCTTGTATGCTCACCCTGGAAGTATGCTGCTCCACTTGCACATAATGCTCACCCTGGAAGTATGCTGCTCCACTTGCACATATGCTTAGAAAGAAAATTTTGCACATTACAGCAAACACATGAATTCATAGCATAACATCTCTCCCCCTTTTTATCACAATTTGACAAAGGAAGAAGTGCAAATATAATGAGTCCATAATATTAAAAATATAGCAGCATACTGTTCGCTCGCCTCAAGTGCAAGGCTTGCGATTTAGTAATAACTCGATAAGACCAAGGTCGATCCACAGGGAATTAGGGTAAACCAATTCAAATCATTCTAGCAACTTCAAATTCAGCAATTTTGAAGTTTGATTTTAAAAACTAAGTAAAAAACAGTAGCTTTTATAAAAATCTGATAATATGAACTAAGGCCTCGAGGATCAACTTGTAGTAGTCCCATGTGAATTCATTCATCCAAGCATAAACACAACCAGATTCGAAGTTTTATCTCTCATCTAGTTGAAAGATTAAGCATTCAAACACAAACAATCCCACTTAAGTCAGAAAGTAAGATTTTAGTTCTAATGAAGCATATAGGATTCAAACATATAGTCTTCAAAGTAACAGCTATGCTAAGGGACTATGGAATGCTCTAGGGTTACTACAATTTGAATCTAATCATTCCAAACATGGCCATCTCAGAGAATTGCAAGGAATTCATGTCCGAAGCACATGAACTCTCATAAAACATCCAAAAATACCAACTTTATTCAAACTAAAACTTAAAAATTCAAACTTTAAGCAAACTACTTGAATCAAATGAATTCTACATGAGAACTAGCTACAAGCTTCATCTCTTAGCCTTAGCTAAGAGGTTCTAGCCGAGCATCATCATGCTACAACTAAAAGCAATGAAAAACAACTAGAAAACATGAAAAAATGGATTTAGGAGAGTTGTAGATGCTCCACGACGTTCCTCTTCACCTCCAACGAGTTCATAAGCCTTCTATGATACCTTATGAACGAACCCTAGGTGTCGTTTTATAATGGAGAAGCCCCACCGACTCAAAAAGTTCCCAGAATCCACATAGTAGTTACACAACGCATGAAATTTCATAGCTTGAAGAACAAGCTACATGGAAATCTGCAAAATCTCACTTGGCTGACCGATCTTAACTGGTCAGACCCATTCTGGTGGATGTCCAGAGAGTGCAAGAGAGGAGGATGCCCATGGCCAAACGGTCTTGACCAATCGGACCTGTCTAGTGGTTGGTCCAACGAGTTCAGAAGGGGACCAGCAAGGTGGCCGACCGGTCTTGACCGGTCATGGCCCCCTTGGCCGACCAGTCAGGACCAGTCTAACCTATTTTATCTTATTTTCTTCCTCTCTTTCCTCTCTCTTCTCCTTGTTTCTTTCTTTCTTCTTTGGCCCACCTTCAATCTTCATTGAATGCATGTAGTCTTTTAAGCATGGATTAGGTGAAGTCTCTCTTTCATTCCTACAATCACACAACATGCATTAGATACTTTTAAAAATGGAAATCATGCACAAAATGTGATACAATGGTGTTATAATAAGTATAAATTAAGAGCTCAATACACTCCCCAACTAGCATTTTTCTAGTCCCGAGCAAAACATGCATGAAACAATCCACTTCTCTAAAAAATCAACTCTCTCTTGGAAACTATACTTCTATAAAGTTTAAGACACATAAGTGCAAAATTCAAAAAAATCAAGTGACGAGAAATTTAAGTCCTAAGCTCTACAAACATAATGAGTGTTCACACAGAATCCCCACCGATTTATTGACAAATAGAAGAATCCGAACATGTATGGTCTAGTGTGCATTGTGCTTTTTCATCTCATGAATTTCTAGGATTACCTTCTTCATAAATCAACGAAACAAGAGATCTAAAAGTGTACAGAATCAACCAAATGCCTATGACAAGAATTTACCTTACTATTCCTTCGAAGGCTTTCACACTACTTCCCATTTCCAGCTTTGGTTACGGGTAGACCATCCCCTGGTTGGTAATAGGTGGCCCTTTTCGGAATTTCTCACAAATATTCAATGAATATCATATTCTCATTCTCTTTTTTCATATACATTAGATAAGATTTTTAGAAATCCATATCTTTCATTCTTTTCTCTTATTTCACATGAACAAGGATGGACAAAGTTCCCCGGCTTGATTCCTAAACATTGCAAATCTTCAGTCAAACCAATCTACAAATCTAATAATCCCTTCAAACTATGAAAATCATGTGCTATGAACTAGACTCAAAAGTGTTAAAACTTTTTGTCAATCAACTCAATATGGGAATTCATACAGAAAACTTATGACATTTAAAAATAATTCAAAAATCGCAAAATCATATCAATTAATCTCTCATCCTTTCATATTTATAGCATTCCAAGTGCATAGAAACAAGGTTTTCTAAAAGAGTTTTGATGTTTGAGAAAATTTAAAAATTTTCTACAAAACATTGCTTTGCTCGAAATGTCACAAATTACTAGATTCTAGGAATCTCACCCCCAACCAAATCTTGCATTGTCCTCAATGTAAAAAGATATGCAATGAGCAATAACATGAGAGCAATGATAAAAACAAAGAGGGTGAGAACGAGTATACCTGATAGAGTCGATCATGGGAATCTACCTCCAATAACTAAATTTACTAAAGCAATAACCTAAAACAGAAAACAAACTAAACCTAATCTACTTAAAGCAATAAAAGATACCTAACCCGTCCTTTTCGCAAGAGAATCTTCATCAAACTAGGAGATCAAGCATCATTATAACATCCAAAAGAACAAAGTTGAGTAGGATCATCAAGTGGTATAATAGATTTTTCAGTAGGAATATCCACCATCCCGCTTTGGAAAGTACATTGGTGACATCAATAATTATAACCCATTGAAAATTCTGCTGAAACATTTCAGTTGTTTTCTCAATAATGTTGTCACATGTACTAGGAAAGGAGAATTGTGTTGGTTTGAAATCAGTGAATATAGATCTCCTTTCAATCTTGTCTAGGCAAAAATTTGTTAAATATGGGTCATCCCAGAAGTGGTGTTCTTCAGCTTAAACAAACCAAAGAGATGTGGAGACTTCAATCACTTCATCCTCACAAATTGGGATGGTCTCCACATAATCTTATTTAACCAGTGCTTCCACAATTGATATTTCAGTTTGGCACTCTATGGAAGGAAGCTTTTTAGGCACCAGAGGGGTTTCCCTCAAGGGGTGCACTATATCCTTAATCATGGGATCATCCCAATCTTCAAAATAAGTCAAACACTCCTCTAGAGTGTAGGAGACCTCAGGTGAGTAAGTTTTCAGATTTAGACCCTTTACGTCTTCCTCCTTCTCAGACTTTTGTGTAGGTTGGCGTGGGTTCTCAACCTCTATACTTTCAGAAATTGGCCTCTCTGTAGGTAAGTCAAGCACCAATTCTTCCAATTTCTGCATAACAGATTTGTGTAAATCAGAAATTGATGACTTGTCAAGTAAACTTTCAAAAGTTGACTTCTTCCAAGGCCTCATTAATAATTAAATTGGTTTCATCCTTGGAGTGTGCCACACATGTCTCCAAACTTTCAGGTAGATCGGGTTAGAAAAACTCTCAATCTTTCATAGATTCTATCATGTTTATCTCATGAGGATCATCATCATTATCCCAATCCGCAAAGGGATCGAAGCAAACAACATCTAGATGATCAAAATTTTGATTTAAAATGAACTCCTCTTCCACAATGGACTTGATAAAGTTTACCTCATGGATATCATCATCATCCCTATGCCTTTTGCTTATATGGAACACATTCACCTCTAATGTCAAGTTCCCAAAGGACAATTGCATCAACCCATTCCGGCAATTTATAATTAGGTTTGATGTAGCCAATAATGGGCGGCCTAAAATTACCGGTATTTGAGTGCTAGTGTCCACAACCAGTTGCGTGTCCAAGATGATAAAATCCACTGAATAGTAGAATTTGTTGACTTGGACCAATACATCCTCTACTACTCTCGGCACATGAATAGATCGATTAGCGAGTTGCAATGTGGTTTTGGTGGGTTTTAATTCACCAAGACCCAATTGCTTGTATACCGATTATGGTATCAAATTTACGCTTGCCCCTAAATTTAGCAATGCACGCTCAATCCGGTAGTCTCTAGTGATATATGAAATTGTGGGACTACCAATATCCTTGTATTTGGGGGGGGGGGGGGGGGTGTCTTTTGGGTGAGAATGACACTCACTTTCTCATTGAGAAAGGCCTTTTGTTATACATTATATTTACGTTAGCTTGTGCATAAGTCCTTTAGAAATTTGGCATAGGAGGGAATTTGTTTAATGGCGTCAAGCAATGGAATGTTGATCTCGACTTGTTTGAAAACCACTAAAATATCAAGAGAGTTTGGGAGAGGTTTTGGAGTTACCAATCTCGAAGCAAATGGTGTTGTGGGCTTATGAATGTGTTCCGTTTCTTGTGGGGCTAAGCTAGGTCCATCCTCATTCTCAGGAATTACCAGATCATTAGGCTTATCGACCTTTACCGGAATAGATTTGTCTACTTGCTTACCACTTCTAAAAGTGGTGATGGATTTTGTTTGCTCCACATGTTGGTTGGGGAGGTTAGGGGTGTTGATTTCATGTGCTTGTTTAGGATTGGGCTGAGGTTGGGCCGGAAAAGTCTCTTCCCTAGCATTCAAGCGTCCCTTAATCTCATAACCGACACCTTAAGCTCTTGGAACATTTGCCGATTTGTTTGATTAATTTTGCATTTGCCCTCCATAAACTCCTTTAAAGTGTCCTCCATTGAGAATTGAGGTGGGGCCATGTTTTGCATGGGTGGCCCTCTTTGAGAGTTGGTAAGATTGGCCGTGAGACCATTCTTCCAACTGAAATTTGGATGGTTCTTCTAAGTAGAGTTGTACATGTTACCTACTGGTCCATTAAAAGGCCATTGATAACCATATGTGGCGTTTGCTTGCTCTTATAACAACTCTTGAAACACAGGAATTGTAGAAAAATCTTGCGTAAAGTGTACATTAGCAGCACAAATTCCGCACACGTTTTCAATAGCTTCCATGAAGTTGGAAGTTCCACTCTTACTTAGTTCCATGGCCTCTATCTCCCTTGTGAGGTTAGTTATCCTAGCATTAACATAGTCTCCCTCCTTAAGGATGTAGATCCCTCCTTTTCTTTTTGTTGAGGCGGCATGAGTTTACTAGATTTGTTTAAGGTATCCCATGATTGGGCATTCTCGACCAACATGTCCAAGTAATTCCATGTGTCCTAGGGATCTTTGCTCATAAACTCACCATTACACATCATCTCTACAAATTGGCACATATTCAAGTTCAATCCTTCATAGAAGAAGCTAATGGTTTACCAAATCTCGTAGCCATGATATGAACAAGCAAGTAGGAGGTCCTTGTATCTCTCCTAACTTTGAAAGAAAGTCTTACACTCTTTAACAAAAAAATTCATTATCGATCGTCAAAGGGTATTTTTTTTTATGAGCTGGGAATTTTTTTTCAAAAACTCCCGGGTCATCTCAGTCCATGTCCTAATCGACCTTGGTCTTAGAGAGTGAAACCATGTTTTAACTCTTTCCTTTAAAGAGAAAGGGAAAAATGTAATTTCACTACGTCCTCCGTCACATTGTTATATTGTAACGTAACTACTACCTCATCAAACTCTTTCAAGTGTAGATATGGGCTCTCGGAATCTAGCCCATGGAACTTAGGTAAAAGTTGGATTACCTCCAGCTTAATATCAATTGTCTCGACATTGTTTGGGAAAAACATACATGAAGGTGTGGTAGCACAACCCAGTTGTAAATAATCACGTAAAGCTCTCATTGGACGAGCATTGTGCACCTCATTCTCTCCTACTCCCTCTTGATTTGCGTTTGTAGTGGGAGTGGGAGGAGGAGGATCCCCTAATAATATTTAATCCATACTACCTGAACTTTCACAAAGTTATAAATATTTTCTAACTCGTCTTTGGATGGAGAGTGGTCCAACTAAACCACCTTCGGTTTGGAGATGCTTTGTATGGTCACGTTCCCAATGGGACATACACCACACAAACAAAAATCTGAACTAAACCTAAATAAAAAAAATAAAATCTGAAAAAACTAGAAAGCTGTAAAACTGAAATATAGAAAAAGTTCTAAGATAGAATGATGTTACTCGATTAGCTTGAACTAGAAGAATTTCCTACAAAATAAAGCAATTGATGTTAGTGCTTAGAAAATCAGAAACTAATCCTAGGAAAACAGTAAAACTTAACTAATTCTAATTTAGAACTTTTTAAACAATTTAGAACTGTTTAACTTAGATTCTCTGGCAATGGCGCCAAAAACTTGTTCTCTCGCCTCAAGTGCAAGGCTTACGATGTAGTAATAACCCGATAAGACCGAGGTCGATCCACAGGGAATTAGGGTAAACCAATTCAAACCATTCTAACAACTTCAAATTCATTAATTTTGAAGTTTGATTTTAAAAACTAAGTAAAAACAGTAACTTTTAAAAAAATGAGATAATTAATGGAACTAAGGTCTCAAGGATCAACTTGTAGTAGTCTCATGTGAATTCATTCATCCAAGCATAAACACAACTAAATTCGAAGTTCTCTCTCATATAGTTGGGAGATTAAGCATTCAAACACAAACAATCCCACTTAAGTCAGAAAATAAGATTCTAGTTCTAATGAAGCACATAGGATTCAAACATGTAGCCTTCGAAGTAACAGTCATGTCAAGTAACTATGGCATGCTCTAGGGTTACTACAATTCGAATCTAATCAATCCAAACATGGCCATCTCAGAGAATTGCAAGGAATTCATGTCCGAAGCACATGAACTCTCATAAAGCATCCAAAAATATCAACTTTATTCAAACTAGAACTTAAAAATCCAAACTTAAAGTAAAGTGTTGAGCTCTTAAATGTGCACATTCTAACCCCATTTCATTACTAACTATACTTGAAATAAGTGATTAAAGACCCCAACTAATGCATGGTTTTGTGGTTGTAGGAATGAGAGAGAGAATTCATCAATTGAGGGCTTAAAGATACTGTTTACACTCCTTGAAGATCAAAGGAATGAAGGACCAAAGGTGGAGCAAAAGTGCATTGAAGATAAAGGAGGAGAAGCTGAGAATTCAGCCAATTTCATGTCCATCGGCCGGCCGGCCACAGCCACCAACCAGCCGGCCAAACCCTCCAGAAATAAGAAAGTCACTAAACACATTTTAAGAGGAAAGACCCCTTGACCGACCGGCCGGACAGACTGACCGACCAGTCGGCCGACCTGCCAGTTGAAGGGTCGGTTCATACATTCCAACATCCAGTGAATTCAGTAGTTTGAAGCAGTTCCACTGGCCGGCTAGCCGACCGGTCGGCTGATGGGTCAGATTGTGTAAAAAAAGACTCCAGTGAGAATTGCATTTGCAGGCACTTTGTCTGACCGACCGGACAGGGGGTCCGACCGACCGATCAACACTCAGGAACATCTGGAGCTCCGAAAATCTCTACGCAAAACGCTAATCTTGCGGGATTTCTCAAAGTTTCTTCACACCTAGGGCCCCAAAGCTATAAAAGGACTCCTCTAGCTCATTCCTAGGGCATCCTAGAAGAGATTCTCCGCGGTGGGAGGCAGAGATCCGGAGTTCTACAACTCCTCCTAGTTTGTTCTTCTAGTTTTTATGTTTTTCTTAGTTGTTTTCATGTTTCCTTGGATCATGAATGAGTAAACCTCTTTGTTAGGGCTAAGAGGTGAAGCTTGTAGTGAATCTAAGATGTTTCAATTCATTCAATTTGGTTTCAAGTTGGATTATTAGTGAAGAACAATGGTTGAAGTTTGAAAAAAGTTCTAAGTAGTTTTTCTTAATCTTATGATGGCTCATGGATGTTTAAAAGAATTGCTTGAGTTCTTAATTATTTTGAATGATTCTAGACTTGTACGCTTTGAGGAATCGGATTTAATATGCTCTAGACCTTTAATCTTCATGTGGGAACTTCATACCAAAAGTTCTACTTTTCTGAAATTTCTGCTAATGTGTGATTTTATATGTGATTTGAATCAAGTTCAAATCATGATCTAGTTATACTTTGTGACAGAATTTAATGATGATTATGATTGTGATCTTAACCTATTGGAACTAGGATTGACCTATGCAATTGAGTATACTTAAGTCCTAACTTGAATTGAGGGAATCATGTATTTGAATTACACATATAGCAAATTGTTTGTTTTAACTGCTCTATCATCCGGCTAGATAGGATTTAATTTCGATTCTAGTTGTGTAATTCCAAAACCACAACAAATTAAGCGTCAAGGATTGCTACAAGTGGATCCTTGAACCCCTAGTGCTTTCTATTATTGGTTACATTCAATTTAGTTCAAAATATCTATCTACACCCAATTCCAAAATCCTGTTTAATTAGTTCTTAATTAGAAACCATTGGAAGTGTTTTGTGAATTCCTACACAAGTCCCTGTGGATCGACCTCGGTCTTACCGAGATTATTACTACATCGTAACCTTACACTTGGGGAAGCGAACAAGTTTTTGGCGCCGTTGCCGGGGACTTTGACGGTTTTTCACAGAATTTCTGAAAATAGTTTCTATTTGAGATTTTTAGGACTCCTTTACTAACTTAGTTCATTTGCTTTGCTTTGTTTTTCTATGAATTCTAGGAGTCGAAGTAGTCACTTCAAATCAGATTTTTCTAACCCTTTTTCTTTTTATTTTTCTGAGATTTGCATGCCACATTGGGTTCGGGATTCTAATAACTGACTCATTAGTGAAGAGGGAATTGTTGAAGGGATTGATAGGGAGCCACGTGCTAAGAAACGTTTAGATTCTCCAATTTTGTATGAAAGTATGGCTGGAAATCAACCCAACCCTATGCCCAATCAAAATCTGGGCCAAAACCAAACCGAAACGGAAGAGAATGTGGTTGAGAATGTTCCCCGACCTAAAACATTACGTGATTACTTGCAACCTGCAAGAGTGAGTGTTGAGTGCTTAAATGTGTATATTCTAACCCCATTTCATCACTAACTATGCATGGTTTTCAAGCTTAAAGACTATTATAATGCGTAGTTTTATTATTGCAGGAATGAGAGGGACTCTGCCCAATTGATGGCTAAAAAGCTCTATTTAGGAGCCTTGGATGAAGACCCAAGGTGGGCTAAAGAAATAAGAAAGAAAGGAGAGAGAAGAGAAAAGGAAAGAAAGAAGAAAAATGAAAAAAAAAAAAAAAAAAAGATAGTCCGATTGGTCGTGACCGGTCGGCCAGCCCCCTTGTTCCTCTCTGGACTCTCATGCAAAGAGGTCGACCGGTCTCGACTGGTCAGCCAGGGCATTCCTCAAGCCAGTATGCACACTGGACTGTCCCAGACCAGGTCCGACCGGTCGTGACCTGGTCGGCCAGCCCAATCCGACCAGTCTTGACCAGTCGGCCAGTGTAAATTCAAAGAGTTTCCAGCAGCTTCCTCTTGAAGCTCTGATTTCCTAGAGTAGTGCGTAAGTATTACGCAAATCTGGAAGATTCTGAGGCGGTGGAGCCTCTCCACTATAAAAGGGGGACCTAGGGATTTGTTGAGCTCTTAATTGTGCATATTCTAACCCCAATTCATCACGCATTATGCATGGTTCCATGACTTAAAGACCAATCTAATGCATATATTTGTGGTTTTAGGGATGAGAGAGAGGAAGCATCAATTGAAGACTTAAAGATGCTAGTTAGAAGCAAAGACAAAGGGGCTAAGCGTCAAAGAATGAAAGAAAGAAGTCAGAGAAAAGAAGAAAGAATGCAAAAGAAGGTGCCCACGACCGGTCGTCTAAGGCCAAGGACCGGTCGTCTGACCGGTCCGCACATGCACAGAGGAGACCCAGAGGCCATAACTCTCTGGATTGTTCACGACCGGTTGTGCGACCGGTCGTCCACTTCTACGACCGGTCGTGCGACCGATCCTTAAATCATTTTTCCAGGCTGAAACTCTCTGGATACTTTTTGGCCATTTTGAGACCGATCGTCCAGCATCCACGACCGGTCGTCCAGCCACTACGACCGGTCGTGCGACCGGTCACCTGCGTAAGATTTGAACCTTCTAATTCTGGCGCCGATTTTCTCTGCGCAGTGCGTAAGTGTTACGCAAATTCTCGAATCTTCTGAAGTTGCAGAGCCTCCCTACTATAAAAGGACACCTAGGGATCGTTCCTAGGGTATCTTGGAAGAGTTTATGCAAGGTTGGAGGCGGTGGAAGTGGATTTTGGAGTTCCACAACTTCTTCTAGTTTGTTTTGCTGTTTTTATGTTTTTCTTAGTTGTTTTATGTTTCCTTGGATCATGAACGGCTAAACCTCTTAGCTAGGGCTAAGAGGTGAAGCTTGTAGTGAATCTAAGATGTTTCAATTCGTATTTAGTTGGTTTTAAGATTGGTTTTAATGCTTATGAACAATGGTTTGAAGTTTATACAAGTTCTAAGTAGTTTTTCTTAGTCTTATGATGACTCATGGATGTTTGGGAGAATTACTTAAGTTCTTAATTGCTTTGTATTAGTCTAGACCTGTATGATCCGAGGAATTGGAGTACGCTCTAGTACTATGATCTTCATGTGGGAACTTCCTACCAAAGTTCTACTTTTCTGAATTTCTGTGCTATGTGGGACTGTGTATGTGATTTGAATCAAGTTTAACTCATGATCTAGCCTTGTCTTGTGACAGGACTTGAGGATGGTTATGATTGTGATCTGAGTCTATTGGAATTGGGACTGACCTATGCAATTGAAGCATGCTCAGCCTAGCTTGCATTGAGTGAATCATACACATGGTTCTTACATATGGCAGATAGTTTGGTTTAACAGCTCTGTCATCCGGCTAGATAGATCTTAATATCGATTCTAGTTGAGAAAGTGAGAAACCACAGCGGATTGAACATCAAGGATTGCTACAAGTGGATCCTTGAACCCCTAGTGCTTTATTATAATTGTTTACCTTCAATTTAGTTCAAAGTTGTTACTTACATCAATCTCATACAAAATCTGGTTGTTAGCTTTCAATAGATATTATTGGATGTGTTTGTGAATTCCTATACAAGTCCCTGTGGATCGACCTTGGTCTTACCGAGTTTATTACTACATCGCAACCCTACACTTGGGGAAGCGAACAAGTTTTTGGCGCCGCTGCCGGGGACTTTAACGGTTTTCACAAATTGCTGAAATTAGTATCTATTTATGATTTTTAGGATTTTAGGACTAACTTAGTTTGTTTTATTTGATTTTTCTTTTTCAGGGATTTCTAGGAAGCTAAAGAAGATATAAGGATTTCAAGTACCAAATCAGGTTTTATCTTTCTAAACCTTACTCTTCTCCTTCTCCTATTCATTCCTATCATATTCATCTCTTGTAGAGTGGGTGGAGACTCCTTTTGGATCTCTGAAAGGTAGGCCTTGTGCCACCTGGATTCCTATTGGTCGGCTCTGCCGTCTTGGATCACCTTGTGCTCAGAGATTTCTTTTCTCACCTCTACTCCTCTTTCTCCTTTTTCTGCACTTTTTCTCAAAAGATTCAAAGAGTGGGTGGGGAGTTCTCTGAACCCCTATTGACCAGGAGAAATCGGCCTCTATCCTTGCTTCTGGCTTAGCCATTGCAAGACACCTTGTGCTTCGGTCTTAGAGAAGAGTAAAGAAAGGGAGGAAGAATTCTTCTTTCTCTTTGTTTCATATTTTTTTTGGTTTTGCATGCCACATTGGGCTCGGGATTCCAATAACCGACTCATAAGTGAAGGGGGGATAGTAGAAGGAATTGACAGAGAGCTACGTGCTAGGAGACATCTAAACTCTCCAATTTTGTCTGAAAACATGGCTGCAAATCAACCTAATCTGATGGCCAATCTGGACCAAAACCAAACTGAAACGGGGGAGAATGTGGTTGAGAATGTTCCCCGACCTAGAACTTTACGTGATTTCTTGCAACCAGCAAAAGCGAGCACTCCCTCATGCATAATTTTTCCACAAAATGCAGGGAATGTGGATTTAAAACCGGGAGTGATCCAACTTCTCCCTAAATTCCATGGATTAGACAGTGAAAGTGCCTATCAACACCTTAAGGAGTTTGATGAGGTAATAACCACCATGCACTTTGCTAATGTGATTGATGATGTGGTGAGACTTAAATTCTTCCCTTTTACTCTTAAAGATAAAGCTAAAAGTTGGCTTCATGCATTAAGGCCAAGATCAATTGGTGCATGGACTGATATGCATAGGGAATTCATAAAAAAATTCTTCCCTACTCACAAAACAAACATGTTGAAGTGCCATATCATGAACTTTGCCCAAAAGGAAGATGAAACCTTCTTCCAATGTTGGGAGAGGTTTAAGGACTTATTAAACGCATGCCCACATCATGGCTATGAAATTTGGCGGATTATAAGCTTGTTCTATGAAGGACTGACTTCACCCACGCACCAATTTGTAGAGATGATGTGTAATGGGGAGTTCATGAATAAGGAAGCTGATGAAGCATGGGATTATTTGGAAGAATTGGCTGAGAATGCACAGTCTTGGGATACATCAAAACCAACAAATTCCAAGACTGGCCAACAAAAGGAAAGAGGAGGAATGTATGTCTTATCGGAAGAGGATAGCATAAGTGCACGAGTGGCTAGCCTCACAAGAAAGGTCGAAGCCATGGAATTGAGGAAAGGAGAGATGATTAACTCCAATGACGTTGAAACTGTTTGTGGAATTTGTGCCGGAAATCAACATGCAACACAAGATTGTCCCACAATTTCAGCAGTTCAGGACATCTTACAAGAACAATCAAATGCCATAAACAGTTATCAACGGCAATTTGGTGCTCCAACCTCAAACACGTTTAATGCTAGTTGGAAGAACCATCCCAACTTCAGTTGGAGAAATGGACCCACTGCGAATGCAAACACTATCCCTCAAGCTCAACCTATTCTAGGTCCATCTCTAGTCATCACTCCAAAAGTGACGCTAGAGGAGATGTTGGGTGCATTCGTATCTGTCCAAGCTGAGTATAACAAGACAAATTCTCTAAAAATAGATGGGTTCATGCAAGAGCAATTGAAATTCAATCAAAATTCAACTCAAGCCATCAATGAATTGAAAACATCAATGGCTAGAGTTGAATCTCATCTTAGTGTTAGAGAAAAGGGCACACTTCCTGCCCAACCTCTTCCTAACCCAAGAACCCAATTTGAGATACAAGATGTAAGCTCATCCTCCCATCATACAGAGCATGTTCAAGCTATCACCACTTTGAGAAGTGGGAAAGAAATTGACAAATCTAATCCGATGAAGGCCCCAAAGCCTAGGATCCGAAAATTTCCAAAGAGGATGATAGCTCAAACAACACTCCACAAGAGAAAGAACCGGAAAGGCAATACAAGCCGGTTGCCCTGTTTCCACAAAGGTTGATTTCACCTAAACCTTTAGACAAAGATTTGAAAATATTAGAAGTTTTCAAGCAGGTGAAGATCAACATCCCGCTGTTGGATGCCATAAAACAAATACCATCTTATGCCAAATTTCTAAAGGAATTGTGTACGGTCAAAAGGAAACACAATGTTCACAACAAAGTACTTTTGACTGAGAATTTGAGCGCTATCATCAAACAAGAGGTGCCCCAAAAATACAAGGATCCGGGTAGTCCAACCATCTCATACATCATAGGAGACTACCGGATTAAACAAGCCTTACTCGATTTGGGGGCAAGTGTGAATCTCATTCCATACTCGGTCTATGAGCAACTTGGGTTAGGTGAATTGAAACCAACCAAAACCACACTCCAACTTGCTGATAGATCCATTCGTATACCAAGAGGAATGATTGAAGATGTTCTAGTCCAAGTTGATAAATTCTACTACCCAGTAGACTTTATTGTCTCGGATACACATCCCGTGATAGGCACCGGTGCTCAAATTCCTGTCATACTTGGCCGACCGTTTTTAGCTACTTCAAATGCAATTATCAATTGTAGAAACGGACTTGTACAAATGTCCTTTGGAAATATGACCCTTGAGCTTAACATATTTGATTTATGCAAACAACCATGGGAGGTTGATGATGATATCCATGAACTAAACATGATTGAATCATTCGTGGAAGATACATTCCCCTTGTCATTATCTTCCGACCCTTTGGAGGCATGTGTGGCCCATTCTCATGAGATAAATGATGACACAATACAAGAGATGGATGCTATTCTAGATGCAATGCCGGTGCTTGATGATAAAAGATGGAGGGCCCTATTTGAGCCTTTGCCTGTAAACGAGAACAAGGCCCTCCCATCCAACATCAAGGCGCCAACACTCGACCTAAAATCATTACCTAGTGAGCTGAAATATGTCTATTTAGGTCGAGATGAGACATATCTAGTGGTGATTTCTTCCCACTTGGATGAGGAACAAGAGAATAGGCTAATGGCCACTCTATTAGAGCACAAGAGTGCCATTGGATGGTAAATTGTGGATCTCAAAGGCATAGACCCACTGATTTGTACTCATCGCATACATCTTGAGGAGAATGCGAAGACATCTAGGCAACCACAACGACGACTAAATCCAAATATGAAGGATGTGGTTAAGGCCAAAGTGGTGAAACTATTGGATGTGGGTATTGTTTACCCAATATCCGATAGTCAATGGGTGAGCCCAACTCAAGTGGTGCCTAAGAAATCCGGAATAACCATCGTAGCCAATGCCAATAATGAACTAGTGCCAACTAGAGTCACTACCGGTTGGAGAATGTGTATTGACTACAGGAAGGCTAAACACTGTCACGAGGAAAGACCACTTCCCCCTACCGTTTGTTAATCAAATTTTAGAACGATTGGCGGGTCATTCCCACTTTTACTTCCTTGATGGCTATTCAGGGTACAACCAAATAGAGATTGCCCGTGAAGACCAAGAAAAGACTACATTCACATGTCCATTCGACACTCTCGCCTATCGACGGATGCCGTTTGGACTATGTAATGCCCCTGCCACCTTTCAGCGTTGTATGATGAGTATCTTTTCTGACATGGTGGGGACAATTCTCGAAGTCTTCATGGATGATTTTTCCGTATTTAGTTGTAGCTTTGATGAGTGCCTTGAGCACTTGAAATCTGTGCTGAAAAGATGTGAAGAGAAGAACCTTGTGCTGAATTGGGAAAAGTGTCACTTTATGGTTCAAAAGGGAATTGTACTTAGTCACATCGTTTCACAAAATGAATCGAGGTGGACAAAGCGAAAATTGATCTCATCTCCAACCTTCCACCACCCAAGAGCATACGAGATGTGCGGTCCTTTTTGGGACACGCATGATTTTATAGAAGGTTCATAAAGGACTTCAGTTCACTCTCTTGTCCTTTATGTAACCTGCTTCAAAAGGAAAATTCATTCCAGTGGAATGAAGAATGTCAAAAGGCTTTTACCACCCTTAAAGGTATGTTGACATGTGCTCCCATAATGCAACCACCTGATTGGAGCCTTCCTTTTGAAATTCTGTGCGATGCTAGCGACTATGCTATTAGGGTTGTGCTAGGCAAAAGAAAAGAGAAAAAGCCATGTCTCATCTACTATGCAAGTAGAACCCTAAACTCAGCCCAAGCAAACTACACTACTACTGAAAAAGAACTTTTAGCCGTAGTTTTTGCCTTGGACAAGTTTAGGTCCTACTTGATTGGATCCAAGATCATCATATTCACTGACCATGCCGCACTTAAGTACCTTCTCTCTAAGAAGGATGCTAAACCACGGTTGTTAAGATGGATCCTTCTACTACAGGAATTTGACATAGAAATACGTGATAAGAAAGGAGTAGAAAATGTCGTGGCTGACCATCTCTCTCGACTTGTCCTCACTGATTCCCCTGAAACGACTGCGATCAATGACATGTTCCCTGATGAACAACTTTTTGCTGTTTCCCAATTGCCATGGTATGCAGACATTGCTAACTATCTTGCTACAGGTACAATTCATACACATTGAAAAAAGCAAGATAAGGATAAATTCTTCACTGTGCGAAAATTCCTATGGGACGACCCATACTTATTCAAGTATTGTCCCGATCAAATCATAAGGAGATGTGTCCCAGATGATGAACAACAAAGTATCATCTCCTTCTGTCATTCTCAGGCATGTGGTGGCCACTTCTCGGCTAAAAAGACCACAACGAAAATTCTGCAATGTGGGTTTTATTGGCCCACTATGTTCAAAGACACACATGAGTTTTGCAAAACATGTGAACCTTGTCAGAAATTGGGAGGAATCTCCTGTAGAAATATGATGCTACTCAATCCCATCTTAATAATCGAAATTTTTTTATTGTTGGGGCATCGATTTCATGGGTCCATTTCCATCTTCTTTTGGAAACACATACATCTTGCTTGTCGTTGATTATGTTTCCAAATGGGTCGAGGCCATCCATTGCCGGAACAATGACCATAAAACGGTCATTCACTTCTTAAAAGAGAATATTCTTTCCCGGTTTGGAACACCTCGAGTCATCATAAGTGATGGAGGGTCTCACTTTTGTAATCGCCCTTTTGAAACCTTAATGAAGAAATATGGCGTAACACACAAAGTGAGCACTCCGTATCACCCACAAACTAGTGGGCAAGCTGAGATATCCAATAGGGAGATTAAACACATTTTGGAGAAAACGGTGAACCCCGATCGCAAGGATTGGTCGCTTCGGCTTACCGATGCGCTTTGGGCATACCGTACTGCTTTCAAGACCCCTATTGGAATGTCTCCCTATAGACTTGTCTATGGGAAGGCTTGTCACTTGCCTGTGGAGTTGGAACATAGGGCATATTGGGCAATTAAGAAGATGAATTTTGATTCTGACAATGCGAGCTCGTTGCGCAAACTACAATTGAATGAACTTGCAGAAATCCTGGAATGAAGCATATGAGAATGCGAGAATTTACAAGGACAAAATGAAGATATTCCATGACAAAAACATTCTTCGTAAGACATTCATGATCAATCAAAAAGTCCTCCTGTATAACTCTCAGTCTACATTTATTTCCGGGAAAATTGAGATCTCGATGGACCGGTCCCTACATTGTGCAAACTGTCTATCCATATGGGACTATCGAGTTGTTAAATCCAAGGAACGGCAACATTTTTAAGGCAAATGGGCAGCGATTAAAGCCGTTCTTTGAGAAATTTTCTTCAGAAGGTATGTCCTTACCTCTGACTGATCCTGTCTACCAGGATGATTGATCTCCTAGTCTGATGGAGGTGTAGAGTAGTTAGGATTAGGATTTTGCTGCTTTTGTTTGCTTTTGCTTAGGTTTATTAGGAGGAAGAATTTCACTTTTTCACTAATTCAGATACTCTCATTCCTCACTCCCTTTTATGTTCAAATTGCTCTCATGTTTTGTTCATTGCACATCTTTTAAATTGAGGACAATGCAAGATTTGGTTGGGGGGTGTAGGATCACTTGGATGAATCCAGCATTTTGTAACATTTCGAGCAATAATGTAGAAATTTTTCGATTTTTCTAAAATTCAAAACTCTTTTAGAAAATTTTGATTCTATGCATTCAAAATGATATGAGCATAAGAGGAGGGGATATGAAGTGTATGAGGTTGTAAACCTTGATCTTCTCTTGGCATAATGGTTTTATATGTGAATTCCCCTATTTATGTGAGTGATAGAAAATTTGAACACTTTTACACCTAGTTCACATTACACGATTTTCATGGGTTGAAAGGATTATGTGATTTGTGGATTAGCTATACTTTGATTTAAGGTGTTGAGAAACCAAGCCAGGGTACTTTGTCCATCCTTGTCCATGGGAAAATAACAAAAGATATGGATTTCTAAAAATCCTATTTAATGTTAAAAAAAAAAAAAAAAAAAAGGAAGGATGAAATTGGGAATGATGGAAAAATGGTGGAAAAATCCGATTAGGGCTACCTACTACCAACCGGGGGATGGTCTACCCATAACCAAAGCCGAAAATGGGACGTAGTGTGAAAGTCGTCGGAAGGACAGTAAGGCAAATTCCCGTCATTGGCTTGTTGTTGCTCTATATACCTTGAGATCCATAGTCTAATTGATTTATGAAGAAGATAACCCTGGAAACTCATGAAAAGAATTTTCACTATGCACACTAGATTGAATTTGTTCAAGTTCTTCTATTTGTCAACCAATCAGCGGAAATTTCATATGGGTGCTTATTATGTTTTGAGAGTTTACGGTTTCAACCTCTATCACCGAATTTCTCTAACTCTTACACTTATGTATCTTGGGATGTATAGAAGAATGGTTTCTAAAGGAGAGTTGGGTTTTGGAGAATGGAATTAGTTTCACGCATGTTTTGCTCGGGACTAGCAAAATGCTGGTTGGGGGGTGTGTTGAGCTCTTAATTGTGTATATTCTAACCCCAATTCATCACTCATTATACATGGTTCCATGACTTAAAGACCAATCTAATGCATATATTTGTGGTTGTAGGGATGAGAGAGAGGAAGCATCAATTGAAGACTTAAAGATGCTAGTTAGAAGCAAAGAAGATCAAAGGGGCTAAGCGTCAAAGAATGAAAGAAAGAAGTCAGAGAAAAGAAGAAAGAATGCAGAAGAAGGTGCCCACGATCGGTCGTCCGACCGGTCATCCAAGGCCAAGGACCGGTCGTCCGACCGGTCTGCACATGCACAGAGGAGACCCAGAGGCCATAACTCTTTGGACTGCTCACGACCGGTTGTGCGACCGGTCGTCCACCTTCTGCGACCGGTCCTTAAATCATTTTTCCGGGCCGAAACTCTCTGGACACTTTTTGGCCATTTTGAGACCGGTCGTCCAGCATCCACGACTGGTTGTCCAGCCACTACGACCGGTCGCCTACGTAAGATTTGAACATTCTAATTCTGGCGCCGATTTTCTCTGCGCAGTGCGTAAGTATTATGCAAAGTCTTGAATCTTCTGAAGTTGCGGAGCCTCCCCACTATAAAACGGACACCTAGGGATCGTTCCTAGGGTATCTTGGAAGAGTTTAAGCAAGGTTGGAGGCGACAGAAGTGAATTTTGGAGTTCCACAACTCCTTCTAGTTTGTTTTGCTGTTTTTATGTTTTTCTTAGTTGTTTCATGTTTCCTTGGATCATGAACGGCTAAACCTTTTAGCTAGGGCTAAGAGGTGAAGCTTGCAGTGAATCTAAGATGTTTCAATTCGTATTTAGTTGGTTTTAAGATTGGTTTTAATGCTTATGAACAATGGTTTGAAGTTTATACAAGTTCTAAGTAGTTTTTCTTAGTCTTATGATGACTCATGGATGTTTGGGAGAATTACTTAAGTTCTTAATTGCTTTGTATTAGTCTAGACCTAAATGATCCGAGGAATTGGAGTACGCTCTAGTACTATGATCTTCATGTGGGAACTTCCTACCAAAGTTCTACTTTTCTGAATTTCTGTGCTATGTGGGACTGTGCATGTGATTTGAATCAAGTTCAAATCATGATCTAGCCTTGTCTTGTGACAGGACTTGAGGATGGTTATGATTGTGATTTGAGTCTATTGGAATTGGGACTGACCTATGCAATTGAAGCATGCTCAGCCTAGCTTGCATTGAGTGAATCATACACATGGTTCTTACATATGGCAGATAGTTTGGTTTAACAACTCTATCATCCGGCTAGATAGATCTTAATATCGATTCTAGTTGAGAAAGTGAGAAACCACAACGGATTGAACATCAAGGATTGCTACAAGTGGATCCTTGAACCCCTAGTGCTTTATTATAATTGTTTACCTTCAATTTAGTTCAAAGTTGTTACTTACATCAATCTCATACAAAATCTGGTTGTTAGCTTTCAATAGATATTATTGGATGTGTTTGTGAATTCCTACACAAGTCCCTGTGGATCGACCTCGGTCTTACCGAGTTTATTACTACATCGCAACCCTAAACTTGGGGAAGCGAACAGGATTGTAGCTAAGGCATCCTAGAAAAGATCGACGAAGGTGGGAAGCGACGGAAGTCGGATTCGGAGTTCCACAACTCCTAGTTTGTGTTTTCTAGTTTTATGTTTTTAGTTATTTTCATGCTTCTTTGGATCATGAACAGCTAAACCTCTTAGCTAGGGCTAAGAGGTGAAGCTTGTAGTGAATCTGAGATGCTTTAATTCATTTTATGTTGGTTTCAAGTTGGATTTATTGAAGAACAATGGTTTATTAAAGTTTGAATGAAGTTCTGAGTAGTTTTTCTTAATCTTATGATGGCTCATGGATGCTTGGGAGAATTACTTTAGTTCTTAACTGTTTTGCATAGTTCTAAACCTGTACACTCCTAGGAATCGGGTTCAATACACTCTAGACTTGGATTTCCATGTGGGGACTTCAACTAAAATTCTACCTTTTATACTAGTTTCTGAATTCTATGTTGATGTTATATATGATTTGAATGAAGTTCAAATCATGATCTAATTATGCTTAGTGACAGAGTTTAATGATGATTATGATTGTGATCTCAATCTACTTGAACTAGGATTGACCTATGCAATTGAGTGTGCTCAAGTCCTAACTTAAATTGAGGGAATCATCTATAAAACCACACATATGACAGATTGTGAAATACAACCGCTCTATGATCCAACTAGATAGGATTTGATTTTAATTCTAGTTGCGTAATTGGGATAGAGAATTATGCATTGAGGATTGCTACAAGTGGATCCTTGGATCCCTAGTGCCTTTTTATATTGATTACATTCATCTTTAGTTTAAGAATTCTCTCTACATTCAATTCTAAAAAATCTGTTTAGTTAAGCTCTCAAGTAGAGAATATTAGAAGTAATTTTGTGAGTTCCTGACAAGTCCCTGAGAATGATCTCGGTCTCTCCGGAATTATTACTACATCGCAACCCTACACTTGGAGAAGCGAACAAGTTTTAGGCGCTGCTGCCGGGGATTTTTTACGGTTTTTACAAACTTTCTGAAAATACTTTCTATTTGAGATTTTTAGGAGTCCTACTAACTTAGTTTGTTTTGTTTTTGCAGGAATTCTAGGAGTCGAAGAAGTCTTCAATTAGGTTTTTCTAATCCTTTTAAATTTTTTTCCATTTTTTTTAGATTTGCATGCCACATTGGGTTTGGGATTCTAACAACCGACTCATTAGTGAAGGGGGAATTGTTGAAGGGATTGATAAAGAGCCATGTGCTAAGAGAAGTTTAGAATCTCCAATTTTGTCTAATAGTATGGTTGAGAATCAACCCAACCCTATGGCCAATCAAAATTTAGGCCAAACCGTAACGGGTGAGAATGAGGTTGAGAATGTTCTTCGACCTAGAACTTTACGTGATCACTTGCAACCTGCAAGAGCGAGTACTCCCTCATGCATAATTTTTCCAACCAATGAAGGAAATATTGATCTAAAACCAGGAGTAATTCAACTCCTTCCCAAATTCCTTGGCTTAGATAGTGAAAGCGCATATCAACATCTTAAGAAATTTGATGAAGTGATAGCCACGTTGCACTTTGCAAACGTATCTGATGATGTTGTAAGACTTAGACTATTTCCTTTTTCTCTTAAAGAGAAGGCCAAGGCTTGGCTTCATGCATTAAGGCCAAGATCAATCGGCACATGGACTAAGATGACTGAGAGTTCATTGAAAAGTTCTTCCCTACTCATAAAACAGACATGTTGAGGTGCTTATCATGAATTTTGCTCAAAAAGAAGATGAGACCTTCTTCCAATGTTGGGAGAGGTTTAAAGACTTATTAAATGCATGCCCACATCATGGTTACGAAATTTAGCGGGTAATAAGCTTTTTCTATGAAGGACTGACTTCGCCCATGCGCCAATTCATAGAGATGATGTGCAATGGGGAATTCATGAATAAGGAAGCCGAGGAAGCATGGGATTATTTTGATATCTTAGCCGAGAATGCACAATCTTGGGATACAACTAAACCAGCAAATCTCAAGACAAGCCAACAAAGAGAAAAGGGAGGAATCTATGTCCTCTCCGAAGAAGACAACATAAGTGCACATATGACTAGCCTCACAAGAAAAGTTGAGGCCATGGAATTAGGGAAAGGAGAAAAGATTAAGAAAGTTGAGAGTATTTGTGGAATTTGTTCTGGTAACCAACATGCAACACAGGATTGTCCTACAATCTCTGCGTTCCAGGAAGTTCTACAAGAACAATCAAATGCCATAAATAACTATCAACGCCCATTCAGCAATCAAAACTCAAACACGTATAATTCTAGTTGGAGGAACCATCCCAATTTCAGTTGGAGGAATGGGCTATCAGAGAATGCGAACAACAAGCCAAAGGCTACACTTGAGAAATTAGTGGGTACATTTGTCTCGGCCCAAGTTGAGTATAACAAGAGCAATTCTCACAAAATAGATGGGTTCATACAAGAACAACAAAAATTTAATCAGAATTCAATTCAAGCCATCAATGATTTGAAAACTTCAATGGCTAGAGTTGAATCTCATCTTAGTGTAGGGAGAAAGGCACACTTCCTGCCCAATCTCTCCCTAATCCAAGAACCCAATTTGAGATACAAGACCTCAACTCGTCCTCCCAAAATACGGAGCATGTTCAAGCAATCACCACTTTGAGGAGTGGCAAAACAATTGATAAATCTAACCCAGTGAAGGACCCAAGGCTTAATGATCCAAAAATTACCAATAAGGATGATATCTTGAACAACGCTCCCCATGAGAAAGAACCGGAAAGGCAATACAAGCCAGTTGCCCCGTTTCCACAAAGGTTGATTTCACCAAAACTTTTAGACAAAAACCTGAAAATTTTAGAGGTTTTTAAGCAAGTGAAGATCAACATTCCGTTGTTGGATGCTATAAAACAAATACCATCCTATGCCAAATTTCTAAAGGAATTGTGTACAGTCAAAAGGAAACACAATGTTCACAACAAAGTACTTTTGACTGAGAATTTGAGCACCATTATTAAACAAGAGGTGCCCCAAAAATACAAGGATCCGGGTAGTCCTACCATATCATGCATCATAGGTGACTAGTGGATAAAACAAGCTTTACTCGATCTTGGGGCAAGTGTTAACCTCATCCCATACTCGGTCTATGAACAACTTAGGTTAGGTGAATTAAAACCCACCAAAACCACACTCCAACTCGCTGATAGATCTATTCGTATACTAAGAGGGATGATTGAAGATGTCCTCATCCAAGTCGATAAATTCTACTATCCAGTAGATTTTATTGTCTTAAATACACATCCTGTAATGGGAACCGGTGCTCAAATTCCAATCATACTTGGCCACCCTTTCTTAGCTACTTCAAATTCAATTATCAATTGTAGAAACGGGCTTGTACAAATGTCCTTTGGAAATATGACACTCGAGCTGAATATTTTTAATTTATGCAAACAGCCACGGGATGTTGATGACGAGAACCACAAAATAAATTTGATTGAATCATTCGTGGAAGACAAATCCCTCCTTACATTCTTTTCCGATCCCTTGGAGGCATGCTTGGCCCATTCTCATGAAATTGATCATGACATGATAAGAGAGATGGATGCCATTTTAGATTCTATGCCGGTACTTGATAATAAAAGATGGAAGGCACCATTTGAGCCTTTGCCCTTAAGCGAGAACAAGCCACTCCCATCTAATGTCAAGGCACCGAAGCTCGACCTCAAACCGTTACCTACTGATTTGAAATATATTTATTTAGGTCGAGATGAGACATATCCGGTGGTGATTTCTTCCCACTTGGATGAGGAACAAGAGAGTAGGCTAATAGCCACTCTAAGAGAGCACAAAAGTGCCATTGGATGGTCAATTGCGGATCTCAAAGGCATAGACCCCCTGATTTGTACTCACTGCATACACCTTGAGGAGAATGCGAAGACATCTAGGCAACCACAAAGATGCCTCAATCCAAACATGAAAGAGGTAGTTAAGGCCGAGGTGTTGAAACTATTGGATGTAGGTATCATTTACTCAATATTCGATAGTCAATGGGTGAGTCCAACTCAAGTAGTGCCTAAGAAATCTAGAATAACCATCATAGCTAATGCCAATAATGAACTCGTGCCAACCAGAGTCGATACCAGTTTAAAAATGTGCATTGACTATAGGAAGCTAAACACAGTTACAAGGAAATACCACTTCCCCTTGCCATTTGTAGATCAAATTTTAGAAAGGTTGGCAGGTCATTCCCATTTTTGCTTCCTTGATGGGTATTCAGGGTATAACCAAATAGAGATAGCCCTAGAAGACCAAGAGAAGACAACATTCACATGTCCGTTCGGCACATTTGCCTATCGAAGGATGTCGTTTGGACTGTGTAATGCCCGTGCCACTTTTCAACGTTATATGTTGAGTATTTTTTCTGATATGGTGGGGACGATTCTTGAAGTTTTCATGGACGATTTCTTTGTATTTGTTTGTAACTTTGATGAGTGCCTTGAGCACTTAAAAACTGTTTTAAAAATATGTGAAGACAAGAACTTGTGTTGAATTGGGAGAAATGTCATTTTATGGTTCAAAAGGGAATTGTCCTTTGTCACATCATCTCGCAAAATGGAATCGAGGTGGACAAGGCTAAAATCGATCTTATCTCCAACCTTTCACCCTCCAAAAGCGTACGTGATGTGCGGTCCTTTTTAGGACATGTCGGATTCTATAGACGGTTCATAAAGGACTTTAGTTCTCCCTCTCTCTGTAATGCCCCAGATTTTCGAGATTTATTTGAAAATTTTTGAAAATTCATTTTTAATTTATTTTTTATTAATTATCGTACATTTACCGTTAATTTGCGAATAGCGGGACATCCGTAGGAGATCCGATAGGGGACCCTTTATAAAAGTTGCTTAGAATGATCCCATAAACATCGAAGAAAGATCAGATTTCAAAAATCACGCACTTTTCAGATAATTACGAAAATGCCATTAGTTAAACTTAAGTTAAGATGCCATTTTTAAGTATTATAGTTTCTGACGATCACTTTCACGCAAAACCCTGGATTTAAGCTTTTGGCCACACATTAACTATACACATCAAATTCAGCCCTTAAATCATAGTAGAAGTGGTCCAATTGTCAAATTAGCACCTTAACTCTTGATTTTCATGTCCATCGAGTGAGGAAAGTAGATGGTTAGTCGTAGTAGAATATTTCTCTTCATGTGAGTGACTTGGATTGTTTTTATCATGGACCAATAGTGTGATTTGAGTGCCTCACCTTGATAAGCATCTTTCTTATGCGTGAAGTTATCCCGTTTTAGAAATTAACGAGTTACCAACTCTTTTTAAATCTAAACCTTTCAATTTACCCACTTTTCACCATCAATCGCTTCTCAAATTTGGACCACTTATTATACTCATATGACTACGAGTTTACACAAAATTTGGACCCCGATCTATAATCCTACACCGTTGAACCACAAAGCCAGCACCTTCCTTTTTCTCCAAAAGTTGAAATTTCAGATCTAGGCATTTCTCACCATCAATCAACCACTAAACTTTGTACAATTATTTGCCTATCATGACCATATATTTTTCCAAAATTTGGGCCCTGATCATTAAGCGTAGACCGTTAATTGAGATCTAGCCCCCATTTTAGCACCCGTTAGGCCATTTTCAAGGATCGGCCAATCTAGAATGTGGATCATCAAGAAATTTACATATTCTGACTCTACTCTTCGAGCTTGATAAGATGAATGGATTGGAATTGATCATAGATCATCCGAATATTGAGATTTGAGAAACCCACCTCAAGAGGTTGTTACACAAGACCTCGCGTGCACATCCCTCTCCATATTTCTACTACGCACCTCCAAATCCTTCTCCTAACCCTAGCCTCCATGCCCTAGAGAAGAGAGAGAGAGAGAGAGAGAGAGAGAGAGAGAGAGAAGAGAAGAGAGTTCTTTCTCATATTTTTCTAGCGGCTAGGATCTTCTACAACCCTCTTCTTCTAAGTCCATCCTAAGGTGAGGATTTTCCTTCAAGCCTTTCATTAATAATATCACGATTATCATAAGTTTCTTTTGTGGCATGTGAAGTTGTTTTGTTTTAAATTACTTATCCATATAATATGAAGTTTGATGTGAGATTTGTAATGAATATCATTATATGGTGATGTGATTTCTTTTTTTTTTAGATTTTTACTAAGAAGCATGTGTATTTGTGTTATTTTATCTTTGTGAAATCTATGCCTTTATTTCCTTAATCTGTGTTGTACAAGTAACATTGGTTTTCATATTGTGATATGAAACATGTGTATAAGATCATCATATGGACATCCCATTATTGTATACTCTTTGTCCTTAAGTTGGTAAAATTATTCGATGTAGAGAGATGGAACCCATGAGAGGTGTCCATGATGGAAGAATATCTCTTGACTTAACAGAGAGAATGAAGTGCTTGTTCGTCAATGGATCCTTACATGTGTATGATGCTTGATTAGATCCATTTACATTACATGAGTATTTTAATGAATTTGGTCATGATGTACAACATTGGCTTTTTGGAACATGATGAAATCATAAAACAGGACAATGAGTGGACACTAATGGTATACAAATTCTCATGAGCCGGGGTTGGTGCTATGGACACTAATCTCATGCTGTCGGCCTATGCTGGGTTGCTTGCGACTCCCTATAGTGACCATTGAGTTTTATTTAAATCGGTTGTATGCGAAAACACTTAAATAAAGGTGAAACTAAAGTCATGCATTCACTTGGCTCCATGTGGGTGTACGGAATTGAGAATAGGCTAGAGCGTCCTACTTCTCCCGTACACTGTCACGTGTAGATTTGGGCTATGAGCGTCCCATTTCTCACGTGGTCGAGCAAAACTATGGGCTTGTGCATCCCAGGAACCTCTGGTGACTAGTGGCTAGCGTGAAGTCGTAACAGGGAGTCTCCCACTTCATGTATTATGATTTCTAGCCAGGGTGCCTTAGCCAGAGCATGCATTCCATGTATCGCATTAACAAAGATTTTTAGTTGGTTGTTTTGATTTTATTAAATGATAATATACTGCTTGCATTTACTCTGTACCGTTATTATTATTCTTGATTGTCTTGGAGGAAATATTCCCCACTATGATAGTGTTTAACGCTATCCCAAACACAATTTAGATGATGCAGGTGAAGATCCAGGTAATGAACTCGATTTTTAAGGAAAAGAGTTCGATGTTCGTACAATCACATGGCGGATGACGATGTTAGAGAAACTTAGTTGATGTTTTCATTTATTAAATATTTCTTTTGAGTAGTTGATACATTTATGGAATTGTAATAAGTCTTCAAGAGAAGACATGGTTTTGTATTTTAATTAATCAGTATGGATATTGGTTGGTTCCCTTATTTAAACATTGATGATGACGTATTAAGTTTGATAGAATAAGATGATAATTGTTTCCGCCATTGTGCTTAAATGCTATATTTTATTATTTGACAAATTAGTTATTCCATAAATTACTTGGAAATTCGGCCGTCGTATTATACACGAGAGTCGAAAATCTCGGGTCGTTACACTCTCGTCCTTTATGTAATCTCCTTCAAAAGGAAAACTCATTTGAGTGGAATAAGAATTGTCAAAATGCCTTTGACAAACTTAAAGGCATGTTGACATGTGCTCCCATAATGTAACCACCCGATTGGAGCCTTCCTTTTGAAATCATTTATGATGCAAGTGATTACGCTATTGGGGTTGTGTTAGGCCAAAGAAAAGAGAAGAAACCTTGTGTCATCTACTACGCAAGTAAAACCTTAAACTCGGCTCAATCAAACTACACTACTACAGAAAAGGAACTTTTGGCCGTAGTTTTTGCTTTGGACAAGTTTCGGTCCTACTTGATCGGATCCAAGATCATCATATTCACCGACCATGCAGCGCTTAAGTACCTTCTCTCTAAGAAGGATGCTAAGCCATGCTTGTTGAGGTAGATCCTCCTACTCCAAGAATTTGACATAGAAATACATGATAAGAAAGGAGTAGAAAACGTAGTTGCTGACCATCTTTCTAGACTTGTTCTCACTGATTCCCCTGAGACAACTGTGATCAATGACATGTTCCTTGATGAACAACTTTTTAAAGTCTCTCAATTGCCATGGTATGCGGACATTGCTAACTATCTTGCTACAGGTACAATTCTGACACATTGGAAAAAGCAAGAGAAGGACAAGTTCTTCAACGAGGTGAGAAAATTCCTATGGAACGACCCATACTTGTTCAAGTCTTGTCCCGATCAAATCATAAGGAGATGTGTGCCGGATGATGAACAACAAAGTATCATCTCCTTTTGTCATTCTTAGGCGTGTGGTGGCCACTTTTCGACTAAGAAGACCATAGCCAAAATTCTGCAATGTGGGTTTTATTGGCCCACCATGTTCAAGGACACCCATGAGTTTTGTAAAACATGTGACCCTTGTTAGAAATTGGGAGGAATCTCCCATAGAAATATGATGCCACTCAATCTTATCTTACCAATCGAAATTTTTTATTGTTGGGGCATCAATTTCATGGGTCCATTCCCATCTTCTTTTGGAAATTTATATTTCTTGCTTGTCGTCGACTATGTTTCAAAATGGGTCGAGGCGATTCCATGCCAGAACAATGACTATAAAACGGTCATTCATTTCTTAAAAGAAAATATACTTTCCCGGTTTGGAACACCTCGAGTCATTATAAGTGATGGTGGATCCCATTTTTGTAACCGCTCGTTTGAAGCTTTAATGAAAAATATGGCGTCAATCACAAGGTGAGCACTCCCTATCACCCACAAACAAGTGGACAAGTTAAGATATCCAACAGGGAAATTAAACACATTTTGGACAAAACGGTGCACCCCGATCGTAAAGATTGGTCGCTTCGACCTACCAATGCCCTATGGGCTTATCGTACTGTTTTCAAGACCCCCATTGGAATGTCGCCATATAGACTTGTCTATGGGAAAGCTTGTCACTTGCCCGTGGAGTTGGAACATCGGGCATATTGGGCACTAAAGATGATGAATTTTGATTCTGACAAGGCAAGCTCGTTACGCAAACTTCAATTGAATGAACTTGCGGAACTCCGGAATGATGCATATGAAAACGCGAGAATTTACAAGAAAAAGACGAAGGTGTTCCATGATAAGAACCTCCTTCGTAAGACCTTCATGATCAATCAAAAGGTTCTTATGTATAATTCTCGGTTACATTTATTTTCGAGAAAATTGAAGTCCGATGGACCGGTCCTTTTGTTGTGAAAACTGTTTATCCTTATGGGACCGTCAAGTCGTTGAATCCAAGGAACGGTAATATTTTTAAAGCCAATGGTCAACGCTTGAAGCCGTTCTTTGAGAATTTTTCATCAGACGGTATATCTATACCTCTGACTGATCCTGTGTATCAGGACATTTGATCTCCTAGTTTGATGAAGGTATAGAGTAGTTAGGATTAGGATTTTGTTGGTTTCTTTCAAGGAGGTAGAAATCCAGTTTGGGTTTTCTCAGGTACTCTCATTCCTCACTCCCTTTATTTTATCATTGCTCTCATGTTTTGTCTATTGCATATCTTTTACATTGAGGACAATGCAAAATTTGGTTGGGGGGTGTAGGATCCCTAGGATGAATCTAGTGTTTTGTAACATCTCGAGCAATACGAGACGAAGTTTTTCAATTTTTTTCTAAAAATTCAAAACTCCATTGGAAAACTTTGCTTCTATGCATTCGGGATGATGTAAGTATAAAAAAAGGAGAGACGAAGTGAGTGATGTTGAATACTTTGAACATTCTTTAAGGTACTAGTCTTGTATGTGAATTCCCCTATTTTTATGAATGATAGAACTTTTGAACACTTTTACATCTATTTCACCTCACACGATTCTCATGTTTTGACAAGATTATTAGATTTATGGATTAGCTAAGTTTGGATTTGAGGTGTTGAGAAACCAAGCCGGGGTACTTTGTCCATCCTTGTCCATGGGAAATAACGAAAGATATAGATTTCTAAAAATCCTATCTAATGAAAAAGAAAATGGAAAGAAAGGATGAAAATATGGGAATGATGGATAATATGGTGGAAAATTCCAAAAAGGGCTACCTATTACCAACCGGGGGATGGTCTACCTGTAACCAAAGCCGGAAATGGAAAGTAGTGTGAAAGCCGTCGGAAGGACGGTAAGGCAAATTCCTGTCAAAGGCATGTGTTGATCTGTACATCTTAAATTTCATACCTTAGCTGATTTATGAAGAAGATAAGCCCAAATTTTCATGAGATGAGCATTCACTAAGCACACTAGGTTAAATTGTTCAAATACTTCTATTTATCAATCAATCAGCGGGAAATCCATATGAGTACTTGTTATATTCTTAAAAGTTTAAGGTTTCAATCTCTATCACTTAGTCTTTCCAATTTTTACACTTGCATGTCTTATAGTGTATAGAAGCACAGTTTCTGAACGAGAGTTGCGTTTTGGAGGAATGAATGGTTTTATGCATGTTTTGCTCGGGACTAGCAAAATGCTGGTTGGGGGGTGTGTTGAGTGCTTAAATATGTATATTTTAACCCCATTTCATCACTAACTATGCACGGTTTTCAAACTTAAAGACTATTCTAATGCGTAGTTTTATGATTGCAGTAATGAGAGGGACTCTGCCCGATTGATGACTAAAAAGCTCTATTTAGGAGCCTTGGATGAAGACCCAAGGTGGGTGAAAGAAAGAAGAAAGAAAGGAGAGAGAAGAGAGAAGAAAAGAAAGAAGAAAAATGAAAAAAAAAGAAAAAAAAAAGGCAGTCCGACCGGTCGGCCAAGGGGCCGCGACCGGTCGGCCAGCCCCCTTGTTCCTTTCTGGACTCTCATACAAAGAGGCCGACCGGTCTTGACTGGTCAGCCAGGGCATTCCTTTAAGCCAATATGCATGCTGGACTGTCCCAGACCAAGTCCGACTGGTCGTGACCGGTCGGCCAGTGTAAATTCAAAGAGTTTCCAGCGGCTTCCTCTTGAAGCTCCGATTTCCTAGCACAATGCGTAAGTATTACGCAAATCTAGAAGATTCTGAGGCGGTGGAGCCTCTCCACTATAAAAGGGGACCTAGGGATTGTAGCTAGGGCATCCTAGAAAAGATCGACGAAGGTGGGAAGCGGCGAAAGTCGGATTCGGAGTTCCACAATTCCTCCTAGTTTGTGTTTTCTAGTTTTATGTTTTTAGTTATTTTCATGCTTCTTTGGATCATGAATGGCTAAACCTCTTAGCTAGGGCTAAGAGGTGAAGCTTGTAGTGAATCTGAGATGCTTTAATTTGTTTTATGTTGGTTTCAAGTTAAATTTATCGAAGAATAATAGTTTATGAAAGTTTGAATGAAGTTCTAAGTAGTTTTTCTTAATCTTATGATGGCTCATGGATGCTTGGGAGAATTACTTTAGTTCTTAATTGTTTTGCATAGTTCTAGACCTGTACGCTCCGAGGAAGCGGATTTAATATGCTCTAGACTTGGATTTCCATGTGGGAACTTCAACCAAAGTTCTACCTTTTATACTAGTTTCTGAATTCTGTGTTGATGTTATATGTGATTTGAATGAGGTTCAAATCATGATCTAATTATGCTTAGTGACAAAGTTTAATGATGATTATGATTGTGATCTCAATCTATTAGAACTAAGATTGACCTATGCAATTGAGTGTGCTCAAGTCCTAACTTGAATTGAGGGAATCATGTATAAAACCACACATATGACAGATTGTGAAATACAACCGCTCTATCATCCGACTAGATAGGATTTTATTTCGATTTTAGTTGTGTAATTGGGAAACCACAGTGAATTATGCATTGAGGATTGCTACAAGTGGATCCTTGGATCCCTAGTGCCTTTTTATATTGATTGCATTCATCTTTAGTTTAAGAATTCTCTCTCTACATTCAATTCTAAAAAATTTGTTTAGTTAAGCTCTCAAGTAGAGAATATTAGAAGTAATTTTGTGAATTCCTGACAAGTCCCTGAGAACGATATCGGTCTCTACCGAATTATTACTACATCGCAACCCTACACTTGGGGAAGCGAACAGTGAGCACTCCCTCATGCATAGTTTTTCCACTAAATGCAGGGAACATATATTTGAAACCGTGAGTAATCTAACTCATTCCAAAATTCCATGGACTAGACAGTGAAAGTGCCTATCAACATCTTAATAAATTTGATGAGGTATAGCCACAATGCACTTTGCAAATGTAACCAATGATGTGGTGAGACTCAAATTATTTCCTTTTTCCCTTAAAGAGAAAGCTAAGGCTTGGCTTCATGCATTAAGGCTAAGATCAATTGGCACATGGACTGAGATGACTAGAGAGTTCATTAAAAAGTTCTTCCCTACTCACAAAACGATCATGTTGAGGCGCCTTATCATGAATTTTGCTCAAAAAGAGGATGAGACCTGCTTCCAATGTTGGGAGAGGTTCAAGGACTTGTTAAATGCACGCCCACATCATGGCTACGAAATTAGGCGAGTAAAAAGCTTTTTCTATGAAGGACTGACTTCACCCATGTGCCAATTCGTAGAGATGATGTGCAATGGAGAATTCATAAATAAGGAAGCCGAAGAAGCATGGGACTATTTTGATGAATTAGTCAAGAATGTACAGTCTTGGGATACATCTAGACCAACAAATTCCAAGACAAGCCAACAAAAGGAAAAAGAGGAATTTATGTCCTCTCAGAAGAAGATAACATAAGTGCACGTGTGGCTAGCCTCACAAGAAAAGTCGAGGCCATGGAATTGAAGAAAGGAGAGACGATCAACTCAAAAGATATTGAAACTGTTTGCGGAATTTGTGCCGGAAATCAACATGCAACACAGGATTGTCCCACAATTTCTGCATTCCAAGATATCTTACAAGAACAATCAAATGTCGTAACACAGTTATCGACGACCATTTAGTGCTCCAAACTCAAACATGTATAATTCTAGTTGGAAGAACCATCCCAACTTCAGTTGGAGGAATGGACCTACTGCGAATGCAAACAATACCCCTCAAGCTCAACCTTTACTAGGTCCATACCTAGTAATTACACCAAAAGCTACGTTAGAGGAGATGTTGGGTGAATTCGTATATGTTCAAGCTGAATATAACAAGACTAATTCTCTGAAATTGATGGGTTCATGTAAGAGCAACTGAAATTCAATCAAAATTCATCTCAAGCCATTAATGACTTGAAAACCTCAATTGCTAGAGTTGAATCTCATCTCAGTGTTAGGGAGAAAGGCACACTTCCTGCCCAACCTCTTCCTAACCCAAGGACCCAATTTGAGATACAAGACGGAAGCTCATCCTCCCAACATACGGAGCATGTTCAAGCTATCACCACTTTGAGAAGTGAAAAAATAATCGATAAATCTAATCCGGTGAAGGCCCCAAAGCCTAATGATCCGAAAATTTTCAAAGAGGATGGTAGCCCGAACAACACTCCAAATGAGAAAGAACCGAAAAATTTAGACAAAAACTGGAAAATTTTAGAGGTTTTTAACCAATCCACAATTTTCAAAGGTTGATTCCACCCAAACCTTTAGACAGAAACTGGAAAATTTTAGAGGTTTTTAAGCAAGTGAAGATCAACATTCCGTTGTTGGATGCTATAAAACAAATACCATCCTATGCCAAATTTCTAAAGGAATTATGTACAGTAAAAAGGAAACACAATGTTCACAACAAAGTAGTGTTATTATCAAACAAGAGGTGCTCCAAAAATACAAAGATCCGGGTAGTCCAACCATCTCATGCATCATAGGTGACTACTGGATTAAACAAGCCTTACTCGATTTAAGGGCAAGTGTTAACCTCATCCCATACTCGGTCTATGAACAACTTGGGTTAGGTGAATTGAAACCCACCAAAACCACACTCTAACTTGTTGATAAATCTATTCGTATACCGAAAGGGATGATTAAGGATGTCTTAGTCCAAGTTGATAAATTATACTACCCAGTAGACTTTATTGTCTTGGATACACATCCCGTGATAGGTACCGGTGCTCAAATTCCCATCATACTTAGCTGCCCTTTTCTAGCTACTTCAAATGTAATTATCAATTGTAGAAAAGGGCATGTACAAATAGTCATTATAAGTGATATCTCATTTTTGTAACCGCCCATTTGAAGCTTTAATGAAGAAATATTGCGTAAATCACAAAGTGAATTCTTCCTATCACCCACAAATAAGTGGACAAGTTGAGATATCCAACAAGGAGATTAAACATATTTTGGAGAAAACAGTGAACCCTTGGTCGCTTCGACTAACCGATGTACTCTGGGCTTATCATACTGCTTTCAAGACCCCCATTAGAATGTCTCCCTATAGACTTGTCTATGGGAAAGCTTGTCACATGCCCGTGGAGTTGGAACATAGGGCATATTGGGTGATAAAGAAGATGAATTTTAATTTTGACAAAGCAAGCTCGTTGCGCAAACTTCAATTGAATGAACTTGCGGAACTCCGGAACGAGGCATATAAAAATGCGAGAATTTACAAGGATAAGACGAAAGCGTTCCATGATAAGAATATTCTTTGTAAGACCTTCACGATTAATCAAAAGGTCCTTATGTATAATTCTCGACTACATTTATTTTCGAAAAATTGAGATCTCGATGGACCAGTCCCTACATTGTAAAAACTGTTTATCCATATGGGACCATCGAGTTGTTGAATCCAAGGAACGGTAATATCTTTAAAGAAAATGGTCAGCCATTAAAGCCGTTCTTTGAGAATTTTCCTTCAGAAGGTATGTTCGTACCTCTGACTGATCCTGTGTATCAGGATGTTTGATCTCCTAGTCTGATGGAGGTATAGAGTAGTTAGGATTAGGATTTTGTTGCTTTTGGTTTGTTTTTTTAGGTTTGCTAGTAGGAGGTAGAATTCCAGTTGTTGTTCTCTTAGGTATTCTCATTCCTCACTCCCTTTATTTTGTAATTGCTCTCATATTTTTCTCATTGCATATCTTTTCCATTGAGGACAATGCAAGATTTGGTTTGGGGGTGTGGGATCACTAGGATGAATCTAGTGTTTTGTAACATTTCGAGCAATCATGTAGGAATTTTTTAATTTTTCTACAAATTCAAAACTCCATTGGAAAACTTTGTTTCTATGCATTTGGGATGGTGTAAGTATAAGAAAAAGGAGAGGCAAAGTGAGTGAAGTTGAATATCTTGAACAATCTCTAAGATACTAGTTTTATATGCGAATCCCCCTATTTTTATGATTGATAGAATTTCTAAACACTTTTACATCTAGTTCACATTATACGATTCTCACACTTTGAAAGGATTATGTAGAATTGTGGATTGGTTAAGTTTGGATTTGAGGTGTTGAGAAACCAAGCCGGGGTACTTTGTCCATCCTTGTCCATGGAAAAATAACGAAAGATATGGATTTCTAAAAATCCTATCTAATGAAAAAGAAAACGAGAAAGGAATGATGAAAATATGGGAATGATGGAGAATATGGTTGAAAATTCTGAAAAGGGCTACCTATTACCAATCGGGGGATGGTCTACCCGTCACCAAAGCCGAAAATGGGACGTAGTGTGAAAGCCGTCGGAAGGACGGTAAGGCAAATTCCTATCGTAGGCTTGTTGTTGATCTATACACCGTTGAATCCATAACTTAGCTAATTCATGAAGAAGGTAAACCTGGAAATCCATGAGATGAGCATTCACTGAGCACACTAGGTTAAATTGTTTGGATTCTTTTATTTATCAATCAATCAGCAGGAATTTCATATGAGTACTTGGTATATTTTGGAAAATTCAAGGCTTCAACTTCTATCAGTGAGCATTTCAAAATTCTATGCACTTGCATATCATTGAGTATGTAGAAACATGGTTTCTGAAGGAGAGTTGGGTTTTGAAGAATGAAATTTGTTTCACGCATGTTTTGCTCGGGATTAGAAAAATGCTGGTTGGGGGTGTGTTGAGCTCTTAAATGTGCATATTCTAACCCCATTTCATTACTAACTATGCTTGAAATAAGTGATTAAAGACCCAACTAATGTATGCTTTTGTGGTTGTAGGAATGAGAGAGAGAATTCATCAATTGAGGGCTTAGAGATGTTGTTTACACACCTTGAAGATTAAAGGAATGAAGGACCAAAGGTGGAGCAAAAGTGCATTGAAAATGAAAGAGGAAAAGCTGAGAATTCAGTCAATTTCATGACTACTGGCCGGCCAAACCCTCCAGAAATAAGAAAGTCACTAAACACATTTTAGGAGGACAGACCCCTTGACCGACCGGCCGGATAGACTGATTGACCGGTCAGCCGACCGGCTGGCTGAGGGGTCGGTCTATACATTCCAACATCCAACGAATTCAGCAGTTTGAAGCAGTTCCACCAGCCGGCCAGCCGACCGGTCGGCTGAACGGTTGGACTGTGTAAAAAAGACACCAGTGAGAGTTGCATTTGCGGGCACTTTGTCCGACCAGCCGGATAGGGGGTTCGACTGGCCGGTCAACACTCAGGAACATTTGGAGCTTCGAAAATCTCTGCGCAAAACGCTAATCTTGCAGGATTTTTCTAAGTTTCTTTGTACCTAGGGCCCCAAAGCTATATAAAAGGACTCCTCTAACTCGTTCCTAGGGCATCCTAAAAGAGATTTACCACGGTGGGAGGTGACGGAAGTCAGATCTGGAGTTCTATAACTCCTCCTAGTTTATTCTTCTAGTTTTTATGTTTTTATTAGTTGTTTTGATGTTTCCTTGGATCATGAACGGCTAAACCTCTTAGCTAGGGCTAAGAGGTGAAGCTTGCAATGAATTTAAGATGTTTCAATTCATTTGATTTGGTTTCAAGTCGGATTATTAGTGAAGAATAATGGTTGAAGTTTGAATAAAGTTCTAAGTAGTTTTTCTTAATCTTATGATGGCTCATGGATGTTTAGAAGAATTGCTTGAGTTCTTAATTGTTTTGAATTATTCTAGACCTGTACGCTCTAAGGAATCGGATTCAATATGCTCTAGACCTTTGATCCTCGTGTGGGAACTTCATACCAAAAGTTCTACTTCTCTGAAATTTCTGCTTAAGTGTGATTGTGCATGTGATTTGAATCAAGTTCAAATCATGATCTAGTTATACTTTGTGACAGAATTTAATGATGATTAGGATTGTGATCTTAACCTCTTGGAACTTGGATTGACTTATGCAATTGAGTGTGCTCATGTCCTAACTTGAATTGATAGAATCATGTACTTGAATCACACATTGTCCTCTCACCTCAAGTGCAAGGTTGTGATGTAGTAATAAATCTCGGTAAGACCGAGGTCAATCCACAGGGAATTAGAGAACGAATTCCAAACTATTCCAGCAACTCAGTTTATATCAGACAAGAGATTCAATGGAAATAATTATGCTAAAACAGTAACTTAATCATGTCCTAACTTGAATTGATAGAATCATGTACTTGAATCACACATTGTCCTCTCACCTCAAGTGCAAGGTTGTGATGTAGTAATAAATCTCGGTAAGACCGAGGTCAATCCACAGGGAATTAGAGAACGAATTCCAAACTATTCCAGCAACTCAGTTTATATCAGACAAGAGATTCAATGGAAATAATTATGCTAAAACAGTAACTTAAGAAAAATAGTGATTAAAGGTACTAAGGCTTTCAAGGATCCACTTGTAGTAACCCCATGTCAATCCAATCAATCCAAGCATAGAACACAACTAGAATTGAAGTCCTATCTCTCATCTAGTTGGAAAATAAAGCATGAAAGCACATTTAATCTCACTTAAGCTGAACTTCCAAGTTCTAGTCTCATTCAACCACATAGAATTCGAAATCATAGCCTTCGGAGTAACAGCCATGCCTATGGACTATGGCCTTCTCAAGGATTACTATAATTCGAATCTAAATAAGCAAAACATGATAATCCCAGAGAATTGCAAGGAATCTATGTCTAGAGCACATGAACTCTCATAAAACTTCTAAAAATATTAATTATAAGAACTAGAACATTCAAAATTCGAACTTGAAGTAGAGCTACTTGAATTAAACTGAATCAAACATAGAATTGGCTATAAGCTTCACCTCTCAGCCTTAGCTGAGAGATTCTAGTCGAGCATTGTCATACTACAACTAGGACTCATAAAAGAAAACTAGAAAACATAAAAACCCAGAGTTTGGAGGGTTGCCAACACTCCACGACGGCTCCCTTCCTCTCCCACAACGCTCTTTAGCTTCTATGATACCCTAGGAAGAGCCCCTAGGTGTCATTTTATAGTGGGGAAGCTCTCTTGCGTAGGAATCTTTCAAAAATTGCATAAGGATACGCACTGCGCAGGAATTTTCGGAGCCCGAATTGGAAACTGCCCGTCTTTATGCATGGCCGACCGGTCATGGCCAGTCGGACTGGGCTGGCCGACTGGTCACGACCGGTTAGACTAGCTTATCATCATTCCAGCGAGCACAGAGTGGTGTCCGACCTGTTGGCCGACCGGTCTTGACCGGTCAGACCATTAGTCCAGGGGGTTTCAGCATGGTGACCGACCTGTTGGCCGACCGGTCGGACCAACTGGTCCTTTGTCCAGTGCTCTTCACAGTGGCCGACAGACCGGTCGGCCCTTAATCTTTTTCTTCTTTTTCTTCTTTTCTTTCTACTCTTTTCTCCCTCTTTCTTCTTCTTTCTTTGGTCCACCTTGGGCCTTCATTCAAGGGGTCCTAAATACATTCTTTTTGGTCTCCAATTGAGTGAAGTCCGCTCTCATTCCTACAATCACAAAACATGCATTAGATGGGCCTTTTAAACATGCAAACCATGTATATAATGTGATGTAATGGGCTATGCAATGTATAAATTGGAGGTTCAACACACCCCCCAACCAGCTTTTTGCTAGTCCCGAGCAAAACATGTGTGAAATAAGTTCAAACCTAAAAAAATCAACTCTCCTTAAGAAACCATGTTTCTATCCACTCCAAGACATACAAGTATAAAGTTCAGAAAATTTGGTGATAGAAGCTAAAACCTCAAACTCTCAAAACATAATAAGTGTCGATATGAAATTCCCGCCGATTTATTGATGAATAGAAGAAATCGAAGAAATTCAAACTAGTGTGCATAGTGAAAGTTCATCTCATGAGTTTTCGGGATTATCTTCTTCATAGAAGAACTAAACCATGGATATCAAGGTGTTCAAAGCAACAACAAGCCAATGACAGGAATTTTCCTTACCGTCCTTCCGACGGCTTTCACACTACGTCCCATTTCCGGCTTTGGTTACGGGTAGACCATCCCCCGGTTGGTAATAGGTAGCCCTTTTCAGAATTTTCCACCATTTTTTCATCATTCCCAATTTCATCCTTCCTTTTCCCGTTGCTTTTAAATTAGATAGGATTTTTAAAAATCCATATCTTTCGTTATTTTCCCATGGACAAGGATAGACAAAGCACCCCGGCTTGCTTTCTCAGCACCTCAAATCTAAGTCTAGCCAATCCACAAATCACATAATCCTTTTAACCATGAAAATCATGTAATGTGAACTAGGTGTAAGAGTGTTCAAATTTTCTATCAATCACATAAATAGGAGAAATCAGATATAAAACCATTATATTAAGAGAAGTTCAAAACTTACAACATCACACACTTCGTATCTCTTTTTCTTATACTCGTATCATCTTGAATGTATAGAAATAAGGTTTTCAAAAGGAATTTTGAAATTTTAGAAAATTCGAAAAAAATTGCTCATATGATGCTCGAAATGTTGCAAATTGCATTGTCCTCTATTGAGCTCTTAATTGTGCATATTCTAACGCTAATTCATCACTCATTATGCAAAGTTTTCATGATTTAAAGACTAAACTAATGCATGGTCTCGTGGTTATAGGACAAAAGGAAGGACTCATCAATTGGAGGCTTAAAGAAGCTATTTTGCAAGTAGTGAAGACCAAAGGACTAAGCGGGAAAGGATGGAAGAAAGAAGAAAAGGAGAGAAGGAAGGATGCAGAAGAAAGCATTGAAGACCGGTCGTCCATAGCCCAGGACCGGTCGTCCGACTGGTCCGACCACTCAACAGAAGAGGTCACTCTGCAAATATCACTGGACCATCCAAGACCGGTCGTGCGACCGGTCATCCACTGCTCAGACCAGTCGTGCGACCGGTCCTTGAATTAAAATTGCAGGCGCGGAAATTACGAAAACTCGCTGGACCTTTTTTGCAATTTTAAGACTAGCTAAACCGTGAAGCTTGTAGTGAATCTAAGATGTTTCAATTCGTTTGATTTGGTTTCAAGTTGGATTTCTATTGAAGAATAATGGTTTGAAGTTTAATTCAATTACTAAGTAGTTTTTCTTAGTCTTTTGATGACTCATGGATGTTTGGAAGAATTGCTTGAGTTCTTAATTGTTGTGAACTAGTCTAGACCTGTATGATCTGAGGAATTGGAATACGCTCTAGATTTATGATCCTCATGTGGGAACTTCTTACCAAAAGTCTATTTTTCTGGAAATTCTGAAGTATGTGAGGCTGTGTATGTGATTTGAATCAAGTTCAAATTATAATCTAGTTTTATCTTGTGACAGGATTTAATGATGGTTATGATTGTGATCTTAGCCTATTGGAATTGGGACTGACCTATGCAATTGAGTATGCTCGTCCTAGCTTGCATTGAGTGAATCATATACATGGATCTTACATATGGCAGATTGTTTGGTTTAACTGCTCTATCATCCGACTAGATAGATCTTAATTTCGATTCTAGTTGTGAAAGTGAGAAACCACAGCAGATTGAGCATCAAGGATTGCTACAAGTGGATCCTTGAACCCCTAGTGCCTTTTTATTAATTGATTACCTTTAGTTTAATTCAACATTACAATCTTCTACAAATCTGTTTGTTAGCTCTTTAGTAGAACTATTGGAAGTGTTTTGTGGAGTCCTACATAAATCCCTGTGGATCGACCTCAATCTTACCGAGATTATTACTACATCGCAACCCTGCACTTGGGGAAGCGAACAAGTTTTTGGCGCCGTTGCCGGGGACTTTGATGGTTTTTCACAAATTTTCTGAAAATAGTTTCTATTTAGGATTTTTAGGATTCTAGTACTAACTTAGTTTATTTTATTTTGATTTTTTCTTTCGCAGGGATTTCTAGGAAGTTGAAGAAGAAGTTAGAAATCATAAAGTCTCAAATCAGGTTCTATCTTTCTAACCTTACTCTTCTTCTTCTCCTATTCATTCCTATCATATTCATCTCTTGTAGAGTGGGTGGAGACTTCTTTTTGGATCCCTGATAGGTTGGCCTTGTGCTGCCTTGATTCCTATTGGTCGACACTACCATCTTGGATCACCTTGTGCTCAGAGATTTCTCTTCTTACCTCTACTCCTCTTTCTTCTTTTTCTGCACTTTTCTCAAAAGATTCAAAGAGTGGATGGGGAGTTCTCTGAACCCCTATTGACCAGGAGAAATCGGTCTCTATCCTTGCTTCTGGCCTAGCCATTGCAAGACACCTTGTGCTTCGGTCTTAAAGAAGAGTAAAGAAAGGAAGGAAGAATTCTTCTTTCTTGCTTGCTTCATACTTTTAGGATTTACATGCCACATTGGGCTCAGGATTCCAATAACCGACTCATTAGTGAAGGGGGAATAGTGGAAGGAATTGACAAAGAACCACATGCTAGGAGACATCTAAATTCTCCAATTTTGTCTGAAAGTATGGCTGTAAATCAACTTAATCCTATGGTCAATCAAAATCTGGTCCAAAACCAAACCGAAACGGGAGAGCATATGGTTGAGAATGTTCACCGACCAAGAACATTGCGTAATTACTTGCAACTAGCAAGAGCGAGCACTCCCTCATGCATTATTTCCTTTTACTCTAAAAGATAAAGCTAAAGGTTGGCTTCATGCATTAAGGTCAAGATCAATTGGTGCATGGACCGATATGCATAGGTAATTCATTAAAAAGTTCTTCCCTACTCACAAAACGAACATGTTGAGGCGCCTTATCATGAATTTTGCTCAAAAGGAGGATGAGACCTTCTTCCAATGTTGGGAGAGATTTAAGGACTTATTAAATGCATGCCCACATCATGACTATGAAATTTGGCGGGTTATAAGCTTTTTCTATGAAGGACTGACTTCACCCATGCGCCAATTCGTAGAGATGATGTGTAATGGGGAGTTCATGAATAAGGAAGCCGAGGGAGCATGGGACTATTTGGAGGAATTGGCTGAGAATGCACAGTCTTGGGATACATTTAAACCAACAAATTCCAAGACTAGCCAACAAAAGGAAAAAGGAGAAATTTCTCCTATCAGAAAAGGATAGCTTAAGTGCACGTGTGGCTAGCCTCGTAAGAAAAGTCGAAGCCATAGAATTAAGGAAAGGAGAGACGATCAACTCTAAGAACGTTGAAACTGTTTGTGGAATTTGTGCAGGAAATCAACATGCAACACAAGATTGTCCCACAATTTCAGCAGTTCAAGACATCTTACAAGAACAATCAAATGCCATAAACAGTTATCAACAGCAATTTGGTGCTCCAAACTCAAACACGTTTAATTCTAGTTGGAAGAACCATCCCAACTTCAGTTGGAGGAATGGACCCACTGCGAATGCAAACAATACCCCTCAAGCTCAACCTTTACTAGGTCCATCCCTAGTCATTACACCAAAAGCTACGCTAGAGGAGATGTTGGGTGCATTTGTATCGGTTCAAGCTAAGTATAACAAGACTAATTCTCTGAAAATAGATGGGTTCATGCAAGAGCAATTGAAATTTAATCAAAATATAACTCAAGCCATCAACGACTTGAAAACCTCAATGGCTAGGGTTGAATCTCACCTCAGTGTTAGGGAGAAAGGCACACTTCCTGCCCAACCTCTTCCTAACCCAAGGACCCAATTTGAGATGCAAGACGCAAGCCCATCCTCCCAACATATGGAGCATATTCAAGCTATCACCACTTTGCGAAGTGGGAAAAAAATTGATAAATCTAATCCAATGAAGGCCCCAAAGCCTAATGATCCAAAAATTTCCAAAGAGGATGGTAGCCCGAACAACACTTCACAAGAGAAAGAACAGGAAAGGCAATACAAGTCGGTTGCCCCGTTTCCCCAAAGGTTGATTTTACCCAAACCTTTAGACAAAAACCAGGAATTTTTGGAGGTTTTTAAGCAAGTCAAGATCAACATCCCATTGTTGGATGCCATTAAACAAATACCATCATATGCTAAGTTTTTGAAGAATCTTTGTACGATAAAAAGAAAAATACATGTGCAAAAGAAGGCATTTTTTACAGAAAATGTAAGTGCTATTATAAATCACGGGATGCCCAAGAAATAAAAAGATCCTGGTAGTTCGACAATATCATGCATAATTGGAGATTACCGGGTGAAGCATGCTTTACTTGATTTAGGAGCAATTGTGAACTTAATATCCTTTTCGGTCTATGAACAATTGGGTTTAGGTGAATTAAAACCCACCAAAACCACATTACAACTAGCTGACCGATCGATTCGTATTTCGAGAGGGGTGATTGAGGACTTGCTTGTCCAAGTTGACAAAGTCTACTACCCGGTGGACTTCATTGTCTTGGACACACAATCCATGGTTAATCTTAGCCCTCAAATTCCTGTCATACTTGGCCACCCATTCCTAGCTACATCAAATGCTATCATCAATTGTAGGAGTGGGGTCATACAAATGTCTTTTGGCAATATGACGATTGAGTTAAATGCTTTCAATATTGACAACCAACAAGAGGATGAAGAAGTCCACGAAATAAATATGATCAATTCTATTGTGGAAGATGTGCCCCTCTCAAAAAAGAGGAGATCTACCCCATCAAGCCGTCCGATCGACTATCCGACCTGATCCGATCGTTCAACGTCATTGTGAGTGCATCTCTTTCCCCTAAGTTTCGTGTAGAATCAAGGGATCGAGTGAGGCCCACCATTTTGATGATGTGGATGTCACTTGATTACCCATTTTAAGGAGATGGGTGGGCCACATATGTGGACCCCACCTAAGTGTAATGCATCCACGCACTTCAACCATCTTGCTGGATCATTGAGGACAAAAGTCCAAGATGAGGCTTGTTTAACATGGAAGTCTACGTGAAGTTTGTGTGTTTTATTTATGTTGTTTATGCATTTTGGGAGGCCACACTTGCGGACCCCACCTTGATGCATGTGTCTAATCCATGCCATCCATTTATTTTCCTATGCCATTTTAGGCATTGGCCACAAAAATCAGCCGAATCTAAATTTCAGGTGGGCCGCACCATAGAAAATAGTAGTAACAATGGTGCCTATTGTTGGAACCTTTTTTAGGCCCACCATGATGGTTTTACAACACGAAAACTGACCAAGCCAGGGCTTATTAGACCAACCATTAGCTGGCCTACACTGTGGATGGACCGGATTTCTCTAATGGACTTCCCCCCCCCCCCCCCCCCCCCCCCCCCCCCCCTTGTTTATTCAAAAATAAACTATAAATAGTAAAGAAGTAAAGAACGTAAGAAAAAAAAGTTGCTGGAGTGTGACGTAAAGTGATTTTTGGGCTTGGAAATGGCCCCACCTGTGGAAACCACTATGTTATATCCACGCCGTCCACTATCATTTTAGGCCAAGGGAAGAAAAATGAAGAAGATTCAGATCTCAAGTGGGCCGTGCCGGAAGAAACAATATAGACTGTTGAAACCCTTCTAAGGCCCACTATCATGTTTCTATACAACAAAACCTACCCAAATCAGGGCTCGTTAGGCCCACATTAAGCTGGCTAATCTGATGGACGAATTGGATTTCCCATGTGGGCCCCACCATGTAGGGAAAACAAAAAAAAAGAGAAAAAAAAAACAAGGAAAAGAGCCACTGGACACTGCTGCCCAGCAGCGTGAGGGCGTAAGCCTCATTGGGCGTTAACCAGGGGGTCCCACTCAAGGACCCCACCATGATGTATTGGTTTTATCCAAACTGTTCATCTGCTTTGCCAGATCATTTTAGGACATGGGCCCAAGAATGAGGCATATCCAAGTCTCAGGTGGGCCATACAACAGAGAACAGTGGGAATAGTGATGTCCACCATTGAAACTTCCCAGGGCCCATCAGTGATGCTTATTTGCGGACCAACCCAGGCAGGGTCACACATGACCTGCTGTTACCTGCTCCCTGGCCATGAATGGCCAGGATGAAGGGAGAATACAAATATCAACTTGATCAAAAGCTCGTGGGGACCACACAGTGGGCGCTGCCTGGCAGCATGCCAGGCACGCTGTCCAAGCAGGGCCCAACTCGTGCAGCCCAACCTGATGTATGTTTTTAATCCTCACCTTCCATCTGCTTCCTCCAGCTTATTCTAGGGCAGATGCCTGAAAATGAAGAAGATTCAGATTCCAATTGGGCCATGCTGCAGGAAACAATGTCCACTGTTGAAACTTTCTTAGGCCCATTATTATGTTTTTGTGATAGGTATCATACCCCTAATCGGATCTCTTTAGGCCCGGCATAAGGTGGACAACCCAATGGATGGATTGGATATCTCATGTGGACCCCACCTCATGGAAAATAATAATAATAATGAGAAGAATAAGAAGAAGAAGGAGGTTGCTGGACAGTCAGCATCCGTGAGAGGCGGAAGCCCTCCATGGGCGTTAAAAGGTGGCCCACTCATGAGATCCACCATGTTGTATATGTATTATCCACTCCATCCATTCATTTTGTCAAATCGTTTTCAGGTCTAGGTCCAGAAATGGGACGGATCCAAATATCAGATGACCCACACCATGAGAAACAGTTGGGACAGAAATGCCCACCATTGAGATTTTCCTATGGCCCACCATGATGTTTTCTTGCCATCCAATCCTGTTGATGAGGTCACACAGACCTGTATGAAGGGACCACACCAATATCATCTTGATCCATAGACTGTGTGGGCCCCACCATGAGAAATAGTGAAGATTGAACGGCTACCATTGAAGCCCTCCTAAGGCACACCTTGATGTTTGTTTGACATCCGGACCTGTGTCACAGGTCTGGATGAAGGGAAAAACATAAATACCAACTTGATTCAAAACTTCCTTAGCACCCCTCTCTGGGCAGCATGCTTAGGCACGCTGACCCAGCAGGTGGCCCAACCCCATGGGTCCCACGTGATGCATGCGTTTGATCCAGGCCATCCTCTCTTAGGCCCACCTATTATGTATATGTTTTATCCATTCCACCCATTTGTCCTTGCATATCATTTGAGGCTGTGGACCACCCCAAGGTGAGATAAATCCAATCTCAAGTGGACCAATGGTAGAGAACAATTGGGTCGGGTCAGGACCCAACCATGGGGCTGCCGTATGACGCCCACTATGATGCGTATGTCTAGCCGTACATTGAGACCGCCTTAATTTTGTGCTTGATCCAAACCACCCAAATGTATGGACCCTAACATGTTATATACATGATGGCCTTGGCACCACCTTAGTGTACGTGTTCGAATGACCGCGTTGTCCATCCCGTGGATCCACCTTGATAATTAGTTGTGTAAACCCCTGTTGAAAGGTTATATAAATCTAGATGCATGGGAATCCCTAAAGTTCGCTCGATCCAAGTCATGGGGCTACCTTCTTAAACTCACCCTGCTGAACCGTCTTGTCAATTCACCTTGTTAACTCACCATGTTGACCCGCCTTGTCAACCTGCCTTATTGACTCACCATGTTGATTGATCCTGGTAACTCAGCTTGTTGTATACTCATATGACTCACCCCTTCTACCCTTGTACCCAACTATTAAAGACCACCATATCGTGTATATCCCATCCACACCATTCGTTTACCTTTAGGACGAGTGTGGGGCTCATCCTCGACGTTAGTATGTCATCTAGGCCATCCATTATATGAAGCCTATCTTGCAGTATGAGGTTAGACCTGTCATCCCTTTTTGGACCTCATCATATTGACCATCTATCTCAAATTACCCTACCATGTACAGTTCTCTGTTATGACCTGTCTATCTTGCAACCTGTTCTATGACATTCCTTTTACGGACCATTATTGTGTTTATCTCAACTGTACTATAGGATTATGGGTCTCGGCATGATTTTGGGTATTCTACTCTTGCCGTTCAAATAGGTTCTACCTTTGATATGTCGGTAGTGTATTCAACCATTTTCTTTCTGTTTGGATTGTCTGAGTGTTGAAGGTTGATCCACACCGTTAAATTGTTGGACCATCTGTGTTTTTGTATACCATCCATCTCGGGTCCTATCTCTTTATGTTTGCTTGTGTTATAAGTGAATTACCTTTTTGTGCTGTTTTTAGTATGTCTGTTGCCATACGTAGTGTTGTTTGGAATACTCCTATGCGATCTATATACTATATGCTTCAACGACCACCATACATGTGTAATGAGTATGCATCCTGAATCATCATCGTTAGTTGGGGACCACTAGGGCATAAACGCATTCATAAAGCATTCAAGATGTAGTCGCGCAAATGTAATTTACGTGCTCTCTATCGCAAACCTCTCCAATAGGTATGGGACTATTCGAGGACAGGAATCTATCATCCTAACTTACACTGTATGGTAGGAATAACTTAGCATACCTTGTAGCCATTGGTGCGAGATTCCCTAGCTAGCGACATCCCGCACTATGACTCGATCATTCATATGTGTCCCATCATCTTAATCATATCTCAAATGGGTTGGACTAGATTGATTTATTGCCATCGTGGTAGATTGACTACTTATTGGCACTCATACTGTATGCTTGGCTCATGCATCATGAATGCTTGGTGCATCTGATTGTCTTGTATCAACCGGCCATAGCGGCCACGATTGTCGTGCAGTTCATTACCAGTTGACGGTGATATTGTATTTGAGACCCTATAGTTTTATAGTGCTCTTTGGAGACTTGCACGGGCATGTCGTCCCACTTTTGTATGCATGGTTGCATTTCGCACCGTTTGCTTGTGCCGCACATAGCATGGTTACTATGTTGCAACTACAACTCCATCGTGGTTTGCAGAACACCAGAAATATGTCATCTTTAAACTGGATGCCAAAGATGTCCCTGGGGTGAAAGTCCCTGATCCCGTTGGTACCAAGGTGGGTGCTCCATTCAAGGACCGGGTGGTTTAATCATACACCAGTATGCCGAATATCAAACGGCGGTGTTTTCCACTGCACGTGGTCAGTTTGGAAGGAGGTCTGACCTAACCTGCCGGAAGTGTGTTGACAAAGTGGGTTGAGTTTGACTAGCTGTGAGTAGATCCGTTATTGCACCAGATAGGCTTTGGCATTCTACTGGTGAGTAGTGAGGTCTGTGAGACCCCGGTGATGTTCCGTTTCAAAGATGGTATTGGTATCAGTGATATGACTGATGTTCTGTATGGTGTTGGACGGTCCTGACGTGGGCAGGTGTGACGTGGGCGGGGCTGTAAGCTTAGGCGAGCTACCACACTGGGCGAGCTACCAGTTCTGAGTCCTGCATTGCTTAGGCGATCGCATTATGACTGTTCGTACCTAGACCATTGTACTGAGATGTGGTGATTTGCATACATACATTGGATCATTGTATGTTACATTAGGCCCTGTAGGCCATCGCATAGTATGAGTATATAGCCTTGGTAGGCTGGTTACCTGTATTGCACGCTTGCATAGCCATGGTAGGCTAGTTACCTGTATTGCATGCTTGCATAGCCGTGGTAGACTGGTTATTCACATCACATGATCGTGTAGCCTAATTAGGCTAAGTCTTGGTTTAAAGTTCCCATCATGCTTTACTGCTTACTCTGATATTTATCCTGCTTGTCATACGCATTACGCACGCACACACGTACTCACAAAGCTTCATTGGAAGCTTATGCGCGTTTGTTACACTGCAGGTTATACCAGAGTGTATCAGCAACGTTGGAGTTGGGAGTGCAGTAGCAGGAGGTGCCGGATTTTGCACAGTTTTTATATTTACGCATTGTGTATTTACCTTTCAGTACTGTATGCAAACGAAATGGCTTAGTGGAAATATTATGTTATCTTTGATGGTAATCATATGGTGATGCTCATGTCTCAAAAAAAAATTCAGACCCTAAAATCCTCCTTGTGTATCCCAGGATTGGAACCTGGTATGTGGGGTTAGAATCCAACATTGGGGTACTACGGAGGCTGCCACCTCTGAATTCGGGTTACGGCGAATGGACTTGTAAGACCCGTACCATAAATTGCCCTACGTACGTTAAGTTTTCGGTACCGGTACGTCCCGGATGGACTAGATTAGCGAGCCTTGATCACGACCCTATTTTAGTACCGCATCGACCCAAGACCTATACCCCGGTGACCGCGTAGGCGCTGTGATTCCAACGCCGCGCGGCACGCCCCATTGCAATACCTGGTGTGAAAGATGCGTACTTTTGCGCAATCCGAGGTGGGCCGCGCAACGCACGTGGCGTGGGCCCCACTTACACAAATCCCAAGAATATGTCAAATCAATCACCATACCCACCCCATCACTCTCTCACCTCCAAAGTCAACACAACCCATACCTCCCATGCCCTCTCCCATCATCATCATCATTACCTCATGTACCCCCCTCCCATGCTAGCCATTCTCCTCTAGAAAAACCCCAAGCACCACTCGTCCATAGGATTTCTAAGGAGGAAGGAGAGAGAAAGAGAGAGAAATGAGAGAGAAAGGAGAGAGAGAGAGAGAGAGAGAGAAGTAGAGAGAGATTTAGAGGGAGATCAAGAGAGAAAGAGAGAGATTGAAGGAGGAGATCAAGCTTGGAGGACCCCGATCATCATCTGGACTGTCCGATCGGCAATCCAACCGTCCAACCATCATTGTGAGTGCAAACTTCCTCCCTTTTTCTCGTTTACCTTTCATTTTATTTTCTTGGGCCCACTTTGTGATGGGCAATGAGATGGATGGGCTGGATCATCCATTAATGGGCCCCACTTGCTAATAAAATAAATAAAAAAAAAGGGGGAGAGAGTGCCGCTGGACAGACAGCGTCCAGAGGACGCTGCTGCCCAGCAATGCGTGGGCTAAAGCCCCTTTTGGGCGTTGAGCAGGGTCCCCACTCGTGGGACCCACCTTGCTGCATGTATTTGATCCACGCCGTCCATCTATTTCTCCAACCCATTTTAGGGCTGGACGCCAAAAATGAAGAAGATCCAGATCTCAGGTGGACCACACCATAGCAAACAGTGGAGATAATGATGTCCACTACTGAAACTTCCTTGGCCCACTGTGAAGTTTCTGGACGAAATCACCTGCCTAATATTGGGCTTATTGGGTCCCCCATGAGACGAGGAACCTGATGAACGGAGTGGATCAGACCCATGTGGGCCCCACTTGATATAAGCACAAAAAAAAGGTATGAACGTCCAGACGCTGGACGTTCACAGCGTCAGAGACGCTGGAACAGTCCAGCAACACGTGGACGCCGTGATTGGGTTCCCACTCGTGGGACCCACCTTGATGTTTATGTGGTATCCACACCGTCCATTAGTTTTCCCAAATCATTTTAGGGCCAGGGCCCAAATATGAACCCGATCCAAATCTTAAGCGGACCTCACCACATGAAAACAGTGGAAATAATGATTTCTACTGTCAGAATTTCTTTGGCCCACATTAATGTTTCTAGGCCTCGTAACCCGTCCAATATTGGGCTCGTTGGGTCCCCCACAAGCCGGTGAGCACGATAGACGGACTGGATCGTCCTCATGTGGGCCCCACTCGATCAAAACCATAAAAAAAGAGAAAGAAAGAAAAGAAGAAGGAGAGGCGTCGCTGACGCTGGGAGTACCAGCGTCCAGGAACGCTGGGCTCGCTACCCAGATGGTGGCCCACTCTATGGGTCCCACCATGATGCGGGTGCTATATCCACACCGTCCATCCATTTGAGGAGATCGTTTTAGGGCATGGTCTAAAGAATGAGACAGATCCAAATCTCCAGTGGACCCCACTTCAGAGAAAACAGTGGGGACAGTGACAGACCGTTGAGACCTTCCTACGGCCCACCATGATGTTTACTTAAGATCCAACCTGGTCATAACTCCACAAACGTGTGCACTAGGAAGGGAAAGCAAAAATATCAGCTTGATCGAAAGCTTCTGTGGGCCCCACTTGATAAAAAAAGAAGAAAAAAAAGAAGAAGGGGGCGCTGGCCGTGGGCTGGCTGGGCTGCCCAGTCGATGGCCCACTCATGGGACCCACCTAGAATGTATGTGCTTTATCAATTTCCATCCATATGCCTTTCCAGCTCATTTTAGTGGCTGAGCCCAAAATCTAAGCATATCCAAATGTCAGGTTGGCCATGCCACAGGAAATAGTGGGAATAATGATTTCCACCGATGAGATCTTCCTAGGCCCTACAGTGATCTTTATTTGTCATTCAACCTGTTTGTAAGATCACATGGATATGGATGTAGGAGAAAACAAAAATATCAGCTTGATTCAAAACTCTTGGGGCCCATTTGGGTGCCACGCTCCAAGCAGCGTGCTTTGGCACTCTGCCCAGCAGGTGGCCTACCCTGTGGGTCCCACCACGATGCATCTGTTTTATCTATGCCGACCATCTATTTTTCCATATTATTTTAGGGCCGTGGACCAGCTCAATAAGGTAAATACAAACCTCAAGTGGACCACATTGTAGGAAACAGAGGTCATTGATGCCCACCTTTGAAACCTTCCTTGGGGCCATTGTAATGTTTATTTATCCATCTAACTAAAGGTGATGGGGCCCAACTTTGGGTCCCACCTTGATGAATGTTGAGTATACCTTGTCGTTCTTCTTGGCAGGGGTGTGGGCCCAGTTTTGGGTGGGCCACACGTAGAAAATAAGGGTGATTGACTGCCTACCATTGGAACTTTACGGGACCCATCTGTTATGTTTATTTGCCATTCTTCCTGTTCTTAAGTCACCCAGCCATGGGTGGGGTTCCACACGTGTGGTGTGCGGGCCCCACCATGGTGTTTGGTTGCCATCTCACTTGATTAGTGGGAAGCACAAATATCGGGTTGATCCCAAACTGTTGGGGCCCATTGATGTATGTGGCTTCCCCACTCCTTTGTGCGGTTATACCCAACCACGGGTCCACCATGTTATGCATGTGTTCTATCCATGTCAGCCATTGGCCACTATGGTGCGATATGTATGTTGCCCATCGATTAGGACCGCCTTAATTTGTGCTTGATCCAAACCATCCGAATGAATGGACCCTAGCATGTTATGTACAGGATGGCCCTTAGGACCACCTTAGTGTGCGTGTTCGAATGACCGCATTGTCCATCCTGTGGATCCACCTTGATGATTGGTTGTGTAAACCCTTATTGAAAGGTCATCCTTAGAGTTTGCTCGATCCAAGTCACAGGGCTACCTTCTTAAACTCACCCTGTTGAGCTGTCTTGTCAATTCACCTTGTTAACTCACCATGTTGACCCGCCTTGTCAACCTGCCTTATTGACTCACCACGTTGAATGATCCTAGTAACTCAGCTTGTTGTATACTCATATGACTCACCCCTCCTAACCTTGTACCCAACTATTAAAGACCACCATATCGTGTATATCCCATCCACACCGTCCATTTACCTTTAGGGCGAGTGTGGGGCTCATCCTCGACGTTCGTATGTCATCTAGGCCATCCATTATATGGAACCTATCTTGTAGTATGAGGTTAGACCTGTCGTCCCTTTTTGGATCTCATCGTATTGACCATCTATCTCAGATTACCCTACCATGTATGATTCTCTGCCATGACGTGTCTATCTTGCAACCCGTTCTATGACATTCCTTTTACGGACCATTATTGTGTTTATCTCAACTGTACTACCGCACTATGGGTCTCGGCATGATTTTAGGTATTCTACTCTTGCCGCTCAAGTAGGTTCTACCTTTGATGTGTTGGTAGTGTATTCAATCATTTTCTTTCCATTTGGGTTATCTGAATGTTGAAGGTTAATCCACCGTTCAATTGTTGGACCATCTGTGTTGTTGTATACCATCCATTTAGGGTCCTAGCTCTTTATGTTTGCTTGTGTTATAAGTGAATTATCTTTTTATGATATTTTTAGTATGTCTGTTGCCACACGTAGTGTTGTTTAGAATGCTCCTATGCGATCTATATACTATATGCTTCAACGACCGCCATGCATGTGTAATAAGTATGCATCCTGAATCACCATTGTTAGTTGGGGACCACTAGGGCATAAACGTATTCATAAAGCATTCGAGATGTAGTCACGCAAATGTAATTTACGTGCTCTCTATCGCAAACCTCTCCAATAGGTATGGGACTATTCGAGGAAAGGAGTCTATCATCCTGACTTACAATGTATGGTAGGAATAGCTTAGCATACCTTGTAGCCCTTGGTGCGAGATTCCCTGGCTAGCGGCATCCCGCACTATGACTCGATCATTCATATGTGTCCCCTCATCTTAATCATATCTCAAATAGGTTGGACTAGATTGCTTTATTGCCATTGTGGTAGATTGACTACTTATTGGCACTCATACTATATGCTTGGTTCATGCATCATGAATGCTTGGCTCATCTGATTGTCTTGTATCAACCGGCCATAGCGGTCGCGATTGTCGTGCAGTTCATTACCAGTCGACGGTGACATTATATTTGAGACCCTATAGTTTTATGGTGCTCTTTGGAGACTTGCATGGGCATGTCGTCCCACGTTTGTATGCATGGTTTCATTTCACACCATCTGCTTGTGCCGCATATAGCATGGTTACTACGTTGCAACCACAGATCCATCGTGGTTTGCAGAACACTGGAAATATGTCATCTTTAAACTGGATGCCAAAGATGTCCCTGGGGTGAAAGTCCCTGATCCCGTTGGTACCAAGGTGGGTGCTCCATTCAAGGACCGGGTGGTTTAATCATACACCAGTATGCCGAATACCAAACGGCGGTGTTTTCCACTGCACGTGGTTAGTTTGGAAGGAGGTCTGACCTAACCTGCCGGAAGAGTGTTGGCAAAGTGGGTTGAGTTTGACCTGTTAGTGCACTTTTCCGTGGCATACTAGTGCACCTTGTTTGTCAATCACTTACATCAGTGAGTTGAGTGTCGGTTGAGCCCAATGAAGACGAAGACTGAAGACTCAGTGGCCCCGCTGCATCAAGGAAGAAGATACAGGTAAAAGTGATGCCTTGATGTGCTTTAACCTGGACCAAAACCCAACCCCTTAACCTCTTTGATGACCTTGACCATATTAGGGAACCTTTAGTCATCATAGATTGGTCCTATGTGTCCCAAAACATCACCCAAACCTTGGCCAAAGTGAGTGGGTTAAAGATTGCATGGGTCAGCGAACAACTAGGCTGAACCCAGGCCTGTCCGACCGGTCATGATCGGTCGTGGACTCTCGGCCGACGGGTCAAGACTGGTCGGACAGACAGTCCAGTTTGGACAGCGGGTGTTGGTGTGTGCAGGCCATTGGGCCGACCGATCGTGGACCCCTGGCCTACCAGTCTTGACCGGTCGTGCAGAGCATTCTACTTAAGACAACAAGTTTATGTCTTTGCTCTGGCCTATGGCTGACCGGTCGTGGACCCTGAATGACCGATCGTGCGACCGGTCAGCACTAGCCGTTTTCTACCCGTTTTGTATCCGTTGCACATTGTTCTATATAAGGGCTTGGCTTGTTTTAAGGGGCAAGAAGAGGGATTTCGAGAGGAGTGAAACCACCATTGTTGGAGAACATTTGAGGCTCATTCCCAACCTATGCAAGGCATCTTCCTTGTGCTTTAACACAAGATTGGAGCATTCCAAGCTCATGAAGAAGATGACCTTCATCCCCTCTTGATCTCTAGAGTTTGGAACCTTCTTGATTGGCAAATCCTTGTCCAAAACTCTAAGATAAGATCGTTGTAGGAGAGAACCTCTAGGCAACCCATTCCCATTAGTTGTAGAGTTCTCAAACCTACCCTCCTAGCACCTTGGGCATCTCAAAGGCATTACATGCAAGGTGTTTGATCAAGTGTGGCTGAGGCATTGGCGACGCAACGGCGACACGATCGTGGGAGCAAGGGAAGCTGATTGAAGCACGGGAGAGTGGAGATCAAGCAATCCGAACCGGTGCTAAACAAGGGGCTCATCCGACAAGTAAGGTTGTCTTAATTGAGAGTCCATTTAGAGTTTGTTTGTCAAACTCGATCTAGGGACGTTAGCTGTTCCTTGGCTCGTTAGCCAAGCTTAAACTAAGTCTCCAAGGGGGAGCCTCCGACACGGGAGTGAACGTGCGTCGGGTTGAGAGTTAGCCTATATCCAAAACTCCGTTTGGGTTGAGAGTTAGCCCTTTGTCCAAAACTCCGGTTATGGTTGAGAGGTGAACCGGTAAAACCTCTGTGTAAAGGTTGAGAAGTGAACCTCATTTAAAACCTCCGATAGTGAATGCCGGTGTGCTCAAAGGAGTAAGTAGAGTGGAGTAGACCCAAAATCGAACCACTATACATGCTTGTGTTTGTGATTGAATTGAGCACATTAATATCTTAGCATTGTTAGTTTAATTGTCTTATTATGAATGCTTGATAGGAATGTATGCTAGGCACTAATTAGGCACATCCACACACAAGATGTACTTTCACTAGTTGTGTAGACTTGAGCTCATTGATCCATTCTCATAAGTTTACATAGGTTGCATAGGTTAGGAGCTTGTTTAGTTAAATCTTTTGATTACCTATGCATGCTTTAGACTAGGTTGTTTATTGCTTAATCATATGCTAGTCTTGTGATTGGACCCACTTAGGCTTGGAAGCCGAAGTGTTCTTGCTTACTTAGTTTGATTTGTTGAATTATATAAGTAGGCGAAAAGAATTTCAAAAAAGGTCATAATCACCCCCTCCTATAGGTTTAGCCATAATTCTAGTTGCTCTTTAAGCTTCCGCACATACGTGGGTGTCGTGTTAGACTACCCGACGTACTTTCATGACCAGCTGTGAGTAGGTTCGCTATTGCACCAGATAGGCTTTGGCATTCTACTGGTGAGTAGTGAGGTCTGTGAGACCTCGGTGATGTTCCGTTTCAGAGATGGTATTGGTATCAGTGATGTGATTGATGTTCTGTATGGTGTGGGACGGTCCTGACGTGGGCGGGTGTGATGTGGGCGGGGCTGTAAGCCTGGGCGAGCTACCACACTGGGCGAGCTACCAGTTCCGAGTCCTGCATTGCTTAGGCGATCGCATTATGACTGTTCGTATCTGGACCACTATATTGAGAGGTGGTGATTTGCATACATGCATTGGATCATTGTATGTGACATTAGGCCCTGTAGGCCATTGCATAGTATGAGTATATAGCCTTGGTAGGCTGGTTACCTGTATTGCATGCTTGCATAGCCATGGCAGGCTAATTATTTGTATTGCATGCTTGCATAGCCGTGGTAGGCTAGTTATTCATATCACATGATTGTGTAGCCTAATTAGGCTAAGTTTTGGTTTAGATTTCTCATCATGCTTTACTGTTTACTCTGATATTTATCATGCTTGTCATACGCATTGCGCACGCACACATGCACTCACAAAGCTTCGTTCGAAGCTTATGCGCGTTTGTTACGCTGCAGGTTATACCAAAGTGTATCAACAACGTTGAGTTGGAGTTGGGAGTGCAGTAGCAGGAGGTGCCGGATTGTGCACAGTTTTTATATTTATGCATTGTGTATTTACCTTTCAGTACTGTATGTAAACGAAATGACTTAGTGGAAATATTGTGTTTGTCTTTGATGGTACTCATATGGTGATGCTCATGTTTCAAAAAAAAATTCAGACCCTAAAATCCTCCTTGTGGTATCCCAGGATCGGAACCTGGCGTGTGGGGTTAGGATCGAAGATTGGAGTACTACGGAGGCTGCCACCTCTGAATTCGGGTTACAGCGAATGGACGTTGAGAACCGAATTTAGGGCGTGACAGGACGTCGAGAACCGAATTTGGGGCGTGACAGATGGCCTGGTGTCGGGTTTGTTGCTCATGTTGTTGGGCCTGTTGTTGCTGAATGATATCGGTGAGATGATCGAGTGCGCCTAACATGGCTTCCCAAGGTTGTAGAGCATTGGAGTTTCCTCCCACTGAAGTAATTGGTGGATTTGTATTAGGACTTCGCAGTCTTAGCCATGGGTGGAGACTTAGGCTGGGGTGAGGCCATGGAAACGTTTCTCGAAGATTTCCTCTTAGGGGCCATCAAGCTGAAAATAAGCGTTCTATAGGTTAAAGGGCGCTTCTAAGGTGAAAACTAATGAACTTAAATCAGAAAGTTGGAGTTAGAGGTTCACCTAGCTCGTAGTTAGGGAATCTAATAGCCAGGACCTAATCGCGCTCTCAGATTTTTTTTCTCTCAAACCAGAAGTCGTTTTCCTCTGAAATTTGGAGGGTAAATAGATGATTAGGTGGGGAATACTCAATTTTTTCTCAGAATAAAAATCTCATGATAAAGTCTAGTTCTGACCCCCACAAGTCTGAAAAACATAACAGATCAGCAGACTTTTAAGCAAAATACGTGCTATTGTCGGAATTTTCCTGATTTAATTACACATCGTATTGATCTGAAATTTTATACGGATACTGGGGACTGAGTTAGGAATCTCCAAAAAAAATTATAAAATTTTATGAAATCTGAAAAAAATGTTTTCCAATGTCAGAATTACAAATGGATTAGAAATCTGCCCTAATTGAAATAATTAGAAATAAAATAGCTACTCTTAATTATTTTTGGAGAAAAATTCACAAGATTCAATGAATCACTGATTCAAATATGGGGAATAGATGAGAGCCCCAAACATTTATAAAAAATGAAAATTTTCTTTCCAAAAATCCTAAAATGTTGAGATTTCTAGGTTCCATAACTACCCTAGTAAATTTCAAGGAACCTAAGTGTGGGCCTCTAAGTTCATAACATTACATACAATTAATAGGATTGAATCTAAATAATTTGTCTCTAGTCTTTAGGGACCTAAGCCCTAATATGAGTTAATTATGATATGGATTTAGGCTTCTTGCCCAAAGGTCTCATTTTGCTCTGATACCAACTTGTAACACCCCGAGATTTCGGCTCCCATGTACATCACGACAGTAGAATTCCCAAGGTTATTTGGAATGTGTGAGGGTTATACCCCTTGCATAATTTTCATACAAACATGCACATTTCATACTATTTGGAAAACATGAGCAAGACGGTGGAACCAAACTTATATATTATTTCATTAACCAAACTAAATCATCAAACCATGTAACCGTCATTCAATCAATCACCATGTTCATAACTACGTCCTCCCATTGAGACTTACTACAATTTCAAATACTTAATAAATGCTAGAAATATGAATGATTATGCAGGTCTCTCATCTTTCACTATCTGCTCCCACGAGCCATCATAATTGTCTCCTTGAGGCTCGGGCTTCTGAGGATCGTTACCTACATGTACTAAATTATTTTTCACAAAAACATTGTCAAAAGCGGCATAGTGAAGAACTATTATAAGGTTATAAATAATAATCGCAGAAAAATCATAACAAAACATCAATTACTCTTACTTAATGTAATGCATGATAATGTATGACCCAGCGTAGAAATCCTTAAACATGCCGCCAGGTGTTTTAGGACATGTAAGCTCATAGTTTTGCCTGACCACGTGAGAAATGGGACGCTCATAGCCCAAATCTACATGTGAGAGTATATGGGAGAAGTAGGACGCTCTAGCCTATTCTCAATTCCATACACCTACATGGAGCCACGTGCATGCATGAGTTAACAATTCTTTATTATTATTACCAATTTACACCAACCACTTAACGTCTAACCAACCTTTAGGTACCACCACATCCTTCCTCATGGTTTGTCACTCATCAAAACAGTCGTAACCGACGCATCACATCCTAAGATGGCGGCCCGTACTACTAAGGTTCATAACAACCATGCTCAACAATAGTCTTATAGAGATCCTTAACAACTTGAGGAATAATAATAATAATAATAATAATAATAGTAAATATAATAATAATAATAATAATAATAATAATAATAATAATAAATGGATTTAAGAACCACTTAATCGGGCGATCTTGATACCACCACCACAGATCAGGTTGGTCACTTAACCGGACAAGTTAAAAGCATCGTCTCAGGTTAGGGCAACCTCTTAACCGAGTGTTTCGATATTCATCACCACAGATCAGGGTCCATCCACATATATAAAAGGAATACAACATAATAAGGATCTCCATTAGACAACACAACTATTCTTTATACAATATGAAAGGAAAGGTGATCCCCTAAAGATGGTTACACAAATCTCATATGTGCAACAAACATTCTATTCATTATTGGTTCTCTAAGTTCAATGAATGTCCTTATCACCATGAGATGAAAAAAGGTATCTAAAAGCATTCATATATAGCTTACTAAGGAGAGAATAAAGAAACACATGTAAACAAAAGCATATAAAAATATCAACTTTCAAAATATGAGATTATTAACCCAATCTTAAAGGAGTTCTCACCTTATGATCTTCGGCTTATTAGATGTCACGCCCCAAACCCGGGGACCGGGTTTGGGGCGTGACAAAAGTTGGTATCAGAGCATAACTTGGGAATACCTGCGGATGACATCACATATCTACTAATGGCCTTAGATTAACTACCCTTAACTGAATGATTGTTGCAAACTTAGGATGATTAGGATCCCGATCTTATGCACTTAGCGACCCACACTAGGATCCTGTTACAACATAGTTATAATAAGATTCCCTATTTTGAGCTTAGAACTTCTGAATATGATTCCCTAACGTGTGTGCATTCGAGAGTATCAATGCTAAGAGGTACCTGTCCTTTTCTGTAGGATATGGCGCCCAAGAGAGCCACCGGTAGGCCGTCGACTGGTGCGGGTACATCCTAGACCGCCCCAGTCCCAGCTCCAGCTCCAGCTATGATTGCTGGTCAGTTTCAGGATATGATGCGGGTTATGACCTCCATGGTAGAGCGCCAGGAGAGGAGGTCATCTGACGCAGTTGCCCCATCGGAGCAGGATCGTGCTCGTTCCTTGCTGATGGACTTCAGGCGGATGGATCCCCCACGGTTTTTGGGCGGACCAGACCCGGTGGCAGCGGAGAGATGGAAATCGGAGGTAACGAAGATCTTTACCACGATGCGATGCTCGACCGAGGAGCGAGTTCCTCTTGCCGTTTTCCTTTTTCAGGGAGAGGCCGAGCACTGGTGGGCGTCGGTTACCCGAGCAGCTGGACCCGATTTCGAGTGGACATGGGAGGACTTTGTAGACCGATTTGACCGAAAGTTCTTCCCTGAGCATGTCCGCCAGCAGCGTGCTCTAGAGTTCGAGACACTGGTCCAGGGAGATATGTCAGTGTCGCAGTATGAGGCTCGATTCGTTGAGCTATCCAGATTTGCGACGTATCTCGTGGATGACGAGGTGCGGAAGGCCCGTCGATTTAAGACCGGACTGCGCCTTGGCCTTCGTGGCCGTGTCACGGGACACAAGCTTCCTACAGTCGAGGAGGTGGTAGAGTGGGCCCAAATATATGAGGCAGAGTGGGCCGATGCGCAGCGGATCCGTGACCAGAGCGGAGACCGGAAGGGGAAGAGGAAGGCTCCTTCTGACAGCTTTCGGCAGCAGCAGACTCGGGCACAGCAGAGGCACCCGGTTCGTCCATCTGTTCGACCGCCAGCAGCACCAGCAGCACCTCCAGCACCATCCCAGAGACAGTTTGCAGGCGTTTGTTTCGGATGTGGGGGGACAGGGCATCGTAGGCATGAGTGTCCCCACCCACAGCAGCAGCAGCGACAGCAGCAGCCACAGCAGCAGTCACAGCAGCAGCGACAACAGCAGCCACAGCAGCAGAGGCAGTAGCATAGACAGCAGCAGCGGCGGCGGCGACGACCGCAGAGGGGACAGACACATCCCCAGCAGACTCAGGGCAGGTTCTACGCAGCCCAGCAGGATCCTCAGGCACCTGGAGGGGTCGTTGATGGTACACTCATTGTCTCTGCATGCATAGCTCATGTTTTGTTTGATTCTGGTGCATCGCATTCTTTCGTATCCGATGATTTCTGCCGATCGACTGGTTTGCCGTTAGAATCCGTGCGCGAGGGCTTGTCAGTATTGACACCCTTAGGGAAGACCGCAGTATTGAGTTTGATCTGTTCGTCTTACCCCGTCTTGGTAGGAGAGACCTTTTTGCCCGTCGATTTGTTTGTTTTACCGATGACCGAGTTTGATGTTATCCTGGGCATGGATTGGCTGGCCGAGTATCACGCCGTATTGGACTGCTTCGCAAGAACAGTCACTTTCCTTATACCCGGCATGCCGCAGTTTCAGTTCGTTGCTGAGCCTAGAGGTGAGCAGTTGTCATCTTTGATGTCGTGTGCCATAAAGGAACCGGTTGCCGTGTGCATCAACCAGCTGCCGGTAGTTTATGATTTTCCTGAATTTGTTTCAGGAGAATCCGGGGTTGCCGCCTCGTCGGCATACCGAGTTTCAGATTGACCTCGTGCCCGGTACTGCGCCTATCTCAAAGGCCCCGTACCGTATGGCACCTTTGGAGTTGCGGGAGCTACGGAAGCAGTTGGACGAGTTGCATAAACTAGGCTTCATCCGTCCGAGCAGTTCACCATGGGGAGCGCCGGTACTCTTCGTGAAGAAGAAGGATGGCTCGTTGAGGCTCTGCGTGGATTACCACGAGCTCAACAAGGTCACGATTAAGAATAGGTACCCGCTTCCGAGGATCGACGATTTATTTGACCAGTTGCGAGAGGCCCAGTTCTTTTCGAAGATTGACCTATGGTCCGGTTATCATCAAGTCCGTGTCCGGGAGGAGGATATCCCAAAGACGGCATTCAGGACGCGTTACGGTCATTTTAAGTTCCAGGTCATGTCTTTCGGACTGACCAATGCGCCCACTGTGTTCATGCAATTGATGAACGAGGTCTTTCGTCCCTACCTTGATCAGTTCGTTGTGGTGTTTATCGATGACATTCTGATCTATTCGAGGACTCGGGAGGAGCATGCGCGGCATCTGGAGATCACCTTGCAGACCCTCCGCACACACCAACTTTATGCGAAGTTGGAGAAGTGTGAGTTTTGGCAAGAGGAGGTGAAGTTCCTCGGTCATGTGGTGACGAGGCAGGGAGTAGCAGTAGATCCGGTGAAGATTGATGCCGTGCGTCATGGAGTCAGCCCACGAACGCGTCCGAAATTCGGAGTTTTCTGGGGTTAGCAGGTTATTATCGTCGTTTCATAGAGGGATTCTCTCGTATTGCAGCCCCGCTGACCAGGTTGACCCGGAAGGGCGCTGAGTTTGTTTAGAGTGATGCATGTGAGCGAGCATTTGCAGAACTGAAGGACCGTCTTACTTCTACACCAGTCCTCACTCTTCCCTCCGGGAGTGAAGGATTCGTGGTTTTTACAGATGCCTCACGTATTGGCTTAGGTGCTGTCCTGATGCAGCATGGCAGAGTAGTAGCGTATGCGTCTCGCCAGCTCAAGGTCTATGAGCAGAACTACCCCACGCATGATCTGGAGCTAGCAGCGGTAGTCTTCGCACTGAAGGTGTGGAGGCACTATCTTTATGGGGTCAGGTTCGAGCTCTTTTCTAACCACAAGAGCCTGAAGTACCTCTTCTCGCAGTCCGAGTTGAACATGAGGCAGAGACGTTGGATGGAGCTCCTGAAGGATTATGATTTTGATCTTCAGTACCACCCTGGCAAGGCCAACGTGGTGGCTGATGCTCTTAGCCGTCAGCCACGAGGCCTGGTGGCGCATATGATGGTCTAGGAGTGGAGGATGCTCGAGGAGGTTGCCGAGTATGATTTTGAGCTGAGCCTGCAGTCTTCTATCGCGCAGTTATCGAGCTTGTCGATTCAACCCTCTCTTGTTTATAAGGTGATCGAGGCTCAGCAGGCAGATCAGACGTTGAAGGATTATCGGGAAGAGGCCGCGTCAGAGGGTCAGACTGATTGGCAGATTGGGTCAGATGGTGGACTTCGTTTCAGGGGTCGGTTGTGTGTTCCAGATATTCCTTAGTTGCGCAGAGATCTTATGGATGAGGCACACCGATCGAGGTTCACGATTCACCCAGGCTCTACCAAGATGTATCGTGATATGAGGAGGCAGTATTTTTGGGCCGGTATGAAGCGTCAGATTGCCAGTTTTGTGGCTGAGTGTGACACTTGCCAGCGTGTCAAGGCCGATCATCGCAAACCTCCAGGTCCCCTGCAGCCGTTGAGTGTCCCGTTGTGGAAATGGGAGCACGTGACCACAGACTTCATTATGGGATTGCCGAGGACTGATCGCGGTCATGACGCCATCTGGGTTGTCGTTGATCGTTTGACGAAGTCGGCACATTTTCTTGCGATACGTGCGACCTGGTCATTGGACCGACTTGCAGAATTGTTTATCGAGGAGATTGTGAGGCTGCACGGAGTCCCAGTTTCGATCATTTCTGACCGAGATCCGAGATTTACGTCGTGGTTCTAGAGGAGTTTTCAGAAGGCGATGGGACCTGCCTTAAGTTCAGCACCGCATATCATCCTCAGACTGATGGTTAGACTGAGAGGGTCAACCAGATCCTTGAGGACATGCTTCGAGCTTGCGTGTTGGATTTCTCAGGTAGTTGGGATAAACACCTGCGTTTAGCTGAGTTTGCATATAATAATAGCTACGAGGCGACTATCGGTATGGCTTCTTTTGAGGCGTTGTATGGTAGACCTTGTAGGTCTCCTAGTTGTTGGGCCGAGGTTGGAGAGCATCGTCTCCTAGGTCCCGAGCTTGTGCAGAGGACATCAGAGGCTATCGATATCATCAGGCAGAGGATGCGCACAGCTCAGAGTTGACAGAAGAGTTTTGCAGATCGTCGACGTCGTCCCCTAGAGTTTTCCATTGGGGATCGTGTGTATCTCAGGGTCTCACCCATGAAGGGCGTGGTTCGTTTTGGAGCCAAGGGGAAGCTTGCCCCGAGATTCATTGGACCCTTCGAGATCACTGGGCGCGTTGGCGCCGTGGCCTATCAGCTTGCCTTGCCACTTCAGTTGTCTGGCGTCCACAACGTTTTTCATGTTTCTATGTTGCGGAAGTGTGAGTCAGACGTGGTTCCTGTGATAGATTGGCAGTCGTTGGAGGTTCATGAGGATGCTTCTTACATTGAGCAGCCGGTTCGTATCCTTGACCGGAAGGAGCAGGTCCTCCGGACCAAGGTCATTCCTTTAGTGAAGGTCCAGTGGAGTCATCATAGCGCAGATGAGGCGTCGTGGGAGCGAGAGGCAGAGATTCGCGAGTCTTATCCTCATCTTTTTTATGATTGATTGTTTCTGTATGATTGCTTTTCTATTCGATATGCATATATAGTGATGCGATTCTTTTTTTATGATCTTCGGCTAGTTTGGGTTTGTATTGCAAATTTCGAGGATGAAATTTTTTGTTAGGAGGGGAGAGTTGTAAGACCCGTACCCTTATTTGCCCTCCGTATGCTTAATTTCGGTGCCGGTACATCCTGAATGGACCAAATTAGCGAGCCTTGATCGCGACCCTATTTTAGTACCGCATCGACCCGAGACCTATACCCCGGCGACCGCGTAGGCGCTAGCGATTCCAACGCCGCGCGACACGCCGCATTGTGATACCCGGTGTGAAAGTTATGATCGATTGTGTAATCCAAGATGGGCCGCGCAACGCGCGTGTGGCGTGGGCCCCACTTGCACAAATCCCAAGAATATGTCAAATCAATCACCATCACCCTCACCCATACCCCTATCATTACCCTAGCCTACTCACACCATACCTATCCCATTCCTCTCTCACCAAAGTCAACTCCAACCCATTCCTCCCATGACCTCTCCCATCATCATCATCATCACTAATGTACCCCCCTCTCTCCCATACAAGAGCCATACGTATGGGGAGAGGAGGCCTCACTTCTTATATTTGCAAAAGAGATTTAAGAGAGAGAGGAGAGAGAAAGAGAAAGCTTTGAGAGAAGAGGGAGATTTGAGTGATCAAGAGAGAGATTAGAGAAATTGAGGGTGGAGATCCAAGCTTGGAGGGCCTCAACCATCATCCGGACCGTCCGGATCATCCGATCATCAACCCGATCCAATCCAACCATCCAACCATCCATCGAGGTGAGTGCAAGGGGCATAAACCCCCATTTTTCTTAATTTACTCCCTTTTCTTTGCTTTCTTTTGGGCCCACCCGGTGGTGGAGAACCTGATGGATGGATTGGATCATCCATGAATGGGCCCCACCTTGTAATAATAATAATAATAAAAAAAAACAAAGGGCGAGGTGCCGCTGGACAGACAGCGTCCAGAGGGCGCTGCTGCCCAGCAGCACGTGGGCTAAGAAGCCCTTTGGGCGTTGGGCAGGGTCCCCACATGTGGGACCCACCTTGATGTATGCATGCAATGCACGCCGTCCATCTGTTTCTCCATCCCATTTTATGGCAGGACGCCAAAAATGAAGAAGATCCAGATCTCAGGTGGACCACACCATTGAAAACAGTGGGGCTAATGAAGCCTACTGTTGAGACTTCTTGGGCCCACCGTGATGTTTGTGGACCACATCACCCACCCAATATTGGGCTTGATGGGTCCCCAATGAGCTGGGGAACATGATGAAGGGGGTGGATCGTCCCTAAGTGGGCCCCACATGATATAAACACAAAAAAAAAGAAACAAAAAAAAATATATGAGAACGCTGGACGTCCAGCGTTTGGACGTTCTGACGCTGGAATGTCCAGCAGTCACTTGTCAGTGAATGGGGTCCCCACTCGTGGGACCCACCTTGATGTTTGTGTTCCATCCACGCCGTCCACTTGTTTTCCCATATCATTTTAGGGCCAGGCCTCAAATTTGAAACTGATCCAAATCTTAAGTGGACCGCACCGCATAAAACAGTGTAAGTAATGATTTCTACTGTCAAAAATCTTTCGGCCCACTTTGAAGTTTCTAGACCGAATCATATACCTAATATTGGGCTTATTGGGTCCCCCATGAGATGAGGAAACTGATTAATGGAGTGGATCAGTCCCATGTGGGCCCCACATGATATAAGTACAAAAACAAAAAAAGAAAAGAGGAAGGAAACGGAAAGAAGAGGCATAGCCTCTGACGCTGGGCGTACCTGCGTCCGGGTACGCTGGCTCGGCCGGCTGGTGGCCCACTCGTGGGTCCCACCATTATGCATGTGCTGTATCCACACCGTCCATCCAGTTGGGGAGATCATTTTAGGGCATGACCCCGAGAATGAGTCAGATCCAAGTCTCAAGGGGGCCCCACCACAGAAAACAGTAGGGACAGTGGCCCTACCATTGAAACCTTCTTATGGCCCACCATGATGTTTAGTTGAGATCCAACCTGTTCATAAGTTCACACATACATGGAGGAAAGAAAAACAAAAATATCAGCTTGATCGGATACTTCTGTGGGCCCACTTGTTGAGAGTAAATATAAAAAAATAAAAAAATAATAATAATAAAATAAAATAAAATAAAATGCTGCTGCTGGACAGACAGCGTCCAGGGGACGCTGCTGCCCAGCAGCTTATAGTCTATATGGGCATTGTGAATGGGCCCCACTCGTTGGGCCTACCTAGAATGTATATGCTTTACCTATCCCGTCCATATGTTTTTCCAGCTCATTTTAGTGGGCCATGCCACGGGTCAACAGTGGGAATAATGATCTCTACCGTTGAAACCTTCCCAGCCCTACAGTGATGTTTAATTGTCATCTAACCTGTTTCATAAGTGGCCGAGCCCAAAATTTAAGCATATCCCAATGGCAAGTGGGCCATGCCACGGGACAACAGTGGAAATAATGATCTCCATCATTGAAACCTTCCTAGACCTGCAATGATGTTTATTTGTCACCCAACCTATTCATAAGTGGCTGGGCCCAAAATTTAAGCATATCCTAATGTCAAGTGGACCATGCCACAGTGGAAATGATAATCTTAAACGTTGAAACCTTTCTAGGTCCTACAGTGATGTTTATTTGCCATCCAATCTATTCATAAGATCACATGGATATGGATGAAGGAGAAAACACAAGTATCTGTTTGATTCAAAATTTATTGGGACTAGATTGGTACCACGCTGCCCAGCAGGTGGCCCACCCTATGGGTCCCAACGTGATGTATCTTTTAGCTCCACCATGATGTATATGATTTATCCATGCCGTACATACATTTTGTCGACCTACCTTGTATGTGCAGGCCCAAGTATGGGGCCGATGTGGTCTCAAGTGGGCTATGCCACAAGGACTTTTACCTTTCCAATGGGACCCACAGTCCGGGTCCCACTCTCTCTATATATATATATATATTGGGCCTTTTAAGGCCAATGTTACATGATATGTTGGTAACATGCTAGTATGATTAGCTTGATATGTCACACTGATAACATGCTTAGTATAATGAATACCATGCTCATTCATATGCCCATACGCATCATTTGTATGCCTGTTATGGATCATGATTAACCATAGCATATGCTAGTTGGCTTGTTATACTTAGGGGACCCGTGTGAGATAGGGTCGCCTCACATGATTGCACAGTATGCGTAAGTTTGGTGCATGATTTGGATTGTATGACTCATGCATTTCGCATTATGTATGTCACGATCGCTTTCACCCCCTAGCAGCATCGGGGTGGTGGCCACCATAGTCACATCATGGTTGGCAGTATTGGACACCGGAAACTTGTTCTAGTACGTGGGCGCTATGGATGTCCTTGGGTGAAAGTCCCTAAACCCTGTGGTACCAGTAGGATGCTCCAGCGTCGAGACCGAGTGGATAACATGAGCGCCCGTGTGCCAAATACCAGTAGGCCGCGTCTCCCACTGTGTCGAGGTCGGTTGGAAAGGGGTGTGACCTTATCCGCCCGGGTGCAGTGGGCTGTAAGCTAGGTCGAGTCTGACCAGCTCATGGAATGGGTCCGCTATCGGCGAGCCGGGTGGGCATTGGCATACCACTGACGAGGCGGATAGCGAGGTCTTTTCTACTCGCTTGGTTATGCGCGCGATGTGCGGCGGCCAATATTAGAGTATACTAAACCCCGGTGATGTCCCAGATGAGAACTATTTTGATATGTGGATCAGTTGAGGATTGACATGTTTGCATTGCATCTCTAGCATGTAACACTCGGCCACGTAGGCCCTTGCATTGCATAGCCTTGGGATGGCTGATAGCATTGATGAACTTAGTAACTTAGCCCTATACTACTTTCGCTTACTCTGATATCTGTATACTAGTCATATGCATCACACGCGCACACACGCACTCTACTAGGGCTTCGTAGGAAGCTCATGCGCGTTTGTTTACACTGCAGGTACTAGAGCATATCAGCAGCGTTGAGCGCGGTTTATGTACCTGATATTTTGGACTTCTGCTTCATGTTGTATTTCCTTTCCAGTACTGTACTCAACAAACTTATTAGTGGATATTTGATGATGTTTTATGGTTTTGATTATGCTCCTGTACAAAAAAAAATTTAACCTGAAAATCCTCCTGGTAGGATCCCAGGATCGGAACCTGGCACATGAGAGCTAGGAGCCGAGAATGGGGTACTACGGAGGCTGTTGGCACCAAGGTCGGCGATCGGGAATTTAGTGAGCCCGGTCCCCGGGTTTGGGGCATGACAGAATGGGGTACTACGGCGGCGTTGGAATCGCAGCGCCTACGCGGTCGCCGGAGTATAGGTCTCAGGTCGATGCGGTACTAAAATAGGGTCGCGATCAAGGCTCGCTAATCTGGTCCATTCAGGACGTACCGGCACCGGAAATTAAGCATATGGAGGGCAAATAAGGGTACGGGTCTTACATTAGAGATATATGATGATGAAAGAATAGCAAGATGACACTCCTCGCTTCTCTCTCTCTCTCTCTCTCTCTCTCTCTCTCTCTCTCAAATTCTTGGGTGGGGGTCACCTCTGGCTACGAGAGGCCCTATATATAGAGGTAGGTCGGAATTAGGATTTTAGGAAAGCTACACCATTTTCGAATGAATTGTTGCAGTTTAAAGTAGAAATACATCATCTTTCGAGCCGTTTTGGAAAGTGTACACAACATGGTTTGAGGAGAGATTCCACATGTTTGTTAAGTCAAGTATGGGCTATAAAATGGTCATGACAGATTTTGGAATAAGACCCACTAAGTGATGAACGGTCCATGAGAAGAAAATAAGAAATAATGAGTTTGGAATTAGAAACTTTTGAACGGGCGGTTTATCTGACAATCGGACACCTAAGGTGGGTTTAGATGGGTCCAATGAGACAGGTAGGGTCCACAAACTGAGGGTCCATAGCCGTTTAATAGGGTTTTAGCGCAAGAGGAGGTTCTAGAGAATTTCTACACAAGGTGGGAAAAACTTCCGCTTTTGAGGTGATTCTCCACGTTGATTAGCTAGAAAAGATCATTAAGATCCTCTAGAAGCTTTCCTAAGATCTCATGCGAAGAGGTTTTCCAAATTGGAAGATCCAACTTTCCAACGGTTGGAAGGGAAGATGAGATCAGGTTGGATTCGCAATGAAATGAGATGAAATTTGGTAGGAGTGGGTTTTGTTGGTCTAGAAAGAGAATGGACGATTCAGATCTTCAAAATAACCCCCCCAAAAGGATGGCTTGGATGGCCAGCAGAGGTAGCGGACGTACAACGTTTGCGCTGTAAAAAGCCTCTACCAGGCCTAACGCGGGCCGGTCGGCCTGGACAACGGTTTGGCCACGGTGGGTCCCACTGTGATGTATATATAAAATCCACTCCGACCAACAAATCGGCAACGCAATTTTAAGGGGTGACACCAAAAATTGGCCAGATTCGAGATCGGATGGCCCACTTATAGACCGATTTATGATTTACCTACTTGTAAGATGATTGGGGGGCTGAAATTTGACTTGTATGGTTAAAATATGCCCAAACACTCATATATATGGTTTTGCGTCTTAATGATCGCTAGAAACTAGTGTACTTAAAAATGACATGTTAACTTAAGTTTAACTAATAGCATTTCTGTAATTTTGCAAATCTTTGGGTTTAGCAAAATCTAACTCTTTTACGTTGTTAACGAGGTCATTCTAAGCAACCTTAATAAGGGGTACACCATCTGATCTCCTACAGATGTCCTGTTATTCGAATTTCAATATTAACGGTCGATATTTAATATTAAAAAAATAGAAATAAATTTGAGAAAATTTTAAAATAACTATGGTAAATCCGGGGCGTTACAGCATTTTTCCTTCAATTGCTTGCACAATGTCGCATACTATGAGATCATCAGAGTCCTTGAAATGTGCTAAGCATGCCTCCAAACTTTCAAGTGATTCTAGTTGGAAGAGTTCCTCTTCCTCAAAAGATTCAATCATGTTTAATTCAAAGGGTTCATCATCCTCATCTTGTTGCTTTCTACACATGTGGAACACATTCACTTCTAATGTCATGTTCCCAAAAGAGAATTGCATCACCCCATTCCGCAAATTGATAATTGTGTTTGATGTGGTCAAGAATGGGCGGCCTAAGATAACCGGTATTTGAGTGCTAGTATTAATGACCGGTTGAGTATTTAAGACGATAAAGTTTACTGGGTAGTAAAATTTATCAACTTGGACCAAAACATCCTCCACCATCCCCCTCGGTACACGGATGGATCTATCAGCGAGTTACAATGTGGTTTTAGTGGATTTTAGCTCACTAAGACTCAATTACATAAGAAGAATTTATTTGATTGCATCAAGCAATGGGATGTTGATTTTCATTTGTTTGAAAAATTTTAGAATATCGTGAGACTTTGTAAGAGTTTTAGGTGTAACCAACCAAGATGGAGATGGCACGACAGGCTTGTACTCTGTTCCTTTTCTTATGGGGCTAAGCTAGATCCATCTTCATTCTCAGAGCTTACCGGATCCTTAGGCTTGTCGGCCTTCATCAGAATGGATTTGTCGATTTGTTTTCCACTTCTGAGGGTGGTAATGGATTTTTCCTGCTCCATATGTTGGTTGGAGAGATTTAGGGTGCTTATTTCATTTATCAGTCTAGGGTTCGGCTGAGGTTAGGCCAGAAGGGTCTCTTCCCTAGCATTTAAGTGTCCCTTAATCTCCTCAATGGAAACTTTGAGTTCTTAGAACATTTGTTGATTAGTCTGATTAATCTGTGTTTGCCCTTGCATGAACGCCTTCAAGGTATCCTCCATACTCATTTGACGATGGGCCATGTTTGGCATTGCATTTTGAATTAGTGGCCCCCTTTGAGTGTTGGTAGGATTGGTCGTAGGACCATTCTTCCAACTAAAATTTAGATGATTCCTCCAATTAGGATTATATATATTACCCATTGGTCCATTGAAAGGCCGTTGATAGCCGTATGTGGCGTTTACTTGCTCGTGTAACACTTCCTTCAATGCAGGAATAGTTGGACAATCTTGTGTGGAGTGTGCAGTGGCGGCGCAAATTCCACATATGCTTTCAATGTTTTCAGTGTATTTAAAAGGTCCACCTTTTCTAAATTCCATGGCCTCAATTTCCTTGTGAGGCTGGCTATGTTTGCATTGACATCCTCGTCTTCCCTAAGGATGTAGATCCCACCTTTTTCTTTTTGTTATTGAGGGTGCCTGGGATTACTAGACTTGTCGGTAGTGTCTCATGATTGGATGTTATCAGCCAACATGTCTAAGTAGTTCTAGGCTTCCTTAGGATCTTACTCATGAACTCCTCATTACACATCATTTCTACAAATTGGCGCATATTTGAATTCAGCCCATCATAGAAGAAACTTATGATTCGTCAAACTTTGTAGCCATGATGCGGACATGTGAGTAAAATGTCTTTAAACCGTTCCCAACTTTGAAAGAACGTTTCACCCTCTTTTACCGAAAAATTCATGATTACTCGTCTAAGGGTATTTGTTTTATGGGTCGGGAAAAACTTTTTCAAGAACTCTCGGGTCATTTCATTCCATGTAGCAATAGACCGTGGCCTAAGGGAGTGAAGTCATGCCTTGGCTAGAGGTGGGCAACGATCCGGGCCGGGCCGAGTTAGCCCTAGTTTGGTTTGGCTCGTTTTTGTGTCACCCCAATTTGTGGATCGGCCCGGTATGGGTTTGGGCCGACCCATCCAGCCCGAGTTTGGTTTGCTCTAAAAAGAACTAGTTAAGGCTAGGATCGATTTGGTCGAAAATTTCGAACCAAGCTGAGCCAAGTTCAAAAGGTGGCAGCTCTTGTATTTGTTTATTTGTTTAAATAGAAAAGAATTAAAAAAGTTAGAAATAACACACACAAAAACACAAAAGTATCTTATTACATGATGTTTAACATCCTCCAGAGGAGGAGCATAACTTTAAAATAGACATGTAAGGGTCTTTTCTAAACAAAAGTGCACAAGCATAACTTTATAAGTGCAAGGAAACAGTATGCATTTATGTATATGTATTATCCACATCGTCATGTATATGTATTATCCACGCCATCCATCCATTTTTACATATCATTTTAGGACATGATCCCAAAATTGAATCATATCCAAATCTCAAGTACACCATAGGAAACAGTGTGCTTACAATCTACGAGCCAAATCAAACCGAGCTTCGAGCCGAACCAAGCCGGTACTACCCTAGTTTGAGCTTGGTTTGTTTTTTTAAACGAGCCTGATTCCGAGGCTTGGTTTGGTTTGAACTTCTATTCGAACCAATCTAAGCCGAGCTTTTTCAAACCAATCATAGCCAAGCTTTCAAGCTAGCTTGGTTTGTGCCCAGCTTTAGCCTTGGCCTTTTCTTTCAAAGAGAATGAGAATAAGTTTAATTACATCCTCAGTGACATTAGCATATTAAAGAGTAGCCACCACTTCATCGAATTCTTTTAAATGTAGATATGGATTTTTGGAATCTAGTCCATGAAATTTTTGCAAAAGTTGGATTACCCATGGTTTAAAATCGATTGTTTTGGCATTATAGAGGAAAGCCATACATGAAGGTGTAGAGGACGTTGCTGGTTGCAAGTACTCACATAAAGTCCTATTTAGAGGTGCATTTTGCACCTCATTCTCTCCTTGTTCCTTATAATTTTGATTTACGTTAGGAGGAAGAGTATCAAGAGGATTCCTTAACGTTGTTTGATCCATATTCACCGAACTTTCACAATGTTCTAAATATCTTCTAACTCATTTTTGAATCAAAAGACCTTCAACTAAGCCACCTTCAGTTTGGAGATGGTTCGTGTGTTCACGTTCCCAACGGGACGTAAACCACGTAAACTATCTAAAATTGAGGTCTAGTTCTAAAAACAAAAGCTGGAACTAAATATGAATGTAAAAACTGAACTAAAGATAGGTGGGCGTTAGAAGGATATTACTTGAAATGGCGAACTAAGTTAGGTTAGTCCTACAAAAAAAAAAAATGCAAAACAAAGTATAACAATGTCAGTTTTGAAATGAAAATTTAAACAGAACTTAAATCTAAAAAAGTCCCTAATTAGTCCTAAAACTATTAGATCTGAACTAAATGGCACTGCTCCCCGGCAGCGGCGCCAAAAACTTGTTTGCTCGCCACAAGTGCAAGGCTGAGATGTAGTAATAACTTGGTGAGACCGAGATCGATCCACAAGGAGGGTGATTAACGCAATTCTAATAGGTTTTAATTAATTTAGGAATGCAAGTGAAATGTGAATTCAATAGAGAATAGAATCTGACGAATGATAAATTCAAGAATTGAAATGGACTAAAGCTTTCAAGGATCCAATTTAGGTTGTTCTTAACGGCTTGACTAAACCCGACCTCTTCGCTACTCAGTCGAAATTGAAGTCCTATCTCTATTCAGCCAGAATATAAATCATTCGAATCATGATATGGACTAAGATGGAAGTTTGCTCATTGATTTGGTTCCCACAGTTTTGCTCAGGTATTGGCCACACCCATTTGCACAAGCCAATCCTCTTTCTATTCTTGTTAAGTCATCATCATGGCCTTCATCAAATCCTGTCACTAAACTTGACTAGGACCAATGACTCAAGCTTCAACCAAACCAAAATCAATTGGCAAAACTTCTATCTCATATTAGCATGAAAGGTTAGAACTTTGGCTTGATGTAGTTCCCACATTAGGACCGCTTTGTAGAAGACATGGCAATCGAAGCATCTATCATGGCCGAAGTCTATGTTAGATTTAAGAATGGTACAGATCTACACAATGCAAATAGGTGAGTTGATAGATTTAAATCTACAAAGCATCCTCTGAGCCAAGAGACATCAGAAGATCTAAGAAAATCTTAAACTATAACTCCATTCAAACATGAATCAAACCATTGCTCAGTATTAAAACATTAAAACATCACCTAGGTTGAATCAATCCATTAAAAACAAACCTAAAGCTTCCCCTCTTAGCTCTAGTTAAGAGATCTAGCCAATCCAATACATGATTGAACTAGAAAATGCAAAATAAACTAAAATAAACATGAAAATACAAAGAAAATCTAAAAGAACCGAGTTGGAGAGTCTCCATGTTGAGCTCCAACATGCCCAGGGCTTCTCTTTAATGTCTTTTGATGAGGGTGGAGAGGTCCATTTATAAGAAAATCCGGCCACTAGCGTCAATTTCTTGTAAAAGAGGATTTCGGTGCCTAAAATGCCAGGGGCCCGATCTGACCTCGAGTGCCCGAACTTGCCCAAAAAAGTCCAGCAAGCTCGCTGGACATTTTTCCATGGGTTAGAGCGCCCGACCCTAGTCTAGTGCGCCTGAACTCCCCTATTTCTGCATGTCTTGGGTCTGTTCGAGTTCCGATTGCCGTCGATTCTTCTCTCCTTGCTTTGGCTTGGCCAATTCTTAATTCCTCATCTTCATAGATTCATAAATTAAGCATTGAATCCACGCGCTCTTTCTCCATCACCTGCAAACACAAATGTATGTATAAGATGACTAGTTTAACAGTTTAAAATATGTAAATTCATAATGAAATGGGGTCTAAATATGCATAATTTGATGCTCAACAGAGGGCCACTTCCATGGCTGTGATGAGTACTCCATGAGGGTCAACCACGCATAAGACCAACGTTCCAATTACTCATGAGCTTAAACTGTGTTCTTAGTAGAGGCGCCTACTAACAGTACCTTAGGATAGTATCGCTAATGATGAATAAATTGCAAAATAATGTGGATATACATATAGATAGCCACGAGTTAAATATCGAATTATATCAAACATAGAAAAGCGAATGAAGATTATTCATCTTGATAAGACTAACATTCAGGATATGATTATGCATGTGCATTGCTTAAAAGATCATTACTCATCACATGGAAAATAATGTCTATAATTGATCATTCATGCTTCAAAAAGTTTCATACAGAATCAAATGCCGAAATACATTCTTGAATCTCCTGACTAAAATGTGCATGATTTTGTGATAAGACTAATTCAGCATCTGCTATCATTTTCTGACGATTAGGGACATCGGAAAGTTCCTGTCGTAAAGAAGTCATAACAACTTATTTCTGGGACAACTCCTTCCCTTAAGAATCTAACAGGCCTTTGTTAGAGCGAATACGAATTCGTATTGCTTTCAAAGCATCCTCTTCGTTCTGTTTCTGGGCTGCAAGAGACATAATTTGAGAATTAATGGAATCAATCTACTCGATATGCTTCTACGCTTTGGCCATTAGGGAGTAATTTTCTGTCTGATATCGGGATACCAAAGAAGAATGATGTGTGATCTCATCATTGAGTCACGCTAGTTCTGCTTATTTGCGTTCCAATTTAGGAGCTATCTCTATATTTTGAATGTCAGCCAAGGATTTCGCAGGATCCACGAATTGCTGAGTAGACTGCTTCAAGAAGGACATGTCGATTTTTGCTAAATCAGCTGAGAACTTCAAAAGAGACGAGGATTCTGGCAATTGTCCACACGAGTTGCGATTTTCTATAGTTGAAGTGATCCCCTTTAAACCCACTCTTATCACATCAATCTTGAAGGAGGGAAGATTCTTAACGGCTTGAAAGTCCAAAAGCAGACTAAGCGATGGTCTCTGGGTTGAACCACTGGGTTCATGATCTGTTAAAAAGATGAGAGAATAAGGAATATGATAGAGCAAAATTTATACATGCAATATAAGAAAGAAATAATGAGCAAAATATGAAGAAATATACCAAAAGTAGGAGCAAGTATGAGATTCTGAATTAATACCGATGAAGATTCCGCAGTGACATCTCCCTAAGGATTGACATTCAGGGTGGGTTCTTCACCCGTGGAATTAAAATTTGTGGAGGAGGCAAGATAGACGTCTCTGCAGCAGGAACATCTGTTGCAGGGGTAGAAAAAGGATTTATTGTTTAAAGAAATAATAATATTAAAGGTTTCCCATAGCAAGACAAAGAATTATCATTAATCCTAAACCAATATCTATACCTGAGCGATAAGGAGGAATTATTTCTTTAGCCTATACAGAAGGAGCTCCAGCCTCTCTGGAAGATGATACCTCTACAATTGTAGGGAGATGATCCAATGCACGAGGTGTTTGGAGAAGTTCACTGATTGAAAAAAAATAGGAGATGAAGAATGATGCTACTGATGAGTAGGTTTCAGGGAGTATTGGAATGATTCATATATAGGACCGGAACCTTCAGCCGCCAAATCTTGGGGAGTGAATGGAACTTGATCAAATTAGTAAGGGCTATCATTAGTAATTTGTACATCTTTGTTAGGTCCTTTGTTCACCTCATCAAAATCATTAGTTAGAGGATCCTCGTGACTAGTAGAAGAAGAAGTGTCTTCATTATCGCCTCCTCCACCTGTGGTTTGGGAACTGCTTTAACTACTGGTGCTGCGATTATATCTGCTGCTGTGATTATATCTGCTAGCAGAACCATTGCTAGTTGATGAAGAAGGTGCGGTAGCTATCTGTTTTTCTTTCCCTTGAGGATTAGCTTCACTGGTAGCGGTCTTTCTTTAAGGAGATGAGGATATATGAATTGAGGTCTGCTTGACAATAGGCGAATCTTCAATATGTTGTTCAAGATCTTCCAATGCAAAGTTGCCATCCGGAGTATTCAGTACTTCTGAATGCCTTGCATGATCCGGAGTAGCAGGAGATCCTGATTGGACATGCATCTCTGAAGTAGGAGTGGGTGAAGGAAGATCCACTGAGGGAGGATTCCTTAGAACAAAAGTTGAAGTATCGGCAACGGAAGATTTCTCTTTTTGCTTATTCTTTTGAGCAAATTGGGCCGCAATAACTTTACCACTGGCCACCCATCCTTCTAAAGTAGCAAATAACTTGATTTCTTTTATCGGCTCATTGCAAGAAATATGAAAACAATACCTTCCTACCGAAGAAGCTCTCTTCGTTTCCCTGAAATATTTAATGTGATCGGCCTTCAGATTATCCGAGACTTGTGGTGGAGGAGCCCAAATGGGATGATCAATAAGATGGTTATTGCAAACCAGGTGGAATTAATGAGCCCACCATCTCATCAATGCATACGAACCATGAACACTATGCCTGAAGCTAGGAATTACGAAATTAGCCTGAGTATTGACAGTTAAGAGTTGCTTCCAGATAAACACCTAATTGTATGGCCCTACACCATAACTTCTCATGGGTCTCGTTACTGGTTCAAAGGACACATGCATTGTTTGATCGAAGCCAAATTGGTGAGCAAATCTGCTTGGATAGTACAGCTCTCTCCAAAATTCATTACTTTCCTGCAAAGGCAGTGTGCTCGACAGAACGGAGATAAGAAAACTTTCTTTTGTAGGAGACAGGGAACCATTATCCACAACATCCTTGTCATCGGGCCCGAAGGAGATTGGAAAATGATTGAACAGAAAGGCTTGAGTGGATTTAATTTTATCCATCACCCACAGATAAGATGGGTTGATCATCTTACGTTGTTGGAAGAACCACAGAGGAAGGTGCTCAGGATGTACGTATGCTTTATCATTGACATTATATACCCAAGGGAAGTATACCCCTAACCATCCTGATAAAAAATGTCAAGGGGCATAAGCAGAAGATACTCCTATTGTTAGGGATTTGCAATGGGTGGTTGCTTCACCCAAAGCACGGTACAAGGAGCAGAGTAGTGATGGAACCAGTGAATATTTCTTGCCTTCAGTCATAGCTCCTGCGATAACTAGACTTGAAGCTTGACTCCTGTCGGCACATTTGGAACTTGGGAGGAGTATGGTATTTCAGCTAGAAAGTAAGAAATTCACCCAATTAGCAAGTGTCTAAAAGTTTCTTGGGATTCTTGACTTGGCTTCTAGCCATCAACAGGTCGACATCATCGTTTTTAGGAAACTTGGAAAATAACATATGAATAAATATATGCAAAACAGAGAAAAGATGGAAAAAAGACTAGTAAGGTAAGAGAAATATACTTCAGCTCCTGGGTGAAGTGGCCCGTCCATTCATTGAAAAGTACTCTACCAAGGTTCTTGAATCTAGAAAATTCTTCAAACAATTCAATGGCAGTATTAGAGATAGAAGGTTCTTGAGTGACCGGATGATAATACGCGAATTCTTCGTTAGTAAGCACGAACTCGTCATAATAAACTCCTGTGATGGGAAACCCAACCATTCTGTATAAATCTCATAACGTTATACTTATAGGAAAATGGAAGGAATTGGTGGTGGGACACCAGAAATATAGGAAGCCCTTAAAGACGTTATCTTGATTAAAATGGCTGGAGGTGACTTCAATTATAGAATAAAGGCCTGAATCGATTAGAGGTTTGTGTTGTTTCTTCAAGATAGCCAGACCACAGTCCTCATAATGATCCCTTTTACTTAGAAAATCAGAGGGACAAATTCTTGGTTACCCAGATAGTTCCTTCGTCAATAGGCATAACATTAAATCTCTGTTGCAGTGTCTCGTAATATCTCATCGAGTATATAGCATGTGGACTGTAACTCGGCATAAAAAATCACATTGGAGTTATACTGCCTATTTGATGCACGAATGCAAGATTTGTGACTCTTTGCACAGTAAATCAGAGATTATGAGAATACGAGAAGATACATCAGTCGGCTCTAGGTGCAACATTGACTGGTTGCGATACAAGGATAAAGCCATATAGTCAATTCATCCTTGTATGGGTTGTGGAAGTTGAAATTTCGTCGGTAGTCTAACACAACCCTTCATATATGCGGAAGATTAGGACCTTGTTGAGCTTCCAACTTATACATGATCTAGCCCATTACATCGCATTATATGCATGGTTTGCATGTTTAAAAGACCCATCTAATGCATGTTTTGTGATTGTAGGAATGAGAGCGACTTCGCCCAATTGGTGACCAAAAAGAGCATATTTAGAAGCCTTTGAATGAAGGCCCAAGGCGGACCAAAGAAGAAAGAAGAAAGAGGGAGAAAAGAGAAGAAAGAAGGAAGAAAAAGAAGAGAAACAGAGGTCCGACCGGTCGGCCACCTGCTGTCCCCTTGTGAAGTTGCTGGAACAAGGGCCAGTTTGGTCCGATCGATCAAGACCGGTCAGCCATCAGGCCAGAACCCTCCCTGTGCACGCTGGACTTGTAACAGACAAGTCCGACCAATCGTGACCGGTCGGCCATGCGTAAACAGCAACCTTCTATTTCAAGCTCCGAGTTTTTCTGCACATTGCGTAAGTGCTACGCAATTCTAGAAGATTCTGACGCGGTAGATCTTCCCCACCATAAAAGGACACCTAGGGTCTCTTCCTAGGGCATCATAGAAGCTGAGGAACTTCGTGGAAGGTGAAGAGAGCCGTCGTGGAGCGTTTACAACTCTCCCGAATCCGGGTTTTTATGATTTTTAATCTTTTTCATTGAGTTCTAGTTATAGTATGATAATGCTCAACTAGAATCTCTCAGCTAGGGCTGAGAGGTGAAGCTTGTAGCTAATTTCATGTTTAATTCAGTTTGATTCAAGTACTTTCACTTTAAGTTTGAATTTTGAATGTTCTAATTCATATAAAGTTGATAATTTTAGAAGTTTTATGAGAGTTCATGTGCTTCGGACATGGATTCCTTGCAATTCTCTGAGATTATCATGTTTTGCTTGATTAGATTCGAATTATGGTAAACCTTGAGCATGCTATAATCCATAGGCATGGCTGTTACTCTGAAGGCTATGATTTCGAATGCTATGTGATTGAATGGGACTAGAACTTGGAAGTTCAACTTAAGTGGAATTGAATGTGTTTGATGCTTTATCTTCCAACTAGATGAGAGATAGAACTTCAAATCTAGTTGTGTTTTATTCTTGGATTGACATGATATTGTTACAAGTGGATCATTGAAAGCCTTAGTTCCTTTAATTACTGGTTTTCCTAAATTATGGTTTAAGATAATTTTCTCAATTGAATATCTTAATTATTGCAATCCTAGTTGCTAGAATAGTTTAGAAGTTGTTTTCTAATTCCCTGTGGATCGACCTCGGTCTTACCGAGATTTATTACTACATCGCAGCCTTGCACTTGAGGCGAGCGAACAAATTTTTTGCGCCGTTGCCAGGGATTTTAGATAACGGTTCTAGATTGTTTTAGTGGCTGTTGAAGTAGAAGTAGATAGGTTTTTCTGATTTTCTAGGACTAACAAATTGTTTTACTTTGTAGGACTTATTCTCTAGTTCAAGCGAATCAGGTTATATCCTTCTAACTTAGTGCTTTTTGCAGATTTTCAATTTTTAGATTTTTTATTAATATTTGATTTTAGGACTTAGTATTAGTTTAGATTTTGGATTGTGTGGTTTATGTCCCGTTGGGAACGTGACCACAACAATCGTCTCCAATCCGAAGGTTTGGAAAGTATAGATCAAATTCCATTAGGGAATCCCCCCTCCCCCCCCTAACTCCAACTACAAACGCAAATCAAGAGGGAGTAGGAGAGAATGAGGTACACAATGAGATCTTTACGGGATTACCTACAACCGGCCGGTGCAACTATACCCTCGTGCGTGGTCTTACCACCAACTGGGGAAAATATCAATATAAAGCCGGGAGTAATTCAACTCATACCAAAGTTCCATGGGCTAGACTCTGAGAGCCCATACCTACACTTAAAAGGAGTTTGAAGAAGTGGTAGCTACTTTGCAATACACTAATGTTCTAGAAGATGCCATTAAACTTAAACTTTTGTCCTTCTCATTGAAAGAAAGAGCCAAGACTTGGCTTCACTCTCTTATACCACACTCGATAGGGTCATGGAACGAGATGACCCGGGAATTCTTGAAAAGTTCTTCCTGGCTCATAAAACAAATACCCTTCGAAGAGCCATAATGAATTTTTCGGCTAAAGAGAGTGAATCATTCTTCCAATGTTGGGAAAGGTTTAAAGACCTCCTACTTGCTTGCCCACATCACGGCTACGAAAGTTGGCGAATTATAAACTTCTTCAATGATGGATTAAGTTCCAATATACCCCAATTTGAAGAGATGATGTGCAACGGTAAGTTAATGAGCAAAAATTCAGATGAAGCTTGGAGTTATTTAGATATGTTGGCTGAGAATGCCCAATCATGGGATACCTCGGACAAATCTAATAACCCCAAGCCTACTCAAGAAAAAGAGAAATGAGGGATTTATATCCTCAAGGAGGAAGATGATGTGAATGCAAGGCTAGCCAACCTCACAAGAAAGATCGAGGCCATGGAACTTAGTAAGAGTGGAGTTTTAAAGTCCAATGAAGCTATTGAGAACACGTGTGGGATTTGTTTCACTAATATACACGCTGCACAAGATTGTCCTACAATTCCTGCGTTTCAAGAGGTGTTACAACTTACAAGAACATGAGAATGCCACATATGGTTATCAACAGCCTTTTAATGGATCGGTGGGTAACAAGTACAACTCTACTTGGAAGAACCACCCAAATTTCAGTTCGAAGAATGCTCCCACGAGCAATTCTACCAACTCTCAAGGAGGGTCACCCATGCAAAATATGGCCCCACCTTAATTCTCAATAGAAGATACTTTAAAGGTGTTTATGTAAGGTCAAACGCAAATCAATCAATCAAATCAGCAAATGTTCCAAGAGCTTAAAGTCTCGGTTGATGAGATTTAAAGTTCACTTGAATGCTAGGGAAGGGACCTTTCCGGCCCAACCTCAGCCCAATCCAAAGCAAGTAATGAAGTAAGCATTCCTAATCTCTTCAACCAACATATGGAGCAAGCCCAATCCGTCACCACTCTTAAAAGTGGTAAACAAATTGACAAAACTATTCCGGTGAAGGTCGACAAGCCTAATGATCCGATAAATTCTAAGGATTTGGACGGATCCAACTTAGCCCCACAAGAAAAGGAACGCGTTTACAAGCCCGTAGCACCATTCCCTTCGAGATTAGTTGCTCCAAAATCTCTCCCAAACTCTCATGACATTTTAGAGATATTCAGACAAGTCAAGATCAACATTCCATTACTTGATGTCATCAAACAAATCCCCTCTTATGCCAAGTTTTTAAAGGACCTATGCACAACTAAACGTAAATATAATGTGCAGCAAAAGGCCTTCTTAAATGAGCAAGTGAGCGTCATTCTCACTCAAAAGACACCCCCCCCCCCCCCCCCCCCCCAAAAAAAAAAAAAAAAAAAAATTCAAAGATCCCGGTAGTCCCACAATCTCATGTATCATTGGAGACTACCGAATTGAGCGTGCATTGTTAGACTTGGGGGCAAGCGTAAACTTAATCCTGTACTCGGTATATGAGCAATTGGGTCTTGGTGAATGAAAACCCGCCAAAACCACGTTACAACTCGCTAATAGATCCATCCGTGTACCGAGAGGGATAGTTGAGGACGTTCTAATCCAAGTTGAAAAATTCTACTACCTAGTGGATTTTATCGTCTTGGACACACAACCGGTTATAGATGCTAACACTAAAATACCGGTGATTTTAGGCCGCCCATTCCTTCCTACATCAAACGCAATTATAAATTGCATGAACGGGGTGATGCAATTATCTTTTGGGAACATGACATTAGAGGTGAATGTGTTCCATTTGGGCAAAAGGCATAGAGATATTGATGACGACGAGCTCTTCAAGGTAAATATGCTCGAATCTTTTGAAGAAGAAGAGTTCCTCCAACTTGAACCACTAGAAAGCTTGGAGACATGCTTGGCACATTTCGAGGATTCCAAAGACCCCATCATTAGTGAGATGAAGGGCGTCCCTACCAGACAACCAGAGACCAGGGCTGCTCGTATAACGAGAGTGTCCCCGCTTGATGACCAAAGACCAAGGCTGCTCGGATAACGGGGGTCACTAGATAATGAGCAGGCTTCTCCAAAATATGAGATACGACCGCGTAGGCTTGCTGGACGGCTTATTTGCTCGTGACTTATGGAAATTGGAGGCGCTCACAAGTCGTATATACGTGGCCATAAAGACGTTCGAGGTCTGTAGGCTTCGAGTTCCTTTGACGACCAATTTTATTCTACAATAGATATCCCCCAAGTCCTTTGTGTTAAGCAGCTAATCAAAGGACTTGATTGCATATGTAACCGCCTAGGGCGTTTTTCGAAGGAGAAGCCGTACATGATTGAGCCCGCATTGATGAGCGTCAGCTTTTCAGCTGAAAGAAATGAAGTGACGCTCGCCACGTGTTTCAGGAGTTAATGCTCGTGCCCGTTCGACTGTTGTGCCAAACAAAGAGTTGACGTGTGTCATTCAAATCTTGATGGAATGATTTCCTATAAATATTCGGAGTCTGCTTAGGTTTCTTTACTTTGAAGTTTTGCTGGAGATTTTAAAAAATCCCTCCTTTTTCTGTCTCTGTCTGTCTTCGGCGTGACCTCATTACTAAGGTATTCTTTCTTCTTTTCTTCTTTCTTCCTTTTCATGGCGGTGGATTCGGATAATGAGGTTGTTCCTCTGGGAGATGAAACTCCAAATTCCTCCGGATCGAACAACGCGAGGGTGCCAGCGGGGAGGTATTCTGTGTCCGGATACCCCTATATAATGACGGAGGAACAGTTGAATGGTTTATAGGAAAGATACCGGATTTTCGACTCCATCATTCTTTGATTGCCCGGAGAGGGAGAAACTTCGGACTCTCCACCGCCGGGCTGCATAGCCTTATACGAATATTTTTTTAAACTTGGAGTACGTCTCCCCCTTCATCCTTTTACTACATTTATAAGATTGCCCCTGGACAACTCATTGTAAATGGCTAGAGAGTTGTGCTTAGTGCCTATGTCCTCTGGAAGCAAGCGGGCAACGAGGACTTAACGGCCGATAGTTCTTAAAGATGTTCCAACTCAAGAAAGCCCCATCCAGCGAGGGTTGGTACTATTTGTGTTACTAGCACCGGGAGAACTTCATTTTGGGGAATCCCTCTTCGAACTATCCCAGGTGGAGGAGACAGTGGTTTTATGTCTCTGGTAACTGGGAATCTGACGTGGGGTCCAACCTCAAGGGCCATAACGTCAGTTGCTTCTTTTGTGAAGGTGGGTAAATCTTCACTTTTATGCGAGTACGAGCAGGGTTCTATTTCTCTTACTTATTCAATTTTTCTCGTGTTTATAGGTATTCCAGCTGGAAGGAAGCCCAGCTTGAGAGAAGGAATTAACGAGAAGATTGTCAAAGTCTTCAAATTGTCAGAGGACGACAGAGATATTGGCCTCTCCCTTTCACTTCCACGACTAGCCGCTTCCGGCCTTATCTCCCAAGAGGAAGCGATGGTGAATGTTGGAGAGAAGAGCGGAGTGCTAGGAGTGTTGTCCCATCTGAAGGCCATTACCTCAAAGTGGCAGAAGAAGACGGTGGCTGGTCCCTCAGATCCGCCCACACGAGCAGATAAGCCTGCTCATGGCTCGCAGCCGCACAACCCTCCCCCAGCTGAAGTTGCAGCGACCCCCCCCCCCCCCCCCCCCCCCCCCCCCCGGCTGGTCCTCGTGACCAGCGGTGATTGATATAATTGATAACTCCCCGAGGGATGACAAGGCAGAGCCAAGTTATCCTTCGGGTGAAGGGAGTCGCAGGCCTGTTAATGCTCGCGAATTGGCTCCTGCTCAGGAGTCAGTTCTTGCTCGAGAGTCGGCTCCTGCTCGGGAGTCAGCTCCTACTCGGGAGCCATCTTTCGCTCGTGAGACGAGCGCTTCTGAGATGGTAGTAGCCTAGCCTTCAGGGACTGGGGTTTTTACCATTTCGGGTCACTTGCACCCTAGTTAAAAGTTTTTATTTGACAACATTACTGCATAATCCTTCGGTGCTCTTCCTAAACCCAGTCTGGAGGATCTCTCCCTGGCTACAGGGGTGAGGTTGGTCAAGGTATGTATGAAATACTTCATCCTTTCTTTTTAAGGAAGCTCTTATACCTTTAGTTATGCTTTCTTTGATTTTAAAGCAGAGTCTGGACCTTACCCTACGGACGAGATGCAACATCGTTGCTGCTCGCCGTATTATAAATGAGGGCGAAGAAAAGAAGAAAGCCATGGAGAATGCGATCCAAGGGAGGGATCAAGTAATAAAAGCTCACGAGACTCTAATCGCTAAAATAAATGAGGAGAAGAAGATCCTCATCAGCAAGATCCAAGCTTTGACCGAAAGGTATCAATCGTTGGATCTCAAGTTTGCGAGACTTGCTAAGGTTAAGGAGAAGGTCGAGAATGAGAAGGAGATCTTTCGCCAAGATAAGATCTCTCTCGAAGAGCAACTCGCAGGGGGCAAGTCGCGCCTCAAGGAGGTCAGCGAAAACTTAGAGAAGGTGAAGAAGGCCCTCGCGGAACTAAAGGTCGACTCTATCCACTGGAAAGAGGAGATGGTGGCATATGTCAAGATGGTATCCGAGGCAGGCCCCCATGCAGTTTCGGAGTTCTGGACTTCGCAGCTTTATGAAGACGAGCGGTACGAATCGTACGACGCTGGTCGTAAATTTGCGATCAAAGTAATGTGACGAATTTCTCCAGCATTCAACCTAGAGGAATTTGACAAGGTCACTGCCATCGTCGCTGCTGAGGAGAGAGCAGCTGCTGAAAATGAGGTCATGGAGGCTACCAGAGCTGTGGGAGTTCCTGAGACGGAACCTGAAGTAGAGAGTAGAGCACCTCCTCCACGCGATGCTGAAGAATGAACGATTATGAGTTGATCTTTATTCCTCTCTCCTTCTCCTTTGATAAAAAATAGTTTAATGTCTTTTCTTTTGTAATTTGGATAATTTTTAAATGGAAAGGAAAACGTTTTGCCTTCTCTTTATAGATTCATGGGAATGAATTCGTGCTTGAATGTTTCACTCAACTCATGAAAATGAGTTGGGCTCAATTAGGGAGGTCTTGGTGACCATGTCTGCATAGAGATAGGCTGGCCTATCAATTAAAGTCTTTGGCTCTGCCATGAGCAGAAGACTTAGTCAAGAGAATGTTTGTATTCTCTTCGAGGCTATTCAGGTCCAAAAAATGGAGTAGCAACCAAGTTGTAGGTGTTTACGTCGGATTTAGTAACAGGATCCTCCAAACGTTCTCCTTCCCTCAAGCCAACTACCCTCTGAACCTGGAAAAACACAAGAGAAAACTAAGGGTGGCTGGCGTCCAGCCCTTGGCCCTCTGAAACTTAAGTCAGATGGGACATGGTTGTAAATCAAATAGACGGGTCTGAGCTTAGAGATTGTGTACCTTTATCTTCTGTAGAGTCATCTATTTATACAAATCTGAGTGACCCAGTCTATTACGCAAGACGTTAAGATTACTGCTGATGTTCCGGGGATAGAGGGTTATCCGATGAATCCATAGATAAGCGGACAGTCCTAACTCAATTGGACATCTAGCTGATTACGTTCCCTGATGGTATTCCCCTGAGATTCAGAGTCATGAACAAAGATAAGCCCAAGACCGGCCTATACAGGCTGCTGGTACTAAAAAAGCAGATGATGCTCAAGCTCGGGGATAACTGCTCGCATGCTGAGATGCGGCCCCTTTCAACGACTACGAGCCGAGCTGCTCACTTGCTGAGATGCGACCCCTTTCAACGACCACAAGCTGAGCTGCTCGTATGCTGAGATGCGACCCCTTTCAGTGACTACGAGCCGAGCTGCTCGCAGTTGGTCAGACTGGCCGCAACTTCTTTCAATCACTCCCTGATCGTATCTCTCGACGACCAACTTTATCCTACAACAGATGCCCCCCAAATCCTTAGCGTTTGGAGAAGCTGCGCAAGGATTTTGTTTGTATATATATAACTACCTGTTAGAAGAGATCGTACGTAACCTATAAGGAGTGACCTTGCATTTATGATTGCCAGCTTCCCGCAGCTTTTCGGCCGGGAGAGGTGAAGCGGCGCTCGCCATGTGCCTCTGAATTTAATGCTCATGCCCGTTCGATTGTCGTGCTGGATGAGAGGCCGCCGTGTGTCACCCAAATCAAACGGAATGATTGCTTATAAATATCAGATCCTACGGAGTCTGCCTCATTTTCGAAATTCTACCGCAGAGTTCTAGAAACCCTTCTTCTCTCCTTCCGTCTTTGGTGTAAACCTCTTCACAGAGGTATTCCTTTCTCTTGTTTTTCTTTCTCTTTCTTCCTATCTTTTTCTTTTATAATGGCGGGGGTTTCTGATGAAGAAATCGTTCTCCTGAGAGATGTACTCCCGATTCTTTTGAATCGAATAACGCTCGAGTACCTGGCGGGGAGATATTCTACCACCGGTTGTCCATCTATAATGACGAAAGAGCAACTCGTGAACTTACGAGGGAGGTATCGGATTCCAGACTCCGCCATTCTAAGGCTACCAGGAAGAGGAGAGACCGCTGATGCCTCGCCACCAGGCTGCGTAGCTTTATATGAATATTTTTTCCGGCTTGTCGTGCGTCTACCCCTTCATCCCTTCATCCGGAATTTCCTCCGCACTTATAAAATTGCCCCTAACCAACTTATTGTAAATGGATGGAGGGTGCTTATAAGCGCCTTTGTTCTCTGGAAACAAGCAGGTAACGAGGACCTGACCGCTGAGGAATTTCTGAGGATGTACCTAACTGAAAAAGGCCCCAGCCAGTGAGGGTTGGTATTACCTTTACTTCTGGCATCGGGATAACTTTGTCCTGAGGAACCCATCCTCCAATTACCCCGGATGGAGGAAGAAATGGTTCTATGCCTCCGGCAACTGGGAGTCTGATGTGGGCTCTAACCCCAAGGGCCACAATGTTACCGCTTCTTCGGCGAAGGTGGGTTAATTCCTTACACCTTTGCCTGAAGAAAATTGAGTTTTATGTTGCTTTGACTAACTCGCCTTCCCCTTCTTCTCGCAGGTATTCTGATTGGGGCTAGGCCGAACTTGCGGGGAGGGCTCAACAAGAAGCTCGTCAAAGTTTTCAAGCTCTCAGTAGCTGCCCGTAATGTTAACTCTCCCTTGGACCCTCGCTGCCTTGCTGCCACCGGTCTAATCTCCCAGGAAGAGATGGCGAACCTAGGAGACAAAAGGGGTGCGCTGGGGGTGCTTCCTCGTCTGAAGGGCACGACCTCGAAGAGTCAAAAGAAATCAGCAGCTGGTCTTTCAGTTGCGCCCACTCAACCAGAGGGGCCTACTCGCGGCTCTCAACTGCGTGATGCTCCTCAGGAGGAGGTTGCTGCGACCCCTCCAACTGCTGCGACCTCTTCGACTGGCTCCCGTGGTTAGCCGATAATCGAGGTCATTGATAATTCGCCAAGAAGCAATCGGACGGAGCCAAGTCTTCCTCCGAGAGAAGTGTCATGTGGGCCTAACGCTGCTCACGAATCAGCCACACCTGCCTTGGGACCCGCGAATGCTTGCGAGGCAGGCTCTTGCGAGATGGTTGTAGCCCAACTTTCAGGGTCGGGAGTCTATGTCATCCCACCACACTTGCATCCGATATGCAAGTTTATATTAAAAAACATTGCCCCCAACTCCTTTGGGGCCCTCCTTGAACTAAGTCCAAAGGCTCTCTCCACCGACATTGGAGTGAGATTAATTCAGGTAATAGCCTTTTCTCCATCTTTCTTTCTTCTTTGAATAGTTCATTTGGTGGATTGCCTCTAATTTTCCTTCCTTTTTGGGCAGAGTCTGGACCTCACGCTGCGAACAAGGCGTGACATCAATGATGCCTGTAGCATCATCGATGAGGGAGACAAGAAGAAGAAGGCGATGGAGGGCGAGATCCAGGGAAGGGACCGAGTAATAAAGTCCCTGGAAGCCCAAATCGCCAAGATAAATGAAGAGAAGTAGATCCTCACTGCCAAGGTTTAAGCTCTGACTGATCGCTTTCAGTCATTGGACCTTAATTTTGCGAGGCTCCAAGAAGTTCACACCAAGAGCGAGAAGGAGAAGGAGATCTTTCATCAGGATAAGATCTCCCTCGAGGAGCGGCTCCAGGATTGTCGGACTCGACTCGAAGGTGCTTAGAAGACTCTCGCTCAGTTGAAGGACGATTCCATTCACCTGGGAGGAGGAAAGAGTGGCCCTTGTCAAGATGATATCTGAGGAAGGTCCTCGAGCGGTTCTGGAGTTTCGAGCCTCTCAACTCTACGACGAGGAGCATTATGAGGCGTATATCACTGGTCGCGACTTTGCGGTCAGGGTTATGCAACAAATTAGTCCCTCCTTGAACATTAAGGAGTTCAAGAGAGTGACCTTCGAGGTCGCATCAAGAGATCGAGCTGCAGCCGAGAATGAGGTCACAGGGGCTACAGATGCTGCACGTGCCCCCGAGGCAGGCCTCGAGGCAGAAAGTCGAGAAGCTCCCCCGGACGAGGAATGACCGATGTCTGAGTTGCCACCCTTCTCCTCTTTTTCTTTTTTCTTTTTTGGGACAGAAATGTATCTTTGTAAACGATTCAACTATTTTAGTCAACTGAAATGAAAATCTTTTTTGATACTATGGCTCGTACCTTCTTTCCATTTTTCCCTTTTTTTTTTGTTGATCGTATGTCGAATGCTTGGATACTTAACTCATGAAAGAATGAATTAGGCTCAATCCGGGGGTCGTGATGACCATGTCGCGTTGAGATAGACTAGTCTATCGATTGAGGCTTTGACTCTACCAGAAGCAGAGAGTTTGGTCAAGGGAATACGTATAATCCCTTCGGGGCTATTCTAGTCCAACTAGTGGAGTAGCGACCAAAAAATTCATCTTTATTTGAATGTCGTTGTGATTTACATCAAATTTATGAAAAATATTTGAGTAGGTGCTCCACGTGCCAAGGGCGACGTAAAGGCCTTCCTTGCATATCTTCGAGATAATATGTACCTGGTCGCACAATTTTGATAACTCAGTAGGGACCTTCCCAGTTTGGATCCAACGAGCGAGCAGGATTTCTGAGGTGCTGTCTAAGGACCAAATTACCGAGTTGAAAAGCTCTAGGCCGGACCTTGGCGTTACGATAACGAGCGATACGCTGTTGATAAGCTGCTGCTCGAAGTTGGGATGCATCCCTTCGCTCTTCCAAGAGGTCGAGATGAAGCCTCAGACCTTCCTGCTTACTAGTGGGGTCATACTGCTCGATCCGATATGAGGGCACCTGAACTCCGATTGGGACCACTGCGTCGGTGCCGAAAGCCAATGAGAACGGAGTTTCCCCAGTCGACGTGTGGGTTGTAGTTGTATAGGTCCCATAAGACTTCCGGCAAGAGTTTTGGCCACATACCTTTACATTCACCGAGATTGGTCTTTAAATGATGTTTAATGATCTTATTCACCACTTCAACTTGCCCATTAGCCTGAGGATGATATGGGAAGGTGCGAACACTTCGTATTTTCCATTTTTCGCAGAATTCCGAGAACGCGGCGTTGTCGAATTGCCTTCCATTGTCGGTGATCATAGTATGGGGAAGCCCATAACGGCATATGATATTTCTCCACACAAACCTGGTGGTCTGCTTTTCAGTGAGTCTAACTAATGGTTCTACCTCGACCCATTTAGTGAAATAATCGACTGCTACGATTGCAAATCTGTTCTAACCTTTCCCGGTGGGCAAGGGCCCGATGATATCGACCCCCCAGCCATCCATTGACGTCATTTGCTCGGACGGTGAGGTATAGGAGAATATCGCTGGCACTTGTCACATCTTTTGGAGAATTCGATTGCATCCGCCTTCATAGTGGGCCAGTAATACCCTTGCCTCATTGCTTTATATGCTAAAGATCGTCCCTTAGGATGGTTACCACATGCCCCCTGGTGTACTTCATCCAGAACGCGATGAGCTTATTCTGGGTGAAGGCACCTCAAGTATGGTAAAGTAAAGCTCTTACGTATAGCGTTCCGTTTTGTAAGGTATACCTGGCAGCGCGATAACGGATTTGTCGTGCAGATTTTTTATCATTCGGGAGTTGTCCATTTCTGAAATAAAGGACGATGGGGTCCATCCAACATGGAGAGAAATATACCGTGACCACTTGCTCGGAGGTTGTTTGGCTGATACTTGGAGCATGAAGATGCTCGATGGGAATAGATTACAATAATTCAGATTCTAGTGCGGAGGCTAGCTTGGCCAAAGAATCCGCGAGTTTGTTCTTTTCACGAGGGATGTGAATTATTTCATATTTCTTCAGCTTTGCGATCAGGATGAGCACTCGGGATCTATATAAAGCCATCCGCTCTTCTTTCGCCTCGAATTCGCCGAGTACTTGATTGACTATGAGTTGAGAATCACTATGAATAAGTAAACTCTAAATCGAGAGAACGTTTGCTAGCTCGAGGCCGACGATCAAAGCCTCATATTCTACTTCATTGTTTGAGACATGAGTGTCAAATCGTAAAGCATATTGAAAACGCAACCCGTCAGGAGCAACTAAAATTAAGCCAGCTCCGCTACCGGTGGCCCGTGAAGACCCATCCACAAAGAGCGACCAGGGGGTCTGGTCGTTGGTCGTAGAGTTATCATTGGAGGAGGAATACGTGAATTCGGCAATAAAATCGGCCACAGCCTGACCCTTAATGGCGGTTCTTGGGCAGAACTGAAATGTCATGCTCGCTGATCTCAATCGCCCATTTAGTTAATCACCCCGAAACTTCAGGTTTTTGAAGGACCTGTCTTAACGGATGATTTGTTGGCCCCAATATAGCTGGACTTGGAAATAGGGTCACAGTTTTCAAGCGGCCGTAACTAAGGCGAGGGCTAATTTCTCCAATCAGAATATCGAGTTTCGGCATCCACCATTGCTCGACTAACATAATAAACGGGCCTTTGTACCCTGAAATCTTCTCTTAATAATGCGGCACTAACGGCCGTAGAAGACAGATAAATAAAGAAGAAGTTGCTCGTGTGCAACATGTTTCGATAAAATTGGGGGTGCACTCATATATTGCTTCAGTTATTGAAATGCTTCTTCGCACTGTGGGGTCCACGCCCAGTCGGCTTTGGCGGTAGCTCGAAGGAGGTTAAAGAAAGGTAGGCACTTATCAGAGGCACGCGAAATAAACCTGTTTAATGATGCAATACGACCAGCCAGACGTTGGACGTCTTTAAGAGTGGACGGAGACTTCATTTCGATTAAAGCCTTTATTTTCTCCGGATTTGCCTCGATTCCTCGCTGGCCAATCATAAAGCCAAGAAACTTCCCAGCGGATACCCCGAATGCACATTTTTCTGGATTTAGCTTCATCTGATACTTCCTCATTAAGTCGAAGGCTTCTCGAAGATCTGCAAGGTGGTCGTTTTCTACGACGCTTTTCACGAGCGTGTCATCGACATAAACTTCCATATTCCTATAGATTTACGTGGCAAATATTTTATTGACCAGGCGCTGATAGGTGGCTCCTGCGTTCTTAAAACCAAAAAACATTACCTTGTAACAATACAAGCCGCGGTCAGTGATGAAGGCAGTGTGTTGACTATTGGGCGGATGCATCACAATTTGGTTATAACCAGAATAAGCGTCCATAAAACTGAGCAGGGCATGCCCCGCCGTTGAATCAACCAACTGGTCGATACGCGAAGTCGAGAAACTATCTTTCGGACATGCATTATTCAAATCAGAGTAGTCCACACACATTCTCCACTTGTCATTAACTTTTCGAACGAGGACCACGTTCGCGACCCATTCCGGGTAGTCAACTTCCTCTATGAAATCGACGGTCAGCAACTTCTCGACTTCAGTTTTCATTACCATTTGCCTTTCTGCGGTGAAGGCACATCGACGCTGGTGAACAGGTTTGTGCTTCGGATCAACATTCAAGCGATGCACTATGACACTGGGGTCGATACCTGGCATATCACTATGGGACCAAGCAAATACATCTTAGTATTCAGTGAGAAAACGAACCAGATTTTCGTGAAATACATCGCTTAAAGAAGATCCAACGAAGACCCTCTTGGACAAGTTTCCTTCAGATAGGTGGATTGCGACTGTCTCTTCTCCCGGGGTGCCTGATTGAAGAGCGCTCTCTTGGGTCCGATGAATCTCTTGTAACCATCATAACCGGCGTTGCCTGGGCCTTCTTTCGATCTTGTACAGCGATCTCGTAACATGCTCGAGCTTCCTTTTGATTTCCCTGTACAACCCCAACTCCATTTGGAGTGGAGAATTTGATACATAGGTATAGGGGGTGTAAAGCCGCCCCTATCTTGTTGAGCGAAAGTCGACCCAAAATGGCGTTATATGCTGATCTCCGATCCACCATGAGGAAATTAACGAAGATAGTAGTTTTTGCTGGGCTTTCTCCGAAGGTGACTATAAGGTTGATGCTCCCTTCCGGTGGCACAACTTCCCCCCTGAAGCCGACGAGGGGAGTTGAGACCGGTTTGAGCAGGCTCCTGGCGAGTGCCATTTTATTGAAGGCTTCCAAGTAGAGAATGTCAGCGGAGCTACCTATATCCAACATGATACGATGAGTCAAATAATTTGATACCTTTAATGTGACTACAATGGAGTCTTCATGAGGAAAATGAATCCCTTCTGCATCTTCAAGAGAAAAGAGATCGGATGATGGCCAGGATTCGATACATCAGGCGTCTTTTCCAACCAATAGATATGCTGGGGCTTCTAGACGCCTTGCAAGTATATGCTTTTCTTGATGCTTGAGAATCTCCCCCGCAAGCCGGTCCTCCGGCGATGGTCCGGATCTCACCAGTGGGTTCAACGTCTTCTTGCGAAGTATGATGTTGAGGTGACTTCTTCTGGTGTGATGAAGCTTCCGTCCGTTTTGGTGACTGACCCTGTCAGGCTACGTAATCCCGAAGATGACCTTTCCGAATGAGGGCTTCGATGTGATCTCTCAAAGATATACAATCTTGGGTGTTGTGCCCATGATCTTTGTGGAAATAGTAAAATTTACTCTTATCTCTTTTTTCAGGATCAAATTTGATCTTTGAAAGCCACTTCACGTAAGGCTTGTGTTTGATCTCCATTAATACTTTCTCAAGAGATTGGATAAGAGGGGTATAATTATGATATTTACCAGAGTAAGGCTTCTTAGGGGAGCGGTCCCGCCGATCCCGTCGATTTTTCTTGTCAGGAGGAGAGATCTCCTCAGGCTTACGCTTCTTGCCCTGTACACCGTGACGTGCCAAAGTGACTTCTTCCGCATTGATGTATTTCTGGGCCTTTGCCTGAAACTCCATCATAGTTTTAAGAGGGTTCTTATCCAAGGCGAATCTAAATTTTTCGCTTGTAATTCCAGCTATAAGGGCCTTTATCTTCGGTATAACCTTCAGTCTGGACGGCTTTTGTAGTGAACCGAACTGTAAACTCCTTTATCGTTCTCCCCATGCTATTGCTTCAAGTCCATTAAGTGAGATGCCGGCTTTTTGGTACGGATGCTTCCTATGAACTGAGAAAGGAAGAGCTCCGATAGCTGAGAGAATGATCCGATGGATCGGGGTTTTAGCCCCCGGAACCATGTACACACTGCATCCTTTAAGGTTAAGGAAAAAGCCCTACACATAATTTCTGAACCATGTCCCTCCAGCTCCATAAGAGACTTATAAGTCTCTAGATGTTCGAAAGGATCGCCAGTGCCTGTGTATGGAGTGATGATAGGCGTGCGATATTTCTTAAGTAAGGGTGCCTTTATGACCTCGCGGGTGAAGAGAGATTCGGATCGATGGATTGACGCAATAACAATAGGTGGTCAATCTGTCCGATATCGCTATTCCATATCGTCGAAGCGATCGTGGATTCTTTTGAGATCTCCTTCCCATGGTAAGGTGTAGCTTGAAGTTTCGACGGCAAATCCCTGAGATTGCTGTTGTCCGGGAGGTACTGGAGTGTATAGAATGTGGAGGGGGTATCGGGACTTATTGCCGAGTGGCATTCTATTTGAAGGAGGATTTGGCTGGGTTTGTGGCTCGCTCGCAGAATGTCTAGAAACCACTGGTATAAGTTGCACCGGCGGCCCTTCTGGAGGTTGCTGCTGTGGTTCCGGAAAGTGCTGATCAAATCGATTAGATAAGGCTTGAAACCCGGCTTTGAGAGTTAGAAGTGTGTTTCCGAGGAAACGCATAGCGTCTTCTTGATTGCCGGATACATAGAACAATGGGCTTTGTGATGGCACGTTGGATTCCCCCAGGGGGATGCTCGTCGAAGTAGTCTGAGGAAGATTAGGCGCTGGTTCGGTCATGTCAGGCGGAGGTAATGTCTGTCTTGAAGTGGAAGGATGAGCCGTCTTTTTGGGAGGCATAGTGGGAGATCAAGATTAGTGATTAGAATAGCTAACCCTGACGACCTGACCTGTTCCCACAGACGGCGTCAATCTGTTTACGTCGGATTTAGTAACAGGATCCTCCAAACGTTCTCCGTCCCTCAAGCCAACTACCCTCCGAACTTGAAAAAACACAAGAGAAAACTACGGGTGGCCGGAGTCCAGCCGTTGGCCCTCCGAAGCTTAAGTCAGATGGGACATGGTTGTAAATCAAATAGCTGGGTCTGAGCTTAGAGATTGTGTACCTTTATCTTCTGTGGAGTCATCTATTTATACAAATCTGAGTGACCTAGTCTATTACGCAAGATGTTAAGATTACTGCTGATGTTCTGGGGATAGAGGATTATCCGATGAATCCTTAGATAAGCGGACAATCCTAACTCAATTAGACATCTAGCTGATTACATTCCCTGATAGTGTTCCCCTGAGATTCGGAGCCATGAACAGAGATAAGCCAAAGACCGGCCTATACGGGCTGCTGGTACTAAAAAAGCGAAGGATGCTTAGGCTCAGGGATAACTGCTCGCATGCTGAGATGCGGCCGCTTTCAACGACCACGAGCCGAGCTGCTCGCATGCTGAGATGCGACCCCTTTCAACGACCACTAGCCGAGCTGCTCGCATGTTGAGATGCGACCCCTTTCAGCAACTACGAGCCGAGCTGCTCGCAGTTGGTCAGACTGGCCACAACTTCTTTCAATCACTCCCTGATCGTATCTCTCGACGACCAACTTTATCCTACAACAGTAGGTTCCATAGCTGAACAGCTAAAATGAAAACATCGTCTTTATTTAAATATGATCCAATATTCTCATCATGAATGCTTTATGGAAAATATCGGAGTAAACGTTCCACGTGCCAAGGGCGACGTAAGGGTCTTCCTCGCATGTCTTCCAGATAATATGTACCTGGTCGAACCACCTTGATGACTCAATACGGGCCTTCCCAATAGGATCCAGCGACTGAATGGTTGTTCTGATGTTTTGTCTGAGCACCAAGTCACCGAGCTAAAAAGCTTTGGACTTGATCTTTAAATTGTGGCAACGGGCTATACGTTGTTGATAGGTCGTTGCTCGAAGACGAGGTGTCCCTTTTCTCTTCTAAGAGATCAAGGTGAAGTCTTCAACTTTCTTCATTATGTGCTGCTTCATAATGTTCTACTCGATGAGTGGGTACTTTAACTTCCACGGGGACGACCTCTTCGGTGCCAAATGCCTAGTGAGAAAGGTGTTTCTCCTATTGAAGTGCAAGTTGTAGTCCTGTAAAGCCCATAAAACTTTTAGTAGGAGTTCTAGCCACATACATTTACGTTCATCAAGCTTGGCCTTCAAATGGTGCTTGATAATCTTATTAACCGCTTTTACTTATCTGTTAGCCTGAGGATGATATGGGGAAGTTCGAATATTACGTATCTTCCATTTCTTGCAAAACTCGAAGAATGCGGCATTATCAAATTGTCTTCCATTATTAGAAATTATGGTATGGGGAGTCCATAACGGCATATAATATTCCTCCATATGAATTTAGCAGTTTGCTTTTCGGTGATGGTGGCCAGAGGTTCCGCCTCGACCCATTTCGTGAAATAATCGACTGCCACAATTGCGAACTTGTTTTGTCCTTTTCCCGTGGGTAGTGGTCTGATTATATCAACTCCCCATTGAGTGAAAGGCCAAGGGCCGTCCATTGGCATCATTTGTTCAGACGATAAATGAGGGACTGGAGAATATCGTTGACATTTGTCACATTTCTTTGAGAATTCGATAGCATCTACCTTCATAGTGAGCCAATAGTACCCTTGCCTCATTGCTTTGTATGCTAGAGACCGTCCTTTGGGATGATTACCACATGCCCCGTGGTATATTTCATCTAGAACACAGTGTACTTCTTCTGGATGAAGACACCTTAAATACGGTAAAGTAGAACTTTTACGCAACAATTTTTCATTTTGTAAGATGTACCTGGCAGCACAATAGCGCATTTATCGGGATGATTTTTTATCATATGGGAGTTGTCCGCTTTGGAGGTAAAGGATGATAGGATTTATCTAACATGAAGATAAATGCAATGTGATGACCTGCTCTGGAGCGACTTGATCAATACTCGGGGTAGAGAGATGCTCGATAGGAACAGCTCGCGTCAGATCAGACTCAGGTGCAGAAGCTAATTTTACCAAAGAATCCGTGAGCTTGTTCTCCTCTCAAGGAATATGAATTATTTCATACTTGTTCAATTTCGCAAGTAGGATAAGTACTTGGGATTTGTAGGAAGCCATCCGCTCTTCTTTTACCTCAAATTCGTTGAGTACTTGATTTATGACGAGCTGAAAGTCGCTATGAATGAGCAGGTTCCTTATCGCGAGTATACCTGCTAATTCGAGACTGACAATTAAGGCTTCATATTCCACTTCATTATTTGAGGCACGAAAGTTGAAACGCAAATCATATTGAAATTACAATCCGTCAGGAGCAATTAAGATTAATCCGGCTCTACTGCCAGAGGAGCATTATGATCCATCTACGTAAAGCGACCAAGGTGCTTGCTCGCTCTCCAGCGGGCCATCACTAGAGGTAGGAAGAGTAGGGGTCGAATATGTAAATTCGACAATAAAGTTTGCTATGACTTGGGCCTTTACAGCAGTTCGTGAGCAGAAGGTAATATCGTGTTCACCAAATTCGATCGCCCATTTAGTTAATCGCCCAGATGCTTCAAGTTTTTGAAGGACTTGCCTCAAAGGATGGTTGGTAGGTACTATTATAGAGTGGGCCTGAAAATAAGGTCATAGCTTCCGTGTTGCTGTCACTAATGCCAAAGCAAGTTTCTCCATATCGGAGTATCGGGTTTCAGCATCCACTATTGCTCGACTGACATAATAAACGGGCCTCTGCACCCCGAACTCTTCTCTTATTAAGGCGGCACTAATGGCCGTGGAAGATAAGATAAATAAAGAAAGAGTTACTCATGTGGAACAGGCTTTGATAAGATGGGAAGCGTACTCATATACTGTTTTAGTTGCTGAAATGCTTCTTCACATTGTTGGGTCCATGCACAATCGGATTTTATAGTCGTACGAAGTAGCTTGAAGAAAGGAAGGCATTTTTCAAAGGCACGTGAAATAAACCTATTTAAAGATGCAATACGACCAACCAATCGTTGGACTTCTTTGAGAGTGGAGGGAGATTGCATTCCAATCAAGGCCTTGATCTTTTCGGGGTTTGCTTCGATCTCCCGCTGACCAACCATGAACCCGTTAAATTTTCCAGCGAAAACTCGAAAAGCACATTTTTCTGGATTCAACTTCATCTGATATTTCCTCATCAGATCGAAGGCTTCTCGAAAATTCGTAAGATGATCATTGGCTACAACATTTTTTACAAGCATATCATTAACGTAAACTTCCATGTTCCTGCCAATCTGTGCAGCGAACATTTTGTTGACTAGGCGTTGATAGGTGGCCTTGGCATTTTTTAGACCAGAAGGCATCACTTTGTAAGAGTACAAACCTCGATAAGTGATAAAGGCGATATTCTCACGATCAGGTGGATGCATCATGATCTGGTTGTAACCAGAATAAGTATCCATGAAGTTGAGCAGGGCGTGTCCTGCTGTTGAATCGACTAGTTGGTTGATGCGAGGAGTTGGGAAGCTATCCTTCGAGCACGCCTTATTTAAATCAGAGTAATCTACGCACATCCTCCACTTACCGTTTGCCTTACGCACGAGAACGACGTTTGTGACCCACTCCGGGTAATCAACCTCTTCAATAAAATCAATGGCCAACAACCCTTTGACCTTGGTTTTTATAATCATCTGCCTTTCAGCTGTGAGCGCTCGTCGACGCTGATGGATAGGTTTAAATTTTGAATCAACATTCAAGCGGTGAACTGCGACGTCGGGGTCGATACCCGGCATATCCTTATGAGACCAAGCGAATATGTCTTGATTTTCGTACCAGGAAATCGGTCAGATTGGCTCGGTAGATGCAATCCAGAGATGATCTGACATGGACCTTCTTGGAAGGATCGTCCTTGGATAATTGAATTTCGACCATTTCTTCTCCGGGATCTCCTGCCTAATATGTATCCTCCCTTAGGTCTAGGTTTGTTGTTATCGGAGAATTTTTTGAATCTCCTGAGATCGCCATAATAGGAGCTGCTTGAACATTCTTTCGATCTTGTAGTGCTATTTTATAGCATGCCCGAGCTTCTTTCTAGTTCCCTCGAACTACCCCTACTCCATTTGGAGTGGGAAACTTGATGCATAAGTAGAGGGGGTGTAGAGCTGCTTCTATCTTGGTGAGCGAGGGTCGGCCTAAGATGGAATTGTATGCCGACTTTCGATCGACCAAAAGGAAGTTGATGAAAACAGTGACTTTGGTCGGAGCTTCTCCGAATGTGACGAGAAGGTCAATACTCCCCTCTGGTGTTACAACCTCACCCCCGAAACTGACAAGGGGGGTCAAGACTGGTTTGAGTATATTTCTGACGAGAGCCATCTTATTGAAAGCTTCAAGATAAAGGACGTCTGCAGGGCTACCTATATCCAACATAATACGGTGAGTTAAATAATTTAATACGTTTAACGCTACTATGATGGAATCCTCATGAGGGAAATAAATTCCTTCAACATCTTCATGAGAGAGAGATTAGATGATGGCTCAAACTTGACGTGCTAGATGATTTCTCCACCCAGTAAATGTGCTAAGGCTTCTGGCACACCTTTCAGGTATATATGATTTTCTTGAGGCTTGGGAATATCTTCCATAAGCCGGACCACTTGCAATGGTCTGAATTTTACCCGCAGGTTCGGCATCTTCCTATGAAGGACGATGTTGCGGTGACTTTTTCCTTTGTGCTTGTTGTTCACGATGCACCGGGGCATTGGATCCTTTGGGCGAACAGTCTTGCCATCGACATAGTCTCAGAGATGTCCCTTTCGAATGAGGGCTTCATTCTGGTCTTTAAGAGAAATATAGTCTTGGGTATTATGCCCATGGTCTTTGTGGAAGTAGCAGAACCACCTCTTGTCTCTTCTTTCGAGATCCGATTTGATCATCGGAGGCCATTTAATATATGACTTATGTTTGATCTCCATCAATACCTTTTCTAGAGACTGATTAAGAGGCGTATAATTGCGATACTTCCTGGGATAAGACTTCTTAGGAGAGCAATCTTGTCGATCACACCGATACTTTGTCTATTGGAGAAATTTCCTGACTTTCGCTTCTTTCCTTGAATACCATGACGAGGCAAGGCTACTCTTCAGCGTTAATATATTTTTGAGCTTTGGCTTAAAACTCGATCATCATTTTATGAGGATTTTTATCCAAGGCGAATCAGAATTTTTTGTTTAATGCCTGCTATAAGGGCAGTGAGACCTTTATCTTCAGTATAACCCTCTGTTTGGACAGCTTCTGCAGTAAATCGAACTGTGAATTCTTTAATTGTCTTTCCATGCTGCTGTTTCAGATCTGATAGATGAGAAGCAGGTTTTTTTGTACGGATGCTTCCCATAAACTGAGAAAGGAAAAGATCCGATAATTGAGAGAAAGATTCTGTGGATCGAGGCTTCAAACCACGAAACCAAGTACATGCTGCATCCTTTAGAGTTAAAGAAAAGGTCCTGCACATAATTTCTGAGCTATATCCTTCTAGCTCCATAAGAGATCTGTACGTCTCTAGATGTTTAAGGGGATCACCAATACCGGTATATGGAACAATGCTGGGCCTTCGATACTTTTAGGCAAATGAGCCTCCATTACCTCGCAAGTAAAAGGAGGTTCAGATCGATGGATTGATGCCAGAGTGGAAGTCGGGAGGTTAGACTAATATCGTTGTTCAATATCAGTGATATCAGTGAAACAGTCATCGATTCTCCTGAGATCTCCTTCCCAAGGCAAAGTATAACTGGATGTTTCGACATCAAGTTTTTCTTCAGGTTGACGTTGTCGAGAAGCACTGGAACGAATAGATTGTGGGTGTTGATTAGGAATTTGATTGCCACGAGAGATACAATTTGGAGGAGGATTTGTGTGAACTTGCGGTTCGTCTAGAGAGTGTCTGGAAGTTGCAGGTGCAGGTTGTATGGCGGTCCTTCTGGAGCTTGCTGCGATTCAGGAAAGTGTTGGTCAAACCGATTAGAGAGGGTTTGAAATCTAGCTTGGAGAGTAAGGAGCATATCCCCTACAAAACGCATAGTACCATCGAAACCACCAGATATATATTGGAATGGATTTTGCGGTACAGAATCAGGTGGGTTGGGCTACCCTGGAGGAATTCCCAGCGATGCAGCTTGAGGGAGGTTAAGATTTGTTTCAAGAACATCTGCTGAAGGCAACATTTGCTTTGAGGGAAGGATGAGTCGTTTTCTTAGGAGGCATTGTGGGAAGTAACAATCGATAATGAGAACGAATTGAATACTCGTTCCCATAGACGGCGCCAATCTGTTAACGTCAGATTCTGGTAACAGGTTCCTTCCTAACTATACACCCTGCTCGAAGTGAGCTCCTCCCCAAACCTGAAAACCAAAAAAGAAAACTAAGGGTCGCCGGCGCTTGGCCGTTGGCCCTCCGAAGCTTAAGTTAGAGATGGCTTGAGAGTAAGATGAAGTGTGAAACGTGGGATTAGAGGTTGCTAAGATCATCTATTTATGCAAATCCATATGTGGGACCATCTATTTATACAAATCCAGGTGATCCAGTCTGTTACGTAAGTTGCTAAGATCACTCCTGACTTCAGGGGATAAGATGCTTATCCTATTAACTTCAGATAAGGAGCTAGCATGATGAATTAGACATCTATCTGATTACGTTCCTTGATGGAGGTTCCTTGTGGTTCGGAGCTACAAGCAGAAATAAACCAAAACAAGCCTATATGGGTTGCTGAGACTATGAGATGAAGGACGTCTGTTCGCTCGCCTCAAGTGCAAGGCTGCGATGTAGTAATAAATCTCAGTAAGACCGAGGTCGATCCACAGGAAATTAGAAAACCAATTCTAAATTATTCCAGTAACTAGGATTGAAATAATTAAGAGATTCAATTGAGAGAACTAACTTAAACAGTAATTTAGGAAAATCGGTATTTAAAGGAACTAAGGCTTTCAAGGATCCACTTGTAGCAATCTCATGTCAATCCAATCAATCTAAGCATAAAACACAACTAGATTTGAAGTTCTATCTCTCATCTAGTTGGAAGATAAAGCATTGAAAACACATTCAATCCCACTTAAGTTGAACTTCGAAGTTCTAGTCCTATTCAATCACATAGCATTCGAAATCATAGCCTTCGGAGTAGCAGCCATGCCTATGGACTATGGCATGCTCAAGGTTTACCATAATTCGAATCTAATCAAGCAAAACATAATAATCTCAGAGAATTGCAAGGAATTCATGTCCGGAGCACATGAACTCTCATAAAACTTCTAAAAATATCAACTTTATATGAACTAGAACATTCAAAAATTCAAACTTAAAGTGAAAGTACTTGAATCAAACTGAATTAAACATGAAAGTAGCTACAAGCTTCACCTCTCAACCCTAACTGAGAGATTCTAGCCGAGCATTGTCATACTATAACTAGAACTCAAAGAAAAACTAAAAAGCATAAAAACTCGGATTCGGGAGATTTGCAGACGCTCCACGATGGCTCTCTTCACCTCCTACGAAGTTCCTCAGCTTCTATGATGCCCTAGGAAGAGACCCTAGGTGTCCTTTTATAATGGGGAGGTTCTACCGCCTCAGAAACTTCTAGAAGTGCTTAGCCCTTACGCACTTGCGCAGAAAAACTTGGAGCTTCAATTAGAAAGTGTTGTTTACGCAAGGCCAACCGGTCGTGACCGGTCGGACTAGGTTGGCCGACCGATCTTGACCGATCGAACCTATCTGTTATGAGTCCAGGGGGTACAAGAGGGTGGCTGACCTAATGGCCGACCGATCTTGACCGGTCGGACCAGGCTGGTCCTTTGTCCAGCGACCTCCAGAGGTGAGCAGCAGGGTGGCCGACCGGTCAAGACAGGTCATGGCTCCCTTGGCCGACCGGTAAGACCTTGTTCCTCTATTTTTTTTTTCTTCCTTTGTTTCTTCTCTTTTCTCCCTCTTTCTTCTTCCTTCTTTGGTCCACCTTGGGCCTTTATTTAAGGGCTCCTAAATATACTCTTTTAGCTAACATTCGTGCAAAGTCTCTCTCTCTCAATCCTACATTCACAGTACAAGCATTAGATGGGTCTTTTAAGCATACAAACCATGCATATAATGTGATGCAATGGGCTAGGACATGTATAAATTTGGAGGTTCAACACACCCCCCAACCAGCTTTTTGCTAGTCCCGAGCAAAACATGAATGAAACAAGTTCAATCTTCCAAAATCAACTCTCCTTCAGAAACAATACTTCTATTCATTCCAAGACATACCAGTACAAAAATTAAAGAAACTGGGCGATAGAGGTTTCAACCTTAAACTCTCAAAACATAAAAAGTGTTCATATAGAATTCCCGCTGATTGATTGATAGATAGAAGAACTTTGAACAAAATTCAACCTAATGTGCATAGTGATAGCTCATCTCATAAGTTTCCAGGATCATATTCTTCCTAGATCGACTAAACAAGTCTCCAAAGGGAGCCACCAACACGGGTGTAAATGTGTAGGTTGGGAGGAACCTATAAACTCCCCGGTTGGGTGGATCCGATTTAAAACACATTAGTTGGGAGGAACCAGATGTAAACTCCCTAGTGAATGTCGTTGTGCTCAAAGGGGTTGAGTACTTGAACCGGGAGTGGAGTAGACAAGTAATCGAACTACTATACATGCTTGTGTTTGCGATTGTTTTTTAGTACATTTCTCATTATGCATTGTGTTTAATTGGTTAATTATGAATGCTTAGTTAGGAATGTATGCTAGGCACTTGATAGGCACATCCACACTCACAAGATGTACTTTCACTCCTCATGTAGACTTGAGTTCTTATTGATCCATCCTCTATGGTCTACATGTGTTGCTTAGACTAGGTTGTTAATTGGATTTATCATTTGCTAGTCTTTTGATTGGACCCACTTAGGCTTGGAAGCCGAAGTATTAATCACTTACTTAGTTAATTTGCTAAAACTGTTAAGTAGGCAAAAAGATTTTAAAAAGGTTCTAATCATCCCCCCTCTAGGACTTAGCCATAATTCTAATTGCTCCTTAAGCTTCCGCACGCGTATGCGTAGGGTATCATGTTAGACTACCCGACGTAATTTCACTATGATGCCTTTAGATCCACCCCTAGGTGTCCTTTTATAGCTTTGAAGCTCCACCGTATGAGAAAATCGCAAAATCGGATGTCCCTCACGACTAGGAAACCCAGAAAATCAGAGCTTGCTGAGCAAGCTGCTGGAGTCCTACTGAATTTACATTGGCCGACCGGTCGGAGATGGTTGGCCGACCGGTCGGACCTGTCTATGGGCTGGTCCAGCAAGGTTTGGAGGAGGGGTGCCTTGTGGCCGACCGGTCGTGGCTTGTTTGGCCGACCGGTCAAGACCAGTCTAGCCTCTCCTCTCTTTGATTTTCTTTCTTTCTTTCTTACTCTCCACTCATTGGTCTTATTCCTTCTTTAGCCCACCTTCAACCATCATCAGAGAGCTTCTAAATGGGCCTTTTAACCTTCAAATAGGTGAAGTCTCTCTCTCATACCTACAATCACAAAACATGCATTAGATAGTCTTTTAAGCATTGGAATCATGCATATAATGTGATGAAATGGGGTTAGAATATGCGTAAATTAAGAACTCAACACACCTCCCAACCAACATTTTGTTAGTCTCAAGCAAAACATGCATAAAATAAATCTCTCCTCTAAAAGCTCAACTTTCTCTTGGAAACTATATTTCTATATACTCGAAGACATACAAGCATGAAATTCAGAGAAACTTAATGATATGAGACTGAAATCCTAAACATAATAAGTGTTTCACATAGAATCATTACCGATTGATTGAGAAATAGAAGAATTCAAACAAGTGCGGTCTAATGTGCATGGTGAATCTTCATCTCATGAATTTCCAAGATTATCTTCTTCATAAATCAGCGAAACTGAAGGTCTAAAGTGTACAGATCAACCAAATGCCTATGACAAAAATTTGCCTTACCGTTCCTTCGACGACTTTCACACTACTTCTCATTTCCAGCTTTGGTTACGGGTAGACCATCCCTTTTCGAAAATTTCAACATATATTCAATGATAACCATTTTTTTTCATATACATTAGATAGGATTTTTAGAAATCCATATCTTTCGTTCTTTTCTCTTTACTTTCTCATGAACAAGGACGGACAAAGTTCCCCGGCTTGGTTCCACAACACCTTAAATCTCAGTCTAGCTAATCTACAAATCTACATAATCCCTTCAAACCATGAGAATCGTGTAATGTGAACTAGACTCAAAAGTGTTCAAAGCTTTCTATCGATCAACTCAATAGGGGAATTCATATAGAAAATTATTACATTATAGGAAATTCAAGGTTTTCAAAATTAATTACTTCATCTCTCTTCTTTTCATACTCATAACATCCCAATTGCATAAAAACAAAGTTTTCCAAAAGACATTTGAATTTTCAGAAAAAATTGAATTTTTTTTTCTACATAATTGCTCGAAATGTAACAAATTGCTAGATTCTTCTAGTAATCTCACCCCCCAACCAAATCTTACATTATCCTTAATATAAAAAGATATGCAATAATCAATTAAATGAGAGCAATGATATAACTAAGGGAGAGTGAGAACGAGAGTACCTAAGAGAGTCGATCATGGAAGTCTACAACTCCGAAAATTAACTAATTCAAAGTAATATAAGCTATTCTATACCTCCATTAGACTAGGAGGTCAATCTTGATACACATGATCATCTAAAGGAATGGAATCTAGTAGGATTATGAGGTGAAGTAAAAGATTTTTCAGTAATACCATCCTGCTTCATAATGCACATGGGTGATATTCATCATTCTAATCCATTGAAAATCCTGCTAAAAAATTCAAACAGGTTTCTCAAAATTATCACCTCATGTGTTAGGAAAGGAGAATTTCTTTGGTTGAAAATTATTAAACATGAATCTCCTTTCCAACTTCTCTGGAAAAAAATTAATCAAGTAAGGATCAACTCAGAAATGGTGTTCTTCAGCTTGAACAGACCAAAGTGATGTGGAGACTTGGAATTCTTCTTCACAAGTCGGTATGATCTCCATATTTTCAGCTTCTACTGGTGCCTCCACTATTGATAAATCGGTTTTACGCTCCGTTGAAGGAGTCTTTGTGGGCACCGGTGAAGTTTTCCTTAAGGCATTAACAATGTCACGGATCGTAGGATCATCCCAATCCTTAAAATATGCCAAACACTCCTCTAGAGTGTAGGAAAATTCAACCTTCTCGGTCACTTATGTAGGTTGGAATACGTCCTCAACCACTACAAATTCAGAAATTGGCCTCTCCATAGGCAAATCAAGCATTAATCCATCAAATTCCTGCACAACAAAATTATTCAAATCAATGATTGGTGTCTTGTTAATCAAATTTTCTGATTTTGGCTCTTCTAAGGCCTCATCAATATCTAAAATTACTTCTTCCTTGGAATGAGCCAAGCAAACTTCTAAGATTTTGAAAAATTTAGCCGAGGTTGGCTCATCATCATCCACAATTGTATCTATGAAATTAATCATGTGGATCTCATCTTCATCCTCATCCTCATCCTTTTATTGTTTTTGCAAATGAAACACATTCAACTTCATTATCGTATTTCCAAAGGATATTTTCATAACCCCATTCCTACAATTGATTATAGGATTGGCAGTTGCTAGGAATGGTCGGCCTAGAATGACGGGAACTTGAGTGCATACATTTGTAACCGCTTGTGTATCCAAATTGATAAAGTCTATTGGGTAGTAGAACTTGTCGATTTGGACTAACACATCCTTAATTACACCTCTCGGTATTTTAACGGAGCGATCCACAAGTTGTAAGGTTATCTTGGTGGGTTTTAATTTACCAAGTCCAAGTTGCTCATATACTGAATAGGGAATCAAGTTAACACTAGCCCCTAAATTAAGAAGTGCTCTATTAATCCGGAAGTTACCCATCATGCAAGAGATTGTAGGGCTTCCGAGATCTTTGAATTTTGGGGGAGTGTTTTGTTGTATGATAGCACTCACTTGTTCCGTCAAAAATGTCCTCTTGTGCACGTCTTGCTTACGCTTTACAACACATAAATCCTTTAGAAATTTGGTGTATAAAGGAATTTGCTTAATTACATCCAACAATGGAATGTTGATTTTAACTTGTTGGAAGACTTCTAGGATGTCCTGATTTTCACTTGGCTTTTTGGTTGAGACAAGACGTTAGGAAAATGGAGTCATAGGTTTATACACACGCTCCATCTTTTTATCTTGTGGAGCATTGTTCAATTCACCTTCACTCTTAGAATCAGCCGGATCATTAGGCCTTGTGGCCTTCACCAGTTCAGATTTTTCAATTGTTTCACCACTTCTAAGAGTGGTGATGGCTTGAACATGTTCCACTTGAATAGTTGAAGAATTAGAATTCGATTCGAGTTGTTCATTGGGGTTAGGATGAGATTGGGTCAAAACAGTCCCTTTTTCTCTAACTCCTAGGTGTGTCTCAATTCTTTCAACTAAAATTTTAAGTTCATTCATGGCCTGCATGTTGGATTGATTTATCTGAGTTTGTCCAATCATAAATGCGTTCAATGTATCCTCAAGAGTGCTCTTTTGAGGAGGCCCTTGGGGAGCATTATTTGTATTTACCATGGGTCCATTCTTCCCATTAAGATTTGGTTTACATCACCAATCAGAATTTTGCAAGTTAGAATTTGATGCGCTGAAGGGGCATTGGTCAGCATTTGTGATGTCCGATTGAGTTTGCAAAATCTCTTGAAATGCATGGATTGTTGGGCAATCCTTTGTTAAGTGAATGTCACTCTCACTACCACATACACTTTCAATGGTCTCCTCGGTAGTTATCATGTTAACATTCCTTAATTCTATGGCCTCAACCTTCTTTGTGAGACCTGCCACTTTTTGAATTTAAATCATCCTCCCCAACTAATACATGTACTCCTTTCTCTCTTGGGGCTGACTTGGGATTACTAGTTGGAGTGGAGATGTCCCAAGATTGGGCATTCTCGACTAGCATATCAACGTAATCACAGGCCTCATCGGGTGCTTTGTTCAAAAACTCACCATTACACGTCATTGGACAAATTAGCGCATGCGTGAACTTAATCCATCATGGAAGAAGTCAATCAAGCGCCACTTTTCATAACCATGGTGAGGGCACTCTAACAAAAGGTCCTCGAACCTCTCCCAACATTGAAAAAATGTTTCATTTCCTTTTTGGGAGAAGTTCATGATAGTTCATCTTAGTGTATTGGTTTTATGAACCGGGAAGTACTTTTTAAGAAAATCTCAGGTCATTTCAGCCCATGTCTCGATGCTTCTAGGTTTAAGTGATTGAAACCATGCTTTGGCTTTGTCCTTTAGAGAGAAGGGGAATAATTTCAGTTTAATTACATCTTGGGAGACATCATTAAATTGAAAGGTGCTGGTAATCTCCTCAAATTCACTTAGGTGCGCATATGGACTTTCAGAATTGAGTCCATAAAATTTCGAAAGTAATTTGATAATCTCCTGTTTAAGGTCCACGTTTCCTGCATTAGTTGGAAAAATAGTGCAGGAAGACATGGTTGTTCTCTCCGGTTGTAGATAATCTTGCAATGTTTTAACTGGAGGAACGAAGGGCTCCTCATTCTCATTACGTTCCGTCCTAATTTGTGGTGTATCATGCTCAACATTCTCGACATTATGTGGTTCATTCTCAGCCATGATTTCAGACGATTCAAAATTTCCTAGATGTTTTCTAACTCGTTTATGATTAACTAGACCTTCAACTAAACCTCATTCACTTAGAAGTCGCGATGTATGATCACGCTCCCAATGGGGCATAAAACACACAAAAACTAACTAAATCTAAAATTCTAAAAACTAAAAATTAAATGAGTCTAAGTTAGAACGGGATTACCGGATTTGAAGAACTAGGTTAGTGAAGAAAATCCCACAAAATAAAAAAAAATCTGTTAGTAGTAGAAAATTCTGAGAAAAACCTATTAAAGCAATAAATCCTAACATAAACTATCTAACCTAACTATACCCTAATTACAAAATTCAGAACCGTTAACTTAATCCCCGACAGTGGCACCAAAAACTTGTTCGCTCGCCTCAAGTGCAAGGCTGCGATGTAGTAATAATTCTTGGTAAGACCGAGGTTGATTCACAGGGATTGTTGTAATAATTATAAACTATATAACTAAGATGAACTAAATTTGGATTTATATCGAATGATAAAATTTAATAACATAAAACTATCTACTTTAGACTTAAATCAGGGAAATAAACACTAAAGCGCCAAGGATCCACTAATAATCATTCACAATGCCAATCCAAACCATTCAAGCCAATAACTCAATTGGAATCGGATGTCTATCCCTATCCAATTGAAATATAGAGTAATCAAATCATCATAATGCATCTAACATAGACGAATCATCCACTGATATGGTTCTCTCATAAACAACTATAAGGGATTGGGTGTATTCAATCACACAACCCAACCCTTCACAAAACAAGCAAGATCAAATTCATGATTCTTCCTCAAGCCTTGTCACTAGACTTAATTTAGAAGCATGCATTGAACTTCTATTGAACCAAGATCAATACATACACACCTATCTCAGATCAAAACCCAAAGATAATAACTTCTAGTCTACTTTTAGATAAGCACTTAGGAAACTTAGTTTATAGGATCCCCTAGCATCCAACATATCATGAAGGATCTAAGATCTCTAGAACCCAAAATCTTATCAATCAATACTCCATTAAGCAATCTCAGTAATCAAAACATCCCATGTAAGAGAAATCACAAGAGATAGAAGATTAACTAAAAATACTAACTTTATTTCAAACTTGAACTAAAAGTATTCTTCGTAAAATTAAAAAGTACTTGAACTAATTCGAATTAAAAATTGTAAACAACTAAAAGCTTCACCTCTTAGCCCTAGCTAAGAGGTTTAGCCAACCATCAATAGGTTAAACTAAAACTCAAAAGAAAAACTACTAAGAACATAAAAAAAAACCCGATTCGAAGGAGTTGTAGACACTCCACAGTGATCCTCTCCACCTCTCACGACTTCCCAAGCCTTTTTATGATGCCTTTAGATCTACCCCTAGGTGTCCTTTTAAAGCTTTGAAGCTCCACTGCGTGAGAAAATCGCAAAACCGGATGTCCCTCACGCACTAGGAAACCTAGAAAATCGGAGCTTGCTAAGCAAGCTGCTGAAGTCCTGCTGAATTTACACTGGCCGACCGGTCGGAGATGCCTGGTTGGCCGACCGGTCAAGACTGGTCGGACCTGTATATGGGCTAGTCCAGCACAGTTTGGAGGAGGGCTGCCTTGTGGCCAGCCAGTCAAGACCGGTCTAGCCTCTCTTCTCTTTAATTTTCTTTATTTCTTTCTTCCTCTCCACTCCTTACTCTTATTCCTTCTTTAGCCCACCTTCAACCATCATCAGAGAGCTTCTAAATGGGCCTTTTAACCTTCAAATAGATGAAGTCTCTCTCTCTCATACCTACAATTACAAAACATACATTAAATAATCTTTTAAGCATAGGAATCATGCATATAATGTGATGAAATGGGGTTAGAATATATGTAAATTAGGAACTCAACAAGAGGCATGCTTAGCACATTTCGAGGACTCAAACAACCCCATGATATGCGAAATTGTGCAAGCAATTGAAGGAAAAAGGTCGGCAGTAAATACTAGCTAATGGAGGCCTCGATTTGAAAAATTGCCAATAACAACATCAAAGCCTCTACCATCTAATATTCAACCGCCGAAGCTTGATCTAAAGTCATTACCATCTGAACTGAAATATGCTTATTTAGATCAAGATGAGACATTCCCAGTTGTTATTGCTTCCCACTTAGGATATGACCAAGAGCTCAAGTTAATTGAGACACTCAAAGAACATAGGGGAGCCATAGGATGGACGATAGCAGACCTGAAAGGGATGGACCCTTCAGTATGTACTTACCGCATCTACCTCGAGGAAAACGTCAAAACTACAAGGTAACCCCAAAGGCGATTAAATCCAAACATGATGGAGGTTGTCAAAGCCGAGGTGCTCAAGCTACTAGATGTGGGTATCATCTACCCCATCTCAGATAGCCAATGGGTGAGTCCAACCCAGGTTGTCCCCAAGAAGTCCGATGTGACCATCATAGAGAACGTCAACAATGAGCTTATACCGGCAAGAATTACAAGTGGTTGGCACCTGTTTATTGATTACAGGAAACTAAACACGGTCACTAGGAAAGACCACCTCCCTCTCCCATTCATGGATCAAATTTTGGAGAGGTTAAGAGGTCATTACTATTATTGCTTCCTTGATGGCTACTCCGGGTATAACCAAATCGAAATCGCCCCGAAAGACTAGGAGAAAACCACATTTACATGCCCGTTTGGTACCTTTACTTACCGAAGAATGTCATTTGGTCTATGCAATGCGACCGCCACCTTCCAAAGATGCATGTTGAGCATATTTTCCGACATGGTGGGCCACTTTCTTGAGGTTTTCATGGACGACTTCTCTGTTTTTGGTTGTACGTTCAATGAGTATCTTGACCACTTGAAATTGGTCCTGACCTGGTGTGAAGAGAAAAATCTTGTTTTAAACTGAAAAAGTGTCATTTCATGGTATAAAAGAGGATAGTCCTTGGACATATCATATCGTCCAATGGAATTGAGGTAAACAAAGTTAAAATAGAAATTATTGCTAATCTACCACCTCCCAAGAGCATACGCGATGTGCAGTCCTTTTTAGGACATGCTAGCTTTTATAGAAGATTCATTAGGGACTTTAGCCACATCTCTCATCCCCTATGTACTCTCCTTCAAAAGGACAACCAATTTGAGTGGAATGTCGAATGCCAAGTAGCTTTTTCAAAGCTAAAAGGCATGTTGACAACTGCACCTATCATGCAATCACTGGATTGATCGCTTCCTTTTGAACTAATGTGCGACGCAAGTGACTATCTTATTAGGGCAGTGTTAGGACAAAAGAAGGATAAGAAGCCCCATGTTATCTACTATGCGAGTAGGACTCTCAATCCTGCCCAAGTTAATTACTCAACTACGGAGAAAGAGCTCCTAGCCGTAGTCTTTGCCTTCGATAAATTCAAACCTTAATAGGATCCAAGATCATCATATACACAGATCATGCATCGCTAAAGTACCTTCTCTCGAAGAAGGATGCTAAACCCCGCTTGCTGAGATGGAACCAACTCTTTCAAGAATTCGATTTGGAGATTAAAGACAAGAAGGGAATAGAGAATGTTGTGGTAGATCATCTATCCCGCCTAGTCCTACCCGATTTCATTGACAAATCACCTATTAAGGACTTATTCTCTAATGAGCAACTCTTTGTTGCTATGCATCCACCATGGTACGATGATATAGCAAACTATCTTTCTACAGGTGCGATGTCAATTCGATAGACTGCACAAGACAAACAAAAATTTCTAAGGGAAGTGCGCAGATTTTTCTGGGATGAACCTTTACTTTTTAAATATTTCCTCGGACCAGATCATAAGGAGATGTGTACCTGATGATGAGCAACAAAGTGTCATCTCCTTTTGCAATAGTCAAGCGTGTGGTGGTCATTTCTCCACCAAGAAAACCACTGCAAAAATTCTGCAATGTGGTCTTTATTGGCCTACCATGTTTCGAGACACCCACAAGTATTGCAAAGCCTACGAACAATGTCAAAAGTTAGGAGGATTGTCTCGTAGAAATATGATGCCTCTCGACCAATTCAACATATTGAAGTATTTGACTGTTGGGGCATCAATTTTATGGGACTATTCCCCTCATCATTTGGATATGTCTATATATTGCTAGCAGTGGATTATGTGTCCAAGTGGGTAGAGGCAATTCCTTATAGAACCAATGATCATCGCACGGTTCTACGGTTTCTTAAAGAAAACATATTATGCAGATTTGGGACACCTAGAGCCATCATAAGTGATGGTGGCTCTCACTTTTGCAATAAGCCATTTGCCAACTTAATGAAGAAATACAGCATAACGCATAAAGTCAATACCCCCTATCACCCACAGACAAGTGGGAAAGCTGAGATTTCAACCAGGAAATTAAACACATTCTCGAGAAAACAATGAATCTAGATCGCAAGGATTGGTCGCTTCGACTAACCGATGCACTTTGGGCTCATTGTACGGCTTACAAGAGTCCAATTGAAATGTCTCCTTATAGACTTTTTTATGAGAAAGCTTTCCACTTACCTGTGGAGCTTGAACACAAAGCCTACTGGGCAATTAGGGCATTGAACTTCAACATTAGCAAAGCTCGTTCGCTTCCCAAACTCCAATTAAACGAGCTTAAAGAAATCCGGAACGATGCATATGAAAGTTCGAGAATTTATAAGAGTAAGATGAAAGCCTTCCATGACAAACATATTCTCAAGAAATCTTTCCATGAAGGCCAAAAAGTACTCTTGTATAATTCCCGACTTCATCTTTTTTCAGAAAAATTGCAATCTCGATGGACCGGACCCTACATCGTAAAAGAATTTTTTCCTCATGGGGTTGTCGAGATAGAAAATCCAACAAACGATAACTATTTCAAAGTGAATGACCAAAGATTAAAACCGTTTGTTGAGAAATTTGATTCAGAGGACATGTCCATCCCTTTGAACGATCCTGTCTATCAGGATATAAATCTCCTAGTCTGATGAAAATTCTCTTTCTAAAAGTAGGATTAGGTTTCTTTTATTAGAGTAGATTATGATTAGTTTGCTTTCTATTTTAGTTTATTAGGATTAGTTGTTGGAGGTTGATTCCAAATTTTGAACCTCTCAGAGTCCTCTTATTCTCACTCTCCTCTATTATATCATTGCTCTCATGTTGCATACATAGCATATATTTTTATCTTGAGGACAACGTAAGATTTAAGTTGGGGTGAGATTCCTTCTGAATCTAGCATTTTTGTGACATTTCGAGCCATTTTGTAGGAACTTTTTCAATTTTTCTGAAAATTCAAAACTCTTTTCGAAAACTTTGTTTCTATGCACTTAAGAGGGTATGAGCATGAAAGACAGAAAAATGAAATGATATGATGTTGAAATCCTTGAATTATCTTAGATATAATATTTTCTATATGAATTCACCTTTTGATCTAATTGATAGAATATTTGAACACTTTTTTAGTCTAGTTCACATTATACAATTCTCATGATTGAAGGGGAACTTTGTCAATTCACATTACACAATTCGTAGATTTATAGATCAGTTAGACTAAAGATTTAAAGTGTTAAGGAACCAAGTCGAGGAATTTTGTCAACCACGTTCATGAATGAAAAGAAAAGAATGGAAGATATGGATTTCTAAAAACCCTATCTTATATTAATAAGAAAAAGAAAAAGAAAAAGAAAAAAGTGATTATTTATTGAATATATGTAGCAAAATTCTGAAAAGAGCTACCTATCACCAACCAGGGAAAGATCTACCCGTAACCTAAGCTGGAAATGGGAAATAGTGTGAAAGCCGTCAAAGGAACGGTAAGGCAAATTCTTGTCATGGGCATATGGTTGATCTGTACACTTTTAAATTTTTAGTTTTGCTAATCTATGAAGAAGGTAATCTTAGAAATTCATGAGATAAACATTCACTACGCACGCTAGACCGCACTTGTTCTGATTCTTCTATTTTTCAAATCAATCAGCGAGAATTCTATATGAAACACCTATTATGTTTAAAGAGTTTAAGCTTTCAATTCTTATCATCAGTTTTTCAGAATTTTGAACTTATATCTCTTAAAGTTTATAGAAAAATAGTTTCCAAGAGAGAGTTGAGTTTTGGAAAGTTGGATTGGTTTCACGCATGTTTTGCTCGGGACTATCAAAATGCTGGTTGGGGTGTGTGTTGAGCACTGAATTATGCATATTTAGACCCCATTTCATCATGCATTTTCATATTTTAAACTCTTAAAAATACCGTCTTATACATGAATGTGTGTTTGCAGGTAATGGGCGAGATTGCACTTGATTCAACACTAAATTCAAGGACTTATGATGATGAGGAATCAAGTTTTTAACATGCCTAAGCAAGGAGGAAATAACCGGCAAAGAAAAAAACTTAAGCGACCTTGACAAGTGCAGAAACAGGGTAGTCGAGTGCCCGATAGTTTCAGACCGGGAGACCGACCTCCCTTGTATTTTTCAACAGAAGGAAACCAGACAAGGTCGGGCACCCGACGGTCATATGACCAGGCGCCCGAAATTTAAAGATTCAGGTCCTAAACTCTCTAGATACTTTCTGACTTGTCCGGGCGCCCGACGGACTTGGACAATGCGCCCGAAATTCAAAGAACGAGAACATAAGCTTGGTGGACATTTTTGGGGATGTCCGGGTGGAAGATCGGGCGCCCGACGACCAGTCCGGGCACCCGACCACTACAGACAGGGCGCCAACATTACGGTGCCGAAATCCGTTTTGCACACAACAGAGTCGGATCTTCGATTTTCTCTATAAAAGGGCTCCTCCACCCACATCCTTAAGCATCAAGGAAGAACCCTAGAGGAGCTGGAGGCAGTGGAGCTCTCCAACTCGGTTCCTTTAGATTTTCTTTATAGTTCATATTTATTTTAGTTTTTCTTTCATTTTCTAGTTCAATCATGTATTAGACTGACTAAACCTCTTAGCTAGAGCTAAGAAGGGAAGCTTTTAGTTTGCTTTTAATGGATTGATTCAACCCAGGTGGTATTTTAATGTTTTAATGCTAAGCAATGGTTTGATTTATGTTTGAATTGAGTTATAGTTTAAGATTTTCTTATATCTTCTGATGTCGCTTAACTTAGTGGATGCTTTGTGGATTTAAATCTATCAACTTACCTATTGCATTGTGTAGATCTGTATTATTCTTAGATCTATTATAGACTCCGGCCATGATAGATGCTTCGATTGTCATGTCTTCTACAATGTGATCCTAATATGGGAACTACATCAAGCCAAAGTTCTAATCCTTTTTGTTGATCTAAAATAGGAACTTTGTAAATTGATTCTAGTTTAGTTGAAGCTCAAGTCATTGGTAATAGTCAAGTCTAGTGACAAGATTTGATGAAGGTCATGACTACGAGCTTAACTCGATTGGAAAAAGGATTGGCCTATATGATTGGGTGTGGCCAACACCCGAGCAAGACTGTGGGAACCAAATCAATATGCAAACCTCTGTCTTATTCCATATTTTGATTCAACTGATTTATCTTCCGACCGAATAGAGATAGGACTTCGATTTCGGCCTAGTGGCTAAGAGACCTAGTTAAGTCAAGCCATTAAGAACAACCAAAAGTGGATCCTTGAAAGCTCTAGTCCATTTCACATTTCTGAATTTAACATTCATCAATTGCCATTCTCAATTAAAATTCAAATCTCACCTGAAATCTTAAATAGCCTAAGATAATTAGAATTGGGATAATCACCCTCCCTATGGATCGACCTCGGTCTCACCGAGTTATTACTACATCGCAGCCTTGTACTTGAGGCGAGCGAACACCTGACCATCCTTGGTCTTACTAGGGGACGCACAGCCTGTCATTCATCTTGCTTATTAATGATACACCTCCTCAAGGCTTGGTGTAGCCATTAACAAATTCTTAGGAACCCAAACTTGGATCGGTTAAGGTTCAACTCCTCTAATGGTCATTAGCACCACACAACATTGACTCGTCTCTTCACGCTCGTAGGTGGAGTGCGGGAGAGGTGGCTACCGACTAGTTATTGTGTGAGCCGGTTATTGCATCGGTGTAGGATTTACCTTCAAGAAACTTAACAACCGTGTGGATGGATTATGCTTGCCTACAGGGAATGGTTATTTTTTGCTTTCATCGATGCGCCTTGAACAACGCTCACAAATAATCGAACATTTCTTGGGTTTGTTAAGAGGAGCTTTCCCCTTGTCTTTCGATCGAGCCTACTCTTCCTTACAGTTATGCTATGAATGTGCAAGGGAAGTAGCGGTCGTTCACCTTTGAGACTCAAACGACTCTTTCACTAGTGTTTGAGGAGCCACAGTCTTCAGCTTGTAAGATGGCCGGCCGGTCGTCTTGATTTCAGCCAAAACAACGTTAACGTTGGCAGTCTTTAGGAAAGGATCCCAATCGACTCCCATGGCCTCCTTGTCAGGGAATTTAAGGAGGCCCTTGTCGATATTCTCTTAGATAACATTCTTAAAAATAACATAGTTTTAGGTGAAGTGAGTTTTAGACCCGTGTCATTTACAATATTCCATTTTCTTTAATTCTTTGATCGACAAGATCTTCTGATAATCGAGAATTTTGATAAAACTAACCTCTAGGAGGAGGTTGAAGATCTTATCGACCTCTGAGGTGTCAAAAGAATACTATCTCGAAGATTCGGGTATGCTCTTTTGAGGGTTTTTTTTCTTTTAAAGGTTTGAACCTTAAAAGCATTTTAGGGCCAGGCATTACTACACAAATTTGGTCACCACTTATGCAACGACCAACTCATAGTTAGGATTGCGGCAATACGTACCCTGTGACAAATTCATTCTCTAACTTTCCTCTCGGATAATCCATTCATAACAGGTGGCCCTGGTCAATAATTCAAACAAGCCGCCAAAGTGCATGTCTTTAAACTTCTTGTGAAGTTCAAAGTCCATGTCATCTACTGCAAGTTTAGCGAATTCGGCCTCAGGTAGGATCATAGAGCATCAATTCTTAGCACCTTTGAACTAGGTGATATATCGCTCAGCCAATTCGTCGAGCAGCTAATGAAGTCTAGATAAATTGGTCATGGATATCTCAGGCTCGATTCAGTGGAATTGCATATGGAATCTTTCCTCCATCTCGAGCCAGGTTTGGATTGAGTTTGGGAGAAGATTTATATACCAAGTAAAGGTTAATCCTATTGGGGAGTTAACGAAGGCCCTGAGCTTTAGAAAATCATAGGTCAATACTTCACCACATTGCATGGTGAACCGACCAATGTGCTCAACCATTGTCAATTCGCCCTTTCTAAAGAAAAAGGTAAATTTGAGAACCCTAAATCCTTTAGGTAGCTCAAAATATTAATCTACCCAGTTGGGGTAAGGTTTTCGATAGATCGGTCAAGCAACCCGTCAGCCGTTTGGTTGGATGACGTATTCCTAGATGAGTCCTATGGTGTCATCCCGGCCAAGAGGGTGCTATGGCTGCATAGGATGCCTTTGTGCTGCTTGGTGCCCCCCCCCCCCCCCCCCCCCCCCCCCCCCCCCCCCGGTATCTCTGCCCTCTGGTAACCATATTGAACGGTCGGCACCATGGGAGGGTTCCCCCTGGATATTCAACTCTAGGATAGTAATTATGCAGCATCAGTGGCATGAGCAGTCGCCCCCAAGCTAGTCACCGCCGGCATGGAATTGCCCCCAGGTATATAGAGATTCTAGGGGTCTGACTATTGCTGTTGCTTATTTCTCCTTACCACCACTGGAGGTGGTATAGGATGGCCTTAAGAGTTTAGGCCAGCTGACCTTCTGGGTGGTCCAGTCAATTGTTCTGCTTCTAGCCCCACAAGGAAACTGATAGCAGGTTGAATGTTTATCGACGTGGAAAATGTCTTAAAGAAACCTTTGGTTGGTCTAGTTAGAGTCTCTGTGTGGACCCTTTTGTCCTCTGCGATTTGTCATAAATCTCCTCGCATGTCGAGGATGTAATTTGCGAAATCTCCGAGGGTCAGTTAAGAAGAAAACCATGCATCCACATCGACGATCCCTAACTAATGCTCCTCATCACTGATACCCATCACACACCGTTGAAAATTTCTACGGCTACAAAAGTTTTGAATCAAACTGATATTTGTGTGTTCCTTTCATCCATGTTTATGTGACCTTATGAACAGGTTACACAACAATGCACATCCCTGTGGGCCGTGAGCCACATTTCTGATTCCAATGATGGATGTCATTATCCTCCTATGTCTTTTGTGTGGTCCACATGAGAAGTTGATTTGACTCAGTTTTTGGGCCCATACCCTAAAACAAGCTGGTAAAATAGATGAGCGGTGTGGATCAGACACATACATCACAGTGGACCCCACATTTCTGTTAATTACATGTTTGTATCACAATTTTCAAGGCATAATTAAAAGGATTGTTTTTCTCTTTTTTAAATGCCAGGGAAAAGTTATAATTGCTTATTTACTTTTACGGTGTAAATGAAAAATCAAAGGCAATTAAGATCTGTCGGTATCCCATGTGAATGCTGACACATAAATAACAAAGGATCATCCATGTTGCATAAGAATCTAAAACCATTACCTTAGGATATATTATATAATTTAGAGGCCAAATCGGGCTTATGGCCCCCACGCCCAATTTGAGGGGGAGCAAATTCAGTTGAGATCTGACGACCCACAACCAGAGCCTAGCTATGAGAAGTCAAGGATACATCTCATTCTAAATCCATTGTATTGAAGGAATTGACAGATACATCTCATTCTAAATCCATGGTATTGAAGGAATTGACAGAGTCATCTCTTACCATGTATATAATTCACATGAGTCAATTTTTTTACTATTTATAGCATCTATAAATTCAATTTCTAATTTACTCAACGTCCACAGAGTTGAATCTTTTTCAATTTTACTTGTCTATTATTTCTTTTAATTTCTTAATCATAAATTCTGAGCTATGCTCCATAAATAGTGAGCCCTATCTGATCGTTCCACATTGCAGTACATGCTGCCATAAGTATGATATGTTGAATACCACAGCTTCAAAAGAAAAAAAAAATAAAAAATAAAAAATAAAATAAAATAAGCAATGGTAAATAAACCATCACCAAAATATGGTCCATTTTGAGCAGAATACAAAGTACTGTATGTATTTATTGAGAAAAATATGAAAAATATATATCATAAGTCTTGCATTCTCTCCAATGTGTCAGATCAAGGACAACGAGAAAAGAACGACTCCCAAACAAAGTCCCGACACGTGTGTCAGGCCAGGATCGTATGTGTCCCCGGCCACAGTATCTATCTGACACACACCACTAATTCACTACCCTCTTCCACGAGTATCTGACAAACTCCACTACCCTAGAGAGGCGGAAGCAGTCGCTTCCAAGACGAAGCCGAGCCAATACGATGGGCCGGCGAAGGGAGCGAGACCAAGCCGAGCCACTACAGGTGGCCAACCCGTCGATCCTAACCCTCTCCAGCGAAGAACGGCTCTCTCGTCAGATTGATTGATTGATCGTCCCTCGTGCGTGGGAATGACTCTGGTTATCAAATGATTGAACAACCAGATCAATTTATTTACGATACTTAGTTAACATTCATAAAAAATATCTAATGAATTATGAGTTCAATAAATCCTGTTTAGCAGAAAGACGGATATTCCTTGCTCATTATCAAACAATCACTTATTCACAAACCTCGTCTAAACAACTCTTCTCATTGTATGAGACGAGGAGAGAAGCTTTCCACCATACACAGCTCATTATAACTGCGAGATTGGCATGCTTCCCTGCGTTAGTGTGCCAATCTCATTTTCTAGGAGTTGTAGACGAGCATCGTTTGCTCGGGAAAATCGCGCAGCAAACGAGTCACAAGCCTCTTTCGGAGTCTTGGCTTCCTGAATGTGCTCTAACAATTCCTTCTGCACCGGCAAAACAAATAGTCATTTTTTAGTTTCTGTATAATACTTATTTTTTTGTATTCCAATCCTACTCCAATCCAATTGCTCATCATTCCAATTCTACCGATGCAGACTTTATGCAAGAAGATTAGGGGTCATTTGAACTTAGATGAGGACTCAATGATTATTCGTTCACCAGAACTAGAAGTAAAGATTGTGGTGGATAGGGATCCCATAAAAACTTCTTTCAAGGAATGGGCCAGACCCGTCGATTACGTATTAATCAATATTCAATTGATTGGTATGAGGTTATCGACAAATAAGATTTGTATAATGACTGAAGCCAACTTTGGTTGGTTAATCTGATCAGTTCATCGATGGTTAGCAAGTATGATGGTGCTAATGATGATCCTACACGTATTTCGTGTGTATCTCACAGGTGGATTTAAAAAACCTCGCGAATTAATTGGGAATTGATCTAGCTCCTGAGATACATGACATTCTTGATCCTTCCTTTTCCTGGTCTTCTCAGTTAGAATCATAAATGGGTTGTTTCCCAGGGACCTCTGGATAGACCTTTCCCCTTTCCCTCTATCAATAATCCTCGCCACCCACTGCCTAATACCCATCACACACTTCAATAGCTCAATCCCACATGATGAACGATCCACAAAAAAGGTGGTACCCACATGATGGATGGTGGATAGCAAAGGTGGGTCCCACGTGATGGATGGCCCATATTAAAATGTGGCCCCGTATGGACTATCTACATAAAGTGGGCCCCACATGGACGGTCCATAGCAAAGGTGGGACCCACAATGTATGGTGGACATCAAAGGTTGGACGGTTGACATCAAAGGTGAGCCCACATGATGAACAATCCGTATTGAAGGGGGACCCACATAATGAATTGGTCCACATCTAGGTGGCCAACATAATGGACGGAGTGGACCACACATGATGGATGGCCCACATCAAAGTGTGGCCCCTCATAATGGATAGTTCACATTAAGTGGGCACCACCAAATGGACAGTCTACATCCAAGCTCTCACATGATGGACGACCCATATCCAAAGTGGCCCAACATGATGGATGATCCACATAGGTGTGCCCCCACACGATAGATGGTGGACATCAAAAGTAGGCCCCACATGATGGAGAACCCACTTCGAAGGTGAGACCTACAAGATGGATACATGAAATGTGGATTCCACTTGGTGGGTAGTAGACATTGACACAATGGAGTTGTAACCTTTAAAATTGACATCAACTACCTCTAAAAAAAGCTCTCATTTGAATGTTTACCAAACGTGCTTATTTTGTATAATAGCTTTTTCTTATTTTGAAAACTTGATTCTACCAAACGAACTTATTTAAAACAAAAGCTATCATAAAAAGAGTTTATTAGAGTAGCTCTTATTGAAAAAGCTCTTACTAGATTAGACTAGAGATGTCAAACAAGCCCTTAGTGTATATGGATCACATCATGATGGAGACCCATGGCCCACCATAGTGCAAGTATGTGCTAATTTGGGCCGTTTATTGCAAAATTTGGGGCCAGAAAGTCAAAAATCACATTTGACATGTGTGGAAAATAGGAGGCTGATGTAGAAAATATGATCGAAGATGTTTAGAGTATTTATTAGATTCGTTTTTACTATTTTAAGCTATATCTGTTTGTGAGATTTTTATTATCATAAATAAATTATAAATTGATTTGAAATCAACCTAATAATTGGAGATTTTCATTAAAGATTCATAAATATTGTCTTTAGGTTTAATAAAGGGGAGGTGGCGTAGGAAGTAGTCACATTTTTTGAGTTGTGAGCTTTCCTAAGTATTGTTTGTTAACGACTTCATCGATTAACTAAGCAAGGTAGAAAAAGTGTTCCAAGTACAACGAAATCGTGGACAATCGAAAGGTCAAGTTAGTAGCTACCTATGAAGTTTTCTAGTCATAGATTAGCATATTGGGATCATCTCCAAGCCAAACAAATTCGTCAAGATAAGAAGGTAAATTCTTAGGAAAAAATGACGTCATGACCTCTATCAAAGACGTCACAACTATGTCAAGGGAAAAAATCGATAAATGAATACATCAACAAAATTCTATATATTGACATCATAGGCAGGGTTTCATACGTATAAAAAAAAACCAAAAGATTTCAAGATATGTTAATGGTCTTAACTCGGACATAAAAAATGAATTGGCTTTCAAAGATGTATTTAAAATGTTTGATGCGTACACTTGCATTAAAAGCCGAAGAGATAATTAATTAGGGACTTGGGAGACAATTTGATGCGCCATGAGAAATGTTATTAACGATGGGGCAACATGATAACTATCTACGTAAGGTAACCATAGAGCCTCCTATAGGTTGAGGGATGGTGGATTAATGTCTAACAATGAAGCCAAACCCCAACTTGGGGGATATGGTTATAAACTAGGGACTAGTGCACCAAGAATTAGCAAAACAACACTCACATGCTTTAAGCGTAGATAATTAGGTCATCGTCATTTCTACCATCCTAAACATCAGTCCACAATTAAAATAAATTTGCCCAAAGAAGGAAAATATGTTAAAGATACTCTCGCCTGCATGCAAATGAAAACCGAAGACGACACAGATTATAAAGAACATGAATATGAGGATGGGGTGCATGTGGACGCATGTTAAGGAAGATGAAGCAAATGTGTATGGTGATAGGAGCGAGTTGTTGGTTATTTAACAGACTATGCTATCGACGCTTCAGGTGATTGATGCGGGGTGATGGTTGCAACACTATTTTCTACACAACTTGCACCTATAGTGGGAAAATATGAACAATTTTGTGGACCAGTAAGAATATTGTCCCATAAGATATGGAGGACAAATTAAAACTAAAAGAACATAAGCATCTACGCCCATACCAAATTGTTGGTTCAAGAATGGGGGTTTCTATTAACGTCAAGTGCTTAGTCTCCTTCTCTATTAAATATAAGTACAAGGATGAGATACAATGTGACATGGTCCCTATGAATGCATGCCATGTTTTGTTAGGAAGATTGTAATTATGGGACCAAGATATGGTGCATTTGATTTGTGTTAGCACCTATTTCTTCGTTGATCATGGTGTTAATATCACATTGTACCAAATGAAACATCTTCCACCACTAAAATCTGACAAAGACACGAGTTAGAGATCACTCAGCGTAGAAAGTTTAAAAAGGAAAGCAAGGAGACTCACATTATTTAGTCTTCGTTTTCAAAGAAGATACAAAACAAAACAAATGTTTCCTCTTATATATAAGAGCTCCTCCATGAATATAAAAACTTGGTGCCGCACAAACAGTTGGACTTTGAACATTTAGCACCACATTGATTTAATGTCATATTTGAATCTATTGAATCTAGCGCACTATCGAATGAGTCCACCTGAACTTGTTGAGCTCCATCAACAGGTTACTAGGTTGCTACATAAAGATTTAATTCAAAAAAGAATGTCACCATGTGTTGTTCCTACATTATTAATCCGTAAGAAAGATAGATCTTGGAGGGATGTGTGTGGACTATCATGCGATCAACCAAATTATATTGGGTAGTTTTCCTATGTTTGGACACTATGCTGGACATGTTGCATGGACTAAGACTTTTCAAACTTCGACCAAAGGAGTGGATATGATCAGATACGTATATGGATTGATGATAAGTAGAAAACCGCAATGAAGACTCGAGACAGGTTGTACGAGAGGCTCATGATGACATTTGGTCTTTCAAATGCGACGAGAACTTTCATGAGACAGATGATAGATATACTCCCCTTTATTTGGAAGTTTTAGTTGTTTATTTCAATAATATTCTTATTTTAAGTTCTAATTCATTCATTCACCTTGATCACTTAATGGCAACTATTTCATATATTAGAAGGAAGTCACTATTTGAAAATTTGGAAAAGTGCTCATTCTTTGTCGATAGTTTTTTTTTTTTTTTTGTTATATTATGTCAGCATAAAGGACCAAGGTTGACCAAGAGAAAATTAAGGTCATACCGGAGTGGCCCACCCCATGAACCCCTTTAGAGGTTTGTTCTTTCACAACCTAATGACATTTTATCAAAAAAATTATTTGAAATATCACTACAATCATTGCACATGTCGCCGATTGTATGTGCGAAGGTAAGCTCGAATAGACTAAAGTGGCAGATCGAAGCTTCAGTACCATTTTAAAAAAATGAAGATTATAGAGACTCCAATTCTTACACAAGATGATAAAGACTCCAATTCTTACACTTCTGGACTTTAATAAAGTCTTTGTAGTGAAAAGAGACGCTTCAAATGTTGGCATTGGCACAATGCTAAGTTAGGAAGGAAAGCTAATCACTCTACGAGAAGCTTAATTATGCATGGTACCACATATAATCTAGAGTTTTATGCAGTGGTCCATGTGTTATGACATTAGAGGCATTATCAGATTCATCAGGAATTCACTCTAGTCGGACCATGAGGCATTGAAATATCCCAACTCCTAAGACAAGCTGAGTGCTTGTTATGTAAAGTGGATGGCTTTTCTACAAGAATAAACTTTTCATTTGTGTCCCAAAGATGGAAGTTAAAACAAAGTGGCAAATGCTTGGATAGAAGGGTGAATCTTTTAGGAACACTTACCATGGAGGTCGTGAAAACCAAGGCACTTAAAGAACAATATAAGGACCCCATTTTGGCAAAGTGATTGACAAATAACAGAGATTGTGCAAGTTTACAAGGTACTGAAAAAAATAACTTTGGACCATGATTTGAAGTTTCTGGGGCACTTTTGGCACACTTTACGAAAGCAGTTGGGAACTAAACTCAATTCTCTAGTACATATCATCCTCAAACAGACGGTCAAACCAAAATAATCAACAAGAGCCTTGGTAATCTCTTGAGAAATATCATAGGCAACAACGTATCTTAGTTGGGACCTTGCTCTACCCCAAGTCGAGTTTGCCTATAACGGATTGGTAAATCATAGCACCGGAAAATCACTATTTGAGATCAAAAATGGAAAAGGTCCACATCATGTACTTAAATTATTACCAGTATAAGATCAAGTGAGCAAAGGTGTCGATGCTTTCACCAAGCACATCCAAGACTCGTAAGCTTAGATGAAGAAGAAGATTAAAGAGAACAACACCAAGTATCGAGAAGTTGTGAACATCGACGTGAAAAGACATAAAGAATGTGACTTGGTTATGGTTTATCTTCGTAAAGAAAGGTTTCCAAGGGAATTTCCAACAACCTCAAATCTAACAAAATTGGTCCAGGTTATGGTGTATCTCCATAAAGAAAGGTTTCCAATGGTCACTTACAACAAGCCCAAGTCTAGGAAGATTGGTCCATGTCGAGTCAAGAGAAAGATGAGTGACAATGCCTATGAGATCGAGTTACCAGATGACTTAAGATATCTCACTGACTTTAATGTGGTGGATTATTTGAGTATCATAGAGAGGTATCTGATTTGTAAGATGAAGTCATTATCGATATGAATAAACAGCTAAACATCTGCTGATTTTTTACCGTTAGTTACAAAATTTTGGCTTTAAATGTCAAAGATCACATTTGCCATTTATGGAAGATAGGGGGGCTGATTTAGAAGACATGATTGAATATTTTAGAGATATTTAGTAGATTTGTATTTGTTATTTTAGGCCAAATCTTTGTTGGTGAGATTTTTCTTATCTTAAATAAATTACAGATTATTTGAAATGAATTAAGATTGATTTTAAATCAATCTAATAGTTGGAAGATTTTCAATAAAAAATCATAGGGATTGTCTTTAGGATCCATAATGGGAGACAGGGCATCCCGCATTTTCAAAGTTGTGAGTTTTCTTAATTAGTTTACAAGAAGAAGTTTAATATCAATGAAGTTATTTCTCCCCTCAACTCAAATATTCTTGAGATCACCATGTCACAATGCCAAGTATGAATGTTTTCTTCCTTGCTTGAAGTACTTTGGCTCACCTTAATTGAGGAGATAACGCCTAGGAGGGTATGCATCACACAACATAGATAACATATGAACTAGATCATCCAAGTTAAAAGTTAATAAATACCATTATTCTATGGAAAGTTGAAAGTTGAAGAACATCCCCCTATCAGTCAATACATAGATTGATGGCATCATACATGAATGTGCTGACCCTCTCTCACCAATTGCTTGCATCTTCTTGGTGAGCATAAATCAGTAACAAGCCATCTTTACAGCCTAGTATAGCATCATCATCACCTGTCTGTCCATCTGTCTCTTGCCTTTCATGTCTAGCTTATAAGAGTGGTACCTGGGGACACCACTCCACTCCACTTATGAGATACACCATTTCAAAGTTGATACTAAAAACACAAGCACCCATCAACCACCACAAATCCCAAACAGAAAATAACACACTAAAATAATTGCATATTACTATTATTATTATTATTTAGCCAAGCCAGCAAACAAAAATAGACAGTAACAAAAGAAAATAGAGAGAGCAGAAGAGAACAAAGAACAAAATTATACTGGGCTGAGAAAGAGCAGCTATTCATCTTGCTGCTCTAAAAAACTGTGTCATGCACCAGCGAGTATAGAAAAAAGACTCGATAAGCCACAAACATTTAATTGCATTTGGAGGGCCAATGTTGACCACACACATGTGATAGATGACAGATGCCCACAACTCCAGTTGGATGGTAGATGGTTCCAAATATAGTTGCACCAAGTGTGAGCAGAAGCGGCAACTGATCCAGGTGCGGGAGCAAGGAAGTGTCAGGAAGCGTCTGTTTCAAAAAGTTAAAAAGTGCCCATATGCATGATTTATGGCCTGCATAGCAATTGTACAGCATATACAGCTATATGGTTGTACAACAGTAACCAGGCTGAGATCTATCTAGTTGAAATACAAGTCTAAAGTAGGTAAATGTCCAATACCCATATATCAACCAATTGCAGGAAATATGGTTTATACACAATTGTACAGAAAATATGACACAGTTTATACAGTAGCCCATGTTGCGGGTATTTTGATAGACTGAGTGCTGATTTTCAGCTACCATATTTAGTTTTATTTTATTTTATCTTTCCTTTCCACAAATAAAGAAGGCATAGACTATTTACGTGGACTGATAGGCTTAGTTCTTGGCTTTTGTATTAGCAAAACCAATAGGTTTCTTTCTTTCACTTTTTTATTATTTAGTGATTGATGTTAACTATGGTATGGCTATATAAATATGGACCAAAAGACAATTGATTATGATCATTTCTAATGAATGAATGCTGCTTTTATTGAACCCTACGATGGGTTTCAATTTCTAGAGTTGCAATGTTAGTTTCTATTCTATAATTCCTTGTTTCTCCTTGTTCTAGATTTTGATTTTTGATTTTTTTATTTTTATGGAAAAGAGATCTTAGTTAGATAAGCAAAGTTATGAGCAATAGAATACAAGTTAGATATTTAATATTGTTTGAAATTCTTTGTAAATAAGCCTATATAAGCATTCATTGAAACAAATGATCAGATGTTCGATTGGAAAAGAAAAAAAGAAAGGCTTATCTGATTCCTGCAATAGAAACACCATAGAAGTGATTCTTCTAGCCTCTAGAGATAACACCCATCTAGATTATTATTTTTTAATGGATTAGAGATCTTATATAAGGCCAATTATGACCAACAGTATTCAAGTTAGCCATTTAATTTTGTATTAGGAACACTCCTGGTTCCACTCAAACATCAGCATCCTTGCGATTTAATTTTGTATTAGGAATCTTTGTAAATAAACCTATATTTTAGGCATGCATTGAAATAATATGGACACATATTTGATTGGGAAAAAAAAGGTTTATTTGGTTCCTTTAGTAGAATCACCATGGAAATGGGACTCTCCTAGTCTCTAGAGGTAACACACTTGCTTCTTTGTGTCAAGGTTTTTTTTCTTCTTCTTCTTCTTTGTGTGGAGAAAATCCACAAAAACTGTCCTTTCTATCTATTTCTATGTCTTATTTCTTCTATTCCCCACTTCCAGTACATTTTACACCCTGTTTATGGAGAGATTGAAGCATTCAAAGTGATCATACAACCTGGTGTTGGAAGTCTAAATCTGTAAGGTACATCCCTGAACTGGTTCAAGATTGAAACAAATCGGGACTGCAATTTTTATATTGCCCACATCAATTAGGTTTCCACCCTCTGCAAAAGAATCTCTTCTTTGAGACACGTGGCATCTACAAAAGCAATGTATATCAAGCACCAAAGGGATATGCCAACATCAGACCAAAGTGGAAAAGGCATGCCCAAGTAGTTAACTGAAAAGAATAACAGGGAGGCACTGATATATCTTCGCCAAACCAACTTACATGCCAACACGATCATGCCCAACACTGCACTAATTATGTGTGTGTTCATGCACAGTGGTATGTCTGACAACTAAGCCTCCATGACCCTCTTTTTTTGGTTAGTACACCACCACCGCCGCCCCCCCCCCCCCCCCCCCCCCCCGGGTCATGTCATCGATTCCCCCACTCTGGGAATCGATGCCATGACCTGAGTGTTGAGACGAGGCTATCTTCACTCAGTCTACCACTTGAGCTATGGATCCGGGTGTCTCCATGACCCTCGCTTGATTGCACATGGGTGTGCATAGTTAGTTGGATCATGGGTTATATTAGGTGGGACAGTTGGCATGCAAGTGTTGTCAATGTCTACCTCTTACCATGGCAGTCCCAGAGCCCGAGATACAGATGAAGAGTTGATGTCTGCATGGCAATTGATCATAGAACTTGTGGAAATCTACCATATCAAAGCCAACACCAAATTGTTGGGAGAAATGCCATGATGATGATGATGACAACGACGACGATGACAGAGCTAAGATCCAGTAAAAAATTAATACCTTTTTACAGTGCAAATTTGTATGTGAAGCCAAGTTAACCGATGTAGATCACATTGGGCAATTTGATAACAGAGGTCAAGCATGGATCGCACACAGCCCCAATGTCACCCTGACTGCTAAGCCAACAACCTAGGGCAATATAAGAAGTTAATGGCTGTAAAATGTGGAAAGTTATTGTTGTCCATCTCCGTGGGTTTCGTTCATGAAAAAATTCAAAATATTATTTGCTACTTTGAAGAGCCAATACTTCTGTTGAGAAATACTTCCAATTACAAAAGCGACTTTAGCTTGTAAAGGAAGAGGGAGAGAACCAAGTCTCATTTGGTGGGGTGGGGATGTAGGGAGTGATTCTTGTGGGAGGGCATGCCTGTCCTCTTCTCCCGTACATTTTGTTGAGTTGCAATTTTAGTTCGATCACATTCAGTGATTCATGATAGGGGCTCCACCTGGCTAACCTATAATTGACGTGCAGACCAATGAAAGAGATGGTTGACCATCTCCATATTCCTTGCTTTCTTAACAAGACATGTTTGAAATTTCCTCATAGACTTGTTTGAAATGGTGATGCAATCAGCTCCCGTAGGGATAGTTCCTTGCATCTCTTTCCCATCGTGCTACAGTAATGTTACAGTAGGTGCTGCATTAACACTGCAGTAACGTTAGCTTGGTTAGCAAGTTTTCTTAGATAAGTGTCCTAGTTGATTTGGTTAGTTATGCAAGTTAGTGAAGACCTAGTTTAGTCCATTTACGTTCTTTTATTAGTTAGTATTGATTGCAATTGGGATTGATTAGCTGTTAAAATCTGCCCTAAACCCTCCTCCCTCCACCTCCGCTCCTTACCCCTTCAAATGGGTTCTCCACATAAAAGAAAGCCCGGAAAGCCCAAACCCACCACAAAAGACGCTAGCAGGAAGAGGAAGAAGAAGAATAACGTTTGGATTCGGGACTAAACCCTAAAAATCAGGTTATTATCTTTGCTGGACTTCTTTCGTTGGCGGAGTGCGATCGATATAATAATAGTAACAGAAATGACAAGGGTTTTGAAGGTGTGGCAATAGAAGAACAATAGTAGAGAAGAAAGCTCAGAAGCAAAAGCAACACTTGCCAATTCCAAAGGAAAGCAAACATCAGCGGACACTACAGCAGCTGCAGGGTTCACAGAAGAAGAAAATCCAGAAGGATGGATGGTGGTTCGAAAGAAAAAGCCGGATCGAAAGAAATTGCCATCATCGACTACAGCCCCTTTAACAGAGCTCCCAACATTGTTCATAGTAGGGTTTCCGCCGGGATGGCTTCCGATTAATCTCGAAAGGGTCTTCAGTCTTGCCGGAAAGGTGATGGAGGTTATCATACAGTGGGCGTAGAACTCCTCCGAGGGCTGCAGCTTTGCTTTCATCAGAATGAGTCAGGAGGAAAAGGCGAAGATGGCAGTGAAACTTCTTCACAGCGAAAGATTTGGGGGAATGCAACTAGGCATTCAAAAAGCACGATTCGGGCCGGACATCCAAAACAGGGAAGGCTCCAAATGAATGGCCAAAGTGGTGGTAGCGGGCAGCAGATCTCTCTCAAAATAGTGTGTAGAGGGGACGCAGGCAGTGACAGCTACGGGCAGCAAATCTTACAAAGAGGCTCTAGAAGACATCTCCACACATGATCACAATATCGGAATCCATGGCATAGAAAAAGGGTGATTGTCAAAATCTGGCCAGGAAATAATCAAAAAATGGATCTGGAGGGAAGATACAAATGAAGGCCCTTTGGTTTCTTTCCGACAGAAGGTGGTGGATGACTCGCTAGAAGCCTTAAGAGTTCAGCTTTGTAGTCTTCATCAAATTGGGAACAACTACAGAAAATCTTGTAGTGTAGTTAGACCAGAACTGCAACTTACGAAAAGACGATGTAGGAGTCAAAATACTCAACAAATGAACACGCTCTGGTCTCAGTCAGCTCGCAAGAAGAGGCAGATAGTTTTTTCATGGCTTGTAGCTTGTATCGTGATGACACGGTTAGAGACATACAGAAATCGGAGTTCTAGTCAGCTTTTGGATGGGAAGAAGTATGGGTATGAATCTGGAATTTGTCACTAGAACTCTGGATCAACGAAGTTTTCCTTCAAATAGGGGCCTGTTTTGGTTCGAACGTGGAGATCAATCCGAAGTCAGAGAATTCTGATGAACTTCGATTTGCCCAGATTCGTGTTAGGAAGAAGAAACTCAATCTGCCTCCGGACTTCGTCAGAATCAGGGTGGGAGACAGTTACTTCAAGGTTTGGCTGCAGCAAGAGATTCAGGCTTCGATTCCGCCAGCAGCAGCTCAACTACTAAACCCTCCAATGGCGGTGCCGGCATCTGTCGATGAAGGTGCACAAAGAAGATACTCCAGCAAAACACTAGATCAAGTGTCGATGAGCTGTCAAGAATCGAGAAGCAGGAAAGGGGGCGGTGTCAGCTTCAGGGCCGAAAATTCAATGCGTGACAGATTTCTCTGTTCCCAGCTGGCTTTTACAGAAATTACGCTGCTCGAGACAGGAGTCGTGCCTCTTCTGGGTAAGGAGAGGCATTCCTTGCCTCTTGACTGTTTGTTCACCTTTTCTTGACTGTTTCGGTCCAGTGTTTCTTGATTGCATGTCAGAATGTATTAGTTTGAGTTCTTCTTCTTTAATTGCAGAGACTAATGTTTTTATGGTTTTTTTTTTCTACATTAAATGTAGTATTTTTGGAGTAGATGAATGAGGTCTTAAAGGTATGTGCCTCTATGTTCATCATAGTCGACAAAGAAAGCTCTGCGTCGTCAGTAAAAAAAGTGCACACTTGGCGTTGATGGGTGTGGTCTGGAGGATCCATCAAAAGGGGCCTATGTCAGATGTCCTGTAGTTCAAAAATCAGGCTGATCAGATGATTTTAACTGTCTGACCATCAGGTGGACCCTACTTCAGATGGGCTGTTATCGGAAGATCTCTGATCAGATAAATTTGTCTGTGTGAGCAGAGTAAATCAGCTCGTTAATATGGACTTTCAGTTGTGTCTCTAGTGTCTGTTCATTGTACGTTGGTTGTATGGATAGGATCGTCTGATCAGAGTGGGGTTTTTTATCGTATGGACCATCTGCAGTCATGCCTATCTGATGAATGGTCTGGACTGGATAAAATCACGATGTCCAATGCATATTTACCGGGAAACCCTTTCGACCGCAAACGACTACGATTCTCGTGTCCTGAATCCCACGTCCATTTCTCTCTTCCAGCTAACTACTGTGATAACTGTCATAAAAAGAGATGTTTTCCACCTGTTTCTTGCTCAGCATTTCTATCCATTTGTTCATCAATCTGGTAACTATGGTCGAACATGTACTATTTTATCCATATAGGTCATGGAAATATTCGCCTTTAACGAAATTCAATTCCTTTCCCCCTTTGACTTAGGAGTCAGGACTCCAGAAATGTAATGTATTACTTTCTATCTGGTGTATGATATGGTTTTGATTATGCTTCATGTGATTAGTGGCTACAACTTAGGAATATAGTAGCTTGCTTTTGAATTCGGATTGGGTTTACTCAATATGCATTAGGAATAAGTATTGGGTAGTTTGAATTTGGATTGGGTTCCTTATAATGCTTGTTCTTTGCCCTTATAAATAAGGGTGGTGGAGCATTTTTAGTTCCTGTACGGTGGAGGTTTTGGCTGCAGAAGTCTTGTTTTGTAGGTCTTATTTCTCTATGGTTATTAATTTGATTTTCATATTTGCAATTATCTTGTTGGGTTTGTTAGACTGTTGCACCTAGGGTCCTTTGATGTCCTTCTGTTTTTCATTTTTTGCGTTTTTTCTTCTTGCTTACATTGGAACAATCAAATATTCTTTCAATCTTTTCAATGTTTATCATTATTGGGCTACAAACAAAGGGAGACAGGGTGATCGGTTGATAACAGCTCAAAGCAAATGTTCAAGGGAATTTCTATATGTCAGATGAGACCAGTCTTGTCTCTTTTTTCCTTGTATTGGAATTTCAATTCTATTATATATACCAATCTGAATCCAATTGGAATTTTTCTTCCAAACAATTTGTAGATGGATAGTTCGAGACTTAGTATTAAGAGTTTTCCAAAGCTCTTTTTTTTTTTTTTTTTTTTTGCTTTTCTCCCACTCATTTTATTATTTCCACTTTCCAAGGGCTCCCATCGTGGACCATCAAATCATAGATGGGTGCTTAACTGCGAACAGATGCATGTATTTGAGGAAAATGAAAAAGAAAGTTGGGATCCTGTGCGAAGTTGATAGAGAAGGCATAAGGTTGGGTATATTGGAATTTTCTAGACTATAGTTTTTGTCATATGGGATTCAAAGTGAGGCGGTACATATAGATCAAAGTGTGCATTTCAGATGTCCTTTTCTCTTCTTGTTTTATGGGCTTCTTTAGCAGTTGTGGTATTCGGCAATGGGACTCCCCCCCCCCCCCCCCCCCCCCCCCCCCCCTTTACATTGGTGATGGAAGGCCTCAGTAAAATGTTCATCATGGTTTGATTTGTTGCTTTATGGTTGGTAATGCGGGTATGTATGTTTCTTATCTTCAATTTACAGATGAAAATCTTTTTGTTTTTATTTTATCATCAACAGTCTATTTTATCATAGACAGAAAAATGTACAATATCCATTAAGATTATTATGCATACAATCAAAGAGATGACAGACTTGATTGACAATCAGCAATGAGCTGAACAGCCCTCTTATTTGATCTCAGCCATGAGTAATGGACAGCACGTGTCCTTCAGACTAGAAAATTATCATGTCCCTTGAACTCCCTTCCTAGAGTGCATCGAATGTTACATTCTTACTTTTATGATTTTTCTAAAGACTAAATCAAGAACTCATGTGGGGTGCTTAGATGTCTTGAAGCAGTTTTGGGGCTGAAAAATAATCTTAGTTGCATAGAAATGGAGGGGACCCAGTTGAAATATCTTTAGAAAATCTGGGGGTGTTTGTTACCTTCACTCTTTACCTTGCCCTTGCAGCTAGAAGAAATTCTACCTCTCCTTGGGATCTGATCATCGAGAGAATGGAAGGTAAAATTATGAGGTGGAAAAGAAGTTGCCGAGTTAACTTATTAAGGCCTCATTTTCCAACCTTTAGATTTATTCATCTGTGTTAACACCAAAAATTGGGTAACAGATGTTGGTCAAAGACCAACTTTAGATCTTCAGCCACTCGATGAAGTTGATAGAGATGGACGATCCAGATGATGGGTCCTAAGATCACAAACAGAGAAGTCGTGAGGGGATGCCGATCGTGCCGGCAGAGGACCCTCCGATGCTTAAGTCGGTAAACCTGATTGAGTGTAAAAGCCTTAGGTGTATTCTCTGGTGTATGAATAATGTACCTTGAGATGATACAGTAGAGTCCTCTTATAAGCGATAAGGATCCATCATTCCCGGCAGTGGATCCGTTCATTCCGTTCTAGGAGACGTATCTAGATGAGATACCGTCTAGGATATATTTCCTAATTGGGGGAGATCCCCATTATTGTGTTTCAGATCCCGCGTATCCCGGTAATCATCGTTATCCATATATGGTGTTGTAGAATAAAGTTGGTCGTCGAAGAAGTCTGAAGACCCGCGAATCCAGAACATTTTTATAGACACTTATGCGCGACCCATGAGCGCCTCTGACTCCGTAGAGTCGCAACCAAATCATCCGACTAACGAGCCTACCTGGTCGCGTCTCATATATCAGACAAACCTGTGACTTCTATACACTCCCAATATGCGACCAAGACTAATCGCTGGTTGTCGATTGGGAACACCTCCGTTAGCCGAGCAGCTCTGCTCTCTGGTCATCAAATGAGGATATTCCCAAATGCAAGTAGCCCTGGTCTCTGGTCGTTCACTGGGAACGTCCCTCGTCTCATAGTACCAGCAACCCATATAGGCCGGCTTTAGCTTGTTTCTATTTCATAGTTTCGTACCATGGGGGGCCTCCATCAAGGAACGTAATCAACTAAATGTCTAGATTGGTTATGCCGTCTTCCTATCTTGAGGACAAACGGGATAAGCTCCTTATCCCTCCAAATCAGCAGTAATCTTAATAGCTTGCAGTAACGAATTGGATCACCCCAGATCTGTATAAATAGATGGCCCCATAGATGATAAAGGTACACAATATCTAAACCCACATTTCATACTTCATCTTACTCTCACGCCATCTCTAACTTAGGCTTCGGAGGGCCAACGGCCAAGCGCCGGCCACCCTTAGTTTTCCTCTTTAGGCTTTCAGGTTTGGAAGGTAGTTCGTTTCGAGAAGGGTTTACACTTGGGAGGAGCCTATTACCAGAATCTGACATCAACATATGGCGATGAGTAGTGTGCTTGGTCCCATGAACATACTAAAATACTCCGAGCACTCAGTGTCAGCAGTCTAGGCTGCTCAGATGGAGTGGTTCTCCCATGACAAGCGCTAGAATTAAAGGTTGAGGCCTCAACCTTGCTGAGGTTAAAGCCATGTGGTCAGTCATCTGTTGAGTCATTAGGATGAGTGACCTTATAGATCCTGACCCAAGAACGCGTCTTCAGTTGAGTTGTTTTTTAGTTAGTCGGTTATATGGCAGGCGTTCATAACCGAGGCCGAGGCTGAGGGTCTGACTAAGGTCGGGGGACTGGGGGCTGAGGCCTTAGCCTCAGCTCTATAGAATTTGGAATCTGGTGATGGCAAGAAAGGCGTTTACTCTTCTCTGTGGCGCTTGGCACCCCGAGGAAAGGTCTGATGTCTGAGGTCGAGCCTGAGGCCTCAGACCTCTTTTGCTGCTGAAGATAAGTGAGAAGGCTTCTCGCCTTGACAAGCTTCGATCCCTCACTAACACGCATGATCAGCTAGCCTTAGTGGGCCACATATCAACGATTGCACATCTTCCACGTCACGATCAAGGACATGCCTAGAATTACCCATAACAGCAGCCCCCCAAGTTTCGTGGTCAGAAAATCTAAGCACGGAACTTTGAAATTTATCTTCGGCTCATCTGGCGCAACGGTCACAACGAGTACAGATCTCGAAACGTCGTCGCATTGAATGGGAGCATTTAATGCACATGGGAGAGAAACGTCACAATCATTCTTTTCGTACAAAAAGGTTGTTGCGCCTTAAATGTGGTATACCGCCTAAAACGTTGTAATGAACGAAAAATTGCCACATGTCACGTCCTCAAGGGAATGAAGAGGCATGATTGCTTATAAATTCATTGCCTCCGTCTTTGGGTTACCAAAACCCTAGAAACCACTCACCGAAACCTTGCCCCTCTTTCTTCTTGCACCAGACTTGAAGGGACGAATCCAAGAGAATCATGCAAGCTTTCCGAGAACCTAAAAAGTCTCGAAACATCAAAGTCCTTCTTGATCCCTCGGCCCTCCTGTCCTGCGGTCTTATCAAGGGTAATTTCTGACCTTTCTGTTAGTGCACTGATTCGTGCATCGTGTTGTCAATTACGTGAGCGTATATGTCTATGCAGTCTTGTGAGCCCCGACGAAGTTTAAAGACTCAAGACTTGAAGATCGAAGCTACTTTCCGTGTCCTAAGATCAAGCTTAATCAAGTATGGAAGGTATGTTGCATATAGACAGTCCATAGGATCCCAAAACACACCGTTAATTGCATTCTAATCACGTGTAATCTTAACAATTTGATCCGAGGTTTGGAGGTCAAGTTGATCAAGCTTGGACCCTCATTACCTAGGTGCAAAACCTGGGGAAAACAAAAGAAAACCATTGTTAATGGTGCACCTAAAGACATGCTAAAATACAGCCTGAAACAGGCTATGTATAAAGCCTGTCGAGCAATCGGCCGGTTGGTCGGTCATAGTGGCCCCCTTGTCCAACAAGCTTTGAAAGAAAGAAAAAAGTAATTAGACCGGTCTAATGACCAGTCGGACAGCAGGTTGGCTTGCCCTATCCAACTGGTCGGACAAGCCTAAAAAGTGTCCAGCAAGCTCGCTTCTTCACAGCCTCTGTCAGGCCGATCAGAGGGGGATCCATGTAGGTCGGTTTGTGACCATTTTATATCTGTTGGAGCCCGATTCTTGGAGTCTATAAAGGCATATCTTGAGGGCTTTAATGACATGCATTACACACCCATTGAGAGCATTGAGAGAGGCATTTAAGAACATTCCCTAACCTCCTTTGCTCATCATTGCCTTGAGTTCATCATTCAAACCAAGTGATTCATGGCACTTCACTGAGCATTCAAAGCTCGGTTCGAAGTATAAACTCAAGCATGGCATTCATAGTGATCCCAATCATTGAAGCTTCATCTTGAAGTTGTTTATAGCCATCAAAAGCTTGGATTGGTGGTTCCTACATTAACCATTGCGTTGTATAGGCAAATGGAACACCAATACCTTCGCCCACCTACCCGGCATTAGTCTAGGAACATTATATTGCATCAGTAGTTAATCATGAGAGCTTAGAGAAGAGATGAAGCATTCGTAGAAGCTAAAGCTACTCAACGGCGCTGAATCGAAGTGTTTAAGCTACTCAACGACGCTAAATCGAAGTGTTTAATCGCGTGAGTCCATTACTTCCCCCTTCTTGTTAAGATTGGGGTCGAGAGATTGTGACCCAATCTCGGGGTTTCCTTGTGTAGGACGTGTGTCCGTGTAGGACGTGGAAGTCCTTGCGTAGGCCTCTGACATGGTAGAATACGTGCATTGTCCTTGTATAGGATTTGTGAAGTCATTGTGTAGGAATAGACCTTGTGTAGGTTGTAAAGGTTTATGGTGAACTTCATTTAAAACCATTGGATAGTGAAATCCGGCCACTCTAGGGGTGAGTGGATCAATCGAGAGTGGAGTAGACTCATCGTCGACCACTATACATCTTGTGAAATGTGTTGAATGTTTATTATACTTCATTATCTTCCTTTTGTTGTGCTATTCATTATCTTTATTTGTTGATGAAAGTTATAATGAATAGCTCTCTACATGTTTAATGAAATGCATAAATGATATTCTCAACTATCATCTTAGTTGCATGAGTATGAACCTACATGAATATCAACTGTTTGATCAAATGCCCTTCTTAGTAGAGTTGATAATGTAGAAAGATCTTTTGTGATTGATTCACTTGCCTTGCATGTACTTGATTGGTAAATAGAATTGTGAATGCAATTGAATTTTAATTAGCAAAGAAATTGTAAAAAGTCCTATTCACCCCCCTCTAGGACATAAGCATACCTTCACGCTTATCTCAACAGCGGTGCAAACCGCAATTTCACTTTCTTCGCTTCAACTTTTTGGGCATCAAATCCTGAATGTTTATTTGACATGCTTCTTGTGCAGAAATGGCTTCTGGAGATCCTAACAAGAAAAGGCCCGCCATCTTGCCACCAACAAAGGCTTCGAAGAGGTCTAAGGGAGCTTGCCCCTCCTCTTCAACAAAGGCGGCTTCCGCAAAAGTTCTACATCCACTGCCATCGCTACCCCATGCGAGGGCCCCAGTCCCTGTAGAGGCACCAAACGTTGATCCTCATCCTGAGGGGACGAGTAATGTTGATCCAAGGCCAGTGGGGTCTCATTCTCCAATGGATCCTCCTCAGGCTGTTGCCCCTATCCCGAGCCTCCACATCTGAGGGGGCTCAGACTATTGCTGCTAAGGGAGCTCAGCCCATCGCTGAGCAAGGACTAACCCTTGCTCCAACTTCCAATAGTTCCGGGAGTTACAGGGTCCCTGATCATCTCGTGTCGATGTGCTGCTTCCTGTTTGAGCATGTTGAGAGAGATACACTGGAATCGACCCGAGAGCTAGAACCCGAGGAGATTACCATTTTGGCAGGGATCCAGAGTGCCCAGGTAAACTTTCCTTTCTTACTTGAATCATGCTTCTTGTCCTTATATATTCTCTTTTTCTGACAACTGAGTTTTTCTGTTGATGGATCTAGGCTCTGGACGCCACATTGAAACACCTTAGGGACCTCAACGAGGCCAGGCGCCTTTTAGACAAGAAAGATCGTCTTATCGTTGCTGCTGAGAAGAATGCAAAAGAAGCAAAGGAAAGTTCCCTGGAAAAAGGGAAGGTTTTGCAGGTCTGCAAAGAGCGGATCAAAAAATTAAAGCTCGAGGTTGACGACAATGACAAGCAGGCGCAGGAGTGGCGTGCTCGGCATGAGGCCTCAGAGATATGTTTTAAGAAGCTCCAGGGGGTGAAGGAGCAGTTGGAGGTGGAGAAGGCTTTGGCCGAGTCTAAGGCGCAGCATCTGAAGGAGAAGGCTCAGCATCAGAAAGATGAGGCGCAGCGTCGCCTTAACGAACTGGAAAAGGAGAGAGCTGACTTCGTGGCAAAGCTAGAGAATGAGCAGAAGCAAGCAATGGAGACCTTCAGGGAATTTGAGGCTTATGTACATGAGCAACTTCTGGTGTACTCCACTGCCCAAGATCGGTGTTTTAAGCTTTTTAAAACATTGCACCCCAACATAGAGCTACCAACACTCATGGACTTTACAGCTATGGACGAGGCACTCCCCCTTCAGGAGCCTGCCAAGGCAGCTGAGGCCAAGGCAATTACTAAGACCCTAGATGTTTGGGAGGAAGTCACTTCCGGGGCCGACTCTACGGTTGTCGGCTCATCCACCCCTACTGCGCCCTCAACAACCCCAGGCTTATGTAGACGAGCAACTTCTAGTTTACTCCACTACCCGAGATCGGTGTTTTAAGCTCTTTAAAACATTGCACCCCAACATAGAGCTCCCAACACTCACGGACTTTACAGCTATGGAGGAGGCACTCACCCTTCAAGAGCAGGCCGAGGCAGCCGAGGCCACGGGACCCAGATGCTGGGGAGGAAGTCACTTCCGAGGCTGACTCTACGGCTGTCGATTCATCCGCCCCTACTGAGCCCTTAGCAACCCCAGGCACTTAAACTTTGAAGTCTTCTCCTTTTTTTTATGTCCTTGAATGTACTTCCTTCAGGCACTATTATAATGAAATGAAAGAATCCTTTTCCGATCCTAGCCTTGTGCATTTTACTGTTGATTTCTTTAATATGCATTGATTCGCTTGGCACTTGAGGTATGCCTATTTAATAGGCAAATAAGTAGCTATTGTAACGACCCGAGATTTTCGACTCTCGTGTATAACACGACGGTCGAATTCCCAAGTAAATCATGGACTAATTGATTTGTTAAATAATAAAATATAGCATTCAATCACAATGACGGAAACAATTATCATCTTATTCTATCAAACTTACTACGTCATCATCAATGTTTAAATAAGGGAACCAACCAATATCCATACTGATTAATTAAAATACAAAACCATGTCTTCTCTTGAAGACTTATTACAATTCCATAAATGTATCAACTACTCAAAAGAAATATTTAATAAATGATAGCATCAATTAAGTTTCTCTAACATCGTCATCCGCCATGTGATTGTACGAACCATTGAACTCTTTTCCTTGAAAATCGAGTTCATTACCTGGATCTTCACCTGCATCATCTAAATTATGTTTGGGATAGCGTTAAACGCTATCATAGTGGGGAATATTTCCTCCAAGACTATCAAGAATAACAATGTATAAAACTCAGAGTAACGCAACACAATAATATCTTTATTCAAACAAAACAATCAAGTAAAAATCTTTGTTAATGCGATGCATGGAATGCATGCTCTGGCTAAGGTACCCTGGCTAGAATCACAATACATGAAGTGGGAGACTCCCTGTTACGACTTCATGCTAGCCACTAGTCACCAGAGGTTCCTAGGACGCACAAGCCCATAGTTTTGCCCGACCACATGAGAAACGGGACGCTCATAGCCCAAATCTACACGTGACAGTGTACGGGAGAAGTAGGACGCTCTAGCCTATTCTCAATTCCGTACACCCACATGGAGCCAAGTGAATGCATGACTTTAGTTTCACCTTTATTTAAGTGTTTTCACATACAACCAATTTAAATAAAACTCAATGGTCACTATGGAGAGTCGCAAGCAACCCAGCATAGGCCGACAGCACGAGATTAGTGTCCATAGCACCAACCCTGGCTCATGAGAATTTGTATACCATTAGTGTCCACTCATTGTCCCGTTTTATGATTTCATCATGTCCCAAAAAGCCAATGTTGTACATCATGACCAAATTCATTAAAATACCCATGTACTGTAAATGGATCAAATCAAGCATCATGTAAATGTAAGGATCCATTAACAAACAATCACTTCATTCTCTCAGTTAAGTCAAGATATATTCTTCCATCATGGACACCTCTCACGGGTTCCTTCTCTCTACATTGAATAATTTTACCAACTTAGGGACAAAGAGTATACAATAATGAGATGTCTATATAATGATCTTATACACATATTTCATATCACAATATGAAAATTAATCTTACTTGTAATATATGGACTAAGAAAATAAGGGCATAGATTTCAAAAAAAATAACACAAATACACATGCTTCTTAGTCTAAAAATCCAAACAAAGAATCACATCACCATACAATGATATTCATTACAAATCTCACATCAAACTTTATGTTATATGGATAAGCAATTCAAAACAAAATAACTTCACATGCCACAAAAGAAACTTATGATAATCGTGATATTATTAATGAAAGGCTTGAAGGAAAATCCTCACCTTAGGATGGACTTAGAAGAAGAGGGTGTAGAAGATCCTAGCCACTGGAAAAATATGAGAAAGAACTCTCTTCTCTCTCTCTCTCTCTCTCTCTTTCTCTCAGGCATGGAGGCTAGGGTTAGGAGAAGGATTTGGAGGTGCGTAGTAGAAATATGGAGAGGGATGTGCACGCGAGGTCTTGTGTAACAACTTCTTGAGGTGGGTTTCTCAAATCTCAATATTCGGATGATCTATGATCAATTCTAATCTATTCATCTTATCAAGATCGAAGAGTAGAGTCAGAATACGTAAATTTCTTGATGATCCACATTCTAGATTGGCCGATCCTTGAAAATGGCCTAACGGGTGCTAAAATGGGCTAGATCTCAATTAATGGTCTACGCTTGATGATCAGGGCCCAAATTTTGAAAAAATATATGGTCATGATAGGCAAATAATTGTACAAAGTTTAGTGGTTGATTGATGGTAAGAAATGCCTAGATCTGAAATTTCAACTTTTGGCGGAAAAGGAAGGGGCTGGCTTTGTAGGTTCAACGGTGTAGGATTATAGATCGAGGTCCAAACTTTGTGTAAACTCGTAGTCATATGAGTATAATAAGTGGTCCAAATTTGAGAAGCGATTGATGGTGAGAAGTGGGTAAATTGAAAGGTTCAGATTTAAAAAGAGTTGGTAACTCGTTAATTTCTAGAACGGGATAACTTCGCGCATAAGAAAGAGAATTACCAAGGTGGGGCACTCAAATCGCACTATTGGTCCATGGTAAAGACAATCCAATTCACTCATATGAAAAGAAATATTCGACTACGACTAACCATCTACTTTCCTCACTCGATGGACATGAAAATCAAGGGTTAAGGGGCTGATTTGATAATTGGACCACTTCTATTATGATTTAAGGGCTGAAATTTGATGTGTATAGGTTAATATGTGCCCAAAAGCTTAAATCCAAGGTTTTACGTGAAAGTGATCGTCAGAAACTATAATACTTAAAAATGACATCTTAACTTAAGTTTAACTAATGGCATTTTCGTAATTATCTAAAAAGTGCGTGATTTTTGAAATCTGATCTTTCTACGATGTTTATGGGATCATTCTAAGCAACTTTTGTAAAGGGTCCCCTATCGGATCTCCTACGGATGTCCCGCTATTCGCAAATCAACGGTAAATGCACGATAATTAATAAAAAATAAATTAAAAATGAATTTTCAAAAATTTTCAAATAAATCTCGAAAATCTGGGGCGTTACAGCTATTTCCACAGTTTCACTGTTGGCTCGTTGAGCTTTTTGGGTATGTTTGTTTACCGAACTGCTTATCGGTCCGTCTGAGCAAACTGTGCTCTGTCGAGGGGCGCCATAGATGGCTCCCCCCCCCCCCCCCCCCCCCCCCTCTGTTGCCGACTAAGTCTTTCGGACTTTGTCCCGTTTGAGGGACAAAGTGCTCAGCCGGAAAACGTCATGCGTTTTTCCTTGAGACCTCATCAAGGAATAAGGGCCACTGAGCATTTTTGAAGTCAACAAAATAGTCTGAAGTAGGACGAAAATTATCTTTATTCAGCTTGAATGGGCACAAAGGGCCTTATTACATCTTCAATTGTCTAACAACTTATATGATTTATCGATAATACCTTCGTAGGTTTATCGCGTTCCAAGGGCATCGAATAACCTTGCCTTCCATATCCTCGAGGCGATAGGTCCCTGGTAAGACCATTTCTGCAATCCTTGTACGGCCCTTCCCAGCTCGGCCTAAGGGCTCAAGGCCCTGGATCCTTGGTGCACGGGATAATCCTTCTGAGGATGAGATCACCAACACGGAAAGGTCTGACCTTTACCCAGAGTTGAAATGTCGTGCTACTCTCTGTTAATACGTTGTAAGTCGTAGTTGTGCTCCATTCCTCTGTTCTTCCTGGATATCGAGGTGGAAGTTCATTGCCTCCTCGTTTTGACTCGGTTGGAAGTGTTCCGTACAATAAGACGGCATCCCAATTTCTACAGGGACTACGGCCTCAGCACCAAAGAAAGTGAAAATGGGATTTCCCCTGTGGAGGCTCGAGCATTCGTTCTGTAGGCCCAAAGAACCTCAGGTAAACACTTGGACGAAGCGCCCTTGCGTTCCTCCAGCTTGGTCGTCAGATGGTGCTTGATGATCTTATTTATCGTTTTAACCTGGCCATTCGCTTGGGGATGATATGGTGCGGTCAACACATGTCGTATCTTCAGCTCCTCATAGAGATCCCTGAACTTTTTGTTATCGAACTGACGCCCATTGTCAGTAATGATGGTATGCGGAATTCTGAAACGGCAGATAATTGACTTCCATATGAACTTGGTCGTCTGTTTCTCTGTGACTGTTGCCAAGGGCTCGGCCTCGACCCATTTCGTAAAATAATCTACCGCCACGTTTGCAAATCTGACTTGCCCCTTTCCCTTTGGCAAGGGACCAATGATATCGACTCCCCATTGGGCAAATGGCCATGGTCCTGACATGGGCATGACATTCTCAAGAAACTTCCGAGGAATCTTAGCAAAACGCTGGCACCTATTGCATGTTTCTTAAAAACGTATGGGCCATTAATACCTTTGCCTGATTGCTTTATAGGCCATTGATCGGCCTCCCAAATGATTTCCGCATAACCCTCCGTGTATTTCTCTGAGAACATAATTGTCCTCCTAGGGATGAAGGCACCTTAAATGTGGCAGGGGAATACCCTCGTTTATAGAGGACTCCTTCTTTCAGAAAGTATCTTGGAGCGTTAAACTTCAATTTTCGTGCCTCCTTTTTGTCCTCGAGGAGCCGTCTAGTTTGGAGGTACTGAATGATCGGATCCATCCAGCATGGAGTTTGGTAGAATGGAAATGCTCCCGCTATCTTGTTCTGAATGACGCTGGGCTCGGCCAAGTATTCGATTGGAATCGTCCGAGCAAGGTCACCATCTGATGTTGAGCCTAGTCTGGCAAGTGAGTCGGCCATCCTATTCTCTTCTCTAGGGATCTGAACAAGCTCATATTTTTCAAAATCTTTCAGCTACTCAAGGGCTTGCGTTCTGTATGTAGACATTTTTTCACCCCTTACCTCAAATTTGTCTGTAACCTGATTCACCACGAGATGTGAATCGCTATGTATCCTTAAATTGAGGACTCTCATTGCCTTGGCTAAGCGAAGCCCGGCCAGAAGAGCCTCAAATTCGGCTTTGTTGTTAGACACTGAAAAGCCAAAACGGAGTGTGTACTCGAACTTTGACTCATCAGGAGCAAAATCAGCCCGACCCTACTCCCCTGAGAGTTAGCCGATCCATCCACAAACAAAGTCCACAACGGTTGCTCGGGAGGAGGGCTTGGTTGGGGAGGAGCCGAGTACGTAAATTCTGCAGTAAAATCTACATCAGCTTGTCCCTTGATCGTCGTACGCGAGCAGAACTTCACATCATGCTCACTCAACTCAATGGCCCACTTGGCTAGTCTTCCGGAGGCCTCGGGTTTTTGTAGGACCTGCCTCAAGGGTTGGTTCGAGGGAACCAATATCGTATGCGCTTGGAAATATGGTTGAAGCTTCCTGGCCGAGGTCACCATAGTCAAAGCCAATTTTCCTATCTCCAAATATCATGTCTCGGCGTCGACCATTGCTTGGCTAATGAAGTAGACTAGCCGCTAGATGCCATTATCATTGTAGATGAGCATTGAGCTGATGGCTGTAGGAGATACAGCCAAGTATAACATTAATTCTTCACCGTGAAAGGGTTTTGATAATATCGGAGGAGCTCCCATACATTCCTTAAGACGAAGGAAAGCCTGTTCGCACTCATCCGTCCACTGCGCTGCTTTTTTAGATCCTTTCAAAAGCTTAAAGAAGGGCAGGCATTTGTCTGATGCCCTGGAGATGAACCTACTAAGGGAGGCAATTCAACCTACCAATCATTGTATGTCCTTCGTGGTCTTGAGGGAGCTCATCTCAAGGAGGGCTCAGATTTTTTCTGGATTGACCTATCCCTCGCTGACCGACCATAAATCCGAGGAATTTTCCAGAGGCCACGCCGAAAGCACATTTCACTGGATTCAGCTTCATCTTATGTTGCTGCAAAATCTGGAACATTTCTCGAAGATCCGACAGGTGATCCTCAGCTTTATTGCTCTCAACGAGCATATCATCGACATATACCTCCATCATTTTGCCAATCCAGTTGGCAAACATTTTATTCACGAGGCGCTGATACATAGCGCTAGCATTCTTGAGGACAAATGGCATGACCTTATAACAGTAGAGACCCCTGTCGGTGATGAAGGATGTTTTCTGTCTATCTGGTTGGTGCATGAAAATCTGATTGTAGCCAGAATATGAGTCCATAAAACTGAGTATTGCATAACCGGCGGTAGCATCAACTAACTGATCGATTCTTGGCATTGGAAAACTATCCTTAGGATAGGCTTTGTTAAGATCAGTGTAGTCAACACACATCCACCATTTACTATTAGCTTTCTTCACCAAGACAACGTTTGCCACCCACTATGGGTAATCAGCTTCCTGAATAAATCCAGCTCGGAGGAGTTTCTCAACTTCTTCTTTGATGGCTTCTTGTCTCTCCTGGTTGAATACTAATCGCTTTTGCTGTATGGGCTTGAAGTCGGGGTCCAATTTCAATCGATGGACAATGACATTAGATCAATGTTGAGCATGTCTTCATGAGACCATGCGAAAACATCATGATGCTTGGCGAGAAACTCCGATAATTGAACCTAAGCACCTTGATCAAGGGAGGAGATGATTTGTACACATTTTGAGGAGTACTCGGCCGATATTTGGACTGACATTAGGTCCTCAGCTAGGGAACCTCTCTTCGAACGTCAGCATCCCTGGGATCTAAGGGGAAACTTTCTTCTAGATGAGGATTCTGAGTCGTCAGAGCCATGATTGGGGCAAGTTGTTTTGCCTTGTCCTCCCAAAGCACCATTTCGTAACACATGCAGGCCTCAGCCTGGTTTCCTCTAACCATTCCGACCCCAGTAGGAGTGGGGAACTTGACACAGAGATAACACAGAGCGAGTGTCGCTCTAAGCTTGGTCATGGACGGTCGCCCTAGAATGGCGTTGTAGGTCGATTTGCAGTCCACTACCAAAAAATTTATCATCAAATTAATCTTGTTGGGAGCCTCGTCGAAAACAACGGGAAGGTTGATGCTTCCTTCTGGCTCGACAACTTCCCCCGTGAATCCTACCAACGGGATCTTGACCAGCTTGAGGAGGCTTCTTGACAGATTCATACTATCATATGCTGAGGTGTACAGGATGTCTGCATGATCCTGTGACTTTTGTAATTCGATACTCTCAGCGTTACTACAATTGCATCGTCATGGGGAAAATGGATTCCCTTCGCGTCTTCCTCGGAAAAGGTAATGACCTGGTGCTCTAGTTTGGGCTGTTTACCAGGCCTCCCCATCGAGAACACTGTTTGAGGGGCCTCTTGAGCCTTCTTCGTGTGGGCTTTCCAGGCTTTGTTCGAATCTCCGCCTCCTCCTGGCCCGCAAAAAATGGTGAGAATTTCCCCTACGAGCTCAGAGGGCTCAGATTGCGTTTCTGCTTGGCGGTCTTACCGCTGTGGTGATTGCTCCCACTGTGATCGGTCTGGCCGACGAGGGGATCTCTCACGTCTTCTAGGGGATCGGTCTTGCCGATCCACGTACACGCGGAGGTGGCCTCAGCGGATGAGCGTCTCAATCTCATCCTTGAGGGCGATGCAGTCCCCCGTATTATGCCCGTGGTCTCAATGAAAGTCGCAATACTTCCAGTTGTCCCTCTTGCCGGGATCCATCATCAGCCTAGGTGGCCATTTCATATACTTCTAATCTTTAATATGCATAAAGATCCTTTCTTTAGTAGTGTTAAAAGGAGTATATTCTGAGTATCGGCCTTCTGGAGGGCCCTTTCTTGAGGATCGCTCACGCCGATCTTCCTTCTACTTCTTATCTGATGATGAAGACTCCTCATCCTTCTTTTTTTTGTTACTAGGCCCGGCCTCGGCCTCGCGTCTAGCCTTCGTCCCTCCTCTGCATTGATGTACTTCTGAGCCTTGGCCTGCAACTCTGCCATTGTTCTTAGGGTGGACTTGTCGAGGGCAAAACGGACCTCTTTATTTCTAACCCCACTGAGGAGCGCAATCAGGCTGACCTCGTCGTTGTATCCCTCCGTCTGTACTGATTCGGAGGTGAAACATACCATAAAGTCTTTTAAAGACTCATCTGATCTCTGTTTGATCGTAACCAGGTGAGCCGCTAGCTTCTTCATTTTCCTGCTCCCAATGAACTGTGATACAAACAACGTGCATAGTTCAGAAGAAGAACCAATGGAACGTGGTTTTAAGTTGTTATACCATGTTCATGCTGCATCTTTAAGAGTAAGAGAGAACGCCCTACACATGATAGCTGGACTTGCGCCTTCAAGCTCCATATAGGACCTGAAGGTCTCAATGTGATCCACGGGGTCTCCTACCCCATTGTAGTGAGGGATGTTGCTGGGCATCCGAAATTTCTCCGGCCACAGCACCTTCATGATGTCCTCAGTGAATGGTGGATTAGTTTGGTCCACCATTGCTTGTATCGACAAAGGTGTGTTGGATTGGTAGCGTTGCTCCATGGTGGTAAACTTCTCTTTGAGTTTCTCTAGGTCTTTCTCCCATGCTGGCGTGTGATTATCGCTAGAGACTTCAACAACTTCGGCACCCTCACCTGGTTCTGATGCCTGTCATCATTGCCTTGTTTTTTACATCAAGTGTCAAGCGAGTGACGCAGATCTCCTACTGGAAGGTTACTTCTTGCTTGGCGGACGGGAACTTGAACAGGTGGTTGGACAGATGGTCCAACCTGGCTTCCTGTAGGCGGATTTTGTCTATGTTGTTCTTGTCATGGGGAGGAATGGATAGAATGTGAAGGCGGATTGAGCTACGGAGGAGCGACAGGGGGGAGCAGTTGCTCCAATCGTTTTGCAATATACGCAAATCGAGCGATCTCAGCCCATATTGACTACAAATCTGCTTCAACAGCGTTGATTCTGGTGTCATCATCGACCGGGCCCAAAGATCGCGGCATAGGTGGCGGAAGGGCGTGCCCCCCTTGAGAGGGAGATGTGTCTTCCCCCTACTGCTGGGAACCCATCGGAGCCGTCGTGTAAAAGCAGACGCCCCGACTGGTTGTTTGCCTTTCTTTGGAGGCATTGTAAAAGCAAGAACAAGGTGAAGAACTGAACGACGAAGGAATGAAGTAAAAACGATCTAGTCATTCCCACAGACGGCGCCAATCTGTTAACGCCAAAAATTGGGTAACAGATGTTGATCAAGGACCAACTTTAGATCTTCACCGCTTGAAGAAGTTAGTGGAGATGGACGATCTAGATGATGGGTCCTAAGATCACAAACAAAGAAATCGTGAGAGGGGGGGGGGGGGGGTGTCGGTCATGCCGGCGGAGGACCCTCCGATGCTCAAGTCAGTAAATCGGATTGAGTGTAAAAGCTTTAGGTGTATTCTCTAGTGTATGAATAGCATACCTTGAGATGATACGGTAGAGTCCTCCTATAGACGATAAGGATCCATCATTCCCGGCAGTGTATCCATTCATTCCGTTCTGGGAGACGTATCTAGATGAGATATCCTACAGGATATATTTCCTGATTGGGGGAGATCCCCATTATTGTGTTTGAGATCCCACATATCCTAGTAATCACTGTTATCCATATATGGCGATGAGTAGTGTGCTCGATCCTATGAACATCTGGTACTCCGAGCACTCAGTGTCAGCAATCTAGGCTGCTCGGATGGAGTGGTTGTCCCATGACAAGAACTAGAATTAAAGGCTGAGGCCTCAACCTTGCTAAGGCCGAGGCCAAGTGGTCAACCATCTGTGGAGACATTAGGATGAGTGACCTTATAGATCCTCACCCGAGAACGCGTCTTTAGTTGAGTTGTTTTTTAGTTTGGCTATATGGCTATAGAATTTGGAATCTGGTGATGGCAAGGAAGGCGTTTGCTCTTCTATGTGGCGCTTGGTATCCCGAGGAAAGGTCCTCAATTCAGATTCGAGGTCTGGTGGTCAGGAAGTCGTCTGATGTCTGAGGCCGAGCCTGAGGCCTCAGACCTCGCTTGCTAGTCAAGATAGGTGAGAAGGCTTCTCGCCTTGACAAGCTTCGATCCCTCACTAACACGTGTGATCAGCTGGCCTTTAGTGGGCCACATATCGACGGTTGCGCATCTTCCACGTCACGATCAGGGACGTGCCCAAAATTACCCATAACAATCTGTTATTTGAACTTTCAAGAAATATGGCTATGAAATTGGAGAAACTCCAAACTGATTGGTGATGTAAAGAAAGCATATCCTTTAATTTAGTGGACGAATGCTCAATAGGTTAATAGATTTGGAGATGTTAGAATAGGAATCTCAAAGCTAGGAACTTGTCGCTTCTTGGAAAATGATGGTACAGGTTCGGAGTTGAAACAAACTTGTTATGGAGATTAGTTGTAGAAATAAATACGGGAGCCAGGCATTGTGCTTTCGGTTGCCTACGGCAATTTGAAGAAGAGAAGGCCTAGGATGGTTTCCAGGTGTGAGATGTGGAGAGGATGGGGATTGGGTTGCACCTGTTTATTCAAGTAGTGTGGTGAAGAGTATTTGGGTGCTTCTATTCAGTCTATGGAACCAATTGGGTTTTTCATGAATTCATTGACAAGGTACGTGATAGTTGGGAAAATGACCCTTTCAAAGCTATATAGGAAGGATGTTGTGGAGATTAGCACTTTCGTCGTCGTTTGGGTAAATTGGAAGAAGAGAAGAAAGAACGCTCAACTACATAAAGAGGCCTATGAATTCTCTCATTGATTAGATTCAAGTCACCGTGTAGTTGGCCATTTTGAGCAAAGAGTTTGTCATAATTCAAGAGATCATCAATAGTTGGGATGCGGGGATTTCTAGTGAGCTAAGACGGGAGAATCCTAAGACGAAGCAATCTTGCCTTTGCTTGGATGGTGGAAACTCAAATCCAAAGGATCCTCCTTAGGTTTTAAGTCTTTGGAAAGTGGGAGGGCTTCACAGAGATCGTCTCCCATCCTCACCAACTGCGATGAGGAATTTCACAGGGGAGAATTTGATCGAGACTCGATCACAATGCCTCCTTCCCCAACCAATTCACTTATTGAACCCAACTCTCAAACAAGCTTGGAAGTCACAGGGGAGACGGTTTCGTCAACTAATGCGGCTATGGCGGAAGAGGAGGACAATCAAAGAACTCAAATCCGGCAGTCATTAGAAAAAGGAGCTCCAATAACCTCAGACGCAGCGGGAGATTATCAAGATAAAGTTTAAAAAATCTCTACGGCCCAAGGTATGAAACAAGTCGGGAAAGTGATGTTGAAGTTTTGCCCAATTTGCGAGAGTTACTTTTGGGGATAGAGCGGAAGATTATGTAGCATTATTTCAATTTGTAGAAGAGCACGGCAAATTGGAATTTAGTAACCGGAACCTTATAGCAAATGTTACTTCAGAGAATACCATCGACCACCCAGATCATATTCCTCAGCAGAAACACGATAAGTCGGGTAAAGGTAAGAGGGTCAGCACTGTTCTCTTATAAAGATATTAAGTTGGAATGTGCTCGGTTTGGGTTGCCCATAGAAAAGAGTCCAAATAAAGGACGTCTCCAAACGTTATAAGGCACAAATATTGGCACTTCAAGAAACCAAGCTACAACTAATGGATCAGAGATCAGTGGATTCTTTGCGGCTAGGAAAAAGCAAAGACTGGATGGCACTCAATTCCAGCGGAACATTAGGCGATATCCTAATGATTTGGAACACCCCTCTCTAGGTTAAAGAAGATGTTTGGGTAGGTCAGTTCTCCATTTCAGTGGTCTTGAAAGATATCATGTCTAGTTTCATATGGGTGTTTACTGCAGTCAACAGGCCAAATCGGCCTAGTTCAATACAAGCATTCTGGGCTGAGTTGGACATCAACAGAAGCAAATGCATATTGCCATGGGTAGTTAGCAGTGACTTCAACTTTGTCAGATTCTCGTTTGAAAAGTCCATCAGGAAACAAACTACCAAGAACATGCAATATTTTTCCGAATGGATAGTAAAAAATGAAATGTCGAATATACCAATCGGTGAAGTGAAATTCACCTGGTCAAACGGGCAAGCGAGACCGACTCAATCGAGATTAGATTGCTTCCTTCTATTTGTAGATTGAGTCAATAAATTTCTGTTGATATTTCAAAGGGGTCTGCCAAAGCCCATTTCCAACCACTGCCCCATTATATTAGAAACTGAAAAAGAAAAATAGGGTCCTCGCCCTTTTAGATTCGAGCTCTCATGGTTAGAGGTAGAAGGCTTCTCCAATTTGGTGATCGAATGGTGGTCCTTTTCAATCAATGGCGGGGCTAGTTTCATTCTTTCCAGAAACTAAGGTTCCTCAAAAACAACGGATGGAAAAAAGAAGTCTTAAGGGTTCAAAAAGAAGAGCTTTCCAATATCTTGAGAAAAATTCAAGTGCTAGGCATCAAAGAAGAGCAAGGTGATCTCTCAGAGGAAGAAAAAGCACGGCGAGAGGTGCATAGACCTAAATATAACACGTGGCTTAGTGAAGAAGAAATCAAATGGAGGCAATGGTCAAGGGCCCTATCATTAAAAGTGGGGGATAAGAACACAAAATTCTTCCATGCAATGGCAAGTGCCCATGCTAGATCTAATAGAATCAAAGGCGTTTCGATGGAAGGTGAGAGACCGAAAGGCAAAGAAAAGGTGTGTACAACAATCGTAAATTTCTATTCAAACCTTTTAGCTAAGGAAGAGTGTCATTGTCCTTCTCTTGACAATCTTCATTTTGATGCCATATCGAGAGTTGCAGCAGATTCTCTTGAATCCCCCTTCTCCATTGAAGAAATAGAAAAAGTTAATTGCCGATTTAGGCAAGTGACAAAGCCCCTAGCCCAGACAGTTTCCCGATCGCCTTCTTCCAAAAATTATGGGGCATTATCAAGGAAGACATGATCAATTTTATAAATGAATTTTATGAAAAAGGTTTCCTTCCGATTGAGGTGGGAGCCACTTTTATTGCGCTAATCCCGAAAAAGGAAGGGGCAAAAACTTTAAAAGACTACTAGCCGATCAACTTATTAGGGAACCCGTCTAAGATTCTTGCAAAATTATTAACATCCAGATTTCATGCGGCTATTTTCCATGTCATATCCAAATCGCAAGGTCCTTTTGTCATTGGTCGGTAGATAGTGGACAACGCTTTGATAGCAAATGAATGCGTTGACTCTTGTAATAGAAGAGAGGCTTCAAAAGGTTAGTTTGCAAAATGGATATAGAAAAGGGTTTCGATCATGTTGATTGGGGCTTTCTAGATCATATGCTTCAGCATACAGGATGTGGGGAAAAATGGAGATCATGGATTCAAGCATGTGTAAAGTCAACAAAATTCTCAATTCTTGTGAATGGTTCCCTGAATGGTTATTTCACTGGCTCAAGAGGATTGCAGCAAGGTGACCCGCCTTCGTCATACCTTTCTGTGGTGGTTTTGGAGGCCCTCAACAGGTTATTAGCCCCAAAGGGGAGGACTTGGCTCTAGTAAAGGGCTTTAGAGTGGGTAACTCCTTGTTCCAAAATCCGTTCTCCAATATGTAGATGACACACTTCTCCTTTGCAACGCCAATGAATCCAAGGTTCTAAGTTTTCATGAGATAATAGTATGCTCCCAAGTAGTTTTTGGGCTGAAGGTCAACATATGTAAAAGCAAATTGATGGGAGTGGGTCAATCAGCTGAAGAGGTCGGATCTAATGCCAAAATATTCGATTGTTGTGTAGGCTCCTTCCCTACCTCTTACTTGGGATTGCCTTTATGCCTACACAAGTCGTCTAAAATGATTTGGAACAAAGTTATAGAAAGGCTTGAGAGGAAACTATCATGTGGGAATATCATTGGGGGGCAATTTGACGCTAATTCAGGTGGCAATGTCCAACCTTCTAGTTTACTTCATGTCGTTATTCAAGTGCCCAAGATCTGTATTGAATAGACAGGAAAAAACACGGCGGGACTTCTTATGGTAAGGGGTGAACGACAATCGAAATTTTCATCTCTTAAATTGGGTAGAGGTATGTAAGCCCGCAAAATCACGGGGGTGCTAAACTCCGATTTTTAGGAGACATGAACTTAGCAATCTTGGGTAAGTGGGTCTAGAGGTTCAGGGATGAAAAAGAAAGCTTACGGAGGGTAGTGATGGAAAAGAAATACGGGGTTCAAGAAGGTGTGTGGTGGAAAAGAAATATGGGGTTCAAGAAGGTGCGTGGTGGATAAAAGACTCGTCTTTATACAGAGCTTCACGTAACTGGAAAACGGTGGCCACATAAAAAAAAGGTATGGGTAGGTGTTCACTTCACTTTGGGTAATGACGAAGACATTAGATTCTGGGAAGACATTTGGATAGGGATCAAATGTTGAGGGAGGTTTTCCCAAGGCTAGCAGGAATTGCAACGGAAGCTAACGTCAAAGTGGCAAGATGTTTCTCATTCATTAGAAAAGAAGTTATGTGGGCCCCCTCCGTGCAGAAGGAAACTAGAAGACTCGGAAATAGCCAAATTGTTGAATTTGCTGAGTATGCTCAGCAAGACTCACCCATCACTTTTCGAAAGAGACTCTTTGAAATGGACCGCAGAGAATTCGGGTTGCTTCTCGATGAAGTCATTCTACAACATGATCTTGGGAGCAACGTATGACACAGAGATTTGCCATACCGCTTTTATTTGGAGTTATGGAGCTCTTCCTAAAGTTAGTGGACAAAACAGGGTACTCACAATGGATAACTTGCGTAAAAGGTAGATGATTCTCCCAAACGTATGTCTCTTATGCTTTCGGAATGAAGAAACAGTGAACCACCTTTTCATTCAATATTTTTAAGCTAGGAAAATATGAGAATTTTTTTCTCAACAAGACCAACATCCAATGGTTTTGCCAACCTCCATCGAATCTATGCTTCTGTCATGGCATGGTGGGGGCAACGAGAAGACAAATGTGAAAATCTGGCACTAATGTTTGCTAGCAGGAATTTGGTCAATATGGTTGGAAAGGAATTGGCGATGCTTCATAAACATGTCTAAGCAGCTCTCTGGAGGTCTGCAAGCTAGCAGCTGGTCTTGTTTAGGATTGGGTGGCTGATCTTTCAGCCTTATCTTAGCTCTTCTGTTGCTTATATGCTTGTATTATAGTTTCTGCTTTCTCTTTTCTTTTTGTATTTTTCGGCCTCTAGCCTTTTCGAATAATTTTACCGTTTCTCAAAAAATTAGCTGTTAAAAGGAAAACTCAGTGTTTGGAAAAGAGAGGTTATGGGCAACCAGAAGGTAGAGATGCAAAAACTCCTTAGCGATATTCAAGCATTGGATATCAAGGAAGAAGCTATGGAGCTATCGGAAGAGGAAAAATCAGCAATGGATAATTTGGTGCATATTTACATGTATTTGGATTTGTATTGAGTCCCCAAGGATATTCATAAGAATTACTTGATGTATTTAACAGAAAGGAAAAAAGCATGCCAAGTTGAAAGGTGTCATTATTTTCTGGGTTTTGTTTACATCCCAAGTTGTGGTCTTGAACAAGCCTTTAATTACATTTCATGGGAAATACCCTTGCTTATATAGCAACAACTTGAGAACATTCAACATCTCATAGAATATAAAAAGATTGACCAATGATGAGCATGACTTAGCATAGATATCATCTCTCTAACAGTTCGCTAGCATATCTAAATATAGCACATGATCAAATTAATGTCTAATATTATTCATATGGAACGGACTAAAGACAGGTAGCAGCATGTGGCTTTGTCTAAATATTAATCAGCACAGGGCAATAGACAGTATTTCTCATAACCGAATAAGCCATATAGTTGGTGGCTATACTACGGTAAATGCTATCTTAGTCATTGATTCAATCATTGATAGACTAGGATATACTAGAGAAGGCTAGAGAGACTCAAAACTCATAATCAGGTCATTTTGATCATAAGGAATGCTATCATAGTATGTTGCGTGTTGGTGGTCTGAAGCAATCTTCAACTGTAGTGCAACCTGGCTACATGGCTCATTTGGGAGCTTGTAAATGGAAGTAAATGGGAAATGGATTTGGAGGTAAATGAATTGGGAGTAAATGACTTTACAAAGTTGTGTTTGGATGGGAGTAAATGAAATGCATTTGAAATCAAAATATTCTGTTTGGATGGGAGTAAATGGGAGGAATTGGACTACATTTGAACTTTTCAATATATTCACAGGAATATATGTGATATCCCAAATCAACTTTAACATCCAAACTTAGTGTACATATGCAATATTTAATAGAATGATTGTAATAAGCCAATTGAAATATATACTTTAGCAAAAAATGAGGAAATTTCGAGCCTTGGTATGCCACAAATGCAAGGATCACAAACACGCAACTTGCAAACGTTTTTTAACCGTCCATTTAGATGGCCATCCTTTGGATGGTTTGGATCATTCTTTTGGTGTGATTTTAGTGATGTAGCCGATATTTGGATTATTGGAGAGTATGATTAGTGTGACATGTGTATGGTGGACATGTGAATAGTTACACCTTTATTTACACGTGAAACTCTCCAAAGGATCTCAAAAAGGCATTTCACCTCATTTACTTACCTCATTTACTTCCAAATCCTCTCCCGTTGAGAGAATTTCATTTACATGCACATTTACTCTCATTTCATCCCATTTACCTCCATTTACTTCTATCCAAACACACCCCAAATACCATTAACCTTCATTTACTCCCAATTCCACCCAATTACCTCCATTTACTCCCATCCAAACGGCCCCATAGACGGCCAGAACATATCCTTAGTCTGGGTAGGAAGGACTCCAAAGGAATGCTAGCTAGTACACTTTCTAAAGGAGCGCAGTGTTCTAGGATCCCCAAGTGAGCGTCAGCTCCTTGCCTTCTCTAAAGGACCACCGACCTCTTGAATTCTTTGAAGGAGTGTCAGCTCTTTGCAACCCAAAAGAGCGCCAACTCACCGTACACCTCTATACCCTCTTAGGAGCAGAGGTTTCCTATGCGCTCTGAGCGCTGGCATCCAGACTCCATAAAGGAGCGCCAACCTTAAGAATTCTCAGAATGCACCAACATCAGAGAAACTCCAAGGGAGCGTCAACCTCCCAAGATCTCTAAAGAAACATCAACATCTTGAATTCCCAATAGAATACCAGCCTCTAAAGGTCCCAAGGAAGTGTTGGTCTCCTGCACTCCTCAAGGGAGTCCTGGCTTCGAAATTCCATAAGGGAGCATCAGCCTCCCTTCTCCGTTCATTTCCCTCTCAAATCCTACTCGAATAACTCTCTCACCTGTCTAACAAGAAAATGGAGCAAAGAGAGGATTCCAAAAAAAAAAGATTTGCAAAAGTCTCCAAATGAGGCCCCTCATAGGGTATTTATAGGTGAGGATCAGGGGTTTTTGGACACATGTCACATGCTCTAATTGGTTGTTTTGCCATGAGATTACAATCGTCACACACTAACTTGCCAAGTGCCATGTGGCACACTCAGATTCGAAGTGAAAGTTGGGCTCATCCTGCTATTCTGCACCTCCTAGCACTACATTGCTCACCGCTACTAGTGCTACACTACACCAGCTTTTGTCCGTCATGAAGGAGTGCAAAAGCTCGAGGCTACCGTGTCCAAGCTTCACAAAGGGGCACCAGAGGGTGTCACTACTTCGGTTGAGGCCTCATCGGGCCAACTTTCCTTAATTGTTTAGTATGGAACTCGTTTAAAAACTCTTCTGCAAGCCAATTCAACATCTACCTTGAATCTTTCCTGCGCATCTCGAACGATCGTCAAGCTTCGACACTATTTCACGTACACATTATAAAGGGACGTCAAGGTCTGGTGCTCCTTTGGTTCATAACCTTAGTAACTTGCAACACTACAATCATTTCTTCTCTTCGTTTCTTTCTCTCTTTTCCTTTAACACTCACCCAAAGCTCATCAACAAGGAGCGTTGCAACCCGATGCTACTTGTCACATGCTCCGCAAAGGAGTGCCACTGCCCAGCGCTCTTCTATCTTTGGCTCCACAAAGGCGCACCACTACCTGGTGCTCTTCTACTCCCACACTCTTAACTTCTTCAATACTTTAATTTTTCACCCTCAACAGTGCAGGACTATAAAAATCGGTTAAAAGAAAAAGAAACTAAGTGGAGTAAAAGTTCGATAGCGACATGGCTCAAGGAAAGTGATAAGAACACTGTTCTTTCATGCTTTGGCAAGTGCAAGGTAAGGAATAATAGAACCCATAGTGTGGTGATAGATGGGGTGAGAGTGGAGGAAAAGACAAGGCGTGCAACTCAATTGTAACCTATTATAAGCATCTTCTCTCTAAAGAGGTATGGGTGCTACCGACGCTTGCGATTTTTTCCTTCAACAAGATGCCGGAAGGGGTGGCAACCGGCTAGGAATTTCCAACTTCCAAAGAGGAGGTAAAAGTAGCAATTGATGATCTGGAAAGAGATAAGGCCCCAAGACTGGATGGCTTGCCAATGGTGTTTTTCCAAGTGTTTGGGAAATGCTTAATGGGGATGTAATGGCTTTCATGGGAAATTTTTCAAGAGAGGTCCTCTTGCATCTGAGAGGGGGCATCATTTATTGCTCTCATTCCGAAAAGAGATGAAGCCGAATTCTTGTCAGACTTTAGGCCAATAAGGTTGGTGGGAGCTCTCTAAAGATTCTTACCAAAGTGTTGGCTACAAGGTTTTGGTTAGTGCTAGTACATGTCATCTCTAGTGCTCAAAGTGCATTCGTCATTGGAAGGTAGATATTAGATAGCGCATTGATAGCACGTGAGGGCTTAGATGTGCATCACAGGAAGGACAAGAAAGACATCATCTATAAACTAGGCATCAGAAAAGCATATGATCATATGTGGATTGAGAATTTCCGAACTACATGCTTGGTAGGTTAGGATGTGGAGAGCGATGGAGAGGGTGGGTTCAAGCTTGCATCTGGTCTAAATTTTCAATGCTGGTGAGCAACTCATCAAAAGGATTTTTCCAAGCCTCAAGAGACTTGAAATGGGGAGATCCGCTATCTCCATTTTTATTTCTAGTGGTGAGTGGTGATAGAAGCTCTACTCAAGATATTGGATAGGTGCATGGTAATGGGTCTCACAGTGGATAAAGGGGACTTCCAAATTTCCCACTTGCAATATGCCAATGACACTCATTTTTTGTGATGAAGCCAAGGTCGATAATTATAAGTAAAATTATCTGATGTTTTGAGGTTATTTTTGGGTTGAAAGTAAATATTGTAAAAAACGAAATGTTAGGAGTAGGTATATCGAAGGAGGTCGAAAAGCTAGCAGAGATTTTCAATTGTAGGGCCGGAACATTTCCGTCGACCTATCTAAGGCTCCCTCTATGCATAGGAAAGCCAGCAAAGCACTTGTGGCACAAGGTGATAAAGAGAGTCAAAGGGAAGTTGTCAAGATGAAGGAGTCGACACCTTTCACTTGGGAAATGACTACCACTTATTAAGGCAGCCTTAGCGAACTTGTCGTTATATTTTATGCCTCTATTCAAGTACACAAAGCAAGTTTTGGACAAATTAGAAAGGTTAGGATGAGACTTTTTACAGCAGGGTGCCGAAGAAAAGCACATGTTCCATTTGCTGAAGTGGGATGAGGTTTGCAAACCGATGAGGGAAGGAAGTGTGGGGATTAAGGAGCTAGATATAATAAATCAAGCGTTGCTTGAAAAAAGGCTATGGAGGTTCAAGATAAAAGAGGGCAACCTTTGAAAAGAGGTGATCACACACAAGTACGGTGTGAAGGAGGGTGAGTGGTGGCCTAAAGGCTCCTCCCTATGCCGAACATCAAGCGGTAATCAATTTGGGCACTAAATTCAAGGGAGCCATCAATGTTGTCAAATCGTAAATCGTATCGTGAATCGTAATCGAGTTTGAATAGTATCGTATCGTAAATTGTAAGATTTTTTTTCAGATTTTCTTAAATATATCATAACAAAATACAAAAAAATTATAAATAAATCAGAAAAATTAAAAAAACATATTACTCATCCATTTTCTCTTGAATATGCTAAAAAAACAATTTAACCATAACATGATTCTCGTTTCTCGTCATTAATTGTATCTCTGTATCATTGTATAAATGTATCATTGTGTTGTATCATATCATAATCAAGTTAAAAGACATGAACCAAAGGATATTTTATTTAAAAATTAAAGAAAGGAAAAAAGAAAAGATTAAACAAGGCAAAAAATGAGATATTCTAATATAGTGGTGTTGATTGTGTCTGGTATTATGTTTCCTTAGATTTCTAAGTGCACTCGGACAAAGGAGGGGGAGGGGTCTCCCCCCACTATGAGAACTTCCTAATGAGGGTGAACCTAAATACACTTTAAAGAGAAATCCCTAAAAAAAATTGCAAGAAAACAAAAAAACAAAAAACAAAAAAAGATTTTTAACAACACCACCGAATCGTACGATTCGATATTAATCGTGCAATTCACGATAAAATCGTACAATTCTATGGGATTTGCAATTCACTCGTACGATTTACGATACAATTCAAATCGTATGATTCAAATCATAAATCGTACAATTTTAAAAACACTGGGAGCCATAGGTTTCTCTCTAGGAGATGGTTTAAGGTTATGCTTCTTAAAAAATGGATGGGCGGGCAAAAGAACTCTTCGAGAAGAATTTCTGAGGTTAGCACGCCATTCCCTGGACTTGAATGTCACAATATCCTTATGCCTCGGGGGGGTTGTCTCCCCCGTGTTGGAGGAACCTACTAGATGAGAAGTTGGGCATTCATTGGCTTATTGGCTTATTGAACCATCTTCAAGGTGTTAGCCCCTCCTCGGGAGAGAAGGATGGGTTGGTTGAGACGATAGATCAGTTGGGCCGATTTTCAGTGAGATCTTTTCATCGGTTTCTCCATGGCGCCCAATATGAAAATCTTCACACCTTTTTACATGCCATTACGGGGCTCCTCCAAAAGTTGTGGTGCTGCCGCGATTGTTGGGCCAGAAAAAGATGCTCACTATTGACAACCTTCGGAAGAGGAACACGAAATAGTCAATTTTTATATCTTGCGTATACAAAATGAGGAGTCAGCCAACCATCTCTTCATTCATTGCTCGTTCGCATACGAGATGCGATCGAGGTTTCTTTCAATGCTTGGCCCGAGGGTGGGAGTGGGAGGAGTAGGAAGCTTTGGAGTTAGCCTTCTTGGCTAGAATTTGGGCTTTTGTGGGGATAGCAGAACAATAAATGCTTCCACAATAGAAGTACAAGGGTATGGATGTTTTCAGGAGGGCAAAATCCAATGTAATATATTGGGCTTCGATGATTGTGATTTGTCGCCCTCTTCTTGGGCGCTCTTGTAAATAGCAAGGTTTTCGCCTCTTCTCAATAAATAAATAAAAAAATCACCATTCAAAAAACTAAAAAGGGATTGATTATGTTTAAACTGATAATAATTAAATATAAACATTAAGCATATATATATATATATATATATATATATATATCACGCACCACATACACACGCACATGTCACACACACACACACACACACACACACACACACACATCACGAACGCCACGCACGCGTGCTACACACACCACAAATTTACATTGCATGCACCTGTGCACATCATGTAAAGACTATATTGTTTGCTTCTTGTATTGGTGCATGTGCACCCTCCTTCATGTTCCTACAGAACTTTGTATCTTTATTTTAACAAAGTGTTAGTGTTACGGCTAGAGGCCCATAACACAATATTCTCCCAAACTCTTCTTTTCTCTTCCTCTCTTCTCCCTTCCTTAATCTTCCCTTCACCTTCTACTTGGTATCAAAGCCTAGACTAGACCATTCTGCATCAAACAAGTTTATCGGCGACACGTCAGCTTGTTGACATCAGTAGCCGTACGACTAACCTTAGCATTGTACGGCCACATGGATCCCGTTTGAGCTGAAAATTTCGGTGTTTGATAGATCTTGATTTTATAGGATTTTTCGTGGTTTTTTTAGAATTTTTTGGAGCTTCTTTGATGGCGTTTTGGTCAAAATAGAGATTCAAAAGTTGAGCCACCAATCAGATTTTCTTCGATTTTTCTCAAATCGATAAGTTTTTCTCCAGTTTCTTTCCTCTAGATGGACCCAAATCCTTCCCCTGAGCTAACCATAGAGGAGTTTTTAGCTAGCATTGAGATTTGAATGGTCTGAACCCCAAATGGAGGCACGGCCATGCCGTTTTTCTTATTTTTGTGTTAGATCTGAGTGATCCAAGTGCTATGTTTGAAGATTTCTTGTTGTTTGGGGATTGTATCTCATTCCCTTGGAGGATTGTGTAATAGAGACTTGGTCGAAGTTTTCTTTTTTTTACTTGGAACCCACCATCCCTATGGAAGACAAAGGGTCCTCTCCTCATGGCATGAGTTCACTTGAATCCACCATTCTTGTGGATCGACCTCCTACTCTCCGTGGATCCCAAGCATCATTTTCTAGTTCAGGTCGTAACTTTGGCTCAAATGGTAATGGTCGAGGTCGTGATGGTGACTGTGGACGTGGTGGTTGTTTTTCTCGTGGTCATGGAAGACGTGGCCGAGGTCATGATAGTTTCCGCCTATGCTCTCACTGTGATGGGACCGATCATACTATTGATTACTGTTGGCAGCTGCATGGTCGTCCTCCTTGTGCTGACGCCTCTCTTACTACTACAGATACTACCGAGGGATAGTCTTCTTCATCTATTGTTGAGCAGACATCTCCTGGGGATTCTCTTGTTATTTCTCGGGCCGCCTATGATTCCTTGATGCGACTTCATGTTCGTGATATTCCTGAGTCTTCCCATGCCACTTCCGCTCAGTCAGGTACTGCTCTACTTGCGTTTTCATCCCCTACCTCATGAGTCATCGACTCTGGGGGCATCATCTCACATGACTGGTAAGTCTCACCTCCTCTTCTTACTCTTCTCCTTGCTAGTCTCAGTTTGTTACGGTTGCCAATGGAAATCAAACTCTTGTCTCAAGGGTTTGGTCCATTTCTCTCTCCCACCTTATCCATATCCTCTGTTTTACATGTACCTTGTTTTCCATTAAATTTACTGTCTACCGGTTCTCTCACTAAAACCCTGAATTGTTTTGTGACCTTTTCATCTCATTGTGTTTTCCAGGACCTTCAGACGAAGAGAGTGATTGGTGGGGGCCATGAGCGAGGAAGCGTTTACCTTTTTGATGATACACCCATTGCAGCTTCCAGTACCCTTTCCCCTGATCACGAGTATGTGTCCCGATGGCATTGTCGTTTAGGGCATCCATCTTTAGCCAGAATGCGTCTTTTGTTCCCATCCATGTGTGGTTCTAAAACTCTGTGTTGTGTGACAAGCGAACTATCTAAGCACCATCACGCTACTTTTCCTCCTAGTTCATCTGGGAGGAAATCTCAACCTTTTGAGCTTGTCCATTCTGATGTTTGGGGTCTTGCCCCCGTTCTCTCCACTTTTGGATTCTGATATTTTGTTACCTTTATTGATGACTATTCAAGGATGACTTGGGTTTACTTACTGAAATCTAAAAGTGAAGTGTTTGATATGTTTAAGGTGTTTTATAATGTAGCACTTACTCAGTTTCAATGCTCCATCAAAACTCTCCACTCAAATAATTGGGGGGGGGGGGGGGGGGGGGGGGGGGTGTATTCTACTGGCTTTTTATCCTTTTTGCAGGAGCATGGTATCTTGTCCCGAACATCCTGTGCGCGAACACCTCAACAGAATGGTATTGTAGAACGGAAGAATCGCCATCTTCTTGAAGTCTCTCATATTCCTCCTTGGTATGCACCTACCAAAACATTTCTAGGGTGATGCTCTTCTTACTGCCACATTTCTCATTAACCGCATACCATCTCGAATTCTCTCCTATAAATCTTCCTTTGGTATTTCATATCCCAATGACACTCAATTTCCCCTCTCACTTAAAGTGTTTGGTTGCACATGTTTTGTTTAAATTTTGGATTGTAGTAATGACAAACTTAGTCCTCAGGCCACTAAATGTGTTTTCATCGGCTATCTCACAGTCAAAAAGGGTATAAGTGTTATGAACCCTTGACTCGCAAGAAGCATATATCGGCCGATGTAACATTTTTTTAGGACATTCCTTATTTCTCGGATCATGGTCTCTGTGTGATCCTTTTCCAATTAAGGGAGAGCCCTCATCCTGTCCTCCTCTTCCTATCTCTACCAATTCTGAGGAGATTATGTCCTCCTCTGTTCCTCCCTCTGATAGTGAGTCGGGTACTCTAAAGCCTCTTCAAATGTATCATCGGCGGGCTAAATCCTCTATTACTCTGCCATCCACCACTCCGCTCACTTCGGATGATTGTTCAAGTGATCCTCTCTTCCCAATCAAGATCTTCATATTGCCTTGCGCAAAGGAATTCGATCTTGCACTAAGCATCCTATTAGCAATTTTGTGTTATATGGTCATCTTTCACCCTCTTTTAAGTCTTTTGCAACTTCAGTTTCTTCAGTGGACATTCATCGTTCTATTTCTCATGCTCTCAAGAGTCTTGACTGGACCAAGGCAATGATGGAAGAAATGGCTGCCCTTGAAAAAAATCATAGGGTCACAAGCTTGTTGGATGTCGCTGGGTTTATACCATCAAGTTTCTTCCTGATGGTTCGATTGATCGTTACAAAGCTCGGCTTGTTGCTAAAGGCTACACTCAGACATATGGCGTGGATTATTTTGAGACGTTCTCTCCTGTGGCCAAGCTTAACTCCATTCGAGTGCTCATTTCCTTAGTTGTTAACTTGTCTTAGCTGATCTTCCAACTCGATGTGAAGAATGCATTTCTTCATAGGGATCTCGCAGAAGAAGTTTATATGCATCAGCCGCCTGGTTTTGTAGCCGCCGACAATCCTCATCTTGTTTACCGATTGAAGAAAGTGATTTATGGCCTTAAACAGTCTCTACGTGCATGGTTCGAGAAATTTTGTCATGCTCTCGTTGAGTTTGGCTTTGTGCGTAGTCATGCTGATCATTCTCTCTTCATTTGTCGCAGATCAACGGGAATTCTTGTGCTCATTGTGTATGTGGACAATAATGTGTTGTCCAAAAGTGACATTGTTGGTATGAAAGATGTCAAAGCCTTCCTGAAGACTTGTTTTGAAATCAAGGATCTTGGCCCTCTTCGCTATTTCTTGGGCATTGAAGTCAGTCGCTCCAAATCAAGGGTAGTTCTGTCTCAGCGTAAATATGCCCTTGATCTTCTCAACGACACCGGTATGTTAGGGTGCAAACCGCTCTTACTCCCATGGATCCCTCTCAGAAACTTTGATCAGATGATGGTGCTCCTCTATCTGATCCAGGGATGTATATACACCTTGTTGGTTGCCTTATCTACTTAACTATTACCCAACCAGATCTATCCTATGCGGTGGGTGTTGTTAGCCAATTTATGTATGCTCCTCGTTCGCCGCACCTTATTGTCGTCTATCGCATTCTCCGGTATCTTAAATTGGCTCTTGGTCTTGGGCTCCACTTTTGGTGCCATGGCTATCTTCACCTCTCTGGATACTCTAATGCCGATTGTGCCGGTAGTGTCTATGATCGTCGCTCCACGTCTAGTTATTGTACATTTTTTTGTGGGAACCTTGTCACGTGAAATAGCAAGAAACAATGTGGTTGCACGCTCCTCAGCTGAGGCTGAATACCGGGCCATGGCTCATGCAACATGTGAACTTGTCTGGCTTCACAACCTTCTTGAATAACTCGGTTATCCTCCTTCGGGTCCTATTCCTCACCATTGTGACAACCAAGCAACTATACATATTGCAAGTAATCTAGTTTTTCATGAGCAGACCAAGCACATTGAAGTTGATTGTCACTTCATTCGGGAGAAAGTTGCCTCCAAGGACATTGTCGCCCCATTTGTTCGCTCTGGGGATCAAGTTGCCGATGCTCTCACTAAGTCTTTGACTCGGGATGCTTTTCATCGGATTCGTGTCAAGTTGGGCATGATCATTATCTATGCTCCAACTTGAGGGGGAGTGTAGAGACTATATTGTTTGCTTGTTATATTGGTGCATATGCACCATCCTTCATGTTCCTACAGAACTTTGTATCTTTATTTTAATAAAGTGTTAGTATTAGGGGTAGAGACCCATAACACAATATTCTCCCAAACTCTTCTTTTCTCTTCCTCTTTCTCCCTCCCTTAATCTTCCCTTCACCTTCTACTCATCACACATACCACGCAGCACGTGCGTGGGTATGTAAAAGAGGGAGGCAGTGTGCGCTGACCTATAAAAGGGGGAGGCATCTAGGGTTCTATACCCACTTGCAAAACAATAATAATAATAATAAGTCTTGAGTTGAGTTGTCTCATGCATGATATTTCTTGTTTCTTTCTATTTTATTTCTTCTTTATTTGTTTTAATTGTTTTTTTTTTTTTAGAAATAACAACAATTTATTAAGAGGCCGCAAAAGTAGACAGAATACAACACGGAGCCAAAATCAAGAGAGAGTTGTCAGTGGCAAACTTAACAAAAACTGCCTAGCTAGACACTAAATGCTTAACTTTACTCACAATCTCCCCTATACAAACAATCTCATTACGAAAGCAGCCACCCCCCCCCCCCCCCCCCCCCCCCAAATGCCAAGCCCAAATTAACACACTAACAGACTTAGGCATAACCCAAGTGATATGCAAATCATTGAAGAAGTGGACGCAGATGGAACGGGCAAAGGGGCAATAGATGAAAAGGTGATCGCTCGATTCCCCATTTGCCATGCACATAAGACAAATATTCGAGAAGACCAACGACCTCCTCAAGAAGTTATCCACCATGAGAACTCTTCCCCTATCCAGGAGCCACGCGAAAACAATCACCCTCAAAGAAGCTCCATGAAACCAAAAGTGGAAAGGATGGGGAGGATTGGACTGAGCAGGATTCTCTGAGACCAAAAGATACAAAGACTTCACAGAAAAAAAATCCCCGAAGGATGGCGCCTCCAATATAACGAGTCTTCTTCACTATAATCGGCCTGAAACTATTGAGAAGGCTCATAAGAGAGACAAACTCGTCAAACTCATCGTCCAACAAATTCCTACAGCAAGGAGGCGACCAAACGACCGAACCTTCCACAAAGGAGAAACACTCCGCTACCAATACTGTTCTATCGAGAGCAAGGCGAGCAAACCTAGGGAAAAGAGCTTGGAGCGACTGCACGCTACACCTAGGGTCCTACGAAAAATGGATCCGATTACCCCTACTAACCTTGAAAGAAATCCCTTGACTAATCAACTGCTTGGTGTTCACTATCGCTCTCCAAACTGCCGACACTCTATACAACAAACGATGCCTCACAAACCAGCCACCTTCTTGTAAACCAAATTTACCTGCTATCACCCATCTCCATAACTTGCCTTCCTCCACACCGAACCGCCAAATCCATTTCCCGAGGAGAGCCACATTCGTATCCCTCAAAGGTTCAATGCCAACACCACCCTCATCAAGTGGTTTGCAAACCTCGTCCCATCTAAAAAGATCAAACTTCTTTTTAGCACCGTCACCTTGCCATACGAATTTCCTTCTCAACTTATCAAGCACTGACTTGGGGCACTTGAATAATGATAGAAAATAGATAGGCATATTAGAGAACGTCGTCTTTAAAAGAGTTAACTGGCCCCTCGTGGACATGTAATGACGTCTCCATGCTGCCAACTTCCTTTTGATTCTTTCAATCACCTTATCCCAGAGGTGCTTCGATGGTTTTCCAATGCATGATGGCAACCCTAGATAAGTAGAGGGAAAGGCTCTAGTCTTGCATCCAAACATGTCAGCGAAGTGAATAAGAACGGCTCCATCAACATACACCCTAAGCATCCCAGACTTATCCGTATTAATTTTCAACCCCGAAACTGCTTAGAAATAAACAAGAATTATCCAACTTTTTTTAATTGTTTTAGTTTATTTTATTTACTTCTTTATTTCTTATTTAATGTGTTTTAATCACTTTCTTTTATTATCATATAAAAACCTTAGATTTGGATTTTTCTTGTTCATGCTTGTTGATTCTTTTTTTAGATTTAATAATTTAATTTCAAGAAAATCAAGATTTTAGAGTTGTATTTATGGAATTTTCAGATTTATTCTAGAATTATTGCAAAAATTCTGAAATTCCCAGACTCATATGAGAAACCCCTGAATTTCAGATTTATTGAAAGCACCTTAAATTCCATATTTAATTTCAGAAATTCACGAGTTTTTTGTATAGTTTCTTGAATTCCAGCATTATTGAGTAGTTCTCTGAAAATTCCAGGATTTATTGCATGATATTCCAGAATTCCATATTTGACTCTTTGTATTATATATTAATATTCTTTTTAGAATTTTGAAGAAGGAAAAACTGTTTGAGGTGGTTAAAATATTGTTAAAATCATGGTTGGATGGATTTATTTACGTTACACAAGGTGTGCCGTACCGGTTACGTATCGGCCGTACCGGCCGATACGTACCGGAAACGGCCGGTACCGTTACGCGATACGGGGTCCAAATCGGGGACCCCGAAAATTTGGACCGTAACGGCCGGTACGGCCCAAAACGGCCGTTACGCCCCCCGTAACGATAAAAAAACGGTAACTTTTTTTTTTTTTATAAATAGTTGCTGTTTTGTAATTTCTTCCCACTTTTCTTCCCCCATTTCTTTTCTAATCTGTTCTTTTGCTAAAAACGACCACAATTAGTCTATTTTGGAGAATTAAAACGACCAATTTCTACAATTTGGATGAATCGAAGCTCCGTGGGCCATTTTTCGAAGAAATCCGAAAATAGGTATTTATACATTTTTCTTCCTCTAATCACTTTTTTTCCACCTTGATATGATGTTGTAGCCATTGTAAAATGTTAAAATGTGTATTTCAAGATTATGCAACTGATTTTTATATTTTTTTATATTTTTTTTAATTTCTGTCTATTTTCGGATTAATATTAAAAATTAGTAAAAATCATGTTTTTTTTTTTTCTGGTTTAATGGTTGGATAACATGTGTTACTTATAGTAGGACACAATCATGTGCATTTTACAGATTATGCACATGATTTGCTATTTTTTTTTTTTTTTTTAATTTCAGAATAAATTTAAAAATTAGGAAAAATCATTTTTTTCAAAAAAAATTCTGGTTTAAAGGTTGGATAATATGTGTTACTTATAATAGAATATAAGCATGTGCATTTTACAGATTATGCACATGGTTTGTTATTTTTTTTGGTATTTTTTTAATTTCGGAATAATTTTAAAATTTAGGGAAAATTAATATTTTCAAAAAGAAATTCTGATTTAAAGGTTGGATGACATGTGTTACTTATAATAGGACATAATCATGTGCATTTTACAGATTATGCACATGGTTTGCTATTTTTTTTGTATTTTTTTAATTTCGGAATAATTTTAAAAATTAGGAAAAATTAATATTTTCAAAAAAAATTCTGATTTAAAGGTTGGATGACATGTGTTACTTATAATAGAACATAATCATGTGCATTTTACAGATTATGCACATGGTTTGCTATTTTTTTTGGTATTTTTTTAATTTCGGAATAATTTTAAAAATATGGGAAAATTAATATTTTCAAAAAAAAAATTCTGATTTAAAGGTTGGATGACATGTGTTACTTATAATAGAACATAATCATGTGCATTTTACAGATTATGCACATGGTTTGCTATTTTTTATGTATTTTTTTAATTTCGCAATAATTTTAAAAATTAGGGAAAATCATTTTTATCAAAAAAAAATTTGGTTTAAAGGTTGGATAATATGTGTTACTTATAATAGAATGTTATCATGTGCATTTTCCAGATTATGCACATGGTTTGTTATTTTTTTGATATTTTTTTAATTTCGGAATAATTTAAAAAATTAGGAAAAATCATCTTTTTCAAAAAAAAATTCTGGTTTAAAGGTTGGATAACATGTGTTACTTATAATAGAACATAATCATGTGCATTTTACAGATTATGCATATGGTTTGTTATTTTTTTTGTATTTTTTTAAATTTCGGAATAATTTTAAAAATTAGAGAAAATCATTTTTTTTCAAAAACATGGAGAATCATATTTACAGATTAATGAGTAATGACTAATGTATGTTTATATTTTTATTTTTTCGACAGGTTTTGCCGTTTTGGAGCTTCGTAGTTGTACTTTGTAGGCTATAGCCCATAGGGTTTAGTATTTGAATTTAGTAGTCAGTACTTGATTTCATTATCTGTATTTAAGATTTACAATTACATTTATAAATTTTAAAATCTAAGTATTTCACTCTTAGACTCAGTATCTAAGTGACATAGCCACATCACATAAGCCATCTCTAATTAAAAAATGTCTGGGACTGGAACTGGAAGTGGAACTGCAAATGAGGATATTGGATGGGAACATTGTCAGAGGGTAGGTGGTGGAAGGCACCAAATAAAATGCAACTATTGTGATAGAGTAATAAATGGTGGAATTACGCGACTTAAACAACATTTGGCACATCGAAAGGGTCAAGTTGCAGGATGCACCAAAGTTCCCAAAGAGATAATGATACAGATGCAAGCCAATTTAGAAGAGTCAAAGGGGAAACGAGCTGCTGTGCAGAAAAAGAAAGATGATATCCTTGATCGAGCCCGACAAAAGGTGTTTGGTCCAGAATATATGGGCGTTCGTGGCGAAGACATCATTGATTCTGGGGAAGATTCTGATCGAGAAATGACTATAGCTAGGAGAGAAAGCGTGCGCTATGCTCGTGAAGAGGAAGAACGTCGACGCACGTTTGGTTCAAGTGCAAGTGGGAGTGGGAGTGGCTAGGGGAGTACAACTGCAGCCCCAACGGGAAGTACAGCTGGGGTTGGAGGGGGTATGTTTGGTGAATTAAGGCGTATGTTTAGCAGCCGGCGGGGCACATCTTCACATGTAGCTCGTCATCCTATAGATGTAGATGTGGAAGAAGAAGATGTGCCTAGGAGACCCTCTGTTGATCCGATCCTCTTTAGGAAAGAATCTAGTAAACAAAAGAAGATAAAACAAATGTGGAGTAGAACTTCTGTTGAGAAACTAGGTAGGGCAGCAGCAAAGTTATTTATACATGCCAACATACCCCCTAATACGGCAAACTCTCCATATTGGCAGGTGGTAATTGATGCAGCAGCAGAAGCAGGTGAAGGAATTAAAGCTCCCACAGCCAAGGAGATTAGGGAAAAATGGACAGATGCAGAGTATGCAGATACAAAGGCATACGTAAATACCTTTAAACCCATATGGCAGGCCAGAGGATGCACGATCATGTGTGATGGTTGGACTGGCCCAACAAGACGCAGCATGATCAACTTTATGGTGTATTGCCACTTGGGAACAGTGTACCACAAGTCAATTGATGCCTCGGATGAAATAAAAAATGCTAAATATATTTTTAGCTTGATGGATAAAGTAGTGGATGAGATTGGGGAGGAGAATGTGGTGCAGCTTGTGACAGATAATGAATCAACATATAAGTCTGCAGGAAATATGTTGATGCTAAAGAGAACACATATATTTTGGTCACCGTGTGCTGCACATTGTATTGATCTTATATTGGAAGATATTGAAAAGAGAAAGAATGTCAAGGAAATGGTTGAAAAAGCAAAAGAAGTGACAACATTTATTTACAACCATAATCACCTAGTTGCAATAATGAGGAAGTTCACGAAGGGACGAGAGTTGCTTAGGCCTAGCGGCGACTAGATTTGCAACAAACTTTATAGCTTTAGAGAGTTTGTATCAGCATAGGGGAGAGTTGAGTGAAATGTTTGCTTCCCAACAATGGCTCAACACAAAATATGGGAAGAAGACATCAGGGACGCCGGTTGATGTTGTAAACACCATAAGAGACAACAAATATTGGAAGAGGGTTAAGAAAATTTTAAAGGTGATGGAACCACTGATGAGGGTACTTCGTCTTGTTGAAACCGATGAAGCACTTACGATGGGCTTCCTCTACGATGCCATGGATAAAGCGAAGTTGGCAATTAAACGTGATTGTTCAAGCTGGCAATCTTACTGGAATTTGATCGACAAAAGATGGACAAATCAGCTCCACCACGATATTCATGCAGCAGGTTATTACCTAAATCCTAGGTATAGATATGCCCAATCATTTGTTATGGATGATGAGATTCGTATTGGATTAAAGAACGTGATAAAGAGATTAGAGCCTGACTTAGATGTACAAATAAAGGCTTTGAATGAATTGGATATATTTGGAACTCACCAGGGTAGCTTTGGAGATACTCTTGCACAACATGCAGTACTTAAGTTGCACCCCGCCGACTAGTGGATAAATTTCGGAGAGGACACACCGGCTCTCCAAAAAATTGCAGTAAGGATTTTGAGCCAAACAACGTCTTCCTCTAGTTGCGAAAGAAATTGGAGTTGTTTTGCACTTATTCATACGAAGAATAGAAATAGAATTCAGACTAGGACGTTAGATAGACTTGTCTTTATGCATTACAACATGAGGCTAAGAATGCGCATGCATTCAAGGAGGCCTACCAGTAATGCCGGTGATGGGGATTATTGTCCAATAAACTTGGACAATATTTATGATGAGGATGACCCACTTCTACCTTGGTTGGAAGTAAGGGAAAAAGAAATAGAAGATGATAGTGAAGAAATAGAAGTTGAAGACCCAGAAATACGCAGGGCACAGCAAGAGAGTCGTGCATTTGTGTTGGACCCAGAAAGGGGGGCGGATTTCATGCAAACTCAGCAGAAGAGTGCGAGCTCTAGCGATAGTGAAACAGATGATGATGATGATGATGATGATGATGCACCTAATACTGGTCCCACTTCTGGCATTGCTCAACCCACCAGGGCTACTGATACCATACAGCTGTCTACGGATCGCGAGGCTGATGAACTTCGACGAAGCAAGCGGGGCCAAGGGGGTCGAACTTATGAGTGTACTGAGTCACGATACAGCCAGCAAGAGCCTGGCTCCAGTAGTGCACCTGCAGGTCCTGCACCTGCACCGCAATCTACACCGACAGATCTGGAACATCAGCATGCGTATGGCTATGATCCGAGGAATTATGGGTATTCTTACAGCCAATGGGATTATAGGGAACCTGTTCCGCCACTTTCATGTTGGAGTAGTCCTCCTGACGCTGTTCCACATCTACCATATGAACCAAATCTAAGTTATTCATCTCAATCTCAACAGCCTGGCCCTGAATACGAGTACCAGTATGGGCACGGCTATTCGACGGGCACTAGTAGATATCCTCACTCAGGGTCAGAATCTTTACCTAGTCAGGATCAGTCATCATCAGGTTTCGTTGACCTGATCTTTCCCTCTGGCACTGAATATTATGGATATGCAACAACAAGACCGCAACAACCTGATGATGATGACGACGACGACGACGACGTGGAGGTTGAGCAACCACAACAAAGCAGGTTTTCATTTTGGTGGTGAGTTTCGATTTGGTGAGTCTTTTCCATTACCCACATGGTCATACATTCACCAAAAAAACACACACTTTACATTGTTGAACTTGTGTTTAAAATAACTCCCCTGACAAGTGACAACCAGTCAAGTAATCTTTAATCAACATGCTTGCAGGGGAGTATATCAGGTATTACTAATTTTTTTTTCTACTTTAGAATGTTCAATTGGCAGGACAAGAGTCGGTCATAGATTCAAGATAAGAGAAGTCTTAATACATTATTTTTTGCAAGTCCTCACTCCTCACTCCTCAGGTATGTAAATAAATTGTAAATAATATAACGTAAATTATAAAAAATAATAGTACATGTGAAAATTGAAATACTTTGATGTTACATTTATTCTAATATACATATTATTGGTATTAGACAGTTAGAAATTTGAATTTATCAGTTCTGCAGTTAATTCCAGGTTATTAGCTTCATAAATTCACCAGACAGCCCTGATACAGCTTTTTCACCAAAGAGTAGACCGCTTCACCACCATAAACATGTTCAAAATTATAAATGAATGCATATTTGGGATGTTTGGAATTTTCTGGATTTAATTCATATTTTTTTAAAATTTTTTGGCCAAAAAAAAAAAGTTGACCGTTACGGGGGGCGTATCGGCCGATACGGCCCGTATCCGTATCGGAAACGGTGGGCACCATTACGCCCACCGAAACCGATACGGGACACCTTGACGTTACATGTACTATGGTTTCGATCGGGGTAGAAACAATTGTGGGGTGTTTATGGAAATATTGATTTTAGAAAGAAAATCATATATCATGTGAATTGTGGAAATCATTATTAGAACACTAGAAAATAGGTAGGGCAATTGAGTCCCCTTAGGTTAAAAATCCCTAAAGCATAAATAGGTGGGGTAATCAAGACCCTTGGGTTGTGAATCCCAAAAGCCCAAATGGTACCATTTGGAACCTTTACTGTGGAGCCAAGTGAAAAGGGACCATTGTTAGGCTAGGTAGGGTAGTTAGTCTGACCAGCTAACGGTATACGAATTGATCACTTACTACGGGGCCAAGTGGGTGAGCATGTTAGGATTGCAAGAAGTTCCCACTGTCAAGCCAGGTAAGTTTGAGAGAGATTGTTGGCCAATTGGTGTAAAATGGTCCTAGTATTCAAAAGGACAAACTGTACTAATTATTGTGGTCACTTTCTACATGGTCTGCATTTATTCATTCATGATTTATCCCATATAAAATTGCATTACAATCTTTTTTCCCAGTCTTAGATTTTCAAGCTATACATGAGTATGTACAGTGTTTTGATAATACATTTTATTCAGGTTGGATATGTTTTCTTTCAAAATTTATGTGAGAGATACTCACTGGAATGTCCAGCTCACCCATTATTATGGATATTGAATTTTAGGAACAGAATCTCACTAAGGTGCATGAGGAGAGGATTACTAGCAATCTTTATTTTTTATTTATACTTAATTTCCTTTAAAGTCTTAGATTTAATTGTAATGGACTTGAAAGTAGAAAGTTATAAATGACTTTGGATTGTGGTGGTGATAATTTAGTATACGGATAGTTTATTTTCTTTCAGTTAATGATTATTTGTTTAATTTTAAGAAAATATATGTTTCGTGGATTGGTATTATGTGATGGTACTTGAATTATGGAATGCGAATGTATGATATATGAGTCATGCCCTCAGGGTGTGGGATCTGGGTCCAGAGAATTCGAGTGCCAGATTCGAGGGCACGACAAGCCATGACCCAATGAATGGACAATTGATCAACCGTTTCCCTTTCAACATGCATAATGCACCTATTTGGATACATGAAGTTCTGCTTCTTAGTTATCCAACTTTAGAATTTTCTTTGCCGAGGCAAGCCAAGTGAACACATCAACTTTAGAGGCATTGGAGACCATCGCATGCACATTGGTCCAGGAAGCTAGAGAACATCGATTTCGCAGAGAAGGATCCATTCAACAACCATTTCCAGATCTTCATGCCTTTCACTAAGGGATTTGACATGCATATCCAACATCCTTCTAAGAAAATCAGCAAACAAGTTCGATCCTCATCATCCATATTCTTTACTATCTACTATTCCACACCACCACGCTTACAAAAAACTAGCAGCGATCCTGAACCTTTTCCTCCTTATTCACTACAAGGGCTTGTTTGTATTCAATGAAACGTAAATGAAGGAAATGTCGTTTCCATGGAAGCAGTGTTTCTGTCATTTGTTTTGTAAATTCCTAGAAACGCCATTTCCATTTCCCTCCAATTTCCTAACAAAAATGCTTCCCTTTCCATTTCCTTATCGATATAATTTTCAAGAATTTGAGGAGAAGGGGAGGAAACAACCCAACTCCCTACATCTCTCAATAAAAAGAAAAAAGAGAAAAGGAAAAAGAAGAGAATAAGAAAAAGAAAAAGAAAAGGAAAGAAAGAAAGAAAGAAAAAGGAAAAATCAACCATCTCTCTACAAAGTGCACTCTGTGTTAGCCACATGTGCCATCGACCTTCTTCAAGTGCCACACATGTGCCCCCATCTATCTTCAAGCACCATACATGTACCAATGTCCCACATGTGCCGATGACATAGTCCATCTTAAAGAGCCACACGTGTCAATGTACCACATGTGCCATTGCGCATCTTCAAATGCCCTGCATGTCAACGTGCCACCATCATCTTCAAGCACCCCATGTGCCAATGCACTAAATGTGCAAGTGCCATTGTGCCATTGTTCCACTCCATCTCCAAGCTCTCCAAATGTGCTAGTGCATCACATGTGAAACATGTGCCACTAACCTTGATCACCCCTCATGTGCCTATACGCCACCATCCATCAAGTACCATGCATGTGCCACACATGCAACATGTGCCATCACCCGTCTTCAAGTGCCCCATGTTCCCATGTCCAAGTGTCTAATTTGGCATACGTGACAATCTAACATGCCGCAATCCATCTTCAACACTACACATGCCACATTCATCTTCAAGTAAATTTTCCATGAAAATTCCATTTTGCCAAACAACATATTTGGAAATGGAGGAAATTTGTTTTTAGAAAAGCTTGTCGAAAAACAGCAAGGAGAAATGTGTCATCATGATGATTTACCACCACCAAACCAAACAATGGAATCGTCTGATGTATTCAGGAGATAGGTAAAGGAATTTGTAATCATTGCAATTTTTCATGGCATTACCATGAAAATCTCGAATCCAAACAGCGACGTCAATGTATTTTAGTGATGACTTGACATTAAAGTAATGTAAAAATGCCATCATTATAATTTTACCATAGATAAACTGAACACAGGAATCAACAATCAAATGCAGATGTTGTCAAGAGATAGGTAAAGTCATTTGTAATCATTGCACACTTCCTTTACATTATTGTGGTAATTGGTGCAACAAACAGGCCCCAAGAGTAAACATGGATTGAAATGGCGTAGCAAAAGGGTCACATCTAAAAGCAGATTTTACCACCTTTGCCAACCAGATATTGAACACCATTACCCAATTCTATACTTGTTCGAATTGCAATCTCCCTAAGACTCTACCCTGGTTGCCCATTTTGCTAATATGTACTCAAATCACCAACCCCTGCCACCAAGCACTCACACCTTGGAACCAACTGCCTTCAGAATAGTTTACAAAAATTGTCTTTCTTGCAATACGATGTTATTTATTTTGTTTTGAATAATAGTGATGTCGTATTTGCATCAAAAATCCCTTTTAGAGTGTTTCATTAATTCTGGGGACATTTACAACCCTGGTCGTGACAAGCCTTTAATTACATCACTTCGGGAAAACACTTGAAATAAAAGGGGAAAAACAAGCACTAGCAAGCTAACAAACAAGAGTACAAATGCATATGAATACAAGAAATGAAGTTCAATGCTCATGTCCAAGTGTCTACATCTTCAAGCTAATATTAAAATAGCTAATCATCTTTATAGTCAGTAGCGCCAAGATCCCTAGTAGTTGTTAAGCGACAGCAATTCATGTAGTCGTTGGGCATCAAGATACTAGCATGGCTGGCGCATTACATATTCGTTGCAGCCACAAAACATTAGTTAGTCATTGTAGCTACAAACCGTATAAGACAATGTATAGCTTTGGTTGATGTCAGGATAGCCATAGCTTATACAGAGCTTGCATATCGCATACCCCATCAAACAGTTTCTCAAAATGATGTCTCGTTTGATACTTACATGTTCTAGCATTGTCATGGGTCTAATGTGCTAGATTAATGCAGGTGTGGCATTTTATTTATGAAACAGGAGCACCTGCAGTTATGAGTAGGGACCCTGGTGCCTGCAGCTATGAGCAGGGACCTCAGCACCTGTCACAAATGGTCTAGCACCTGCAGCAGGCTGAGACCAGGAATTGAGATACTATAGTGTTGAGATTTCAAGACTGAGCAAAGTCCAGACTCTTGGCAGTCACATAACACCCTCTGTGCATGTGGCTTTAAGGCCAAACATGAGATGAGAGAAGTCAGCAAGTGGAGTGGGATGATCCTAGACTCCTAGTACTAGCAGTTGGTTGTCTCATAGACATGGGTCAGAATGCATCTTTGCGGTAGGTGCATAGCCTATGCGGCAAGCCTGTGATGGGTGCAGAGCCTTCTCCTAAGGAGGCTAACTACTGGCACAACGCCCCTCCCTTATAGAGTGGGAGTGTTCAGGCAAAAGCAAGACTCACCTCAGCTAAAGAGTAGAGTGTCAGGGCCAGAAGTCCTAAGAAGATCTTCAAATCACGTGTTCTTGTGAATGATCTTATCAGGATTTTATAGCCTTTAAGGGCTTGTATTCCCGCCAAAAAGGTAGTTAGACAGCTCTGATGATGTATCGCTCTATGATTGGACGAGAGAAGGTTTGATTCCGTCAATCTAAGAAAGAAATTTGAACTAGTGCTTGGCTATAAACGAGGTTGTGACTTCCTGCACCAGGCACAAAGTCTTCTATGGCACTGATGCTCTGCAGCAGGCACAGAGGCTTTTTCTGCTTCTGGATCGAGAACCCTCCATGCCAGTGGCACAATGGTGGCTTTAGATGCTTTGGAGTTCATTTTAGCTAGACTCACAAATGTATGCCTACAGAAATCACTGTATTTTCCCCTAATGACTTTCATCGATGCCATGCTTATTTCCTCCACAGATCTTCTCCATCACTTGCTCAAGAATGACCACTCCTGAGCCCTAATATTTCTGATTCCAAGAACCCCATTGCACATAGGTTTTTGCATTTCCATTTAACAAGGTATAACTTATGGCTTGCATCTCATCCCTCCCACAAAAAGTCCCTTTCGACTTGATCAATCTTCAAAAGCATGAAAGCAGGGATCTTAAAAAGAGATAGGAATAAACCAAAAGAATCTAGAAAGGCAACTTCGTGAGAGTGATATTCCCACCCCATGGATGGATACTTCTCTTTCCATCTAGTAAGCTTGATGCGGACATCTAGCCCTTCAAAGTCTATCAGCGAAGAAAGCGCACACCACAAGCATCTTCCTTGTGGCTAGGCGATCATTGAGGAGCATTGAAGACCCTACACACGTGGTTTGGTACATGGAAGACCCCACATTGGGAAGACGTGTGTAGGATAAAGAAGACCCGACTGGAAGACTGGACTAGCTTGTTGGACAGTTTTCAATGTCTTCAGGCGCCCGACCACTATTCATCAGGCGCCCGAAATTCATCCATTTTCAGGATTTGGTCGCTGGACGTTTTTGGCCACCTTCGGGCGACCGATCATGCGCCCGACCGAGCGCCCGACACCCGCGCAAACTACTTTTTTAAGTTTTGTTTTTACTTCAGTCTAGGGGACATGCGCTTGATGCGGACATCTAGCCCTTCAAAGTCTATCAGCAAAGAAAGCGCACACCACAAGCATCTTCCTTGTGGCTAGGCGATCATTGAGGAGCATTGAAGACCCTACACACGTGGTTTGGTACATGGAAGACCCCACATTGGGAAGACGTGTGTAGGATAAAGAAGACCCGACTGGAAGACTGGACTAGCTTGTTGGACAGTTTTCAATGTCTTCAGGCGCCCGACCACTATTCATCAGGCGCCCGAAATTCATCCATTTTCAGGATTTGGTCGCTGGACGTTTTTGGCCACCTTCGGGCGACCGATCATGCGCCCGACCGAGCGCCCGACACCCGCGCAAACTACTTTTTTAAGTTTTGTTTTTACTTCAGTCTAGGGGTATTTTAGTCTTTTTCTTTCTTTCTTAGTGCTTATTTAAGAGGCGTAAGCCCTAAAAACGATATTAGTTGATTATTATTGAATGAAAGCCTCTTTGGTTGCCTCCTCTCTCTCTCTCTCTCTCTCTCTCTCTCTCTCTCTCTCTCTCTGTGGACCTTCCTCTTCTTCTCTAATCTTCTTCTTCTTCCTTCTACTTTTGTCCTTCCAACATTCTTCTAAGAAAAGTTTATTCTTCCCTCTTTCTCTACTTCCATTATCTCACAATCTTCGAACCCAAAATCTGAGAATTGATCCAAACCCTATTTTCTTAGATTTTCAAATCCCTAATCCGAGAAAATCCTTTGATCTCGCGGACTAGCGATTCCCATTGAGCAATTGGGTTATGACCATGCAAGATCGGAAGGTTCCATCCCTTGCCGGATCCAATTCATACAATACTTGAATTTCATACTTCATGGTTGTGATGATGGCCCGCACTGTTGCATGTCTCTTTTATGATTCTCTTAGTTTGTGATGGTAGATCTGAATTTTAGATTATTTTTGCTGTTTATTTCCGCTGGATTATATATGTTCACGAGCATGCATCATAATTAGGGCATCCTGCATCAAAGCTTCTACCCAATCCTCCCCATAATGGAATCCCAAAAGGCAGTTGATCAGATTTCCACCAAGTGGTACACTGAAATAAAAACACGAGAGACTCCCCGCTTTACAACCAACAAACCTTGCCAATAGATTCAAAATGTCTTCACTAATAGCCACATCTAACGTGGCACTTTACTGAGATTCAGTTGCAAGCCTTACAATGGCCCAAAACTTCTAAAAATTCCTTTAACATTGGCCACTTGATTCACTTTGGTGTCACAAAACAAGATAGTATCATCCTACAAATTGAAGTTGCTACCCCTCGCAATGCCACAAGCAGATGCTTTCTCCATAATCAGACTTAAACCTTCTAAAATTATTGAAAACAAGGGAGGGGACAAAGTTTCACCCTAAACAGATGCCTTCCAAGCAAGCAAAGAAACAGGCTGGTAAGCCATTCATAAGAACTAATAAGGAAACTGTAGACATGCATTCTTTGCCCCCCTCAATCCATCTTTCCCCAAAACCCATCTTCGATAGAGAATGTGTGACAATGTCCCAAGCAGCATGATTATATGCCTTCTCCATATCAAATTTTCAAATGATACCGACCATGGGTAGAGATCTGAAATAAAGCTCATCAAGATTTCCTATAAATAGGCATGCAGGCCATACATATGAAAGACGTTAAAATAATATTTGAATAAAAGTTTTTGTTATGGGTAATAGCATGAGTCCCATTGCATTAGTTGCAAAGGTTTTAATGCATGTGTTGCATTATCTATGTTATAGGCTCAATTATCAATCTTAAAAGGAGGTTTTTATTGATTTGTTTTTCTTGGGGATAATTAGCTTTGTCAGATTCTGCAATCACTGGTTATTGATCCAGTCTCTGTTTCTTCAAATCAAACCATTGTATTCATGGAAAATAAAATAAAACAATATTGTATCTAGGCTTAGAATCAAATTTCTGCTAAAACTGGTCTTTAAGACCAGCCAGTTAATCCAATCCCTATTTTTCTGCAAATTGGTACTCATCTGGATCTGTTTCCGCAACAAGTCACCATCTGCTCTGATCAGATTTAATCTGATTTCTGTTTTCTGCTATCAAGTTGTTCTTGGATCAATTGGTTAACCTGAAATTTTGTTCCTACTGAAAATCAGTTACTAGAAATTTTCTTTTTCTTTCTCCTACTATTAACAGAATCTTTCGCTAATTTCCAATCGATATCCTGCACTACAACCCGCAGAATCTCTCTCATGTTAAACTCCTGTTTGCTGCCTCAGTTATAGAACAAATCTGAACCCATTACAGGACATTACCATCTCAAATCTGTAAGCTTTCAGCCCAAATACCTAGCTCAAAGTTATCCCTAATCCCAGCCTGCAGTGCAGTCTGTCCAGAAATTCTCCCAAATATCTGTTTCTAAACATCCTTGTTCCTTATTTTGAAATGCCTGCGAAAAGTGGATACTCCTATGCTCCAGATGGATACTCAAATCAGGAATCTCCTACCTATTACAATTGCCCATATCCATCTTCCAACTTCTATCCGAGTTGCTCTAGTTATTATCATGTGTTCTTCCTATCTCCAATCTCTACCAGTCTTCCTATGATCCGAATGACGAACTGTATCAATAACCTTCTCCCAACTATAAAAGATCGCAACAAAACCAGCTCATAGATTGATTATTCTGATGATTGGGCAACATGAAAAGCATTCAATAACGTTAACAATAGCCGTAACAGTCAGCCTTATGGCTGTTACAGTACAGGCCATAATGGCCATTATGGCACTGTCACAGTCAAAATCTTTTTAAAGGGGGAAAAAAGTATTGGCCCCGTATCGGCCCGTCATGGGCCGGTATCTGTCCCATTACAGGCCATTTTTTTAAATCAGGCATAATGGCCCAGTATTGTGTAATGGGCACCACTGTTATCATCATTACATAACGGTGGGTACCATTACACATTAAGGGGCCTTAACAACCGTTAACAAAAAATTTGCCCCACAACAACCTATTACAGGGCTGTATTGTTCTAAGTATCCCTGATATTATCTAAATATCCTCAATATTATCTGTATCTACAGTGAGGCGATACTGATAACACTCGTAGTGATACCAGCAATATCCTCAGTGATTTATCGTTAGGTATCGCCAACGTATCACCAATATTTTTTACTTGGTAAATTCCAAGTGTCGCTTGTATTGCCAATTTATCGATATCGCCATTGTTTTTTACTGTGTAAATTCAAGGTGTCGCTTGTATCGCAAGCATATCGGCGATATTTCAATAATATTGCCAATGCATCGACGTCACCAAAAATTTGTTTATTAAAAGAATTTCCATTTCTAATTTTTTTTTATGGGCGCATGGTTGTAGGCAGTGTTCAATTTGTCAATATTCGATAAAATATCGCAATGATATTATCGTTATCACAACATGGGCGATATATATTCGTTTCCTTCCTAGTTGTCGACGACTTCTTGACGAAATATCGTGTGTTGTCAATATTCTAAAATATCAATGGATGTTTGGATAGAAGGATGGATGGTTGGATGGATAGATGAGATGGATGGGATGGTTGGACTGATTTCGTACAACAACACATACTTTTAAGCCCTCATTAGGTGGAAACTTATTATGTATGCATTCTTTTTGCAATTGTTTTATTCCTAAATGTGCAAATATGTGTATTTTAGCATCTCCTGAAGTTTCACTGAAAAATTCTATCATTTTCTCTATATTTCCTCAATGTTTCCCCGCATTTCCGATTATCAGCGATATTATCGACAATTTCAATATTGTTTCGATATCCTCGGCTAGCAAAACTTGTAGTGATACCGATACTTTGAACACTACAGGGCTGTTTAGTTTTTTTTTATTTGATCGTAATGGCCTTTACCGCCCAAATAGTAACAGTAATAATGGTGGTCATTGCTGTTATTGAATCACCACCAAAAGATGAATCATCGCTAGATAAACAGCAAGATGAAGGTTATCACTGTGACAACCTATCTTGCTATTGAATCACCACCATAAGATGAATCACCTCTAGAAAACAGTAAGACGAAGGTCGTCACTCTGACTCAGGAAAATATCAAGAATGTTGCAAGATAAACCTAACAGTAACAAAGGCAATAGTACCAAATGGGTCCCAACGAGTACCACAAGCAGTGTTCGAAATATCGGTATCGCGTTACGTATCGCACCTTCAAGATACAAATACGTATCGGATATCACACGGGATATATCGTTTGTATCGGGTAATTGATCGCACTTTTTAGGAAACATGAGGAAACATTGGGAAAATAGTCGAATTTTTCAATGAAACTTCAAGAATTGTTAAAAAAGGCCTTAGTAAACACTTCTAAATCATAACATCTCAAAAAAGAATTGCACCTAATAGGTTTCCTTTGTATAGGGTCCTAAGCAATGCGTTGTCTGACTGAACTAATGCAACTATATTCAAACTAAATGCATAACATTTAGAGAGTGTATGGTGATCATTTCATCATACACTGCTAAATATTTTGAAATTAGTCTCAATTGACAGCCGGTTGAAAGGAAATTTCAAAAAATAATAATGTTTTAATAATTTTTTATTATTTTTAATTAAAAATGATTTTTATTTTCTGAAAATTGACAAGGAATTAACAAATCAGTAGATCAGCCCTCATACACGCTTGATTTCATGTTTGGAGCGCAAAATTGCAAGCAATTTGGGAGAAATTTGGGGAAATTTTGAATTTTTCCCAAATTGGACCACCTACGCTCAAATTTCGAAATTAGAATGTATGTGATGATCATTTTATCAAATACACCTAAATACTTCGAAATTAGTCTCATCTGACAGCTGGTTGAAGGAAATTTTCAAAAAAAAAAAAATGGAGAGCATGAAGAAGCAATGGATATTGAAATAAAAGCTCAAACTCTATGATTTTTCATGCAAAACATGAAGAATCAATGGATTTGTAACCATTTGACACTGATTTAACATAATTTCAACAAAAAAGGGGGATCGGAAATTGAAAATGCTCACTGGTTCGAACATGTGGGATACATTGGCACTACCTGTGCGTTTCCTATCACACAGGTGGGATACAAGATATATCATGGGATATGTCGGCCGATATCGTCTATATTTAAAACATTGACCACAAGCGATCCAACCAATGCTGAAACAAACCCCCATAAAGATGACACACACCAGAGGGTGTAAGAAAAGAGGGAACATGATCCAGTCTTCATCGTTCCTAGACAATAGTGAGGGCATCATCACGAACTACCACAACAACCAAAGAAGACTCAACACCGAGGTGCATCAAGTTTGAGAATTGACATCGGCTTCCAACTTGAGGGCGTGTTCCCAACAGGATACTTTCCTAACATGCAAAAATATCATGCTACAGTAACGATACAATATTGAGCTACAATAACCTTGGCTTGGTTAGAAAGTTTCCATGACTAGATAGTGTCCTGGTTGGTCTAGTTTGCTATACAAGTTAGCAAGGACCTAGTTTTAGTCCATTTCGGTTCCTTTAATAGAAGTTTGTAATTAAGATGGATCATGTCTAAACTAAAAGGAATCAATTTAAGCACTATAAGAAATTCTATGTACTTGGGACTATAAATAGACACGCAAGCCATGCATTGAACAGATTCTATGAGTGATATTCAAAAAAGTTTCTTCTTTTTTTTATGAGTTATTGAATGAATTGTTTCTTCTTGATTGAGCATGTGTTGCTCTTGCCATCACATTAGTTGCAGGGGTTTTATCGAAAGTGTTGTTGCTATTGACCTATGTCATAGGCTCAATTATCAATCTTGAAAGGAGGCTTTGTTGATTTGATCTTTGCAATAGAGAGCTAAATACCCTTCAGAAAAGTAAAAGGTCAATAGAAAAATTCAAATTTCTACCCTTCAAAAAAGTAGAAGGTCAATGGCAAAATTCAAATTTCTTCTTGTGATTTGGTTACGTCAAATGGTGTAATGCTGATTTGTAGGTTCCATGGCTTGCAGAAGGAGCAAAATTAAATAATAACATTTTGAAGTTACTGAGGCAAACCCCTTGTAGGACAAAAACAATTAGGCAATCGATTTTCTTATGCATCCTTCTTTAGGAGAGCTTTCAGAATGTCAAAAGGTTGGCATATTTGAAGATTTGAGGACATTTGCTCATAGTAGAGTCTACCGCAAGACCATGAGAAAAATGGAAGAAGACGCTACAAAGAGTTGATAGAGGCTCCATGGGCAACATGGGTCCCTTAAATCAGGGTTCCTTTCCTGGGAATTTTCAAGCAGAGTGATATGGGTATACGTCGTTCCTTCAGTGTTCATGAATTTTCAAGGGTGCAAGACACTTCCCCTCTACCACCCCACTCATTGAGAATGGTGATTCTCTTTACACCTAGGTAGTGATTTCCTAACACCCATACTATTTGGAGGTAATTCGTGATCTAAAACAGCACATGGCCTCTTTTTACCATTCATTTACAGGTGAGCAATGTTGCAGATTGATTTGCTACAAACAGTGTGACTATGTTGTCATCATACGCTGGGCATTTTCTTCTAATTTGGTGATGGCCTGTTTTCTTACAGGTTCTGTGCATGACGTGATGATCTTCTTCTTCTTCTTCTTCTTCTTCTTGGTCTTTTCTTTAATAAAATTACTTATTGTGAATTAGAAAACATTTAGCATCTCATTTTTTTAGCACATTCTGCAAGTTCTATATGAAAGAATTGCAGTTTACTATTACTGACCTATACCCTATATATAGTTCTGAAAGGGATCTGTTATATCGTTTTTCATAGGTAGCAAAGCTTCATTGATAACAACAAGTGGTTGAGATTGTTGGATTGTGTATTTTTTTTGTGGCAATGCCCCATTGAAAATGGGACTCGCAGTCCGGAACAGCCCAGATCACCATTCACATAAGAAAGTTCTTCTTTTATTATGGCTTCAGAACAATTTTCATTTGAATGGCTACAGAAGGAAAAGTAAAAGGATGAGAAGTATAGAGTGTAATTTGCCACCTGACACTGGTGCAAGAAGCACCCGGATTTTAAGCATCTATAAAACTAGGGCATGTACTCTAAAAGGATGTTGCCAAAATATCTTATCTTAGCCCAAAGAGAGAGATTTATACAATCTGTTACTTAACTAAATTGGCGAACGGCAGAAAGATTTGCAAAATGCATAGAATATTTAAAGAAAGAAAACAAAAGGATAAGAAAAAAAAAAGGCAGAAATGGCACCTGATTAATCATTTTTTTTGTGGGGGCAAGCATCAATTAGACTTGCCCGAAGAATTCTTGCGAGCAGCTCTGGCATTTTCATACTCAAACTTGACGACATTGGGGATGTGGGAAGAATCCTTGATGTAGAAGTACATGCCAAACGCACTCTCTTCGATTGCCGGGAAATAGGGATAGAGATGAGAATTGACAAAGGCAAACCAGAGTGCCCCAAGAACAAGTCCAAGGGCGGCCCCAGCGAAAACCTGAGCGACAGTGTGGTAGCCCAAATAGACCCTAGAGTACATGGTGAGGAAGGCGAGGGGCCATGGGAGGAGAGGGACTAAGAGGGTGTGGGGACGGCAGGGGTAGACAATGCCCTTTAAGGTGAGGAGGGTAAAGTAGATGGAGAAGAAGAACATGTACTGGGAGTGGCTGGAGGGCCAGCCGTGGGAGTCGCACATCTCGAGGGCAGCACAGGTGTCGGGGCGGGACTGCTGGACGAATGTCTTTATGAATTCATTGAGGAATTGGGAGAGGATGAGGCCGAGGGCGAAGAACATGGCCTGGAGCTCGCGGCGGAAGATGAAGTGGGAGATGAAGCCGCCTAGGCTGATGAAGACAGGGATGAGGGAAACCCATGCAAGGAAGTGGCCCAGACGGTCACCCCTCTGGTATCGGATGTGGGTGAGGGTAACCGCTTTCAAACCCGTCATGGTGATCAACGAAAAAGATGAAAGATCAGATCACGGAATTAATAAGAACAACTACAGAGTATATCAGATCAGATCACACTCCGGAAGTTACAGAATTCAGAGGCTTTTCTTTTTGGATTTTGGGTCTTTTGTGTTGCTGAGGGGTAGTGGTGTGTATTAATCAAAATCAATTCAAACCTAAATCGCAGTGGCGGAGGGAGGGAGGGAGGGAGGAAACGTTTGTGTGATGCTGGGAGAGAGGGAAAATGGATGGTCCGTCTGTTTCCTTCACCTTTTGGCCTTTGCTTCAATTCAGTACGTTAGATAGCCGGCACCATCTAAAACGTCAATAAATACGCCTGCAACTTATTCACCTTACCTACTTGGTAAATGTTATACAACCATCCAACCCACCACTACTGTTTTGGATTTCCAAAAAGTCAACTTTATACACCTGAGTAAGAATGGACATCCACGTAAGGCTCTCAATGTGTTAGGTCTGGAGGGGATTTAATTGAATTCAACTCCCAAATTTATAAATCTTACTGAATCAAGATCTGTTGAGAAATTTCTGATCTTTAAAAAATAAATAAATTGAAAACTTTGAGAATAAGGACAGGCTGAAGCACGTGAAAAAATATGCTGTCCTTAAAGCGTAATTCGCCCCTACTCAAATTATTTTGAGTCTGCTGATAGGTTGCAGGCGGATTGCTTTCCAGAATACGACGAGCCTTATGTGGTTCTGCGTTCAGCAAAAAACGAAGGAACCACTATGGAACTCAGTAACACACTCTTGGCAGATGAAGAAAAGAAAGAGAGAACAAGAATGGAGGTCTTCTTCTTGTAGCAGTAGACCACTACGCTGGTCTAAGTGGCTTGGTTTGAATTAACCAAACCGAGAGGCTAATAGTTTCAGATGGGTGCTGGTTCAATAGTGATAGTTGTGTTTGCTGTTGTTATCTTGGAATGAACCAGACCTGTCCGGTTTATATAGGCAAGGGTGGCTAGGCAGTTTTGGTCCAGAGCCATAATAGCACTAGCCGTGTTTTTTGCTGTTGTGAGTAACTAGCCGTTTATGGCAGTTTCTGACTATTGTGCATGTGGGAGTTATGTACCTGCATGCTGACCGTTTAGACTCAATGGCTAGCCGTTTCTGACTGTTGGGCTAGCCACATGCAGCTGTTACAGCATAGTCTGGACCGTTACTGCATGAGCAGTTACACAGGTCCCTCTAATTAGCCCCGCAGCTCTTTATAAAAAGCAGAGAGGTCTCTCTGTCGGACCTCCCACCCACAACACCTCCTCTGTTCCGAACCCAGCCACCTGACCTATTACCTAGCCTCTGTCGCACCGTGACTCGCACCAGTCTCACTCTGGTCCGCGAGGTCGCGACCCATCTGCGACACGATGCGCACGTGCGAAGTGCCAAGTGCGCTACTAGCGCCTCTGCAGCCACACTGCCTCACGTGCCCACGCCCTCGCACCTAACCCGAGCCCGTGCCCGAGACCGAGCCCATGCCCGTGCCCGTGCGCGTGCGCGTGCACGGTGTTCGCACTGGAACACGCAAGCCACCATTCTTCCTCTCTTCCACCATAAATAAGTAAGGTGCACAACACCCTACTTATAAAGAGGTAAAAAATCTTTCTCCCATCCGATATGGGACAAAAAACAAAACTCTTTTTTTCTTTTAAAATCATTTTCAAAACAAACTTTTTCAACAATCCCCCACTTGTTTTAAAATAATTTAAAACATAAAAAACGATGTCTGCCAGAGTATAAAAGATTATATGCATAAAGAAAGATATTTTTCGATTTGAATCCTTCCTTAGTGTAAGTATTTCAAAGACCCATCGAAATTACTGGTAGCCGCAGCTTTGAACCAGTTATTTTTAGATAACAGGACCGAAAATACCACACACATACTTTCTAAGTGTTATTTGAGTTCCCACAATTCTTGCTCAGCACATTTAATGGCCTTGTGCTTATCCTGTTTCATGAACGATCCCGAGAAAACTCTCATTCTCATGAGAGGCGGCACCACCTCTACGTTCATATAGGTGAAGTCATTCCAGTGTCTCTGTTACTTTCAGACACTTGTCCTTAAGACTGGACTACATTAAGAGTTTCTGAGACTCAACCCTCTTTCTGTAACGACCAGCACTATAATCCTGGATGAGGTCTATATATATAATTTAGTACTGAAACTTTTCACGTATCAGTGACTTGTTTTTACCCATTGAACCCTTATATAGAGATTTTCTAATTTTAGGTTAGGTTTCCATCACTGGTGAAATCTTTTGAAAAGAGTTTCAACCCCATCCCTTTGGATGTTGTCCTTAGTACCTCTCTCATTAGAGGTTTAGTGAAAGGATCAGCTAAGTTATTACTTGACTTTACATAAGATATTGCAATGATTCCATCTTGAATCAGTTGTCTTACATAGTCATGTCTCAGACTTATATGTCTAGATTTCCCATTATATGTGCCGTTGTAGGCTCTAGCTAATGTGGCTTCACTATAGCAATGTAGCGAAACAGCTGGTATCGGCTTCGCATAGAATGGAATTTCTAAAAGAAGATCCCTAAGCCACTCAGCCTCTTTACCTGTTGCAGCAAGGGCTATGAATTCAGACTCCATAGTTGAGTGAGTTATGCAGGTTTGTTTCTTGGATTCCCAAGATACAGCTGCACCTCTTAAGGTGAAAACCCATCCAGTAGTGGATTTGTTGTCACCTGCACTCGATATCCAACTTGCATCGGTATATCCTTCCAGTACAGCTGAAAATTCTGAGTAAAATAACCCTAAGTCTTTGGTTGCTTTTAAATAACCAAGTACTCTTCCTATTACCTTCCAGTGTTCTACACTAGGATTACTAGTAAACCTACTTAGTTTACTCACAGCATATGCAATGTCTGGTCTAGTGCATTGCATTGCATACATTAGACTTCCTATAACACTCGCATACTCTAATTGTGTAACTATTCTTCCAGTATTTTCATTTAACTTGATACTTGGATCAAATGGGGTTTTCGCTTCTTTAATATTCAGGTGTTTAAACTTGTTTATTATTTTCTCAATATAATGAGATTGGCATAACGCATAACCCCCACTATGAGTTTTAACTTTAATACCTAGAATGGTATCAACTTGTCCAAGATCCTTCATTTTAAATACGGAAGACAGAAACTTCTTTGTTTCAGTTACACCTTCCATATTGTTACTTATTATTAACAAGTCATCAACGTATAAACAAATAATAATTATATAGTTACTACTTGTTTTGGAATATATGCATTTGTCTGCTACATTATGCATAAAACCATGAGAAAGTATTTTAGAATCAAACTTCTCATGCCACTGTTTAGGTGCTTGTTTTAGTCCATACAATGATTTAATTAGTTTACAGACTTTCTTCTCATTTCCTGGTAGAACGAACCCTTCAGGTTGTTCCATGTATACCTCCTCGTCGAGGCTCCATTCAGGAAAGCAGTCTTTATATCCATCTGATGTATATACAGCTGATGTATGGATGCTAAAGCAAACATAATTCTAATATATGTTATTCTTGCCACAGGTGAGTATGTGTCAAAATAATCTATTCCTTCTTTTTGTCTAAATCCTTTAGCTACTAGTCTAGCTTTAAAGGTTTGAATAGTTTCATCAGTGTGATATTTCTTTCTAAATACCCACTTACACCCTATGGGTTTAGAAGCTGGAGGTAGATCCACCAGTTCCCAGGTTTGGTTTGACATAATCGAGTCCATCTCATCATTGATAGCTTCTTTCCAAAAAGCTGAATCTCTAGAAGTTACAGCTTCTCTATAGGTTGTTGGATCATCTTCTATAGTCATAACTATAGGTATCTTTCTAATGACATTCTCTCTATCTCCTTCTACGAGATGAAAAGAGATACGTTGAGAGTCTATCTGTTCAGGATCAAGACTATTTTCTACTCTTACCCTTTGACTCCTACGTGGTTCTACTTCAACTTCATGTTGAGCTTCTACCATAGGTTTCTCTGTTGGAGTTTGGATTTCATTATCCTTTGACTCTAAGGATAGTGAGTTTTCAAAGAACTCAACGTCTCTAAACTCTATGATGGTATTAGACTCTAAGTCTAGGAGTCTATATGCTTTGCTATTTTGTGCATACCCTACAAAGGCGCACTTAATAGCTCTGGATCCTAATTTAGTTCTTTTGGGATCAGGCATTCTACAATATGCGAGGCACCCCCACACTTTAAGATATCTTAGATTAGGTTTTCTACCTTTCTATACCTCATATGGTGAAGTGTTAAACTTCTTAGAAGGAACCCTATTTAGGATGTAGCACGCTGCGAGAAGTGCTTCTCCCCAAAGTCCTAGGGGCAACTTTGCTTGTATTAGCATTGAGTTGACCATTTCTACTAAGGTTCTATTTTTCCGTTTAGCTATACCATTTTGTTGTGGTGTGTACGGAGCAGTGCATTGGTGTATTATACCATGTTCTTCACAGAAGTTAGAGAATTCATTTGAAAAATACTCTCCTCCTCTGTCGCTACGAATAACTTTTATTTTCTTATTTAGTTGATTTTCCACTTCTGCTTTATATATCTTGAACATGCTAAATGCTTCATCTTTGTTCTTTAGAAGATATACTTGTACATATCTAGAGCAATCATCGATGAAGGTTATAAAGTATCTTCTTCCTCCATGTGTAAGAATGCCATTTAATTCACAGATATCAGTGCGTATTAGGTCCAGTATTTGAGATGATCTCTCAACACTAGGAAAATGTTTCTTTGTAAATTTGGACCTTATGCATATTTCACATTTGTCATTTTGACTATCTGTGTATGAGATTAAGTCATTTTTAGACATGAATTTTAAGGTACTATAACCTATGTGTGCTAATTTATCATACCACAATGCTACAGATTTAATCATATACGCAGAAGAGTTACTTTCATTCAAGGAAAATTTTATCATCCCATTACAAGCATATCCCTTACCAACGAAATTTCCGTTATTGGATAGAATTAGTTTTCCCGACTCAAACACTACCCGTATGCCAGGTTTTCCCAGAAGATCCCCAGAAACTAAGTTTCATCTCATGTCAAGGACATGCAGTACATTAGTTAGGATCACTTTCTTTCCAGAGGTAAAGACTAGTTCCACGGTTCCTTTACCTACGACCTTCGATCGGACTTCATTACTCATTTGGATCTCTTGACCATCGGTCACACCCTCATAAGTTTTAAAGGCTGATCTATCATAGCTTACATGGACTATGGCTGCTGTATCATACCACCAATCGGGTACTTTGCCTTAGATCATGTTTACCTCAGTGATCATGGCAACTATGTCTTCTTCAACTGCACTTGCCTCATTCTTCGATTTTCGAAGACGGCATACTCGAGCATAATGCCCGATTTTCCCACAGACATGGCAAGGGCCTTTGAACTTTCCGTTCTTCTTCTGTGATTTCTTGAATTTCCCTTTATTGGGTTTCAGGGAACCGTTCTTCTCGGGATTCTTGTTTTGGGTACTTCTACTGCTTGCACCTTGGATGAGGAATTCCCATTTCCATTTTTCTTTTCACGGTTTCGGGATTCTTTCTCTATTCGGATATGTTTCTGGATTTGTTCCAGTGAATAATCATCGGTTTTATGTAGCAGTTTCTTCCTGTATTCTGTCCAACTCGGGGGCAATTTTGCGATAATAGCCCCGACTTGGAAAGCTTCAGGGATATCAATTTTTAGGGCACTAATTTTGCCAACAATTAGCTGTAGTTCTTCGATTTGGGCTAACAGCGATTTGTTATCTACCATGGTGTAGTCGAAATAGCTAGCTATTAGATATTTGTTCGTACCTTCTTCTTCGGTCTTGAATTTGAACTCGAGAGCGGTCCAAATTTCTTTGGCAGATTAAGTTCTGGTCTATTGATCATACAGACGATCAGATAGCGTGTTCAAAATGTGTCCTCGACACAACAGATTATCTTCTTCTCTCTTGATGCGTGCGTTGATCTTCTCAGTCGTGTCTGTATCAGTAGCTGGAGGAAGCGGCTTCAAGTTCGGGTCTAAGATATAGAATATCTTCAACGCCGTAAGCAGGAACTTTATCTTATCCTGCCATCTGGTGAAATTGGTTCCATCGAACCGGTCCAGACGAATCAGATCCTGGTTCATCAGTTTGATTGATGATACCCCTTCAGTTTCCATATCAGAAAAATTACGCTTTAAGATTGTTGAGAAATTTCTGATCTTTAAAAAATAAATAAATTGGAAAATCCGAGAATAAGGATAGGCTGAAGCACGTGAAAAAACATGCTGTCCTTAAAGCGTAATTCGCCCCTACTCAAATTATTTTGAGTCTGCTGATAGGTTGCAGGCGGATTGCTTCCAGGATACGACGAGCCTTATGTGGTTCTGCGTTCAGCAAAAAACGAAGGAACCACTATAGAACTCAGTAACACACTCTTGGCAGATGAAGAAAAGAAAGAGAGAACAAGAATGGTGGTCTTCTTCTTGTAGCAGTAGACCACTACGCTAGTCTAAGTGGCTTGGTTTGAACTAACCAAACCGAGAGGCTAATAGTTTCAGATGGGTGCTGGTTCAATAGTGATAGTTGCGTTTACTGTTGTTGTCTTGGAATGAACTAGACCTGTCCGGTTTATATAGGCAAGGGTGGCTGGCAGTTTTGGTCCAGAGCCATAATGGCACTAGCCGTTTTTTTGCTGTTATGGGAAACTAACCGTTTATGGCAGTTTCTGACTGTTGTGCATGTGGGAGTTATGCACCTGCATGCTGACCGTTTAGACTCAATGGCTAGCCGTTTCTGACTGTTGGGCTAGCCACATGCAGCTGTTACTGCATGGTCTGGATCGTTACTGCATGAGCAGTTACACAGGTCCTTCTAATTAGCTCCGCGGCTCTTTATAAAAAGCAGAGAGGTCTCTCTGTCAGACCTCCCACCCACAACACCTCCTCTGTTCCGAACCCAGCTACCTGACCTATTACTTAGCCTTTGTCGCACAGCGACTTGCACCAGTCTCACTCCGGTCCGCGAGGTCGCGACCCATCTGCGACACGATGCGCACGTGCGAAGTGCCAAGTGCGCCACTAGCGCCTCTACAGCCACACTGCCTCACGTGCCCACGCCCTCGCACCTAGCCCGTGCCCGTGCCCGTGCCCGTGCCCGAGCCCTAGACCGAGACCGAGACCGAGACCGAGCCCGTGCGCGTGCGCGGTGTTCCAGTGCTTCGCACTGGAACACGCAAGCCACCATTCTCCCTCTCTTCCACCATAAATAAGTAAGTGCACAACACCCTACTTATAAAGAGGTAAAAAATCTTTCTCCCATCCGATATGGGACAAAAAACAAAACTCTTTTTTTCTTTTAAAATTATTTTCAAAACAAACTTTTTCAACAAGATCCATATCCGAATCCAACTAAAATCCCAAAGGTGAAATCCATATCCGAACCATTTATAAATAGCTTACATCCACATCCAACCCAAAAATTCAAATAAATATCGAATTTGCATCGGATCATGATCTAAATCTACCATAGACAGTCTAGATAAAAAGAAGATGAAGAAGCAAACATAAATAGCCCGTATAGATCTAAAGAAGATGAAAAGGCAAACAAAAATAAATGATCTAGATCTAAAGAAGGTGAAGAGTCATCTAAAGGCCGTTTGAAGCGATGCTAGTGTATTCACCATTTTTTAATATTAATTACTTACAACACAAATTTTCAAGAAATGAGGTGATGTATGACGTGACGGTAGCAACTTTTTAGGCATAGAAAATGAGTAGAGCCTATGTGGGCCCTACTAAGATGCATGCATTTTATCCACGCCATCCATTCATTGGGTCAAATGATTCTAAGATATGCCCCAGAAAATGAGACAAATCTAAAGCTCAAATGAACCACACCAAAGAGATAATTTTTAAATGGTTACCACTATTTTCTAAAGTGTGGTCCACTTGAGCTTTGAACCTGCCTCATTTTTTATCCATACCCTAAAATGATGCATACTAATGAATCGACGGCGTGGATATAAAACATATATCATGGCAGGGCCCATGAAGTTTTGGCTTCCAATACTGGTGTTGTTTTACCAGAGGTAACTCCTATGCACGGCTTTGGTAATTACAATGCCCCACATTTTATTGCTGATTTGAGATAAATTACATTTAAATGCATGTAATTACATCCAACAAGACAGGCCTTAATAGTAAGGATCCGTTTGGATCTTGGTGTCAAATCTAGATATGATTCGAATAATATTCGAATTTTTCTTGGTAAACATAAATTCGATCCATTTAATTTATTGGAAAAAATTTAGCATCCAAATACGCTATATACTGAATCGAAGCGGATCAAATCTCGAATCTTACCCGCTCCATTGAGAGCCCTACATCCATGATCCAACCATTACTTTTGGGGTGTCTCACTTTCTTGGTGATCCAACCCTTCTCAGAGGTTTGGATTGGATTACATACACAAATTACAGTGGAACCCATAAGCTTTATCTTTTGTTCTCTCTCTCTCTCTCTCTTCTTTCATGTTCCTCGTGTTTCTTTTTCCAAGAGTCGCTAGCCCCATACTCAAACATCTCTACAGCGCCTTAAAAAATGTGCCTTGAAAGATGTGTGCTGGCCTCCCCCTTGGAAGTTATTACACGCAATTCTTTAGTTGGTAGGGCCCATCGGGGAAGCGGATTTTGCCTACTGATGCTATCAATAGCTACTAGACGGTGCTCTGTGGGGCCACCATGATGTATGTGTTTTATCCACACCCTTCATCAATGTTTCCATATCATTATAGGGCATCAACCCAAAAATGAATCAGATCAAAATCCCATGTAAACCACACCATAAGAAACAGTGGTAATTGAACACCGCCCACCATTAAAAACTTCTTAAGGGTTAAAACAAGTTTTGGATGAAGCTAATATTTGTGTTTTCCCTCCATTCATCTAGGTCTTTGTGATCTAATCAACAAGTTGGATGGCAGAAAACATTACAATGGTCCCTATAAAATTTTTAATGGTGGGTGTTCAATCATCATTGTGTTTCTTGTGGTGTGGTCCACTTGAAATTTAGATCTATCTCATTTTTTAGATCACGCATTAAAATGACCTGGAAAATAGATGGATGGTGTAGATAAGACAAATATATTACGGTAGGGCCCACAGAGCACTGTCCAATAGCCACCTCATTATTGGAAGAGTCAATAGGCAAGTCCCTGGGCGTGGGTTCAAATATTTATTTGAGATTGTTGCCCTCGTATTTTCGGACACAGGTGTAATGTGTGCGAGCGTGTCAAAACTGACTGTGTAGCTCGATTCAAATCGAACAACGATGACCCCAAGTGCAAAGATAGGTAGATATGTCATAATCGGTCGTATATGACCAAGACCTATATAGATTGGTCGCCTATTCAGTCACTTGCATAATTACTTTTCAGATTATTAGGCAATATTTGGAGGGTGGGGTTCGTTCTCCAACAATGGGGTTACACCTATGCCTTCCATGCAAAAGAACTTTTCAATACAGAAAAAAATAAAATAGAAGGAAATACTTACAGTTGATTGCATGGAACATGTTGTAGATCACCTTTCTGAGTAAAATGCTTCATTCAAACAAGTCCAGCGTGTAAGCGTGGACTTCGAGTACAGCTACAATTACCAGCTATTGGGTTACTGTTAAGGGTTTACTACTGTGGAATGTAATCTTGCAACTTACACTAAGGAACGTAAAGGACATAACTACACTAAGGGAAAGGGAAATGCCTATTATACTAAGGAGTGTAAAGAGCAAAATGCTAAGGAGCATGATAATTTGAAAGATATTCGATTTGATCTGGTTGATGCTGGACCCCTTGAACTATTCAAGTCCTTCATTATTTACATCATTTAATGAACACACGATCTAAGGCTCTTGATGCTTCACTCAGCACGATCGGTCTTCTAGATCCTTCTTCATCTGCCACATGTCATTGTAACTGTTTTGCTAACTCGGCCACGTTTGCTCGCTCAATCTCGCTTTGTAACGTTCCATTCACGTCCTGAAATCTGAACACAAAATGTACACCCTCAGGCCCAGGTTATGGAGTATGACTTGTGCACTAAGTGCACTCAATTCAAATGTAACATAGTTAATGAGGCATATTGTTACATTCACTAAGTTTCAAATAACATTATATACCCATCAATCAACCAAATAATACTTTAATAACTTTAAAATCTACATCTACAGTCCACCCATTCGGGACTTATTCATAATGTTATCAATCCGAAAACAAAAGAAAAATAAACAACTATCCAAATATCTAAGTCTATACATCTCGATTTAAAACTGCCACTTCTTCCACCGTTAAGTAGTGCCAATTGTTTTGCGGTTCCTCCATAGGTTCAGCTTCATTTCCAGGAATAGTTTCTGATACATCAACTGCAAAACATCTGTATATGTTTAGTCTACAACCGTCAATTGGAAAGATCGGTGAGTGAAACCCATCATAGTTCATATGCATTATAATCAAAACAGGAACACCAAACCATTCTCATTAATGTAAAATGTATGCAAACATGCTATGTGTGCATGATGCATGGATCAGGTGGGAAGTCCGTCCACTTGCTTGAGTTGGACTTCATCAACCCAGATCAACCTTCCTAAGGCCGGCATCTACCCCTCGGGTAAGCTTCCACTATTGTGTGGGCATCCAGGATGAGTCCTTAGGACACCAGGTACTTAAGTACCTACCAGTCTTTAGAAGAAATCCTCTTGGAAGTCCGCATGATGCATGAGTGATGGTGCATGTAATGCCCATATTCAATTCGTTATTTCATCTCGTTTCTTTATATTAAAGATAAACCACAACGGATAACCCATCTCATCATGTGAAAGGCAACCACACATTTCATTTCTTAATTTCCACTGATGTAAATCACAGTTCACCAATGCTAATGCATTTCAAATTCACACATGTTTATCATAGATTCTAATCATATATTTTAGAGACAAACAACCATTCATCACACCAACTATTTCGATTGAAACACATAAGAATTATGGTGGGATTACTCGCTTCTAATTAAGGATGAGAATTCCACGAGTTCTTCCTCGATCCAACATAAGATCAAGATCTTAAGATATAATCATCATATAACATTTTTTACTCATTTGACCTTTCCTATCATTCATTCACTATTTAAATATATTTAATCATTCAAGATAGAGAGTAATTATTATAGCCCAAGTTACTAAACTGATTTAAATCGGAAATTAAAGATCAAGAGTTTCTCGGCTAACTGGGCCCTGTGTTCGGTCGGTCGAAGACTTACTCGGTCGACCAAAGACCCTTCCATCAAGATTCCGGATTGCTAAGGACTTCTGAAAAGATGCCCCTCGGTCGACCCGACCGAAGGTCTCCTTGGGTCAGCTGAAGCTCCCTTTGGTCATGATTACAATTTGCTGGACTCATTCCTTCAGTTGACCAAACCATCCCTTCAGTCGATCGAAGAATGTCTAGTTAAGTTTTCTAGGTCTTCCGATTTTTCATTCATTTTCTTTATAATACTTGGTTGTATGGATCTTTAAGATCATCGTAAGTTAAATCCGAACCGTCCATCTCATAATAGTTTATTTAGATAATCCATAACTTTGTCATCGTCTAGATCTTATACCACGATGATCATCATACACCGATTTACACATTTCTTTACACAAATCCTGTATTCTTTAATCTTCATGGACTTGGGTCATTAAGAGTCAGATTTGGACCATCCCTCACGTATCAGATTTTTGAATGGTTCACAATCATTCTCTTAAATCCAGAACTAAGTCAGGAAGGTCATGATGTATTATTATTTACATAATTAAAAATGATCTCAGCGGTCTATTGGATGATCCGATTCATACAGAATGCTATCAGCGATTCAAATTGATGTGATGGATTAAATGTATCCGTTGGTCCATCAAAGGATCCAAAATTGGATCGATGTGGCCCACCCGTGGACTGGATTGATCTGCAATTTTCTAGCCCTTATATAATTTGGCTTAGGGATCCTTGTGATCCATCCAGATCAAATCTGGCCACCCAAATGGTCCCCATCAATCCACTACTCCATCTCAAGGGTTGAAATTAAAAGTGGTCTACCGATTTGAAAAATGAATGGATGGCCGATCGGGTCCGTTCATTGTCTAGATCAGGGACGATTTAAGTTAAATAAAAGAAAATGAGGGTTTAGATCTACCTGATCAAAGCCCCACAACAGTTTTTCTCCTTCTCTCTTTTCTCTCCCTCTCTCCCTCTCTCTCTCCCTTTTCTCTCTCTCTTAGTTTCTACATTGCTATCACTCTCTCTACCCCTCTCTATTTAGAGAGAGAGAAAGAGAGAGAGAGATAGTTAAGGTGAGAGGTGAGATAAGACAATCCCTATCTTATCACAAATTAAAATTTCAAATTTATGGCTAAAAGCAAAAAAAGTTATCTTTTAGAAGAGGCAAGACTTAATCCCTGGTCTTCCCTCTCAACCAAGAGAACCTTAACCATCTAGCTCATGTTTCATTTTTGTTTATTAATTATAAATTAAATCATTTAACCTCATTTTCTATTATTAAGGAATTTTTTAAACGGCTAGAATTTTTTGGTCATTACATTCTACCCCCCTAACAAAAATTTTGTCCTCGAAATTTACCTAAGTTATTCTTCAAATAGGAGATGATATTTTTCTTGGATCTCTGACTCTTGCTCCCATGATGCTTCATCCACTCCAGGATGTTCCACAACACTTTGACTAGTGGTACTGTCTTATTTTGCAACACATGCTCCTAGCGGGCCAATATACGAATTGGCTTTTCTATTTAAGAGATGTCTTCTTAGAGCTGCAGATCTTGCCAGTCTATAGTATGCGAAGCATCCCTTTCATAGCATGGACACGTGGAATACGTAGTGGATACTTGCAAGTTGGGGCAACAATGCAAGTTTGTACGTGTTGAGCCATGAATTGTCCATATCTGAACCCCAATTCATAGCACAATTACATAGTTTAAGTTGTTAAAGTTAAGGACTTATACTTATTTTTGTGTTTGTAGGTAAAAGAGAGAGATGTCATGGATTTAATACTAATTTGAAGAATTTAGAATGATTAGGAGACCAAGCTTTGTTGAGCCAATGAAGTGGAGAAAAAGCCTTAAAGGAATCAAGTTGAAGACCTGAAATGGCCAGAAAAACTAAAGTGCAGAGTTGCAAGGCCAGATAAGAAAAGTGCAGAAACTGCAGAAAACAACCCTATTGTTACACATCCGACCAGCCGGTGGCCAAATCCGACAGGTCGGCCCTGGGGACAGACATGTCGGATTTTCAGGTTTTTGAGCTAAACTCGCTGGACTAGTTTTACCAGGTTTGACCAGTCAGCAGACAGGTCGGCCAGTGCACAAGAGGGCCAGACAATTTTTATAGTTGGGTTTTTTAGCTCCGACCAGTTGGCCATCGACTCAAGTGTGTAAGCACTTACACAAACCTTGAAGTTTCCAAGACGGTGGGTGATATTTGCTGTAAAAGGAAAGTGCCCTCTTCCTTCCTAAGGCATGCTAGGACGTGGGGAACTTCAAGGAGGATTGGGAGAAGGATTATACTTCAAGTTTTTCTAATTTTCTTCTAGTTTTCTAGTAGTTTTTATGGTTTTTGAGGCTTATAGTTTAAGGATGTTAGAGATGGACTAAAACTTCTTAGCTAAAGCTAAGAGGTGAAGCTTTTGGTTTTTTTTTTTTTATGGATTGATGCAACTTAGGTTTCCTTTTGATGAATTAATGTTGAACAATGGTTTGGTTTAAGTTTGAATAAAGCCTAATTTTAGTTCTTCGCTTGATCTATTGATGACTTCGGGCTCATGTGATGCTTTGATGATTTGATTCTAGTTACTTTTTTAGTTTTGAATTGTTTAAATCTACAAAATTCCTTGATCTACAATAGACTACGGACATGGTAGACGCTTTGAATTCCCTATGATTTAGATGATTGTTCTTTATGTGGGAACTATTTCAAACCGAAGTTATTATCTTTTGTGTAGATCTAAGATAGTTGTTTTGCTTGTTGATTTTGGTTAATTAGAGTTCAAATCATTGTTCTAGTCAAGTCTACTGATAGGATTTAATGAAGGCTATGGTTATGACTTCGACTAGATTGGATAAAGGATTGGCCTATTGTTAGAACTAGAAAATGAATGCGATTACATTTTCTTGAAATGTAGTGTTTTGTTGCTCTGGGGTTCTGAATAATGGAAACATTCATAGACAATCACAAAACATTCATAAAAGTACACAAGGAGAGATATCGCAAAGCGAATTTTATTCCAGAGATCCTGAGATCTTGTACATTCCAGGCCGTGATCTGGCACGAGCCCTTAATTACATCGAATGATCGATGACCCTTGATTAAAAGGCAAAAGACTAGTCAGCAGGGACTATGGTCTGAGAGTTTGTGGTCATAGAGACCTGTATTTGTTTTGTTATGGACTGAACCATCTTTGTATTAGTCAGATGTCTATGTCCCATGTTTTGGCCGGAGATTCGGGCTGAGACTATCAGGGTTTATGACTGAGAAGGACGACTCTGGGCCTGCGCCTATCAATGTATGGACAGGTGACCTCGGGAAGTCCACTCTGCAGTTGTGTATACCTGCGTAGCCCAACCGACGGACGCCGTTTTTAATGGGTAGGGCATCGACTGTCGTGTTGTGGTAGTTCATAACAATCGTTTTGTAGTGAATTGAAACTCTTTGGCATGGTTTATCGTGATAACCATAATCCCGTTCGTCTAGCTTTTGACTCAAATCGGATCACATCTTTACAGAAAATATGAATGATGACATGTTTGCATAGTTCTGGATGCTGGCGGCGTCTCTTTCGAGAAGTCGTTTCGTTCATCACGTCGAATCAGATTGGTCTTTGAAGATGCACAATTCTGCTCATTTAGAGATCCTGGAATGTCCGTTTGACCATTCCATTGCGTCCGGAACGCTCGAAATACCCAAAATAGGCTCAAGCAGCACTTGAAAACACTTAAAATTGAGCCCGGTACACCCATGAACATTTTTTGGAATTGGCTGATTTTTTGGGTGCGTGGGAGTCCAACGCACCTTGAAAATACATATCCGCTTTTTGTTGATTTTACGGGTGCGTTGGAGTCCAATGCACCCTGAAAATACATACTTGAATTATGTTGAATTTTAGGGTGCGTTGGAGTCTAATGCACCCTGAAAATACATATCCGCTTTTTGTTGATTTTTCAGGTGCGTTGAGTTATTTTCGGGTGCGCTGGAGTCCAATGCACCCTGAAAATACATGTTCGCTTTTTTGTTCATTTTTTGGATGCGTCGAACTATTTTCAGGTGCGCACTCATACTTGTGATTTTTTGTGAACCGGACCTGCGGTGGTGTTGGTCGGTGTGACCTTCCGATGGAAGATGCCGGCGATCGGAAAAGAATTCTGGTCACCGGGAAAGTTTTTCGGCAGTCGGAAAAGGATTCCGGCGAGGGTTTCCGATGGCAAAATCCAAATACTCAGGAGATAATAGCTCTGTTTCTCTCTTAATTCTTCTGTACAAATGAACAGTGGGAGGGGTATTTATACCCGAGAATACCGGACAGCGACCAATGAGGAGCTGCCACGTATGACGCACCCCAAATATCCTTTGACGCACCCTTCAATGGACGCGTGGGAGCTTTGACGCACCCCAAAATGAGATTCTGAGATGTGCTGATTTTATGGGTGCGTCGAGCTATTTTTCGGGTGCGTTGAGGTACAATGCATCCAAAAAATGCAACGCTGGTCCTTTGTGATTTTATGGGTGCGTTGGGCTATTTTAGGGTGCGTTGCAGTCCAATGCACCATGAAATTGCAGTTCCGTATATTCTGAATTTATGGACGCGTCGAGGGTATTTTTAGGGTGCGTCAAGTCATTTTTCGGATGCGTCAGAGGTGAAATACATCCTAAAACACTTGTTGAATTTTCATGAATTTAAGGGTGCGTCAAGCTGAATAATTGGGTGCGCTTGACGTACTCGTGTTTTGCAAATTTGGGTTTTGCGAAACGGAGGGCTTGTGGGGCCCGTTTCTCGGTGAATCACCATGCACTGCTTATCATAATTCATGAGGGATGCCTCCGCTTGATTCTGGTCGGTTTCGATTACAGTGATCCATGGGGTCCACTGGACAAAAATGGCTAAGTACTGGATCTTTTTGCAAATTTGGGTATTTGGGTGCGTCGGGTAGTATTTTGTGGAATTTTCTCGAAGCACGTGCCCAGTTGATTTATTTTAGAGGGTACTGACTTTTGGGACCCCAACAGATGCCCCTCCGGTGCGTTGCGGTGGACTTACAACCGTTCATCGTGACGCATCGGATTCCCGGGTCCACACTATAAATAGGTAAGATAGCTTGATTTCACTTCATTCTGCGTTTTTCACTGTTCATTTGCTCTGCCGTCGACGCACCCAAATATTCGCCAACGCACCCATTTAATATCGCCAGCGCACCCAAAAAAGGTCTAGCGCATCCTTAATTTTCGAAAATTTGGATTTTTGGGGTGCGTCAAGCGTGACGCACCCAGCTGATGACTTGGTGGATTTCTCATGTTTAAGGGTGCGTTGCAGTCAACGCACCCAAGTATTCGGACTTGGCCGAATTGTGAGATTTTTAAGGGTGCGTTGCTCTCAACGCACCCAAGTATTCGAACTTGGTAAAATTTCAAGACTTTTTAAGGTGCGTTGCGGTCAACGCACCCCTCGTCACAAGTTGGTAAAACCCTTAAACTTTTAAGGGTGCGTCAAGCTTGACGCACCCGAATATTTGTGATTGGTGAAAATGATTGAGTTTCACGGTGCGTTGTGCGTGACGAACCTACATTTTGAACTTAGGCTGATCGCAATGTTTTTAGGGTGCATTGGGTCCGACGCACCCAGATATTCAGTTAAGACATTTTGGGCATTTCGGGGTGCGTTGGGCCTGACGCACCCAGTTTTCAAGACTTGGAATTTTTGCAAAATTTGGATCTTTGTAAGGGTGCGTTGGGCCCGGCGCACCCAGTTTTCAAGACTTAGAATTTTCTTGTTTCTGGGGCTCTTTCATGTGTAGATCTAGCCCAACACTGCCTTCCATATCCACATTTTGGGTGGACACGGCTATTCCCGTGGTGACAGGGATCATTACTTTAAAGGATATGGGCCCCGCACTTTTGTCATAAATTTTCATGGGCATTCGTTGTTATCCGGAAGCTGTGTTGGGTCTCATATACTTTAAGTCTTGGGCTATGTCTGACCAAAAATGATATTTTCTGGGAATTATCATGATTACTTTGGATAGGGTTTAGATGTACCTGCGCATGCCTCCATTTGACTTCGGGTCTGATGTAAATAATCTTCATATGCTTCCCCTCTTTACTCCTTTTGTTGAATTGTCGCGGTTCTCAAATCGGGTTGTTAGTCTTGTTTTTTCCAGCAGACAATGGTTGCGACTCGTGCTTCCTTACACGCAGCTCGTGATTGCTTGCGACGGCTCTTTGACTCCCTTGGTCGTCTGGAAGCTTGGTCATCCCTCCATTCTTAATATGATGAGGTGTCTGAAGCTTTATCCAGGCTTGGTGCAGATTCGCGTCCCGTATTACAGGCTATCCGGAATATTTCGCTTATGGCCTCCACTCTTGATGAGCATAGGGAAGCCATCCTTGGTTTCATTGGCGACTCCTCGTTTCCAGAAGAGCTGGCGCTTCTTGAGGCGGCGGAGCCTCCCTTGGCTGATTCTTTCTTGGCCTTATGGAGCCAGCTTAACTCTCTAAAGAGGGAGAAAAGGGCGAAAAAACAATATCTGGCTTGAGCTGTCCCACTGGCGGAGGCCGAGTTCCCTGATCGTCGCGCCAGCATCTGGAGAAGGATTAGAGAGGTCTTGAATGAATATGACGATCTGGCGATCGATGTCTCCACAATGAGGAACTGGGCCAATGCTGAATACGTGCACTTCGACCTCGTGCAGCAATGCATCTCCCACCTAATGGACTTGGCTTCTAAGGAAGTGCGGGTCCAAGCGAAGGTGAACGAATTAAAGGCTCGGCTTCTTCCTCTGTTGCAAGATTGAGATCATTTTCTATCCGCGAGAAGGGGATCTCGCAATTTTGTGTTGTTTTGTGTCAAATTCTAATTTTAACATTTGAACAGTTGACATGACAGTCCGAACATTTGGGCCTGTTTCAGTTAATGGATGATTATTGTGCTGCTTTTCTTTCTCTTATTCGTCCTTGTTTGTATGTGATGATGATGTCGTGGTTGTGAATGCTGTCGTGCTATTTCCTTCTTTGCTAGTTGGAATACATTTACTATGGCCTTGATTCGCTTATCGGTGCTCATGTCGTCTTTGCATATTATTTTGCATCCCCTTGAACTTTGAGAGTGTTGATCCCTTTTGTGCATTTCCTCTTGCTTTGAGCTGTACCTAAGCTTTCCGTATGTCGTTGCAGATCGTGATGGCCAGCGACCCTTCCGAGGCTGGTCCTTCAGGTCCTCCATTGACTCCTTCGAAGCGCAAGCGGGTGGTTTTGAGGGATGTCGTTCGCCCGTCCGATCAGAATCCCCAATGGTTTCTCCCCCCGGAACTTTTAATTTTTACGAACGTATATTGACGTTACCCAAAGACATGCAAAAGAAAATTCTGTGTGACCGGATTGTACCACCTCCCCCAGACAGGGGTACACAGGAACAATGGGATTCATGGTTTGCTCCTTTGCGGGGCTTCCGAAGTGACGGGACGACAGGTTCCGAAGAGGGGGAGGCGAGCCCGTTGGCCCCCGCCCAATCTGCCAGACGCGGTCGTCCGAAGAGGGCTGGCAAGGGCGCGAAACAAGTGTATTTGGAGAAACAGGCCAGGTCCAAATCTGACAAAATGAAGATCATTTGGTCGACCGTAAAGTTAGTCACTTCTCCCCTCGCCATCCGGAACCCTTATACACGAGGGAATATTAGATCTACCAGAAGCTTCCAGCGGCATCGCTCTCTCCCCAGTATCGAGCCCGCAGACGTGTGTCGCGCGAACTCGTTTTTTAGTGTAGAGACTTGGACATCTATTCCCGGGCCTTTTCTCAACTGTTCCCTATCTGAGAATGGCAGGCGTCAAGCTGTCCTGGACCCAAAGCTCATGATATTCTTAGAGCCGAACCAAAACCCCCATCGGCCTTTCCCAACTCATTACTTTGAAACTCTCAGGCAAAGATTTCATCACCTGGGCGATACAGAGATCTGGTTGTCGGGCGCCTTCCGGACCCGCGGCCATTTGATTGCTCATCCCGGGTATGAGGCATGGGCGAATCGGATATTGGAATGCCATAAGGAGACCTTGAAGGCGGTGGGCCTCTTTAAGGCTATCGCAGCCACCTCGAGTTACTTCTGCCGCGAACCGTGGGTTTACAAGGGGTTCTTGAACCATTGGTGCTCTATTACCAACACATTTCATTTGCCGTATGGAGAAATGAGCATTTCGCTATGGGACCTGAACCGCATAGCTGGTCTCCCGATCCGCGGGAGGATATATGATGAGTGGGTTCCTAGTGATGAGGAGCTGTCTCGAAAGAAAAAAGGGGTGAGCGAAGGCTTCTTCTCCCCGGCTTGTTATGAGTTATTTGCGGAGCTTCCGCAATTCTGGGCTTTCAAAGATAAACTCCCTTTCGAAGACTGGCTGGTCTATTTCAGCCATGGCTTAGAGTAAGCATTTAATTGTGAGTCGTATGTCATTGTTTCGTCTTTTTCTCTACCATTAATACTTTATCTTCTTCATTTCAGTCTGGATTATGCGGCTTATAGTGAAGATCGCGACGACAAGACCTTTTTGGAGGATTGAATGAAGGAAAATTTCCCCCGTCCGAACAAACTATCTCCGACCTGTGAGCTTGCCGGCTTCCTAGCCTACTGGTTGAGCTGCGTGGCCTTACCGAGCTCGAAGTAGGCCGAGAGTGTGAGGGTATCCTGTTTTGCTGTCGCAGGGGCTCTGGCGAACGGCCACCGTTATGCAATAGCTCCTGCCGTACTATGCTCTCTTTATCGGGCCTTCGGTTATGTTATTAGCAATAAGGATCGGGCTGCCTTTGGCATGAATTCGGCTTATTGTGGATGGCACTTCTTATCCGGATGGCTCGGGGTGTATTTTCCTTGGGTGTATGGTGTCGAGTCTGGAGATTATATTCAGCGAGGGGTGGTCCCGTTGTACTTTTTTCAAAAACGGAAGATGGTGGGGCAAAATTTGAACACCGTCAGGGAGAGGATTGCTAAGTATGACGATATCCACTTTTTCCACTTCTCGGGCACCCGGAGCAAAGATTCTATATTGTGCACGGATGATGAGATCATTGACCATAACGAACGCTCATTTCTGATAGCTATCCGCCCATCCTCGCTTCCTCTTCGTGAGGGACTGGAGTTCTGGAGAGAGCCGTACTACCCCAACCGTTTTACGCGTCAATTTAGATATGATCAAGGAGTACCTGCCACGTTGGAACCGGTGACTCGTGAGCAACGAGCATATGGCATTGGGCCTATCCATTGGAAATGGATGTGGCAATAGCTTCTGTTGACCGGTACTGGTTGCTCTTTTGCTATCCCTGGGACGGGGAGTGTTACTGGCGCATCTTTCGGGTGGATGAGATGGTGGGTTCATCAGTATACGTTGATTCGGAATAGTCATCATGTTTCTGATCCTGTCTTTGTTACGCCTCCGATTGTTAGCCCAGCTCCTGCCGACGGATTGGGATACGTGGCGGAGCATCTTCATCAGCCTGCTGTACCGGGTACTCTGAGACTAATGACCTCGATGAATGTGGTAATTGATCACGAGAAGCCCGAACACACCCTGGAAGGTTGGGTTGCTTATGGGGAAAGAAACATCGTGTAGGCGGGCCCCGAGTTCCCGTCTCTCGGTCCCATCGATGAGGTGCATCAAGGAGATGATATTCCCAGGGACAATGATGACCAAAATGATGGGGACGGTGATGATGATAATGGCAGTGGGGGAGGTGATGATGGCGGTGCTGGTGGTGATGATGACGACGGCGATGACGGGGGCGATGATGAGGCGCCACTTGAGCGGACTGGTCCTCGGGTGAAGACTGCTCATCGTATTTCGGTGGTCGACGGAGGGAAGAATATTGCCAAGATGCGTAAGCAGTACGATGAAGAGAGGTTACAGAAACAACTTTCTGAGGCCGCCGATGGCACTCCGCCCGGTGACGTGGGTGTAGCCAAGGAAGAGGGTGAGCTGAGTCTTCAGAAGAATTTGAGCGGCGATCGTCATACTGGAGGAGGCGATGACGATGAACCGATGTATGACCAGCCTGTCCCTGAGGCGGATGTTGGAGCGATTTTCATAGAATTGGATGACGAGGTGCCTGATGACACTATTCTCATCTCTGATATCCCCATAGCTGAACCTGCAGAGTGCCAGGGCCTCGCTCATGAAATGACGACCGCTGTCGTTGCGGAGGTTACACCTCCTTTAGCCCTTTCCCATGTTGAAGATATTGAGGCCAGGGGTGTTGATTTAGCTTCTCGAAGCGCTCCGATTTCTGTTGCTGGGTCGAGTGTACTTGAACCTACCTTAGAAATATCTCCAGTTGTTAAACCTCTACCCGCTGAACCTATTGTGGAAGCTGTTCCCCTTATTGGACCGTCATCAGCTGAACCCATCGGGGAGGCTTCCCACAGTGTTGAGGTTTCTGGTATAGGAACAAGTGTATCGGAATGTGCTGCGCAAACCCCTCCTATTGTTGTACCGTCGTCAGTTGAACCTGCTGTGGAACCCCTTCTTGTTACCATGCCAGCATCTGACACCAGCATTCCTGAGGTCGTAGTGCTATCCTCTCCGGAGCTACCTGAGCCGTCGACCGAGGGGATCGCTGAACCTACCCCAGTATTGCCTACGCACACTGCCTCGGCTGACGCGCCTGCCGTTGACGTTCTTGAAGCCACTGGTATATCACTTGTCTTCATTATCTCGGCTATCTTTTTCTCTCACTGAGGCCTCTTTATACTAACTTTACCATTTCCTTTATCAGTGACCACTCCCGTTCATGCTTTGGCCCCTGTTGCCTTGCCCGAGGCATTCATTTCTTCTCTCCGAGGGCTGTCAAAGGTGAAGGTGGACCTTTTGAAGAGTCTTCTAATGAACATCACCGCCTCTCTGAAGAATATGGATGAATGGTCCATCTTGGATGAAGGGCTGCAGGCGCTCGAATGTAATGCTGCGTGGCTCGGGATTGACGTCTCTTTAATGATCAACCATATAGTCCTGTTCAGGGAAGGCATGGCACAACTCAACGAGGCGAGACATTTCAGAGTCGATCCTTTTGTTGAAGAGAGGCGCGGTCATTTGCAGTCCCTCCTGCCAAAACTTGAGCTGTGCGAGGCGGATGTAACCGCGCTGAGGTGTGATTGGCAAGACGCCGCAATTGGGCATCAGGGGGCCACAGATCGGTTGGCAGAGATAGATGATGAGATAGCCCGGCTGCAAGCTGAACGCTTCGTTGTTCATCTCAATCTTTCAAAATTTGGCAATCAAAAGGCTCGTCTGCAATTATCTATCGAAAAGCGCGAGGCCGAACGTGACGCTATACGAACTCAGATTGAAGAACTGAGAGAGTCCCTCCAAAGCGTCCCTGATCCTGCACAGGTCTTAGCCGCGGCGGAGGCAACACAGAGGGCGACCCAGGAGTCTGCAATTCATTTGCTAGAACAATGTTTAAGAAATCTGAACAGTTAGGCTCTATGATTGTTTTATCCTGTAATTTTGCGAAGATATGTTGTGACACTAATGTTGTAATGATATGTATACTATTCACATGATCGTGCTATACGTTTTATTCACCTGATATTTCTTTCATTTGCGTTTAGATTCGAATATAACGTAGGTGATTTTGGAAGGAATGTCCCCCTGTCAGGACTCAAACCTATATTGATGCGGAATGGGTGTGCCCGAGCCTTGACTTTAAGGTTCATCTTTTCATTCCGATTCTCGACAACTTCGGATAGGGCGAGGTAACGACGCCTGATACGTCTCAGGTTTCAATAACTTTCCTGATGCCTATGTAAACACACGGGAGAAAGGATTAGTATCTGTAATTGTAAGCATTGATCATCGTATGGTGCAATTTCTCTTGATATTTGTCTATTACACTTTCCCTCTAACGGGGTGTTTACAAATCACAGTAGTATTTTATGTCAAGTATAATATCTTTTCAAGAATCGTCCATTCACCAACGAGCTGATGCCTTGCCCCTTGCAATCGATCACTCGATACGCTCCATTGGAGTATACTTCATCGACGATGCACACTGGGTCCCACTTCGGGTCGAATTTACTTTTCGGGCCTTGAGCTAGCGCTGGGCGTTTCATCATTAGTACCATATCGCCTCTTTTGAATGACCTGCCGCGGACTTGTTTGTCATATGAGGCTGAGATCTGTTTCTGATACATTTCGAGCCTTTGCTGGGCGACCAGTCTCTTTTCATCCAGATCATCTAGCTCGGTCATTCTGATCTCAGCATTGCGTTCAGTTGTCAGGGAATAACGAAGCAGCAACCCGTAACGACTCAACCTGTATTTCCATCGGGACCACCGTCTCCGTACCGTATACCAACGAGTAGGGTGTAGCTCGCGTAGCTGTACGGTGTGTGGTTCGATATGCCCACAATGCTTCGGGCAGTCGTCTGTCCCAGTCCTTCTTATTTTCTGCCACTGTCTTTTTCAAAATCTTCACGATAGTCTTATTGAACGCCTCGGCCAACCCATTCGCAGGGGGGTAATAAGGTGATGAATAACAATGCTTGATCTTGAACTTTGCGCATAGCTTATCAATAGTAGCATTCTTGAAGGGTGTTCCGTTGTCCGCGGTGATTTTCTCGGGAATACCATGTCGGTATAATATGGCGTGGCGGATGAAACTTTCAACATGTTTTGCCTTCACGCTCCTAAGCGCGATTGCCTCGGCCCACTTGGAAAAGTAATCTGTCGCGGCTAAAATGTATTGGTGCCCCTGGGAAGAGGGCGGGCTAATTGGCCCGATCACGTCCATGCCCCAGGCTGCGAAAGGCCAGGACATCACTGACTGATGTAATTCTTCTGGTGGCGAGTGTATGATATCTGCATGGATTTGGCACTGATGGCATTTCTTGACAAATTCTATTGCATCTTTCGCCATTGTGGGCCAATAATATCCCATGTGTCGGACACGGTGATGTAGGTTCCTGCCTCCTTGGTGGGCACCGCATTCTCCTCCGTGGGCTTCCTTCAATGTGGCGTATGCTTCCTCCTGGTCCAAGCAGCGTAGCAACGTACTCCCTCATACGAGCGCTTGTAAAGGACGTCATTCTGCAGTATAAACGACCCAGCGCGTCTCCTAACCTGTGTGCGCATCTTGAGCTCTTCTGGTAAGAACCCATACTTCAAGTAATCGATGAATGGTCTTTTCCAGTCATTATCTTCTGTGATCTCGAAGCAACAGATGGGGTTTACACTTGCTTCGTCACCACGCAGTACGGTCGTCGGTAGGATCCTCCTTTCTTCGATCGTTACCTGAAGTGGGCTACCTCCGGGGTTAGCCAGAGCAGCGGCTAGGCTAGCCAACGCATCGGCCTGTACATTTTCCTGTCTCGGTATATGTGAAATGCTGCTGTCACGAAACTGGTCGAACAGTGATTGCGCTTGGCGGCAAAAAGGCGACAACTCAGGTTTGCGGACTTCATATTCTGTCGTTAACTGTCCGATGACTAGTCTGGAGTCGCCATAGATCTGTATTACCTTGATCCGCATTTCTAGTGCGAGTTGTAGCCCAATGATGAGGGCTTGATACTCGGCTTCGTTGTTGGTGCAGGCTGGCACGATTGTAAACGAGTAGGGCAGCAAATCTCCCTGTGGGCTGATAAATATAACCCCCGCTCCTGCCCCTGTCGATCTAGAGGCTCCATCAAAGTACATCTGCCATAACCGTGGTCTTTCGATCATCATAACCTGATCATCCGGGAGGTCACATTCCATTTCTTCGCTGCTCGGGACTGGATGCGCAGCAAGAAAATCCGCAATCGCTTGTCCTTTAATAGCCCGGGCTTGGATGTATGTGATGTCGAATTCGGAGAGGAGAAGGGCCCATTTAGCTAAACGCCCAGACAGCATAGGCCGGTTCATAAGGAACTTGATCGGATCCACCTTGGATATCAACGTTATTTGGTGCGAGAGGCAGTAATGCCTCAGTTTCTTTACAGCGAAAATGAGAGCAAGGCATGTCTTTTCAATTGCTGAATAGTTGAATTCAGCCCCCACCAGCGTGCGGCTTAGGTAATATAGTGCATTCTCCTTCTCTTCTTTGTTCTTCTGTGCCAGGAGTGCCCCCAGTGAGTTATCACCTACTGCGATGTACAGAATCAGTGGCTTTCCTTTGATTGGGGCAGCAAGGACTGGCGAATTCCCAAGCATCTCTTTTAGAGAGTCGAAGGCCTTCTGACAAGCGTCGTCCCATTCAAACTTAACATCTTTCTTGTTGAGGCGGGAGAACGGTTGACAACGACCAGCCAAGTTCGAGATGAATCTCCTCAAATATGCTACGCGGCCTTGAAAACTCTTCAATTGCTTCAGGTTCTTCGGAGGCGGCATTTCTATGATGGCTTTGATCTTTGCGGGATCGATTTCTATGCCCTTGTGTCTGACCACGAAGCCTAGAAATTTGCCAGACGCGACTCCGAACGCGCATTTTAGTGGATTCATACGGAGACTTTTCTTGCGCAACCGTTGGAACACTTGCCTTAGGTGCTCTCTGTGCTGCTCGTGATCGGCCGACCTTACGACTAGATCATCTACATAGCATTCGACGTGTTTATGCATCATATCCTGAAATATAACATGCATTGCGCGCTGGTATGTTGCCCCTGCGTTCTTTAATCCGAAGGGCATTACGCGATAACAGTATATGCCGAGGGTTGTGCGGAAGGCCGTAGCTTCTTCATCTTCAGGGGCCATGCGAATCTGATTGTATCCCGAGTACCCGTCCATGAAGGAATTACTGCATATCCCGTTGTGCTGTCAATCAACAATTTTGGAATTGGCAAAGGAAAATCATCTTTCGGGCAGGCTTCATTAAGATTCCGGAAGTCGACGCAAACTCGGATCTGTCCGCTCTTCTTCTTGATTGGCACAATGTTTGAAATCCATCGGGGGTACTTCACCTCTCGAACAAATCCAGCCTGAATTAGTTTTTTGATTTCTTCTTCAATCTTAGGTACGACATCAGGATGGAATCGTCGTTGTGGTTGCTTCACTGGCTTCTTTTCTTTTATGATGCTTAGCTTGTGCATGGCGATTGCCGGACTGAGCCCGGGCATTTCTGAGTAAGTCCAGGCAAAGATGTCCTTATTCTCCTTTAATAATTGTATGTATTTCTCTCTTTCATTTTCTGGGACGTTCTTGCTCAAATATGTATTCCTGGGTTCTTCGATGGTGCCCAAATTCACCTCTTCGAATTCATCAATCGTTGGTTGTCCACCGTCTTCTAGTTGCACGAGTGCGACACTTGGCTGGATTATGTCGATAGAATCTTGCGACTGGATTCCTTCTACCGGGACAATGGTTACCATGTTTACGCTAGCCTTCGCTCCTAGACCCTCTCCGTTTCTGTATACTTGCTTATATTCTTCAAATGGAGCTAGCAGTCTTTTCTTTGTGTCTGAGCTTTGACAGGAGAATCCCATGTTCCTCATAATTTTCCGGCTGGCTTTGCTATATCTCTTCTCTTCTATTGGTCGAGATTGGGCAGACCATCTTCCTCCTTCTTTCCCTTCTGATGGTATTGGCTGGCTTGGCCCTAAATGGAACTTGATATCTTTCTGGGTGGCATTTCTTGACGGCACGATGAATTGGCTTGGAGCTTTTGGAAATGGCTTGGTTCTTCCTATCTTGGATATAGGCATATTGAAGCTGGATTTGAGTACACTCATGTGTTGATCTGAAATTAGTTTTAACACGGACTGCCCCGGCCGACGTAGATGCTGCGGCACCACATAGAATTTCTTCGTGATCGGCTGAGGTTGGTTTTTCTGCTGACATTAGGGACCTTCCCTGAGTGATGAGCTGAGGTTTACCTTCCTGTACACACTTCTTAACTCGAGGTTCTACCCTTGTCCTTTCTTCTTTATGTCGGACTTTTTGCTGGTTTTATTGCCTTCGGACGGGTCATAATATTTTGCATCAGCCAAAAATGACTCGGCTATCGTGTATGGCTTCGGATCTGCTGCTACCCTGTATTGGACACCATCTCTGTTATATTTGAAACACTGGTGATATGTCGAAGGGATTATCCGATTCTGATGGAGCCAGGGCCTTCCTAAAAGGAGGTTGTATGTTGTCACTGCGTCGATCACCTGACACGTTACTTTCGTCGTCAATTCTTCGATTTCTAACATCACCGTGATTGATCCTAGTGTGCGTTGACTGTCTTGATTGAACCCTTGAATCATCATGAGACTCGGGCGTAATGCCGATTGCCTATAACCCAGCTTCTGTAATGTCTTTAATGGCATAATATTCACAGCAGACCCGTCGTCCAACATGCACCTCTTGATCTCGGTGTCCCTGATTGTACTTGTGACCATCAACGGACGGTTATGGTCTATTAATTCGATCGTGCGGTCTTCTTCTGAGAAAGTGATTGTTGAGGGATGATCGACATGCATGACTTGTGATACTGGCGTATACCCCTCCCAAAATTTGTCTGTATTATTCATTTCTTCTTCTATCTCTATCATCATGATTTCCCTGACTTCACTGTTAAGTAAGGCATTAATTAACATTTCTCTGTACACTTTCAAGAGACACAAAGCATCGTATATACTTAGCCGGGCGGGAACCTTTCGTAAGTGCGCCACAACATCATATACTACTGGTCTCGGGCTTGGCTGACTAGTTGTGGCTTCGCCAACTTTCTCTTTCAGCTTTTGCAGGTGAGGTCTCCCTTGCGGCCTGTCGTGGACACCATCTTCTTGCATTGGGTCATCTGGTCTCGGAGGAGTACGGTCAGGCATTTGCCTTCCTGATCGCAAGATGACCGCATTAACTTCTCCCTCGACTGTTTGTGAGGTTTCCTCGACCGGTGCTTGTTCGGTGAACGACACCATTTCGCAATATGCCATGCTCATCACGGGTCGCTTCTGTAGTATCTCTCTCTTTCCTCTCCCCCTGTTCCTTTTTTGGTTAACGAGCCTTCGTCGGTTCTCGAGTCTTTTCTTGCTACTGACTAGAGTCCACGGCTCCTGTGGCTCGGGGAATGAGGTCGTTAGGTGACTGATACCTTCTTTTATTGGAATTGCTGAAATTGTCCCGGCCGTCTCTCTTGCTGTCTCGGGTACCTTCATGCTGATAACCCCTTGATTGATCAACCCTTGTATCCTTCCTTTCAAGGAGAAGCAATCTTCTGTCTTGTAGCTAACACATTGGTGATATTTGCAATATTTGGAATCGTTTACCCGTCCAACTTCATGGGGACGAACGGGCTCCGGTAAACGCATTAAGCCTTCTTCAACCAATTGTTCCATGATCGGGACTAAATCGGCCATATCGAATGTATATGGACCATTAGCCTTTTCTCTTTCTGCTATCGATACGCGTTTGGGTATGTAGGGTCTTTTACCCTTGTCTTGTGTGACTGCTGTCTTCACTTCCGCCCTATGATCGACAGCGGGACGTTTTCGATCTTTCTGTTCCTTGATCTTGTCGACCTTGTGGGTTTCTACCACTCTTCCTGTCTCTCTCTTCTGTCTCTCGGGTCTAAAGTTTACCCGGGAAGCTGCTTCTTCCACCAGATGGGCTTTCGTTGCTAGTTCGCGAAAGGAGCTGAAGGTGTTACCTGACAGTCCGTACGAGATCATGGGGTCTAGAGCCCTCAGGCACATCTTCATCTGCTCGCCTTCACTGGGTAGTTCACGACATTGAGCTGCCGTAGTTCCCCATCGATCAATGAATTTCTCGACTAGTTCACCATTCCTCTGCCTAACCAATGCTAGGTCTGTCAATGAGATCTCTCTCTCGGTTGCGAAGAATTTGGAGATGAAAGCATCCTGCATTTGCTCCCATGTCCTTATAGAGCCGGAAGGTAACGACATGTACCATTGAAAGGCCTTCCCTGTCAGGGTAGATCCAAACAACCGCATGCAATACTGCGGGACTGCGGACCAATTTCCTAGCGTAGTCAGGAAGTGGGTGATGTGCTCTTCTGGCGATCCTCTGCCATCAAATTTTCCGAAGTCAGGGCATCTGAAATTGGCTGGGAACGGTACCTCTTCCACTTCTGGTGGGTACGGGACCCGATATTTGTAGTTGATCCTCTTTTCTTTCTCTTTTTCTTGCTGCATCATATGGGCTATCGTTTGGGATAACTCTTCTCGCGATACGTGAGATGTGGAAAGTGGTGCGCACTCCATTGGCGTGATCTGACATTGGGCAGGCGGTTCATGCTCAGTTGGGCCTTCTGCTGCCCCTTGGGATTCTTCTGCCGATTGACGGGTGGGTGGCGCGATACTTCTGGTGGCATTCTGTGCTATTAGGGTGGCCAAGGCTTCCTAAATAGCTCTCATCCGATCATTTGTCTCGCGGTTAGCCTCTACCAATCTATCGATCTGGTCTTGGAGTGGAGGCAATTCTTCTGCTTCATATGGTCCTTCTTCTTCTCCTTCAGCTATTTGTACCATCACCACTTGCGCTGACGGGATTTCCTGAGGTGACCTCTGCTTTGATTCAAGGGTCGTCATGGGCTTGGCTTTCTTCACATGTGCGGACCTGATAGGTTTCCGAGAGGTGTAGGCGACCTTGGATAACGGCGGAAACTGCTCAGCTGTCATGACCTGGCCATTGATAGAGATCTCGCCACGTTTGCCTTTCTATATGCAGCTAGGATGGCAACTTTCCTCTGTTCTTTCTTCTGTCTCTGGGTCTCAACCAACTGCCATTCTGAACCTGGGTTGGTAGTTGTGGTTGCGGCGAAACGAGGGAAGGTGAAACCTCCGTTGGCAAGGAAGATGCACGAACTTGTCATCGAGTATGCCATCTCTTCTGTCTGCGTTACTATCTTGCTAATTCTGCGGTGTCATAAAAATCTTTAGAACAGTTCACAAGTGCGGTCGGGAGTATGAGCCCATCGATCGCAGTGCATAAACTGACAAAATAAGCAAGAAGGAGACAAATACGTGTAGTTGTGGAAGTTTGTGGTTTTGAAAACCCTTGATTTACTGTCTATTGCCTTAAAGATGAAGGGAAGAACGTTCCCGTTGAGAGTCGCCAGTTTGGCGCCCGAGGGGGCCGAAACATTATGCCTCGCGGTAACTTTCCTATGTGTAAATTCATGTTTATGAGTAATTGATCTTAGAGCGTTTCCATATTCAGATATAACCAGAGATTTTGGGTTCGATCCCCAGCAGAGTCGCCAGTTTGTTAGAACTAGAAAATGAATGCGATTACATTTTCTTGAAATGTAGTGTTTTGTTGCTCTGGGGTTCTGAATAATGGAAACATTCATAGACAATCACAAAACATTCATAAAAGTACACAAGGAGAGATATCGCAAAGCGAATTTTATTCCAGAGATCCTGAGATGTTGTACATTCCAGGCCGTGATCTGGCACGAGCCCTTAATTACATCGAATGATCGATGACCCTTGATTAAAAGGCAAAAGACTAGTCAGCAGGGACTATGGTCTGAGAGTTTGTGGTCATAGAGACCTGTATTTGTTTTGTTATGGACTGAACCATCTTTGTATTAGTCAGATGTCTATGTCCCATGTTTTGGCCGGAGATCCGGGCTGAGACTATCAGGGTTTATGACTGAGAAGGACGACTCTGGGCCTGCGCCTATCAATGTATGGACAGGTGACCTCGGGAAGTCCACTCTGCAGTTGTGTATACCTGCGTAGCCCAACCGACGGACGCCGTTTTTAATGGGTAGGGCATCGACTGTCGTGTTGTGGTAGTTCATAACAATCATTTTGTAGTGAATTGAAACTCTTTGGCATGGTTTATCGTGATAACCATAATCCCGTTCGTCTAGCTTTTGACTCAAATCGGATCACATCTTTACAGAAAATATGAATGATGACATGTTTGCATAGTTCTGGATGCTGGCGGCGTCTCTTTCGAGAAGTCGTTTCGTTCATCACGTCGAATCAGATTGGTCTTTGAAGATGCACAATTCTGCTCATTTAGAGATCCTGGAATGTCCGTTTGACCATTTCATTGCGTCCGGAATGCTCGAAATACCCCAAATAGGCTCAAGCGGCACTTGAAAACACTTAAAATTGAGCCCGGTACACCCATGAACATTTTTCGGAATTGGCTGATTTTTTGGGTGCGTGGGAGTCCAACGCACCTTGAAAATACATATCCGCTTTTTGTTGATTTTACGGGTGCGTTGGAGTCCAATGCACCCTGAAAATACATACCTGAATTATGTTGAATTTTAGGGTGCGTTGGAGTCTAATGCACCCTGAAAATACATATCCGCTTTTTGTTGATTTTTCAGGTGCGTCGAGTTATTTTCGGGTGCGCTGGAGTCCAATGCACCCTGAAAATACATGTTCGCTTTTTTGTTCATTTTTTAGATGCGTCGAACTATTTTCAGGTGCGCACTCATACTTGTGATTTTTTGTGAACCGAACCTGCGGTGGTGTTGGTCGGTGTGACCTTCCGATGGAAGATGCCGGCGATCGGAAAAGAATTCTGGTCACCGAGAAAGTTTTCCGGCAGTCGGAAAAGGATTCCGGCGAGGGTTTCCGATGGCAAAATCCAAATACTCAGGAGATAATAGCTCTCTCTCTCTCTCTCTTAATTCTTCTGTACAAATGAACAGTGGGAGGGGTATTTATACCCGAGAATACCGGACAGTGACCAATGAGGAGCTGCCACGTATGACGCACCCCAAATATCCTTTGACGCACCCTTCAATGGACACGTGGGAGCTCTGACGCACCCCAAAATGAGATTCTGAGATGTGCTGATTTTATGGGTGCGTCGAGCTATTTTTCGGGTGCGTTGAGGTACAATGCATCCAAAAAATGCAACGCTGGTCCTTTGTGATTTTATGGGTGCGTTGGGCTATTTTAGGGTGCGTTGCAGTCCAATGCACCCTGAAATTGCAGTTCTGTATATTCTGAATTTATGGACGCGTCGAGGGTATTTTTAGGGTGCGTCGAGTCATTTTTCGGATGCGTCAGAGGTGAAATACATCTTAAAACACTTGTTGAATTTTCATGAATTTAAGGGTGCGTCAAGCTGAATAATTGGGTGCGCTTGACGTACTCGTGTTTTGCAAATTTGGGTTTTGCGAAACGGAGGGCTTGTGGGGCCCGTTTCTCGGTGAATCGCCATGCACTGCTTATCATAATTCATGAGGGATGCCTCCGCTTGATTCTGGTCGGTTTCGTTCACAGTGATCCGTGGGGTCCACTGACAAAAATGGCTAAGTACTGGATCTTTTTGCAAATTTGGGTATTTGGGTGCGTCGGGTAGTATTTTGTGGAATTTTCTTGAAGCACGTGCCCAGTTGATTTATTTTAGAGGGTACTGACTTTTGGGACCCCAACACCTATACAATTGAGTGTGCCCAATGCTTGAGCTTCGTTGAGGGAACCAAATCAATAAACAACACATCTATTTTAAAATTCTTATGTGATTTAACTGTTTAATATTCCGGCCGGATAGAGATAGGACTTCAATTTCGGTGAGTTGTTAAGAGACCTAGTTGGGTTGATGCATTAAAAATAACCAAAAGTGGATCCTTGAAACTCTAGTGCCTTTAGCATATTTATTTTTTCTCCTTTTACAATACATGTCCAATTATAATTTCCAGATTTAAGTTCTTAATTCAATAACAATTAGAAATATTTTAAATTAATTTTGTAAATACCCATACAAATCCCTGTGGGACGATATTCGGTCTTTCTGAATTATTACTACTTCGCAACCCTGCACTTGGGGAGTGAATAAGTTTTTGGCGCCGCTACAGGGGATTTGATATGGTGTTTTCAGAATTTTACTGAGATAGCTTTTAGTTGGGATTGTGTTAATATAGGTTTAGGATTTGTTTTACTTTCTAGAGTAAGTTTTGTTTTAGTGTCAAAATACTAACTTAGTTTTGTTTTGATTTTGCAGGATTCTAACATAGATCTCAAATTCAGGTTCTATCCTTCTACCCCTTTTGCTATAGATAGTTTTAGATTTTTTTATTTATTGTAGAAGTAGGGTTAAATCTTAAGCTTGTGTTGAGTGGTTCATGCCCAAGTGGGTTCATGATCACACTCAATGATTGTTAAGTGACAGATTGATCGTTAAAGGGATTGATAGAGAGCCCCGTGTTAAAAAACGTCAAAATTTCTTGATTTTACTAAAAAGATGACTGAAAATCAAACCAATCCAAGGACTAATCAACAATAAAATCAAGCCTAAAACCGTTGTGAAATTGATGAGAACAAAGTGGGGAATGTGCCTTCACCTAGGACTTTACGTGACTATTCACAACCGCTAGGACGAGCACCCCCTTTTGCATAATTTTCCCTCACAATGTGGGGAATATTGATTTTAAACCGAGGTTGATCCAACTTCTCCCAAAATTTTATGGACTCGACTTCGAAAGCGCTTATTTACATCTTAAGGAGTTTGATGAGATTATAACCACAATTCACTTTGATAACATAACCAAGGATACAATGAGACTTAAGTTGTTCCCTTTCTCTTTAAAAGAGAAAGCCAAGTCATAACTACATTCCTTAAGGCCGAGGTCTATAGGAACATTGGCTGAGATGACCTGGGAGTTTCTTAAAAAATTCTTCTCGGTTCATCGAACCAATGCATTAAGAAGGGCTATCATGAACTTCACCCAAAACGAAGATGAAACCTTCTTCCAATGTTGGGAGAGGTACAAGGAGCTATTAAATGCATGCCCACATCATGAATACGAATGGTGGAGGGTGATTAGTTTCTTCTATGACGAACTAACTCCACCTATGGGCCAATTCGTGGAGATAATGTGCAATGGGGAGTTCATGAATAAGGAAATGGAGGAAGCTTGGGATTATTTTGACATGTTGGCTGAAAACACATAATCATGGGACACATCTAAGCCGACAAGTTCAAAACAGTCCCAAGTTAAGGAAAAGGGAGGACTTTATGTCTTAAATGAAGAAGGCGATCTTAGTGCTAGAGTGGCCAATCTCACACGAAAAGTCGAGGCCATAGAGTTAAGGAAAGTGGATGCAATCCAACATAGGGGGGTTGTTGAAACTATTTATAGAATTTGTGCTTCCGATGTGCATCAAACACAAGATTGTCCCACAATTCCTGCATTTTAAGAACTTTTACATGAACAATCAAATGCCTTAAATAGTTATCAACGTCCTTTTAACGCGCCAAACTCGAATATGTATAGTTGGAGGAACCATCATAACCTTAGTTGGGCAAATGAACCCACGGCTAACCTAAGTAATCCTCAAGGCCCCCCCCCCCCCCCCCCCCCCCCCCCCCCCCCCAAATGCAATTTTCTATGGCCCTACCTTAAATGTCTATGGAGGATACTTTGAAAATATTCATGGATGGCCAAGCTCAAATAAACCAAATGAATAATACAATGATGGTTGATCTTAAAACCTCGGTGGAGGAAATTAAGGCACTCTTAAATGCAAGGGAAGGAACTCTTCTAGCCCAACCCTTACCTAACCCGAAATCTCAATGCGAAATAAGCACGCCTAGTTCCTCTAACCAACGCATAGAACATTTTAAGTCCTTCACCACTCTTAGAAGTTGTAAAACAATGAAAAATCTAATCTGGTGAAGGTCACAATGCCTAATGATCCGGTATCTTCCAAAGAGGATGATGGACGTAGCACCACCATGCATGAAAAAGATCCATTAAGAGAATATAGGCTCGTTGCTCCATTTCCTCAATGTTTGATTTCAACCAAACCTCAAAACAAATATCAGAAAATTTTGGAGGTTTTTAAGCAAGTAAAGACGATGTCCACGGTTGAAACCTTCCTATGGGGCCCACCATGATGTATCTGCTTTATCTATGCGAGAGGCTTTATCAATGATAGCCCACATAGTGTCCTAAAACACTACTTCACAAAACATGGCCCCCACAGAAAATATGGAACATCCTGCTGAAGGGTCACAACTGCCCCAGACCATGTCACACAGATCCATCCCGATGACAAGCATTGGAATAGCAACAGAGAAATACGATAGATCATCACCGAAACTGTCCGGTCAGAAGGAGAAAGGATGCATAAAGAAAGATTTCGATATAAAACACCATATCTAAGATAAGTTGATGATATTCCTTTCCCAGTACGCTTCAAATGCCCAGAGTTTCAGAAGGTTAACAGGGAAGGCTCACCAAAAGAACATATGATTCACGTCATAGCTGCAATGCGAAGCTATGCTACTGTGCCACAATATTGTTTAAGATTGTTCGGTGTAACTTTAACTGGAAAAGCCTTCAAATGGTATACAACCTTTGCCCCAAGAACGATATGCACCTGGGAACAAATGCAGGAAGCTTTCTTGACAAGCTTCTTTTCGACCGAAAGAGAAGTTTGACAGAATTGGCAGTTGTACGGCAAAGGGAGCTAGAATCTGCTGACAAATTTATTACACGCTAGAGAGTCTTAAGTGCGTCATGCAAATATCTCTCTAGAGAAACTGAGCATGTAGAAATGTGCATCGGATGCATCGAGCCAGAAATTACTTTCGTACTTACGGGAGCAAAAATACATACATTCCAGGAACTGGTTACAAGAGCTCATGCTTTGGAAAGTATGATTAAAAAGGTGTCTGCATTTCGTACAGAGTCTACACGACGGGTCTTCAGCAAGTCTCCAGCAAATGTTATAGATAAGGGTAAGAGTAAAGAAGAATTTCGATGTAAACTAAGGGACAATAGGAGAGAGAGGCAAAACTATCATGTCAATGAGACAGCCGACAAGAGATATCGACGGTTTAACCGTCGAGAAGAATACTCTTTCTCAAATGAAGATATCGTCCTGATGATGAATCAATTGGTTGTAGCAGGAACAATCGAATTGCCATAATTGAAACGGCCCGAAGAACAGGTAAAACAGAAGATAGAGATTATTGCCACTATCACCGCATGATAGGGCATCCTACTCATAGGTGTTACACCATCAAAGCTATTCTCCAGAGAATGATCGAAGGAGGAGAAATAGTCATTAAGAAAGAAAGAGACAAAGGAAGGAAAGCAATTACAAATGCCATATCCGCATTGAATATGAAACATCGACAAAAATCATCCTCAGAACTCCTTTCAAGATGATTCAGTCTGGAAGTTGAGGAATAAGAAACACAGTTCGTATAAAGTATGATAGTGTCTGCCATGCCAGAAGAAAGCCAGAGATAAAAGAATCAGTGCTGTATTGAAGGCAAAATCCCACCAACTGTCAAGATATCGCAGGGCATGTAAAACCTCGAATTTTGAAACAATACTATTTTCAGTACTGCGAATCGCCTCTCGATCATTTGCTCTAGTATGAAAAATATTGTGATCGCCAAGGAATCAGCAAGGAGCAAATGATAAAGCAGTTTAAAGAAATATTGATAGGACCATCCAAAGAATGGTGTGCATCAGGAACCCCGCAAGAAATGAATAGAGGGCATGAAGTGATACATTTCTTTAGCAATATGCATGCCGATAAAGTCAAACAAATGTTAAATGCTGCTTGGACCAATCCACTGAAACAAACAAATTCTCGAAAGGAAGAATGGATTCCAGAGTTCCCCAAATTTATACTCTTCAAAGGAGGAACCCAGTCACCAATAGGGCATTTGACAAATTACAAAAAGGCTGCTTACTTCAGAGGTAACGTTTCCCAGGAGTATTTACTGCGAAACTTCATATATTCATTGGCTATTTCAGGCAATGCCATGACTTGGTATTTCACTCTGCCAGAAAGAACCGTTGCAAGTTGGCAGGATATGAAAGAAATGTTTACAATGCGGTTTTATAGATACGATGCAAGGATATCAAAGTAATTACTTCGAAAAACATTTAGCACTAGGGCGAAGATGTATTAGATTTCGTACATCGATGGTAGAACGTACGAGCTTGAAGTTATGCATTGCCTCTGACCAAAGATTTTATGGTAAGAGAATGCATTCGAGCAACCGTGCTCAAAGAATAGCTAATACCAAGGAACCAAGGAATCCCATGAAGCTTCCAGCAACTGCTGAAGATATTCGTACTTCAGTTTCATGAATTGTGCGATGTTGCGATAATCCAAGCTGCAGAGAAATCAGAAAATTCAAACAGCTCGTTCAATGATAGAGGAATGAAAAATAATAAAATAAAATTAAGGTAAAAAAAATAACTACGACAGGAACCTTAGAAAGAATCGCAAAGGGATATTCTCGATCAGATATCCAGTCAGGAAAAAGGTCGGTGAAAGAACTGATAGACCGTCATGGCCAGAAGAACCATCAATGTCAAGTGTTACGTACGATGTGATCAGCCATTTGAAAAGAATTCCAGCGAGGCTAAGTATTTATGATGCCCTGAAATTGTCTAAAAATATTTGACATAATCTGATACAAGCCTTATTAGACGATAATGTACGAGAGGCCTTGATAACAGAAATGGAAACAACAGACGTCGATAAATATGAGGACAAGAGCTGAAACGCGATGTCAGAGAAAGCTGAAGCAGCCTACTATATGTTGACAATAACTTTTACAGATGATGACATGATGTTAGGCGAGAAAGAGCACAATCGGTCACTCATGGTCATAGGATACATCAACGACCGACAGGTAAAGCGTATCATGATCGATAATGGGTCTGCTGTGAATTTAATGCCATTAAGTATGCTCTCTAAGCTGGGGTATAAATGATAGTATTTGCGGACAAGCAATATGATGATACAAGGATTCAATCAGGATGAGCAGAAAGCACTGGGCACAATTACCATGTTGATGGAGGTAGAGAATCTAATTACCAAGGTGACTTGTCACATGATCAATGTAGTAACGACATACAATTTGTTGCTAGGAAGGTAATGGATACACAGATACAGAATTGTTCATTCCACTTTACATCAGTGCTTCAAGTATTGTTAGAAAGGTGTACTGTATGGAATTTGAGCAGATGAGAAACCGTACACGATTACAGAATCATATTTTGCAGATAGACGGTATTATGAATCATTTGCTGGCGAAGAACAAAAAGACGAAGAGAATCTGTAAAAAGAGAAAGTTCAGCAAGAGCAAAAGAAAGGGCTTAAAGCAAAAATATTTTACTTCGTGCCGACATGCGGCAACCAGGGCAACCCCCACTAGTCTTATTTTAGGCGAAACAAGCAGAAACCCTTCAAGCAAATCTCACTATGCCAATACTAAGAATAGAAAAAAGCAAGCCTTTCTCCAAAGGACCTCGAGAATTCCAGGTGTCAGGAAATACGGAATAGGCTCCAATATTATTTCATTCTGCAGGAGTAAAAATGGCCGGAGAATAGAACGAGGCACTGATACAGACAAGAAAGTTTGCAAAGTTGGACCCAAAAGAGCTTGGGCGATACAGTCTGGTAAGTAAAAGAATAATGCAGTCAATGAGTTTCGATTGCGAGGATCCGATCGGCTTGAACAACGGTAAAGGAATATCAGTGCCTATAATGATTCACAAGCGTGAAGAAAAATTTGAGATTGAGGGCATTTTCGGAGTCTGCGCAAGTAAATATGGTCAGCAAACTTACTCAAATTAGCCCTATGGAGCAACAGATAGACTTATTGACGGAAAAAGAAATATTCGAGCCAGAAAAATCTCCCGTACAGATGGAAGATGGAGGTCAACCAATAATTGACCAATTACGTGAAATAAATCTAGGGACAAAAGAGGAAAAACGAGTTACTTATATCAGCACAGGTCTAATAGAGGAGGAAGCTGAACGATATTGTTAGGAATTGAAAGAGAAGAAGGATGTATTTGCATAGACGTATGCTAAAATGCTAGGTTTGGAGCCGACGATGGCAACCCACAAACTTAATATTGCCAAAGAAAAGAAGCTGGTCATGCAAGCTCAACGACGCTTCCATCTAGACATTCTGCCACGAATCGAGGAGGAAGTGAACAAATTCATTTAAGGTGGGATTCGTCAGAGAAGTCAAATATCCTAAACGGACATCAAATATCGTTCCGATTAAAAAGAAAAATGGACAAATACGAGTGTGCATCAATTTTAGAGACATGAACGAGGCTTGCCCGAAGGACGATTTTCCCATGCTAATCATGAAACTGCTAATTGATAGCACCACGAAATACGTTGTCATATCTTTTATAGATGGTTATTCAGGCTATAATCAGATATGCATGGCACCAGAGGATGAAGAATCGACAGCTTTTCGGACTTCCTTAGGGATATATTGTTATAAAGTCATGCCATTCGGGTTAAAGAATGCAGGAGCAGCGTATCAGCGAGCAATGCAATGTATCTTCAACGATATGATGCACAAGCATGTGGAATGCTATGTCGACGACCTAGTTGTAAGGTCTGACGACCATGAAGAACATTTGGGACATCTGCGGTTTGTCTTTTAAAGGCTTCAAAAGAAACAATTATAAATGAATCCTCTCAAATGCGCCTTTGCAGTTTCTTCCGGCAAGTTCTTGGGATTTGTTGTACGACATAGAGGGATCAAAATTGACCCTGGTGTTGAGTCTCTAATTTATACATATTCTAACCCTTATCATCACACATTATGCATGGTTTACGTGTTTAAAGTCTAAACTAATACATGTTTTTTTGTTTACAGGAATGAGAGAAGGATTTCACCAAGATGATGCTTAAAGATGATACTTTACATACTTTGAAGATTAAGGAATCAAGTACCAAAGGATGGAAGAAAGAAGCAAGAAAGAGAGGAGAAGAAATGAAGAAGATTCATCCTGGTTGATTGATCGGTTGACTTGACTGATTGATCGCTAGGGTGGTCGATTGATCCCTTGGTCCAACCGATTGATCGGCTACTCTATATATGTTTCTGGACAGAAAAGTACCCCACCGATTGATTGCTTAGCCTGGGCGATCAATTGCTCAAGCCATCAGAATTTAGAGTTTTTGCAGAAAATTCTCTGAACACTTTTCGGTCCGAGTGATCAATCACCCGGCCATCACAGATTGATCGCCCATTATCACCGATCCATCGCCCAGCTCCAGAGATCAATCGCTTAGATCATAAAAAATAAAAAATTACTGCTAAAGTCTTTAGACACTTTTGGTCCCCTACGATCAATCGCCCAACACCATCGATTAATCGCTTACCACTTGCGATCAATCGCTCAGTCCCAAAGATCAATCGATGGTGTGCAAAAATTCAAAAGTTGCTATTTTCGGTTCGATTTTCTTTTCGCTGTGCGTAAGTTTTACACAATTTCTCAAAGGTTCTATGTAATTGGGGCTTGAAGGCTATAAAAGGACTCCTCTAATTCGATCTAAGGGCATCCTAGAAGAGATTGGAAGTTGTGGAAGTGGAGGATGCTTTGTGAAGTGCCGCAACTCCGGTTTCTCTGGTTTTTCTAGTTTTTCTTTATGTTTTTCCTTAATTCTAGTTGTAGCATGATAATGCTCGGCTAGAACCTCTCAGCTAGGGCTAAGAGGTGAAGCTTGTAGCTTATCTCATGTTTAATTCAGTTTGATACAAGTACCTTTACTTCAAGTTTGGATTTTTATTATTCTAGTTTGAATGAAAGTTAATATTTTTAGAAGTTTTATGAGAGTTCATGTACTCCGGACATGGATTCCTTGCAATTCTCTGAGATTGTCATGTTTGTTTGATTAGATTCGAATTGTAGTAACCCTTGAGCTAGCCAGTCCATTGGCATGACTGTTACTCCGAAGGCTACATGTTTGAATGCTATGTGCTTGATTAGAACTAGAACTTGAATTTCTGACTTGAATGGGATTATTGTGCTTCAATGGTTTATCTTCCGACTAGATGAGAGATAGGACTTTAATTCTAGTTGTGTTTCATGCTTGAGTGAATGTATTAATATGGATTGCTACAAGTGGATCCTCAATGCCTTAGTTCTCTCTTTATTCTCAGATTTTCTTAAATTGATGTTTTAGTTTAGTTTACTTAATTGAATCTCCAAATCACTTAAATCTTAGTTGCTGGAATAATTCAGAATTGGTTTCTTAATTCCCTGTGGATCGACCTCGGTCTTATCGAGAATTATTACTACATCGCAGTCTTGCACTTGAGGCAAGCGAACAAGTTTTTGGCGCCGCTGCCAGGGAATTTAGATAAACAGTTCTAGATTGTTTTAGTGGTTGTAAAAGTAGAAGTAGATAGGTTTTCTGATTTCCTAAGACTGACAAGTTGTTTTGTTTTGTAGGAATTCTTCCATAGGTCAAGCGAATCGCGTAATATCCTTCTAACGTAGTGCTTTTTACAGATTCTTTGATTTTCAGATTTTTGTTAAATTCTATTTTAGGACTTAGGATTAGTTTAGATCTTAGTTGTGTGGTTTATGTCCCGTTGGGAACGGGACCACACCAATCCTCTCCAATCCGAAGGTGGTCTAGTTGGACCATTATCAGTCCATAGATGAGTCCAAAAATATCAAGAGCTTTGTGATAGTTTGGGGAGCATGGATCAAACACCTTTAAGGAATCCCCCCCTACTCCAACTACAAATGCAAATCAAGAGGGAGTAGGAGAGAATGAGGTACACAATGTTTCTCCAATGAGATCTTTATGGGATTACCTACAACCGGCCGATACAACTACACCCTCGTGCATGGTTTCACCACCAACCAGGGGAAACATTGATATAAATCCCGGTGTGATTCAACTTTTGCCAAAGTTCCATGGGCTAGACTCTGAGAGCCCATAGCTACATCTAAAGGAATTTGAAGAAGTGGTGGCTACTTTGTAATATGCGAATGTTTCAGAAGATGCCATAAAACTCAAACTTTTTCCCTTTTCATTGAAAGAAATAGCAAAGAGTTGGCTTCACTCTCTTAGACCACATTCGATAGGTTCATGGAATGAGATGACTCGGGAATTCTTGAAAAAGTCTTCCCGACTCATAAAAAGAATACCCTTCGAAGAGCTATAATGAACTTTTCAATTAAAGAGAATGAATCATTCTTCCAATGTTGGGAAAGGTTCAAGGACCTCCTACTTACTTGCCTACATCATGGCTACAAAATCTGGCGAATCATAAACTTCTTCAGCGATGGATTAAGTTCCAACATGCGCCAATTCATAGAGATGATGTGCAACGACGAGTTTATGAGTAAAAATCCAGATGAAGCTTGGAGTTACTTGGATATGTTGGCCGAGAATGCCCAATCATGGGATACCTCGGACAAATCTAGTAATCTCAAGCCTCCTCAACAAAAGGAAAAAGTAGGCATCTATATTCTTAAAGAAGAAGATGATGTGAACGTAAAGATAGCCAGCCTCACAAGGAAGATCGAGGCCATGAAACTTAGTAAGAGTGGAGTTTCAAAGTCCAATGAAGCTATTGAGAACCTATGTGGAATTTGTGCCACTAATATACACGCTACGCAAGATTGTCCTACAATTCCTGCATTTCAAGAGGTGTTATAAGAACATGCAAATGCCACATATGGTTATCAATGGCCTTTTAATGGACCAGTGGGTAACACGTATAACTCTACTTGGAAGGACTACCCAAATTTCAGTTGGAAGAATAATCCCACAGGTAATCCTACCAACTCTTAAGGAGGGCCACCCATATAAAACATGGCCCCACCTCAATTTTCAGTGGAGGATACTCTAAAGGCGTTTATGCAAGGGCAAACGCAAATAAACCAAATGAACCAACAAATGTTCCAAGAACTTAAAGTCTCGGTTGATGAGATTAAGGGACACTTGAACGCTAGGGAAGGGACCTTTCCGGCTCAACCTCAGCCCAATCCAAAACAAGTACATGAAGTAAGCATCCCTAATCTCCCCAACCAACATATGGAGCAAGCAAAATCTGTCACACTCTTAGAAGTGGTAAGAAAATTGACAAATCCATTCCGGTGAAGGCCGACAAGCCTAATGATCCGGTAAATTTTGAGGACGAGGACGGATCTAACTCAGTCCTACAAGAAAGCGTTTATAAGCCCGTTGCACCATTCTCTTCGAGATTGGTTGCTCCAAAATCTCTTCCAAACTCTCATGATATTTTAGAGATTTCAGACAAGTCAAGATCAACATTCCATTACTTGATGCCATTAAACAAATAACCTCTTATGCCAAGTTTCTAAAGGACTTATACACAACCAAACGCAAATATAATGTGCAACAAAATGACTTCCTAAATGAGTAATTGAGTGCCATTCTCACTCAAATGACCCCCCTAAAATTCAAGGATCCCGGTAGTCCCACAATTTCATGCATCATTGGTGACTACCGGATTGAACGTGCATTACTAGACTTAGGGGCAAGTGTAAACTTGATCTTGTACTCGGTATACGAGGCAATTGAGTCTTGGTGAATTAAAACCCACCATAACCACATTACGACTCGCTGATAGATTTATCCGTGTACCGAGAGGGATAGTTGAGGATGTTCTAGTCCAAGTTGACAAATTCTAGTACCCAGTGGATTTTATCGTCTTGGACACGCAACCAGTTATAGATGTTAGCACTCAAATACTGGTGATTTTAGGCCGCCCGTTCCTTGCTACATCAAACACAATTATCAATTGTTAGAATGGGGTAATGCAATTGTCCTTTAGAAACATGACATTGGAGATGAATGTGTTCCATTTGGGCAAAAGGCATAGGGTTGATGATGATGAGCTCTTCGAGGTAAACATGCTCGAATCTTTTGAAGAAGAAGAGCTCCTCCAACTTGAATTACTAGAAAGCTTGGAGACATGCTTGGCACATTCCGAGGATTCCAAAGACCCCATTATTAGTGAAATTGTGCAAGCATTAAATATTGAGAAACAGGTAGTTGGTACTAGCTGGTGGAGGCCCCATTTTGAAAGATTGCCACCTACTACATCAAAGCCTCTACCATCTAACATCAAACCACTGAAGCTTGACCTTAAACCATTGCCATCCGAGCTGAAATATGTATATTTGGGTCAAGAAGAAACGTTCCTGGTAGTCATCGCCTCTCACCTAGTAAAAGACCAAGAGCTCAAGTTATTAAGGTACTCAAAGAATACAGGGGAGCCATATGATGAACAATAGCGGACCTCAAAGGGATAGATGCTTGGTATGCACTCACCGTAACACCTCAAAGAGAACGTGAAAACGACTAGACAACCTCAAAGAAGGTTGAATCCAAATATGATGGAGTTGTCAAAGCCGAGGTGTTAAAGCTACTAGATGTGGGCATCATCTACCCCATCTCGGATAGCCAATGAGTAGTCCTACCCAAGTTGTCCCTAAGAAGTCCGGTATTACCATTGTAGAAAACGCCAACAACAAGCTTATATCGACTAGAGTAACCACCGGTTGGCGTATTTGCATAGATTATCGGAACCTAAACATGGTCACTAGGAAGGACCACTTCCCTCTCCCATTCATGGATCAAATTTTGGAGAGGTTAGTGGGTCACTCCTATTATTACTTCCTAGATGGCTATTCCGGTTACAATCAAATTAAGATAGCCCCAGAAGACCAAGAGAAGACCACCTTTACATGCCCGTTTGGCATCTTCGCATATCGAAGGATGCCATTCGGATTATGTAATGCACCCGCCACATTCCAACGATGCATGTTGAGTATTTTCTTAGACATGGTGGGGAGTTTCTTGAGGTATTCATGGACGATTTCTCTGTTTTTAGTTGTACTTTCGAGGAGTGCCTAAATCACTTGAAGTTGGTCTTGACAAGGTGCGAGGAGAAGAACCTCATTTTAAACTGGGAAAAGTGCCATTTCATGGTACAGAGAGGAATGGTCCTTGGATATATCGTCTCGTCTAATGGAATAGAGGTAGACCGGGCCAAAATCGATATAATTTCCAATCTACCACCACCCAAAAGCATACGGGTTGTGCAGTCCTTCCTTGGGCACGCTGGCTTCTATAGAAGGTTCATAAAAGATTTTAATCATATCTTAAGGCCCTTATGTAACCTTCTCCAGAAGGAGAACCAATTTGAGTGGAGTGCCGAATGTCAATTAACTTTTTCAAAGCTAAAAGACATGTTGACAACCGCTCCTATCATGCAACCACCGGATTGGTCCGTACCTTTTGAGTTGATGTACGATGTGAGCGATTATGTTATTGGGGTGGTGCTAGGCCAAAAGAAGGATAAGAAGCCCCACATTATCTACTATGCGAGTAGGACCTTGAATCCTGCCCAAGTCAATTACTCGACTACGGAGAAGGAGCTCTTAGCCGTCATTTTTGTCTTGGACAAATTCAGGCCTTACTTAATAGGATTCAAGGTCATTGTTTACACAGATCATGCAGCACTGAAACACCTTCTTTCTAAGAAGGATGCTAAGCCCCGTTTTCTTAGATAGATCCTCCTCCTTTAAGAATTCGATAATCAAGGACAAGAAGGGAGTAGAGAATGTGGTGGCAGATCATCTATCCTGCCTAGTCCTACCTAATTTCATCGACAAGTCTCTATTGAGGACTCATTCCCTGATGAGAAACTCTTCGTTGCTATGCATCCACCATGGTACACTGACATAGCCAATTATCTTTCCATAGGTGCGATGCTGATTCATTGGACTATGCAGGACAAACAAAAATTTCTAAGGGAAGTGCACAGATTTTTCTGGGATGAACCTTTACTTTTTAAATATTGCCCAGATCAAATAATTAGGAGATGTGTCCCTGATTATGAACATAATTTCGTTATCTCCTTTTGTCATAATCAAGCGTGTGGTGGTCATTTTTCCGCCAAGAAAACCACTGCTAAAATTCTGCAGTGTGGTTTTTATTAGCCCACTTTATTTAAGGATACTAACGAGTTTTGTAAAGCATGCGAGCGTTGCCAAAAGTTAGGAGGATTTTCCCGTCAAAATATGATGCCTCTTACCCCAATTCAACATCTTGAAGTTTTTGACTGTTGGGGCATCGATTTCATGGGACCATTCCCCTCATCTTTTGGACATGTCTATATATTGCCTGCCGTAGACTATGTGTCCAAGTGGATAGAGGTTATTCCATGTAGAACTAATGATCATCGTAGGGTTTTAAAGTTCCTTAAAGAAAACATACTTTATAGATTTGGAACGCCTTAAGCCATCATTAGTGATGGTGGTTCTCACTTTTGCAATAGGCCTTTCGAAGCCTTAATGAAGAAATACGGCATTAGATATAAGGTGAGTACCCCTTACCACCCACAGACAAGTGGGCAAACTGAAATCTCCAATCGGGAAATTAAACAGATTTTGAAAAAGACGGTGAGGCCGGACCGCAAAGATTGGTCACTAAGATTAGATGATGTGCTTTGGGCTCATCGTACCTCTTACAAGACACCCATTTGAATGTCCCCTTATTGACTTGTCTATGGGAAAGCTTGCTACTTGCCTGTGGAGATTGAACACAAAGCCTATTGGGCAATTTGGGCATTGAATTTTGACATTGATAAGGCTTGCTCACTTCGTTAACTCCAACTTAATGAGTTTGATGAGATTCGGAATGATGCTTATGAGAACTCGAGGATTTACAAGAATAGGATAAAAGTATTCCATGACAAGCACATCTTCAGGAAATCTTTCCAGTAAGGTTAAAAAGTGCTCTTGTATAATTCTCGACTTCATCTTTTTTCGGAAAAATTACCATCTCGATGGACTGGCCCATATATTGTTAAAGAAGTTTTTCCTCATGGGACTGTCGAGATAGAGAATGTCGCAAATGGTAACTGTTTTAAAGTGAATGGACAACACCTTAAACCATTTGTTGAGAAATTTGATTCAGAGGACATGTCCATCACTCTGAATGATCCTGTGTATCAGGATGATTGATCTCCTAGTCTGACGGAGGTATAGCGTAGGATTAGGTTTAGTTGTTTTTCTGTTTTAGTTTTACTTGCTTTAATAGATTTTGATACAGGGGTTGTACACTTCCATGATCGGCTCTCTCAGGTACTATCGTTCTCACTCCCTTTTATTTTACCATTGCTCTCATATTCATACTCATTGCATATCTTTTTACATTGAGGACAATGCAGGGTTTGGTTGGGGGGTGAGATGAGATTTCTCATCTAACAGTTTGTGGATATTTCGAGATATTTCGAGCATTATATGTTGAAAATTTTTCAAATTTTTCAGACAATTCAAAACTCTTTTGGAAAACCTTGTTTCTATGCATTCAGGAGGATACAAATATAAGAAGAGGAGATATGAAGTGATGAATGTTGCAAGTTTTAAACTACCTTTGATATAATGGTTTTATATATGAATTTCCCTATTTATATGATTGATAGAAAATTTGAACACTTTTACACCTAGTTCACATTACACGATTTTCATGGTTTGAAAGAATTATGTAGCTTTGTGGATTAGCTAGACTTAGATTTGAGGTGTTGAGGAACCAAGCCGGGGTACTTTGTCCATCATTGTCCGTGAGAAAATAACGAAAGATATGGATTTCTAAAAATCCTATCTAATGTGTATGAAAAGGAAAGGAAGGATGAAAATATGGGAATGATTGAAAATATGGTGAAAAATTCTGAAAATGGGCTACCTATTACCAACCGGGCGATGGTCTACCCATAACCAAAGCCGGAAATGGGACGTAGTATGAAAGTCATCAGAAGGACGGTAAGGCAAATTCCTGTCATAGGCTTATTGTTGATCTGTACACTTTGAGATCCATAGTTTAGTTAATCTATGAAGAAGATAATCTTGGAAACTCATGAGATGAACTTTCACCATGCACAGTGGTTGAATTTGTTCAAGTTCTTCTATTTATCAATCAATCAACTGAAATTCTATATGAACACCTATTATGTTTTGAGAGTTTAAAGTTGAAATTTCTATCACCCAGTTTCTCTAATTTTTGCACTTGTATGTCTTGGAATGAATAGAAGTATAATTTCTGAATGAGAGTTGGATTTTGAAGAATTGAACTTACTTCACGCATGTTTTGCTCGGGACTAGCAAAATGCTGGTTGGGGGGTGTGCTGAGCCTCTAATTTATACATATTCTAATCCTTATCATCACACATTATGCATGGTTTACATGTTTAAAGTCTAAACTAATACACGTTTTTGTGTTTACAGGAATGAGAGAAGGATTTTCACCAAGATGATACTTTACATACTTTGAAGATCAAGGAATCAAGTACCAAAGGATGGAAGAAAGAAGCAAGAAGGAGAGGAGAAGAAATGAAGAAGATTCACCCTAGTCGATTGATCGGTTGACCTGACCGATTGATTGCCAGGGTGGTCGATTGATCCCTTGGTCCAGCCGATTGATCGACCACTCTGTATATGTTGCTGGATAGAAAAGTACCCCACCGATTGATCGCTTAGCTCGGGCGATCAATAGCTTAAGCCATCAGAATTTAGAGTTTTTGCAGAAAACTCTCTGGATACTTTTTGGTCCGAGCGATCAATCGCTCAGCCATCACCGATTGATCGCCCATCATCATCGATTCATCGCCCAGCTTCAGAGATCAATTGCTCAAATCATAAAAAATCAGAAATTACTGCTAAAGTCTCTGGACACTTTTGGTCCCCTGCGATCAATCGCCCAACACCATCGATTAATCGCTCACCACCTGCAATCAATTGCTTAGTCCCAAAGATCAATCGATGGTGTGCAAAAATTCAAAAGTTGTTATTTTCGGTCTGATTTTCTTTGCGCAGTGCGTAAGTTTTATGCAATTTTTTGAAGGTTCTGCGCAATTGGGGCTTGAAGGCTATAAAAGGATTCCTCTAATTCGATCTAAGGGCATCTTAGAAGAGATTGGAAGTTGTGAAAGTCAAGGAAGCTCTGTGGAGTGCTGCAACTCTGGTTTCTCTTGGTTTTTCTAGTTTTTCTTTATGTTTTTCCTTAATTCTAGTCGTAACATGACAACGCTCGGCTAGAACCTCTCAGCTAGAGCTAAGAGGTGAAGCTTGTAGCTAATCTCATGTCTAATTCAGTTTGATTCAAGTACCTTTACTTCAAGTTTGGATTTTTATTGTTCTAGTTTGAATGAAAGTTGATATTTTTAGAAGTTTTTGGAGAGTTCATGTACTCTGGACATGGATTCCTTGCAATTCTCTGAGATTGTCATGTTTGTTTGATTAGATTCGAATTGTAGTAAACCTTAAGCAAGTCATAGTCCATTGGCATGACTGTTACTCCGAAGGCTACATGTTTGAATGATATGTGCTTGTTAGAACTAGAACTTGAATTTCTGACTTGAATGGGATTACTATGCTTCAATGGTTTATCTTCCAACTAGATGAGAGATAGGACTTTAATTCTAGTTGTGTTTCATGCTTGAGTGAATGAATTAACATGGATTGCTACAAGTGGATCCTCAATGCCTTAGTTCTCTCTTTATTCTCAGATTTTCTTAAATTACTATTTTAGTTTAGTTTACTTAATTGAATCTCCAAATCACTTAAATCTTAGTTGCTGAAATAATTTAGAATTGGTTTCCTAATTCCCTGTGGATCGACCTCGGTCTTATCGAGAATTATTATTACATCGCAGCCTTGCACTTGAGGTAATGAACACCTGGGAAAATAAAAGCAATCTAAGAAATGTAGCCACCGAAAACGTTGAAAGAATTGAAAAGCCTGTAAGGGAAATTAGCGTATATCAGAAGATTTATATCAAACTTGTCAGGAAGATGTCAGCCTTTTTCTTGTCTAATGAAGAAGGGAATATTATTTGAATGTGATGCAGCATGCTAGAATGCGTTCAAGTAGTTGCTAAAACAGCACCCGTATTAACAGCAACAATAGTAGGAAAGCCACTCATCTTATATATTGCTGCTTGCGACAGTTCGCTCGGTACACTCCTGGTGCAGAAAAAGGAACAAGGGAAAGAAGCAGCCTTATATTATCTGAGTAGAATGCTGGTGGGAACCGAACATCATTATTCTTCGATTGAGAAAATCTGTCTGGCCCTCATATTCGCTGTGCAGAAGTTGCGCCATTATTGCATCTCCCATGATATAACACTGATTTCACGAGCTGATCTCTTCGATTGAGAAAATCTGTCTGGCCCTCATATTCGCTGTGCAGAAGTTGCACCATTATTGCATCTCCCATGATATAACACTGATTTCACGAGCTGATCCTATCAAATATTTGATGACACAGCCGATGTTATCAGGAAGATTGGCTAAATGGATGCTACTATTATCAAAGTATGCGATCACGTACGTACCCTCAAAAGCAAAAGGACAAGCGATAGCCGACTTCCTCGCTGCACATCCCACTTTTGAAGAAAAGGAGTTGGCGGATGATTTGCTAGATGAACATGTATTTCAGGTAGAAGTCGCAGAACCATGGCAGATTTACTTCGATGGTGCTGTAAGGACTACTGAGGCAGGCGCGAGTGTGATTTTTATCAGCCCACAAGGCGGTCTCTTACCATATTCTTTCACATTAGGAACTACCTGTACGAGTAATGAAGCAGAATACAACTTCCTCATCATCTGTCTGCAATTTTACACCATGCCCAGCCGTCCATCCATTTTTCTATATTATTTCAGAGCATGGGCCCAAAAATGAACCAAATACAAGTCTCATGTGGGCCACACCATCTGGAACGATGGAGATAATGATGTCCACCATTGAAAATTCCAAAGGCCACATGATGTTTATATGCCACCCAGACCTGTGGCAAAGGTTTGGGAGAAGGGGGAACATACATATCAACTTTATACAAAGCTTTTATGACCCCAAGTGGGTCCACGCTGTCCAGCAGATGGCATACCCTATGGGTCCCACTATGATGTATGCGTTCCATCCGCACCGTCCATCTATTTTTCTAGCTCATTTAAGGGCTGAGCCCATAACATGAGGAAAATCTAAATCTCAGGTGGACCCTACCATGGAAAATAGTAGGGACAATGATGTCCACCATTGAAACCTTCCTATGGGTCCCACCATGATGTATCTTCTTTATTTATTCCGCTCATTTGCCTTTCCATATCATTTTAGTTTGTGGACCCCACCTAATGAGACAAAATCCAAATTTAAGGTAGACCATGCTGTTGTAAATAGTGGTTGTTGATGCTCATCATTGAAACTTCTTTTGGAGCCACTGTAATGCTTATTTTTCTAACCAACCAATGGATGTGGGGCCATCTTGGGGCCCATCTTGATGGGTGTATTGTATACCCTGCCATCCCTCTTGGCATGGTGTGGGACCTAGTTTTGGATAAGCCACACTTAGAAAATAGTGACACTTGAGTGCCTACGGTTGAAAATTTCCCCAAGCATAAGGAAATGTTATTTTCTATTCAACCCATAGGAGGGACCAGCTGTGGACCACACCTTAGCGTATATGTTATATCCAGACTGTCCCAAGTGGGACTAGCCTTAGATGTATGTATTTCATCCATGACTGTAAAGTCTCAAGTGAGCTATGCCAAGTAGACTTTTTTATTGTTAGTAAGGCCCTCCGTTCAGGTCTCACTCCCTGTATATTTGACCATTTGAGACCGACTATCACATGATAACATGCTAGTGTACTTAGCCTGATAGGTCATGCTGATAATATGCTTAGTGTAATGAATATCATGCCTATTCATTTGTGCACACGCATCATATGTATGCCTGACTATGGGTGATGTTGATCATAGTATATGTCTTACGGCTTGAGATACTTAGGGGACCTGTACGAGATAGGGTCAACCCACATAATCGTGCGGTATGCGCAGGTTTGGTGCATGACTTTGATAGTATGTACTCATGCATCTCGTATTATGTATGTCATGATCACCTTCACACCCCAGCGACATCGGGGTTGTGGCCACCATAGTCACATTGTGGATGGTAGAAATGAACATTGAAAATATGTTCTAGCACTTGGGCACCAAAATGTTTTTGGATGAAAGTCCCTCAACCTTGTGGTACTAGTAGGATGCTCCAATGTCTAGACCAAGTGGATTTATGAGCGCACGAGGGCCAAATACCAGTAGGCCGCGTCTCCCACTGTATCGGGGTCGATTGGAAGGGGGTGTGACCTTACCCACCCGGGTACAGAGGGCTATATGCTAGGTTGAGTCTGACCAGCTCGTGAATGGGTTCGTTATCGGTGAGCCGGGTGGATTTTTGTATACCACTGACGAGGCAGATAGTGAGGTCTCTTCCACTTTCTTGGTTATGCCCGTGACAGGTGGTAGCCAATGTCGGGAGTGTAGTAGACCCTGGTGAGGTCCCAGTTGTAAACTGTTATGATATATGACAGTTGAGGATTGACATGCATACATTGCATCTTTAGCATATGACACTTGGCCATATAGGCCCATGCATTGCATAGCCTCTGGATGGCTGATAGCATTTATAGACTTGGTAGTGTAGCCCTCCATCACTTTCACTTACTCTGATATTTGTATACCTGTTATATGCATTGTGCACACACCACACACTCTCTAAGCTTCATAGTAAGCTTATGCACGTTGTTTACGTGAAGGACATGCTATAACACGACAGTAGTGAGATAGGGGTGCGCGCTTGATCTTTCAGTCTTTTAGTTATACATTGTATTTCCCTTTCTGCAGCACTGTACTCAAAAGATTATCATAGTGGATATCTGATGTGATGCTTTTTGATTTGGTATACTTGTGGTTATGCTCATATATTATAAAAAAAATCACCCTAAAAATCCTCCTTGTGGGATCCCAGGATTAGAACCTGGCGTATGACAGCTAGGAGCCGAGAATGGGGTACTACGGAGGTTGTCAACGCCAAATTCTACGGTTGAAAATTTAGAGAGCCCAGTCCTCGAGTTTAGGGCATGACAGAAGTTGGTATCAAAGAATAACTTGGGAATACCTGTCCACATCATCACATATCTACTAATGACCTTAGATTAACTAGTTTTACTGTATGATTGTTATAAACTTATAATGATTAGGACCCCGATCTCGAAAACGTAGAAACTCACCTTAGGTTCTTATTTCGATTTAGTCTAAAATAAGATTCCCTGTTGTAAGCCTAGAAACTCCCAAATATACCTTCTTAACATGTGTGCACTCGAGAGTGACCTAAACCTAAGAGGTTTTTGTCCTTTTCTATAGGGCATGACACCCAAGAGAGCCATTGGTAAGCAGTTAGCTAATGCGGGTACATCCCGGACAGCCCCAGCTCCAAGTATGACTGCTAGTCAGTTCCGGCAGATGTTGCGTGCCAGACCTCCATGGTAGAGCACCAGGAGAGGAGGTCAGCCGATGTAGTTGACTCGTCAGAGTAGGATCGTGCTCGTTCTTTACTTAGGGATTTCAAGCAGATGGATCCCCCATGTTTCTTAGGCGAGTCGAACCTAGTGGCAGCAAAGAGATGAAAATCTGGGGTAGAGAAGATCTTTACTACTATGCGATGCACGACTGAGCAGCGAGTTCCTCTCGTCGTTTTCCTTCTTTAGGGAGAGGTCGAGGGGTCATTAGAATCCTCAAAATGTGCTAAGCATGTCTCCAAAGTCTCGGGTGGTTTAAGTTGAATGAACTATTCTTCTTCAAAAGTTTCTATCATGTTTACCTCGAAGAGCTCATCATCTTCCTCAATCCTTTGCCTTTTGCACATATGGAACACATTCACCTCTAGTGTCATGTTTGTGTGCATAACATGTGTAACTTGCTTAGTATTTGTGTGTTAGAGTTAATATGCTTAAGAGTAGTACTTGTAGTAATATGTAATTGTCATGAACTTATGTATAACTAAATTGTCCCGAGTGTTACTTGGGGGTCGTTGCTTCACTATGATGGCGTTTTGACACCTTTCATTCAACATATGAAGGTGACCCAGGAATATGATTGGATGGTGGTGCTTTTAGGGCACCCTAGTAGTCTTATAGCTTCCTCCTCTGGTAATTATTTTTTCTTTCCTATTGCATTTATTATGATTAGTATAATTTTCATATGGGCCGACCCTACTTTTGAATGGTACCGTTTGGGTGTTAACACTATATTTCTGGATCTAATTACCTCTGCTTTGATTTTGATCCACTAATTGAAATGCGTTACTCTGGTTATTCATGTATAGAATGAATGAAAATCTGATTGACGATATGCATGGGAGTATTTCCTACATGTGGCATTCCTAGACAAGCATTTTATTAAGTTAACACTTGGGAACTGGGATTGGTGTTACGTACTCGGGTGCCGATTTTTGGGGCGCTACATGCTTTATTGGTGTCGTGGCATCACTTCCAATGCCAGTTGTATCATCATGCATCCTACTAAACCCTCGCCCACCGCTTCATGCATCCATTTCAAAGAATTATACAATCACACATGTCCTCTCCTAATTGGCTCTCACAGGGCCGAGCAAAAATAGGGTATATGTCACGCCCCAAACCCGGGGACCGGGCTCACTAAATTCCTGATCGCCGACCTTGGTGCCAACAGCCTCCGTAGTACCCCATTCTCGGCTCCTAGCTCTTATGTGCCAGGTTCCGATCCTGGGATCCTACCAGGAGGATTTTCAGGGTAAATTTTTTTTTTTTTTATATGAGCATAATCAAAACCATAAACATCATCACATATCCACTAATAAGTTTGTTGAGTACAGTGCTGGAAAGGGAAATACAACATGAATCAGAAGTCCAAAATATCAGGTACATAAACCGCGCTCAACGCTGCTGATAGGCTCTAGTACCTGCAGTGTAAACGAACGCGCATGAGCTTCCTACGAAGCCCAGTAGAGTGCGTGTGTGCGCGTGTGATGCATATGACAAGTATACAGATATCAGAGTAAGCGAAAGTAGTAGAGGGCTAAGTTACTAAGTTTATGAATGCTATCAGCCATCCCAAGGCTATGCAATGCAAGGGCCTACATGGCCGAGTGTTACATGCTAGAGATGCAACGCAAACATGTCAATCCTTAACTGATCCACATATCAGAATAGTTCTCATCTGGGACATCACCGGGGTCTAGTATACTCTAATATTGGCCGCCGCACATCGCGCGCGTAACCAAGCGAGTAGAAAAGACCTCACTATCCGCCTCGTCAGTGGTATGCCAATGCCCACCCGGCTCGCCGATAGCGGACCCATTCCATGAGCTGGTCAGACTCGACCTAGCTTACAGCCCACTTCACCCGGGCGGATAAGGTCACACCCCTTTCCAACCGACCTCGACACAGTGGGAGACGCGGCCTACTGGTATTTGGCACACGGGCGCTCATGTTATCCACTCGGTCTCGACGTTGGAGCATCCTACTGGTACCACAGGGTTTAGGGACTTTCACCCAAGGACATCCATAGCGCCCACGTACTAGAACAAGTTTCCGGTGTCCAATACTGCCAACCATGATGTGACTATGGTGGCCACCACCCTGATGCTGCTAGGGTGTGAAAGCGATCGTGACATACATAATGCGAAATGCATGAGTCATACAATCCAAATCATGCACCAACTTACGCATACTGCGCAATCATGTGGGGCGACCCTGTCTCGCACGGGTCCCCTAAGTAAGCAAGCCAACTAGCATATGCTATGGTTAATCATGATCCATACCAGGCATACAAATGATGCGTATGGGCATATGAATGAGCATGGTATTCATTATACTAAGCATGTTATCAGTGTGACTTATCAAGCTATCCATACTAGCATGTTACCAACATATCATGTAACATTGGCCTTAAAAGGCCCAATATATAAATAGAGAGTGGGACCCGGACTGTGGGTCCCATTGGAAATGTAAAGGTCTTCGTGGTATAGCCCACTTGAGACCACATCGGCCCCATACTTGGGCCTGCACATACAAGATAGGCAGCATGAATAAAACAGATACATCATGGTGGAGCTAATAGATACATCACGTTGGGACCCATAGGGTGGGCCACCTGCTGGGCAGCGTGGTACCCAACTGATCCCAATAAGTTTGAATCAAGCAGATATTTGTGTTTTCTCCTTCATACATATCCATGTGATCTTATGAACCGATTGGATGGCAAATAAACATCACTGTAGAACCTAGAAAGGTTTCAATGTTGGAAATCATTATTTCCACTGAAGCATGGTCCACTTGACATTAAGATATGCTTAAATTTTGGGCCTGGCCACTTATGAATAGGTTAGGTGACAAATAAACATCATTGTAGGACGGAAAAGGGTTCAATGGTGGAGATCATTATTTCCACTGTTGTCCCTTGGCATGGCCCACTTGCCATTTTGGATATGCTTAGATTTTTGAGCTTGGCCACTTATGAAACAGGTTGGATGACAATTAAACATCACTGTAGGGCTGGGAAGGTTTCAACAGTAGCGATCATTATTCCCACTGTTGAACCGTGGCATGGCCCACTAAATGAGCTGGAAAAAAAAACATAGGGACGGGATAGGTACAACACATACATTCTAGGTGGGCCCAAAGAAATGGGGCCCATTGACAAAGCCCATATAGACAAGCTGCTGGGCAGCAGCGTCCCCTGGACGCTGTCTGTCCACCAGCAGCATTCTCTTCTTTTATATATATATATATATTTATTTATTTAATAAGTGGGGCCCACAGGAGTTTCTGATCAAGCTGATACTTTTGATGTCCCTTCCTCCATGTATGTGTGAACTTATGAACAGGTTGGATCTCAAATAAACATCACGGTGGCCCATAAGAAGGTTTCAACGGTAGGGCACTGTCCCTACTGTTTTCTGTGGTGGGGCCCCCTCGAGACTTGGATCTGGCTCATTCTTGGGGTCATGCCCTAAAATGATCTCCCCAACTGGATGGACGGTGTGGATACGGCACATGCATCATGGTGGGACCCACAAGTGGGCCACCTGCTGGCCGAGCCAGCGTACAAGGACGCTGGTACGCCCAGAGGCAGAGCCTCGTCCTTCCTCTTTCTTCTTCTTTTCTTTTTATTTTTATTTTTTTGTACTTATATCAAGTGGGGCCCACATGGGTCTGATCCACTCCGTTCATCAGGTTCCCCATCTCGTGGGGGACCCAACAAGCCCCATATTGGATAAGTAATTCCGTTTAGAAACATAAAGGTGGGCCAAATGATTTCTGACAGTAGAAATCATTATTTCAACTGTTTTAAACGGTGCGGTCCACTTAAGATTTGGATCGAGTTCGTCCTTGGGCCCTGGCCCTAAAATGGTCTGGGCGAACAAATGGACGGCGTTGATGGAACACAAACATCAAGGTGGGTCCCACGAGTGGGGACCCCATTCATTGTCCAGGGTGACGCTGGACGTACCAGCGTCAAACGTCCAGACGCTGGACGTTCCAGCGTCCTTAGCATTTTTTTTTTGTTTGTTTCTTTTCCTTTTTCTTTTTTTTTTTGCAGTTATTTCAAGTGGGGCCCACTTAGGGACAATCCACCCCCTCCATCATGTTCCCCAGCTCATTTGGGTTCTAACAAGCCCAATATTGGGCAGGTATGTGGTCCACAAACATCACGGTGGGTCCAAGAAGTCTCAACAGTAGGTTTCATTGGCCCCACTGTTTTCAATGGTGTGGTCCACCTGAGATCTGGATCTTCTTCATTTTTGGGCTCCCTGTTCTGAAATGTGATGGAGAAACAGATGGACGGTATGGATTAGGTGCATGCATCAAGGTGGGTCTCACGTGTGGGGACCTTGCCCAACACCCAACGTCCAAAAGGGGTTCCCTGCTGGGTAGCAGCGTCCTCTGGATGCTGTCTGTCCAGCGGGTAGGTTGTTTCTTTTCTTTTTTTTTATTTTTTTATTTTATTATTATTATTATTATTATTATTATTATTACTACAAAGTGGGGCCCATTTATGGATGATCCAATCCATCCATCAGGTTGTCCACCACTAGGTGGGCCCAAAAGAAAAGGAAAAATGAAAGGAAAGAAGAAAATGGGGGATTTATGTACCCCTTGCACTCACCTTGAAGGATGGACGGTTGGATGGGATCGGGTTGATGATCGGATGATCCGGACGGTCCGGATGATGGTTGGGGCCCTCCAAGCTTGGATCTACACCCTCAATCTCCCTAATCTCTCTCTATTTTCTCAAATCTTCCTCTTCTCTCAAATCTTTCTCTTCCTCTCTCCTTTCTCAAATCTTTTTCTCTCTTTCTCTCTCCTCTCTCTCTCTTGCAAATATGGGATGTGAGGAAGCCTCCTCTCCCCCTACGTATGGTATTTGTATGGGGGGGGGGGGGGGGGGGGGGGGGGGGGGGGGGGGGGGGGGGGGGGGGGAGAGAGAAAGGAATTATGGGTAATGATGCTAGCATGGGAGAGAGGTATGGGGGTATGGGCCTTGGTTGACTTTGGAAGAGAGAGAGGGATGGGGGTATGATGTGTGTAGAGTAGGGGTATGGGATAGGTATAGGTGAGAATGATGGTGATGGATTTGATTGATGTGACATATCTTGGAATTTGTGCAAGTGGGGCCCACCACACACGCACGTTGCGCGGCCCACCTCGGATTACGCGATTGATCATAACTTTCACACCGGGTATCGCAATGGGGCGTGCCGCGCTGCGTTGGAATCGCAGCGCCTACACGGTCGCCGGGGTATAGGTCTCGGGTCGATGCGGTACTAAAATAGGGTCGCGATCAAGGCTCGCTAATCTGATCCGTCCGGGACGTACCGGCACCAGAAATTAAGCGTACGGAGGGCAAATAAGGGTACGGGTCTTACAACTCTTCCCTCCTAACAAAAAAATTTTGTCCTCAAAATTTGCAATACAAACCCAAACTGGCCGAAGATCATAAAAAAAATCACATCACTATATATGCATATCGACTCGAAAAGCAATCATACAGATACAATCAATCATAAAAAAGATGAGGATAAGACTCGCGAATCTCTGCTCTCGCTCCCACGACGCCTCATCTGCGCTATGATGACTCCACTGGACCTTCACTAAAGGAATGACCTTGGTCCGGAGGACCTGCTCCTTCCGGTCAAGGATACGAACCGGCTGCTCAATGTAAGAAGCATCCTCACGAACCTCCAACGGCTGCCAATCTATCACAGGAACCACGTCTGACTCACACTTCCGCAACATAGAAACATGAAAAACATTGTGGATGCCAGACAACTGAAGTGGCAAGGCAAGCTGATAGGCCACTGGGCCAACGCGCCCAGTGATCTCGAAGGGTCCAATGAATCTCGGGGCAAGCTTTCCCTTGGCTCCAAAACGAACCACGCCCTTCATGGGTGAGACCCTGAGATACACACGATCCCCAATGGAAAACTCTAGGGGACGACGTCGACGATCTGCAAAACTCTTCTGTCGACTCTGAGCTGTGCGCATCCTCTGCCTGATGATATCGATAGCCTCTGATGTCCTCTGCACAAGCTCGGGACCTAGGAGACGATGCTCTCCAACCTCGGCCCAACAACTAGGAGACCTACAAGGTCTACCATACAACGCCTCAAAAGGAGTCATACCGATAGTCGCCTGGTAGCTGTTATTATATGCAAACTCAGCCATACGCAGGTGTTTATCCCAACTACCTGAGAAATCCAACACGCAAGCTCGAAGCATGTCCTCAAGGATCTGGTTGACCCTCTCGGTCTGACCATCAGTCTGAGGATGATATGCGGTGCTGAACTTCAAGGCAGGCCCCATCGCCTTCTGAAAACTCCTCCAGAACCGCGACGTAAATCTCGGATCTCGGTCAGAAACGATCGAAACTGGGACTCCGTGCAGCCTCACAATCTCCTCGATAAATAATTCTGCAAGTCTGTCCAATGACCAGGTCGCACGTATCGCAAGAAAATGTGCCGACTTCGTCAAACGATCAACGACAACCCAGATGGCATCGTGACCGCGATCAGTCCTCAGCAAGCCCATAATGAAGTCTGTGGTCACGTGCTCCCATTTCCACAACGGGACACTCAACGGCTGCAGGGGACCTGGAGGTTTGCGATGATCAGCCTTAACACAGTGGCAAGTGTCACACTCAGCCACAAAACTGGCAATCTGACGCTTCATACCGGCCCAAAAATACTGCCTACTCATATCACGATACAACTTGGTAGAGCCTGGGTGAATCGTGAACCTCGATCGGTGTGCCTCATCCATAAGGTCTCTGCGCAACTGAGGAATATCTGGAACACACAACCGACCCCTGAAACGAAGTCCACCATCTGACCCAATCTGCCAATCAGTCTGACCCTCTGACGCGGCCTCTTCCCAATAATCCTTCAACGTCTGATCTGCCTGCTGAGCCTCGATCACCCTAGAAACAAGAGAGGGTTGAATCGACAAGCTCGATAACTGCGCGATAGAAGACTGCAGGCTCAGCTCAAAATCATACTCGGCAACCTCCTCGAGCATCCTCCACTCCTGGACCATCATATACGCCACCAGGCCTCGTGGCTGACGGCTAAGGGCATCAGCCACAACGTTGGCCTTGCCAGGGTGGTACTGAAGATCAAAATCATAATCCTTCAGGAGCTCCATCCAACGTCTCTGCCTCATGTTCAACTCGGACTGCGAGAAGAGGTACTTCAGGCTCTTGTGGTCAGAAAAGAGCTCGAACCTGACCCCATAAAGATAGTGCCTCCACACCTTCAGTGCGAAGACTACTGCTGCTAGCTCCAGATCATGCGTGGGGTAGTTCTGCTCATGGACCTTGAGCTGGCGAGACGCATACGCTACTACTTTGCCATGCTGCATCAGGACAGCACCTAAGCCAATACGTGAGGCATCTGTAAAAACCACGAATCCTTCACTCCCGGAGGGAAGAGTGAGGACTGGTGTAGAAATAAGACGGTCCTTCAGTTCTGCAAATGCTCGCTCATAGGCATCACTCCAAACGAACTCAGCGCCCTTCCGGGTCAACCTGGTCAGCGGGGCTGCAATACGAGAGAAGCCCTCTATGAAACGGCGATAATAACCTGCTAACCCCAGGAAACTCCGGATTTCGGACGCGTTCGTGGGCTGCCTCCACTGACGCACGGCATCAATCTTCACCGGATCTACTGCTACTCCTTGCCTCGTCACCACATGACCGAGGAACTTCACCTCCTCCTGCCAAAACTCACACTTCTCCAACTTCGCATAAAGCTGGTGTGTGCGGAGGGTCTGCAAGGTGATCTCCAGATGCCGCGCATGCTCCTCCCGAGTCCTCGAATAGATCAGAATGTCATCGATAAACACCACAACGAACTGATCAAGGTAGGGACGAAAGACCTCGTTCATCAATTGCATGAACACAGCGGGCGCATTGGTCAGTCCGAAAGACATGACCTGGAACTCAAAATGACCGTAACGCGTCCTGAATGCCGTCTTCGGGATATCCTCCTCCCAGACACGGACTTGATGATAACCGGATCGTAGGTCAATCTTCGAAAAGAACTGGGCCTCCCGCAACTGGTCAAATAAATCGTCAATCCTCGGAAGTGGGTACCTATTCTTAATCGTGACCTTGTTGAGCTCGCGGTAATCCACGCAGAGCCTCAACGAGCCATCCTTCTTCTTCACAAAGAGTACCGGCGCTCCCCACGGTGAACTGCTCGGACGGATGAAGCCTAGTTCACGCAACTCGTCCAACTGCTTCCGCAGCTCCTGTAACTCCAAAGGTGCCATATGGTACGGGGCCTTTGATATAGGCGCAGTACCGGGCACGAGGTCAATCTGAAACTCGGTATGCCGACGAGGCGGCAACCCCGGAATCTCCTGAAACACATCCGGAAAATCGCAAAATACCGGGAGCTGGTCGATACACACGGCAACCGGTTCCTCTATGGCACATGACATCAAAGATGACAACTGCTCACCTCTAGGCTCGGCAACGAACTAAAACTGCGGCATGCCGGGTATAAGGAAAGTGACTATTCTTGCGAAGCAGTCCAATACAGCGTGATACTCGGCCAGCCAATCCATGCCCAGGATAACATCAAACTCGGTCATCGATAAAACAAACAAATCGGCGGGCATAAAGGTCTCTCCTACCAAGACGGGGCAAGACGAACAGATCAAACTCAATACTGCGGTGTTCCCTAAGGGTGTCGACACTGACAAACCCTCGCGCACGGAATCTAACGGCAAGCCAGTCGATCGGCAGAAATCATCGGATACAAAAGAATGCGATGCACCAGAATCAAACAAAACATGAGCTATGCATGCAGAGACAATGAGTGTACCATCAACAACTCCTCCAGGTGCCTGAGGATCCTGCTGGGCTGCATAGATCCTGCCCTGAGTCTGCTGGGGATGTGTCTGTCCCCTCTGCGATCGCCGCCGCTGCTGCTGCGGTCTATGCTGCTGCCTCTGCTGCTGTGGCTGCTGCTGTGGCTGCTGCGGTGACTGCTGCCGTGGCTGCTACTGCTGCTGCTGTCGCAACTGCTGTGGGTGGGGACACTCATGCCTACAATGCCCCGTCCCCCCACATCCGAAACAAACGCCCGCAAACTGTCTCTGGGACGGTGCCGGAGGTTCTGCTGGTGCTACTGGTGCTACTGGCTGTCGAACAGATGGACGAACCGGGTGCCTCTGCCGTGCCCGAGTCTGCTGCTGCCGGAAGCTGCTAGAAGGAGCCTTCCTCTTCCCCTTCCGGTCTCCGCTCTGGTCACGGATCCGCTGTGCATCGGCCCACTCTGCCTCATATATCTGGGCCCGCTCTACCACCTCCTCGAATGTAGGAAGCTTGTGTCCCGTGACACGGCCACGAAGGCCAAGGCGCAGTCCGGTCTCAAATCGACGGGCCTTCCGCACCTCGTCATCCACGAGATACGTCGTAAATCTGGATAGCTCAACGAATCGAGCCTCATACTGCGACAATGACATATCTCCCTGGACCAGTGTCTCGAACTCTAGAGCACGCTGCTGGCAGACATGCTCAGGGAAGAACTTCCGGTCAAACCGGTCTACAAAGTCCTCCCATGTCCACTGGAAATCGGGCCCGGCTGCTCGGGTAACCGACGCCCACCAGTGCTCGGCCTCTCCCTGAAAAAGGAAAACGGCAAGAGGAACTCGCTCCTCGGTCGAGCATCGCATCGTGGTAAAGATCTTCGTTACCTCCGATTTCCATCGCTCCGCTGCCACCGGGTTTGGCCTGCCCAAAAACCGTGGGGGATCCATCCGCCTGAAATCCATCAGCAAGGAACGAGCATGATCCTGCTCCGATGGGGCAACTGTGTCGGATGACCTCCTCTCCTGGCGCTCTACCATGGAGGTCATAACCCGCATCATCTCCTGAAACTGACCAGCAGTCATAGCTGGAGCTGGAGCTGGGACTGGGGCGGTCTGGGATGTACCCGCGCCGGTCGACGGCCTACCGGTGGCTCTCTTGGGCGCCATATCCTACAGAAAAGGACAGGTACCTCTTAGCACTGATACTCTCGAATGCACACACGTTAGGGAATCATATTCAGAAGTTTCTAAGCTCAAAATAGGGAATCCTATCATAACTATGTTGTAACAGGATCCTAGTGTGGGTCGCTAAGTGCATAAGATCGGGATCCTAATCATCCTAAGTTTGCAACAATCATTCAGTTAAGGGTAGTTAATCTAAGGCTATTAGTAGATATGTGATGTCATCCGCAGGTATTCCCAAGTTATGCTCTGATACCAACTTCTGTCACGCCCCAAACCCGGGGACCGGGCTCACTAAATTCCCGATCGCCGACCTTGGTGCCAACAGCCTCCGTAGTACCCCATTCTCGGCTCCTAGCTTTTATGTGCCAGGTTCCGATCCTGGGATCCTACCAGGAGGATTTTCAGGGTAATTTTTTTTTTTATATGAGCATAATCAAAACCATAAACATCATCACATATCCACTAATAAGTTTGTTGAGTACAGTGCTGGAAAGGGAAATACAACATGAATAAGAAGTCCAAAATATCAGGTACATAAACCGCGCTCAATGCTGCTGATAGGCTCTAGTACCTGCAGTGTAAACAAACGCGCATGAGCTTCCTACGAAGCCCAGTAGAGTGCGTGTGTGCGCGTGTGATGCATATGACAAGTATACAGATATCAGAGTAAGCGAAAGTAGTAGAGGGCTAAGTTACTAAGTTTATGAATGCTATCAGCCATCCCAAGGCTATGCAATGCAAGGGCCTACATGGCCGAGTGTTACATGCTAGAGATGCAACGCAAACATGTCAATCCTTAACTGATCCACATATCAGAATAGTTCTCATCTGGGACATCACCGGGGTCTAGTATACTCTAATATTGGCCGCCGCACATCGCGCGCGTAACCAAGCGAGTAGAAAAGACCTCACTATCCGCCTCGTCAGTGGTATGCCAATGCCCACCCGGCTCGCCGATAGCAGACCCATTCCATGAGCTGGTCAGACTCGACCTAGCTTACAGCCCACTTCACCAGGGCGGATAAGGTCACACCCCTTTCCAACCGACCTCGACACAGTGGGAGACACGGCCTACTGGTATTTGGCACACGGGCACTCATGTTATCCACTCGGTCTCGACGTTGGAGCATCCTACTGGTACCACAGGATTTAGGGACTTTCACCCAAGGACATCCATAACGCCCACGTACTAGAACAAGTTTCCGGTGTCCAATACTGCCAACCATGATGTGACTATGGTGGCCACCACCCTAATGCTGCTAGGGTGTGAAAGCGATCGTGACATACATAATGCGAAATGCATGAGTCATACAATCCAAATCATGCACCAACTTACGCATACTGCGCAATCATGTGGGGCGACCCTGTCTCGCACGGGTCCCCTAAGTAAGCAAGCCAACTAGCATATGCTATGGTTAATCATGATCCATACCAGGCATACAAATGATGCGTATGGGCATATGAATGAGCATGGTATTCATTATACTAAGCATGTTATCAGTGTGACTTATCAAGCTATCCATACTAGCATGTTACCAACATATCATGTAACATTGGCCTTAAAAGGCCCAATATATAAATAGAGAGTGGGACCCGGACTGTGGGTCCCATTGGAAATGTAAAGGTCTTCGTGGTATAGCCCACTTGAGACCACATCGGCCCCATACTTGGGCCTGCACATACAAGATAGGCAGCATGAATAAAACAGATACATCATGGTGGAGCTAATAGATACATCACGTTGGGACCCATAGGGTGGGCCACCTGCTGGGCAGCGTGGTACCCAACTGATCCCAATAAGTTTGAATCAAGCAGATATTTGTGTTTTCTCCTTCATACATATCCATGTGATCTTATGAACCGATTGGATGGCAAATAAACATCACTGTAGAACCTAGAAAGGTTTCAATGTTGGAAATCATTATTTCCACTGAAGCATGGTCCACTTGACATTAAGATATGCTTAAATTTTGGGCCTGGCCACTTATGAATAGGTTAGGTGACAAATAAACATCATTGTAGGACGGAAAAGGGTTCAATGGTGGAGATCATTATTTCCACTGTTGTCCCTTGGCATGGCCCACTTGCCATTTTGGATATGCTTAGATTTTTGAGCTTGGCCACTTATGAAACAGGTTGGATGACAATTAAACATCACTGTAGGGCTGGGAAGGTTTCAACAGTAGCGATCATTATTCCCACTGTTGAACCGTGGCATGGCCCACTAAATGAGCTGGAAAAAAAAACATAGGGACGGGATAGGTACAGCACATACATTCTAGGTGGGCCCAAAGAAATGGGGCCCATTGACAAAGCCCATATAGACAAGCTGCTGGGCAGCAGCGTCCCCTGGACGCTGTCTGTCCACCAGCAGCATTCTCTTCTTTTATATATATATATATATATATTTATTTATTTAATAAGTGGGGCCCACAGGAGTTTCTGATCAAGCTGATACTTTTGATGTCCCTTCCTCCATGTATGTGTGTACTTATGAACAGGTTGGATCTCAAATAAACATCACGGTGGCCCATAAGAAGGTTTCAACGGTAGGGCACTGTCCCTACTGTTTTCTGTGGTGGGACCCCTCGAGACTTGGATCTGGCTCATTCTTGGGGTCATGCCCTAAAATGATCTCCCCAACTGGATGGACGGTGTGGATACGGCACATGCATCATGGTGGGACCCACAAGTGGGCCACCTGCTGGCCGAGCCAGCGTACAAGGACGCTGGTACGCCCAGAGGCAGAGCCTCGTCCTTCCTCTTTCTTCTTCTTTTCTTTTTATTTTTATTTTTTTGTACTTATATCAAGTGGGGCCCACATGGGTCTGATCCACTCCGTTCATCAGGTTCCCCATCTCGTGGGGGACCCAACAAGCCCCATATTGGATATGTAATTCCGTTTAGAAACATAAAGGTGGGCCAAATGATTTCTGACAGTAGAAATCATTATTTCAACTGTTTTAAACGGTGCGGTCCACTTAAGATTTGGATCGAGTTCGTCCTTGGGCCCTGGCCCTAAAATGGTCTGGGCGAACAAATGGACGGCGTTGATGGAACACAAACATCAAGGTGGGTCCCACGAGTGGGGACCCCATTCACTGTCCAGGGTGACGCTGGACGTACCAGCGTCAAACGTCCAGACGCTGGACGTTCCAGCGTCCTTAGCATTTTTTTTTTGTTTGTTTCTTTTTCTTTTTCTTTTCTTTTTGCAGTTATTTCAAGTGGGGCCCACTTAGGGACAATCCACCCCCTCCATCATGTTCCCCAGCTCATTTGGGTTCTAACAAGCCCAATATTGGGCAGGTATTGTGGTCCACAAACATCACGGTGGGTCCAAGAAGTCTCAACAGTAGGTTTCATTGGCCCCACTGTTTTCAATGGTGTGGTCCACCTGAGATCTGGATCTTCTTCATTTTTGGGCTCCCTGTTCTGAAATGTGATGGAGAAACAGATGGACGGTATGGATTAGGTGCATGCATCAAGGTGGGTCTCACGTGTGGGGACCTTGCCCAACACCCAACGTCCAAAAGGGGTTCCCTGCTGGGTAGCAGCGTCCTCTGGACGCTGTCTGTCCAGCGGGTAGGTTGTTTCTTTTCTTTTTTTTTTTTTATTTTTTTATTTTATTATTATTATTATTATTATTATTATTATTACTACAAAGTGGGGCCCATTTATGGATGATCCAATCCATCCATCAGGTTGTCCACCACTAGGTGGGCCCAAAAGAAAAGGAAAAATGAAAGGAAAGAAGAAAATGGGGGATTTATGTACCCCTTGCACTCACCTTGAAGGATGGACGGTTGGATGGGATCGGGTTGATGATCGGATGATCCGGACGGTCCGGATGATGGTTGGGGCCCTCCAAGCTTGGATCTACACCCTCAATCTCCCTAATCTCTCTCTATTTTCTCAAATCTTCCTCTTCTCTCAAATCTTTCTCTTCCTCTCTCCTTTCTCAAATCTTTTTCTCTCTTTCTCTCTCCTCTCTCTCTCTTGAAAATATGGGATGTGAGGAAGCCTCCTCTCCCCCTACGTATGGTATTTGTATGGGGGGGAGAGAGAGAAAGGAATTATGGGTAATGATGCTAGCATGGGAGAGAGGTATGGGGGTATGGGCCTTGGTTGACTTTGGAAGAGAGAGAGGGATGGGGGTATGATGTGTGTAGAGTAGGGGTATGGGATAGGTATAGGTGAGAATGATGGTGATGGATTTGATTGATGTGACATATCTTGGAATTTGTGCAAGTGGGGCCCACCACACACCACGTTGCGCGGCCCACCTCAGATTACGTGATTGATCATAACTTTCACACCGGGTATTGCAATGGGGCGTGCCGCGCGGAGTTGGAATCGCAGCGCTTACGCGGTCGCCGGGGTATAGGTCTCGGGTCGATGCGGTACTAAAATAGGGTCGCGATCAAGGCTCGCTAATCTGATCCGTCCGGGACGTACCGGCACCGGAAATTAAGCGTACGGAGGGCAAATAAGGGTACGGGTCTTACAGTACAACATTGCCCCCCACGTCGCATTACCTTTGGGAAAAGGTAAAGGTAACGTTTGATTTTTCATTAAATGCAATCGCCTTTTCATTCCACGTGTCACGTTTTCATTCACGGCGCATGGTCGATTCGAATTCGGATGATGGTAATACCTTTTGCAGATGTGACCCCGTATCAACACGTGTTTACTCCTCGAACAAAACTAGGCGTTATGGTTACTCATTCATTAATGCCCACCAAAGCGGTCGATAAAAAAAATTAAATCTGTTGTCTTTCCTTAGGTTTTCTCATTTTGAATTTCCTCTACTTCTTCTCCTTTAAAGGTTGCTTCTTTGTCATATGCCTTGCCTTTCAATTTGGATAAGCTAATCGACGCTCTAAATAATCTCTCAGTCAATTTTACTAATGAGATCATCTTCACGACTACTGTTTGACAATGAGATTGCTTTCCATCTCGGCCCATCTTTTCTTCCAAGAGTTAATCCTGAAGATATTTATGCATTGGACGTTCTTTTCCCAATTTGCCCTGGCAAAGACATGAAATTGTGGTTTTACCGCTAGTGAGATAAGCTTGAAGGTATGCTTATGTCCTAGAGGTAAGACTTTTTAATTTTTCTTGCAAATTCAAAAACTCAATTATATTTATACTATAATTTAACAATTAAGTATATGTAAATGATAGCAATTGATCACCCAAGATCTAACTCGATTAACAACTATTCTAAGAGAAGCATTTAGTCAAACAGTTCATATGCATGCTTGTATTAATCATTCAAAGATGGCATATGAGCATTTTGTCAAACATAAGATGGGCATACAGTTAAGCACTTATAAGATATCAACAAGGGACAATAGTAGATAAAATGCATTCACCACATTGCACATGATGTATAGTGGTTCGACGATAAGTCTACTCCACTCCCGGTTCAAGTAACCAACTCCTTTGAGTACACCGGCATTCAATATCGGAGGTTTTAAATGAGGTTCACCTCTTAACCTTTACAACCTACATAAGGTGAATGCCTACACAAGGACTCCTCAACTTCTACACAAGGACACACACGTATTCTCCCGTGTCGGAGGCCTACGCAAGGACTTACAAGTCCTACTCATGGACAACTTCGAGATTGGGTCACAATCTCTAGACCCCAATCTCAACAAGAAGGGGGAATCAAACAATTGACTCGATAGGCTTAAACACTTACAAGGGATGAGCCCCGATTCAGTGCTGTTGAGTAGCTTCAGCTTCCACGAATGCTTTAGCTCCTCTCCAAGCTCCCACGATCAGCTACCAATGCATATGATGATCCTAAACTAGTGTCGGGTAGGTGGGAGAAGGTATTGATGTTCCATTTGCCTATTACAATGCAATGGTTAATGAAGGAACATTCAATCTAATCATTCAATGGCTACAAATGACTTCAAGATGAAGATTCAATGATAGAGATAGCCATGAATGCCATGCTTGAGTTCATTGTTCAAACCGAGCTTTGAATACTCAATGTAGTGCCATTAATGGCTAGGTTTGAAGGATGAACTAAGACTATGATGAGCAAATGAGATTATGTGAAGGTCTTAATTGCCTCTCTTAATGCTCTAAATGGGTGTGCAAGAGATGCCCTTAAAACCCTCGAAATATGCCTTTATAGGCTCCAAGAATCGGGCTCCAACGGATATAAAATGGTAACGTACGACCTGTCTAAGACCCCTGAGAACCGGAATTGATTGAGCCTCCGACCGGTCTGACGACCGATCTTCCTTTACACAATTTAGCCCCAAGGTCTCTGGATAGATTTAGCCCTTTTACGACCAGTCGTGCGACCGGTCTTGGGAGGTCAGCGACCGGTCCTCAGACCAGTCTCCCTTTAATCCATTTCCCCCAAATGTTGCTGGACAATTTTTGTCCATATACGACCGGTCGTGTGACCGGTCCTAGGAGACCAATGACCAGTCCTCAGACCGGTCTTCAGGTAGACAGATGAGATTTTCTTTAAAATGCTTGCTGTTTGAATATCTGCTTCAGCCGACCGGTCGTCAGGCTTAATTTCATGGCCTGAAATGAGGTGAACTCCATCGTCTGTTAAGGTGCACACAGAGATGGTTTTCCTATTTTTTCAACTGATTGGCACCTACATAATGGAGGTCCAAGACTGATCATTTCGACCTTAAGTCCGTGGATCAACTGACAAATATAAAGTGTGATTCGAATACCATAGACTTGGGTGATTTGGGATCCTATATGCTGTCTATATGCAACTTACCTTCCGAGCTTGATTTGGCTTGAACTTAAGTGCGGAAAGTTGCTTTGGTCTTCAAGTCTTGAGTCTTTAATCTTTATCGGGGTTCATCGGACTCGACTGACTTACATAATAACGGAATTGACAATACGATGCACTAATTAGTGCACTAACAAGACATACTAATTCACTCCATGACAATCCCAGAACCTCAAACCATCTTGAAACATCCCATAGCTTGGATGAAACCTTTGCCTGGATGGAAAGACTTGTTCGAGCACATTGAGGAACACTATGAAGCATTGTGGAAAGAAATGGGCATCCATGAATATATCAAATTGTCCACAATTTCTTACGAAGCAGTCCTGCCCTTCTAACCGTAGCATCAACATTCTAGAGCAGATCTACGAATACCTTCTTCTTCGGGTGCAGGCACATGAGTCCTTCCGTCTTGGACATTTGTGCTTTCACTCACCTTCTGCCCTTTGGTAAAGTTGTATTCCCTGGCTTCGCCATGAATGAGCAAAGGTATTTCACACCCCGTGGCATTAAAGCATATTCTTTCTTCATGGCCACATAAAAAAAAAGGATAGTGGCCCGGTTGATCAAGAATAACTTATGGCATTTCTGTTACTTTAGATATATCATCATCTTCTATGCGTAAATGTCCTCAACATTATCCATGAATACATTCATTTGGCTAAAGCAATTGATCGGGGCCAAAAGCTTTCTCTTGCTCCCTTCGTTCTAGGTTGTTTATACCAAGGTATGTATGACCTAACCACCAAGGGTGTTTACAATAGTGGCGGGCCCCTGTAGCTTGCCCAAATGTGAATTTTTTAGTACTTCATCTTAACCTTAGTTCTTGACCTAGCTTTGGATGATATCGTCTATAATTTTTATAGCAATCGCAACATTTACTATCCGAAAGGTATTCATACATTCCCTACTTACATGAATACCCTGTTCTTCGCGTTGACAATTGACAAAATTCCCCGTTCTTTCACACCCTTTTATAAAAAGGAGTTTGGCCTAACCTGACTTATGAGCGATTTCAATCTTGATGACGAATCGATGCTCTCTTTGATGAATGAAGCTTGGGAAAGTTACATTATTGCCAAGGATCTTTCGTATGGTGGCACCATAAAATCTGACAAAAAATGCAAAAGTTGGAATTGAACAGTAAAATCCGAACTTGCTCGCTCGGCAATTCAATCTCATCCAAGGCATTCCTTACCCATTTACCTAGAAAACTCCCAATCAACCTCCTTATGCTCGTGCCGTTGACCATGTCGTTAAAGATTACCTTAGCATCAATACTTTTTTATGAAGATGCCAAAGCTACTTTTGAACTCACCAAATTTGTCAATTGACCGTATTTGTTAGAGGCCTTTTTCGAGTGGTAGTTGGTCACTATTAGAGGTTTATCATTCAGTCAACCAGAGTCACTACTGCCCAACCCTACCATATGATAAAACCAGAAGACAAGGAGAAGAAAACCGAAACCACTGCGGTCACCAATTGTACTGTCAGAACTTGAAATATATCGGCCGCTACATTTGACCCTCCGGCCGAACCTACCCTGAAACCTAAGAAACAAAAAACTAAGACCAAGGAAGTTATTCCTCTAGCCTAAGTCAAGTTATCATGCTTCTTAGTATTTTGATTTTTATCCTTAGTGTAATTGGCATTTCTCCCTTTTCCTTAGCGTAGTTTTGTCCTTTACATCCTTAGTGTAAGTTGCAAGATTACATTCTATAATAGTAAATCCTTAGCGGTAACCCAGTAGCTAATAATTATAGCTGTACTCAAAGTATATGCTTACTAATGTCTTCAACACACCTTAACTTGGCTGGGTCTTCTCAGCTTTATCAATGTCTTCAACACACCGATCTTTAAAGAAAACTACATCTCTAGGAGCATGGATGGGTGCCCGGCATCAAAACACCTAAGATGACTGTACGATACATCATGTCCAATCCACATCTTTTCAAGAACCTCTCCATTCAATAGGGCTAAAGGAGATTTGTTTATCAAATACACCGCTGTGTGCATTGCTTCTCCCCAAAACTTCTTGGGCAACTTGGCATGGGAAAGCTTGCACCTAATTCTCTCTACAATGGTGTGATTCATACACTCAGATACACCATTATGTTGGGAGGTCTTTGGCACCGTTTGTTCATGCTGTATACTTAGGGTCTTACAATATTGATGAAATGGCCTGGTGTATTAACCTCTATTGTCAGTGCGGATGGACTTGAATGGTCTACCTGTCTCTTTCTCGACCATAATATGAAAAGTTTTAAACACCTCAAAGACCTGGTCTTTGATTTTCAATGCAAATACCACACCCTCCTAAATGCATCATCTATAAATGTAAAAAAAATACAATGCCCAACCAAGGTTTTTGTCCTCATCGGACCATACACAACAGAATAAACGAAATCTAAAACATTTAATTTATTCAAATGAGAAACAGTTTTAACAAGTGAAACTTTCTGTTATTTCCCTGATAAACAGTCAATACAAGATTTAAGAGGTATACCTGTCATGTTCGGAAGTAGCTACTTCTTCGTTAATAGCTGAGACACTTTTCTCACTCATGTGGCCTAGCCGCCTGTGACACACGTCCATCACTGAGTCTTTTGTTGTGTTCAATTCACCATTACAGACGTTCATACTTATCTTATATAGGGTGCAACACTTCTTTCCTCTCACCATGACCAACGAACCCTTGATGAGCTTCCAGTGCCCATAAAAAAGTGGCTCCCATAACCATCATCAACCAACATTCCTGTTGACATCAAGTTGAGATGAAGGTTAGGATTATGCCTCACATCTTTTAACACCAATGTGTAGCCCACATCAGTCTTTATATGTATCTCACCAATCTTCACTATCTTAAACATACTAGAATTCCCCATCTTCACGGTACTAAAGTCACCCGACTTGTAGCTATGAAGAATTGTTTGCATGGAGTAGCGTGATACAAGGCTCCCGAATCGATCACCCATTCTGTGTCCTGACTCATAGCAGTGAGGTAGTCGTTATGTTCGGTCAAGAGAATAACAACCAGTTACCATCCGAGGTGACCGCAGTAGATTCTGACTCTTCTTTCTCCTCCCCTTTACCTTGCTTATCCCTCTTTTCCTTGCGACATTGATTTTTGTAGTGGACATTCTTGTTATAATTTCAACTCTCAACCTCTTTTCTTGATTTATAGTTGCCTCTTGATTTATCTTGGGTATTATCACCATTCCTCTGCTTTCATCTCTCCCGTTCATCTAATACGAGGGCCTCTTGCTGAGATGACCCTTGTCACTTCCTCCTTGTCTCCTCATTGAATAGACAACTGGTTACTTATTCCATGGACGCCTTTCCGTCTAGCGTGAAGTTACTTAGAGATACAACCAACGTCTCCTAGCTATCAAGCAGTGAGCTAAGTAATATTAGGGCCTATAGCTCATCGTCCAGGACCATCTTCATGGTGAAGAGCTAGTTCACAATGTTGGTGACTTTGTTCATATGCTCAGCCATGGAACCATTTTTCTTGAACTTTAGGTTTACAAGTCTTCGTAGCAAGAGGATTTTATTACTGATTGCTTTCCTCTCGTACAACCCTTCTAGTTTATGCCATAAGCTATCGCTTGAGGTGTCTGTAGACATGTGGTGGAATATTGTATCGTTTATCTACTGTCTGATGAACCCCACCGCCTTACAGTCCAACTTCTTCCAATCATCAGTAGACATCTCTGTCGGATGGGTCAGTTAGACCCATTTTGATGAACCCCACCGCCTACACTTTTCTCACTTTCACCTGTGATCGACACATATAAGTCTTTGCAATATAGAAGATCTTCCATCTTAGCCTTTCAGATGGGTCGGTTAGACCCATTCAGGTTGACCATCCTCGATGAGCCTCCCTCCATAATTCCCATGATCGCACTTTCCCGTATACACAGCCTAGACGCTCTGATACCACTTTTATTGGGGCGGATGCACTAACTTCAGGATCTCGCAACCCCAACGCACATGAATTGTGGAATATGATAATGCGAAAATGCAAACAACCAATCAATCACCATGACACATGAGATTTTTTGCATAGAAAACCTTTTAACAGAGGTAAAAACCAAGGGACCTCGTCCAGACGTACAAATCCACTATGTAGGAACCTATTACATAGGGATCACGAGCTTCACGCACTCGGATCCAATATACTTTACCCCTAAGGGCAGATTAAGCGAAAGAGAATGATAATAGAGAGATCTTATTGATCTGAGGACTTGAAGAGGCTTGAACAAACCGACGTTGTGGATGAATGTCATGAATCCAGACTTCTCTTCCTTTGATCTCTCTCTCTCTCTCTCAATTTGTTCTTCCTTTTCTTTTCTCTCTATATTTCTCTAGGATGTGTGAATAATCTCTATTAACCTAATTCTGCATTAACATGTGCTTAAATAGCACTTTGGCCTTGAATTAAAGTCAGAATATGAAACTATGCAGAACAGTTGCTCGCGCTGTCGGTCACCTAACCCGCCACCATCGGGCACCTGATAATGGCCAATAACTATTTAGAGAGCTGCCAAAGAAAAACCACTAAGTTTCGGTTGTCCGATCTGGGACTCGGTCACCCAATCACCAACTGTTGGTTGCTCGAACTTGTCCGAAACAGTCCAGCAAGCAACTGACATAAATTGAGGAGTTTCGATCATCTGACCAAGCCTAGTCAGCCGCACAACGACCCCAAATTTGCACTCTCTCCTCTTCTCATGAGGATGAACACCCCGCTATGGTCTTCATATGTCACCTTGTCCTCACATCTACTTGCTACTGATATGGCTAAGGGGGCATGTGGTCATCGTAACACCACTGAAGAGTTCTTGTAACCCAAATCTCTATGAGGCCTACCTTGTATATAAAAACAATTGTTCCATCCATCATTTTTTCAAATCATGTTAGGTTAATAGTTAAAAAATTAGGCAGATTCAAGAATCAAGTGGACCACAACACAAGAATTAGTGGGGACTGAGTGCCACCTTTGAAACCTTTCCATGGCATATAAACTTCAAGGGGTGAGCCCGTGGAAGGTTATAATAGTGGGTGTTTCCACCCACATTGTTTCTTATGGTAATGCTTACTTGAATCTTGGCTCTGCCTTATTTTTAGTCTTTGATTGTTTGGAAGCTTGTTTTTTATATGCATTGGATGCAATGCCAATTGGAATGGGTGTGAATTGTAAATGTGTTTTCAAAACAACGGCCTTTCGGTGTATTTGGCACCTGTTGAGGCATGAAAAATGAAGAAATAAAGAAAGGAAGAAGAAGAAAAAAGATTGGAGAAAAAATGAGGAAGAAATAGAAGAGAAATGAAGAAGAAAGATGCTTGCCGCGGTTCGCGACAAGTACTTGACCTTGCCACGAGTCATGTAAAGCCTCTGACCGGTGCATAGTGCTTCATGCGAAATCCATCCCTTTTGCTTATAAATACCCCCAGGGGTCCTCATTTGGCACTTGCTTCTGAAGATCAGAGTTTCAGAGCTCCTTCTGAAGACTCCAGAGGTACGGAGCAGACCTCGAGTTCCTCCTCCTCGGGTTGAATGCATAATGTGCGGACCCTGATGATCGAAGAAGAATGAGAGGGAGATGCTGTCGAAATGAAGATGAAATATCGAAGAATTAAAGTTCGTCGAGGAGGTGCTCTACGCAACCCGCGTATAGCTCTTGACCTTGTCGCAGGTCGGGGCAAGCTGCCCTGGGTGTAATTCCAACACTTGTTTTATCCTTTTATGAAGGATGTCGGGGGCATTTTAGCTTTCGTTTCCCTTCCAATCGTGAACAACATTGAAGAATGAGAATATAACGAAGATGAGCAATATAAAGAGCAATCCAGGTTGGACAGTTTATTTCTTTGTGAGTGGAAGACCCATCTTTCTCCCTTCGGGTTGAACATACTTTGTACAATCACCATAAGTGGATGTTTCGATAAAGGATTCATAAGAACTATCTTTCTCCCTTCGGGTTGAGCGTACTTTGTACAATCCCTGTAAGTGTATGTCTTGATATATGATTCAGAAGACTTATCTTTCTCCCTTCGGGTCGAGCGTACTTTGTACAATCCCCGTAAGTGGTTGTCATGATAGATGATGCCAGTTTGTGAGTAGAAGACTCATCTCTCTCCCTTTAGGTTGAGCGCACTTGGTGCAATCCCTAGAAGTGGTAAATGTGTTGGATGATACCATTATTTTGGAACATCATGGAGTTCTATGAAGATCACAAAGGAACGAAGCCTAGTCTGGTTTACTCACCTCACTCATGAGCATAAGAACAGTCCTGAAAGTCTTGGTTTGACCATTCCCCTGTCATCTAGATAGGATGAAAGAAGAATAGGGCGAAGCTTTGCCGAAATTACTTTTTGAACATGTTTCATTTTGTACAATGTACAATTTATTCTAGAATCAAGGGATAATGTAAACTTGGAATGTATGAAGAACTCAGTAAATAAACAAAATAAAGTAATGAATGCTTTTCTGTCTCTCTTGTCTACCATTGGAATGTGACTTTTGTTTCTCCTATAAACACAAAGGAAATTTTGTCGTGTAAACAAAATGGTGACTCTGCTCGGGATACTTTTTTATTATCATTAACAAGAGTTATGTTTTAATCCTGACAAGAGTCTATAAGAAAAGCATTTGCCATCTTTTGAAGCTTTATAATGCCAAAATGATGACTCTCAACGGGAACATTTCACCCTTCATCTCTAGAATAAATTGTATATACAAAACATTCAAAGGACTAATCATTTTCTTTTTCAATTCACAGGTACATTACATCCTTCAATCAAATACTCACAATGGCTGGCTTAGCTCACAACATTTTTAACTTCATGCCGGGAGGACTTATCATCTCCTATAATCATCCAGAGCAGATAAAGGGATGTGTAACTAAAGCCAGGCCACACGGAATGACTATCGCAACAATGGGGGTGATATATGAAATTGCGTCTTTTAGATAGTACTTAAGACGCTAAGCTTGCGGAAGCTTAGAGCAGAGCTTATAGAACATGGCTAAGTCCAGGGGGGGGGGGGGGGGGGGATTAAGACCATTTAAAAATCCCTTTTTAAAACCTCTTGCCTTAATTAAACTAATCAACAATTCTAAACTAATTAAGCAAGAACACTGAGCTTTCAAGCTTAAGTGGGTCCAATCACAAGGCTACTAAATGATAAACATAAAGATAACCTGACCTAAGCATGCATAGATAATCAATTGATTAAACTAATCAAACACCTAATCTATGCAACCTAAGTAGACTATATGAGAGTAGATCATATAAGCCCAAGTCTACTCTACTTAGTGAAAGTACATCTTGTGTGTGGATGTGTCTAACTAGTTCCTAGTATACATCTTAATCAAGCATGAATAATTAAGCAATTAAACTATACAAAGCTATATTAACAATGTGCTCAACTCAATCACAAACACAAGCATGTATTTGGTTCAGTCACCCTACTCCACTCCCAGTTCAAGTACTCACCCTTATGAGCACACCGACATTCATTAGGGAGTTTAAATCTAGTTCTTCCCAATAAAGGTGTTTAAATGGTTCCACCCTATTGGGGAGTTTTAAAAGGTTCTTCTAAACCTATAACGGAGATTTCAAGGTTCATCTCTCAACATAGGAGTTGGACAAGATTCTTCACAATCTTTTGGTTCCAATCCAAGAACCTAGCGTATATTTCCACCAGTGGCTCCCCACGGAGACTTGTTCGAGTTTGTAGATCTAAACTCTCACACTCAATCCTCACTAAGGAAAGAGTGCAACTAGACTCTCAATATGACAACTTACTTATCGGATGAGCCTCTTGTTCAACGTTACTTTGGATAGCTTAATTTCCGCTCTCCCGTGCTTCAATTAACTCCTATTTGCTCCCTTGATCGTGTTGCCATTGCGTTGTCAATGCCTCAGCTCAACTTGTTCAATCACCTTGTATGTGATGCTTTTGAGATGCCGAAGGTGATAGGAGGGTAGGTTTGAGAACTCTACAACTAATGAAAATGGGTTGCCTCGAGTTGCTCACCTACAAATATCGCATCTTAGAACTTTGGATAAGGATTTGACTATAAAGAAAGACCCAAACTCTAGAGATCAAAGAGGGTGAAGGCTATCTTCTCCTTGAGCTTGGAATGCTTAATTCTTGTGCTAAGTCACAAGGAAGATACCTTACATAGGTTAGGAATGAGCCTCAAATGGTCTCCAACAATGGTGGCTTCAATCCTCTCAAAATCCCCTTCTTACCCCTAAAAATGAGCCAAGCGTTTAAATAAACAAAGCCCCAATGGCTATAAAACGACTCTCTCTGACCGGTTGCATTAAGTGGCCAGGATAGATTTACTCACTGTCTTAAATTGACCGGTCGCCGACCAGTCATATTAAGCCCAGAGACTATTTTTTCAGTTGAAGGTCACTGTCCACTTTGGGCCATCTACCGACTAGTCGGGTGACCGGTTTAAGGCATGAAAACTCCATATTTTCAGTTATGTTTTATAGCAGTTCATACAACCTCTTGGCCATTGAATTGGTGATCTTTTGAGACACGTAGGGCCAATCTAAAATGACTAAGGGTATCCTAATGGTCACGGTCATTTAGAGGTTATGGTTTTTGGTTTGGTTCAAGGTTAAGGCACACCAAGGCATCTCTTTTACCTGTTTCTTCTTCCTTGATGCAGCTGGTCCATCTTGAGCCTTCAGTCTTCGTCTTCATTAAGCTCAACCGACACTAGACTCACTGACCTAAGTGATTGACAAACAAGGTGCACTAGGAAGAAAAATGAAAACAAGGTGCACTAGTATGCCACAAAAAAGTGCACCAACAATATCTGCTTCACCTGTTACAAAAGAAAATGAAAGAGGATGGATTGTAGTGCAATGCAATAAAAAGATAATTAGCAAAGCAAGGTACGAAGAAATGTACTGGCACTATGAGCAAGCACCAGATTCTGAATTGACACCGATGAAGACTCCGCTGTAGCATCTCCCTGAGGATTGATATTCAGAGTAGGTCTTCGCCCACATAATTGAAATATGTAGTAGGAGGTATGGTAGATGTATTTGCAATTGCGGGGGTAGGAGGAGGATCTACTATTATCAAACAAAAATAACAATGTTAAAACCTCCTTTGGCAAAATAAAGAATCATCATTGATTCTAACCAATTCTCATACCTGAATGAGAAGGAACAGTAGTTGCTTCTTCAGCCTGTATAGAAGGAGCTCCGGCTTCTTTTGGAGATGATACCATTGCAATCGTAGGGAGGTGATCCGATGCACGAGGTGTTTGAAGGAGTTCACTAATTGAAACAGGAGGAGACGAAGAATGATGTTGCTGATGAGTAGGTTTTGGGGAGTATTGGAATGATTCATATATGGGACTGGAACCTTCAGCCGCTAAATCTTGAGGAGTTGGAGCTTGATCAGATTGAAAATGACTATCATCCATAATCTATACATCTTCATTTATTCCTCTGTTCACTTCATCAAAATCATCAGCCGATGGATTCTTATAACCAGTAGAAAAAGAAGTATCTTCATGTTTGCTCGCCTCAAGTGCAAGGCTGCGATGTAGTAATAATTCTCGGTAAGATCGAGGTCGATCCACAGGGCATTAGGTAAACAACTCTAAGTTATTCCAGCAACTTTGAATTAAAACAGTTGAGAATTTCGAGTATGGGATCTAATACTAAAATAGTAACTTAGAGAGAAAATCTTATTAATATAAGAGAGAAAACTAAGGCTTTAAGGATCCACTTGTAGTAATCCCATGTTAATTCATTCATCCAAGCATAGAAGACAACTAGATTCGAAGTTCTATCTCTCATCTAGTTGGAAAATAAAGCATTGAAGCACATACAATCTACTTAAGTTAGAAATTCAAGTTCTAGTCCTATTCAAGCACATAGCATTTGTTGAGCTCTTAAATGTGTATATTTTAACCCCATTACATCACTAATTATGCATGATTCGCATGTTTAAAGACTATTCTAATGCATGTTTTGTGATTATAGGAACGAGAAGGGAACTTCACCAATTCAATGCTTAAATGGTTGCTCTGTACACATTGAAGATCAAAACACCAAGTACCAAAGGGTGAAAGAAAGAAGCAATGGAGAAAGAGAAGGAAAGAAGGAAGAAGTGTAGAAGATTGTACTATAGACCGGTCGTCCATAGCCCAGGACCGGTTCGAACACTCAACAGAAGAAGACCCCTGCTGCACAACTCACTAGCCCAAAATTGCCCATTTACGACCGGTTGTCCACTACTCAGACCGGTCTACATACCGATCGTTAAAATAAAAGTGCGGCTTAAATTTCCAGAAAACTCTCTGGACTATTTTTGGACTTTTGCAACTGGTCTGACGACTGGTCGTCCATGGGTTCAGACTGGTCGTATGACTGGTCGTCTGCGTAACAGAGCTTGTTTTATAAGCTTTGAATTCTGCTACGCAAAACGTAGTTTTTGCGGAATTTCTCGAAGGTTCTTCACACCAAGGGCTCAAAACCTATAAAAAGGCACCTCTACCTCGTTCCTAAGATATCCTAGAAGAGATCTACGAAGGTGGGAGGCAGAGAAAGATGGATTCGGAGTTCTACAACTCCCCCTAGTTTGTTTCCTCAAGTTTTCATGTTTTTAGTTAATTTCATGTTTCCTTGGATCATGATCAGCTAAAACCTCTTAACTAGGGCTAAGAGGTGAAGCTTGCAGTGAATCTAAGATGCTTTAATTCGTTTACATTGGTTTCAAGTTTGAATTTTTATTGAAGAGCAATGGCTTATGAAAATTTGAATAAAGTTTTAAGTTGTTTTTCTTAATCTTATGATGGCTCATGGATGTTTGGAAGAATTGCTTTAGTTCTTAGTTGTTTTGCATGGATCTAGACCTGTACGCTCTGAAGAATCGGATTCAATACGCTCTAGATTTGGATCCTCATGTGGGAACTTCAAACCAATGTTCTACCTTTTGTTCTAAAGTCCAATTTGGGTGTTGTTTATGCATGTGATTTGAATGAAGTTCGAATCATGATATAGTTAAGTTTTGTGACAGGGTTTGATGGTTGTTATGATTGTGATCTCAAACTAGGATTGACCTATGCAATTGAGTGTGCTCAAGTCCTAACTTGAATTGAGGGAATCATGTTTATGAACAACATATGAATTGGACTGTTTTACTGAAATAATCGCTCTATCATCCAGTTAGATAGGATTTGATTTCAATTCTAGTTGTGCAATTGGGAAACCACAACTAATTATGCATCAATGATAGCTACAAGTGGATCCTTGAACCCCTAATGCTTCTTTTATATTGATTACATTCACTTTTGGTTTAAGAATTCTATCTACATTCAATTCTAAAAATCTATTTAGTGAGATCTCAATTAGAGACAATTGGAAGTGTTTTGTGAATTCCTACACAATTCCCTATGGATCGACCTCGATCTTACCGAGATTATTACTACATCGCACCCCTACACTTAGGGAAGCGAACAGCATTCAAACACGTAGCCTTTGGAGTAACAGCCATGCCTATGGACTATGACATGCTCAAGGGTTACCACAATTCGAATCTAATCAAGCAAACATGGCAATCTCAGAGAATTAGAAGCAACTCATGTCTGAAGCACATGAACTCTCTTAAAACTTCTAAAAATACCAACTTTATTCAAACTAAAACATTCAAAATCCAAACTTAAAGTAAAGGTACTTGAATCGAAACGAATTAAACATGAAATTGGCTACAAGCTTCACCCCTTAGCCTTAGCTGAGAGGTTCTAGCCTAGCATTGTCATACTACAACTAAGATCAAAAGAAAAACTAAACAGAAACATGAAAAACTAGAAAACCCGGAGTCGGCGGAGTTTCGGACGCTCCACGATGCTCTCCTTCACTTCCCACAATTTCCAATCTCTTCTAGGATGAGTTTAGATGAGACCCTAGGAGCACTTTTATAGATCACACGCTCGACCACCCTAGAAAGTTCCATATTTAAGTAAGAAGTTGCGCAGCACAGCGAATTTCGAGCTTGTAGAACAAGCTCTGTTATGCAGTCAACCGGTCGGATGATCGGTCGGAGCCCCTGGTCGACCGGTCATAAAATGCCAAAAACAGTCTAGTGGGTTTTTGCAAAAATCCTTCAATGCTCTATGAAATTCGATTGGTCAATTTTCTTCATTTTTGGTCTAGCACGTTTGGCAGCATGGGGGCTTCTGATTTGATTTTCTGACCGGTCGGACGACCGGTCATGGACCGGTCGTGCACTTCTTCCTTCTTTATTCTCTTTTTCCCTTGAATCTTTCTTCCACCCTTTGGCACTTGGTCTTTCAATCTTCAATGTGTATTAAGTGACTCATTAGGCATCAAATTAGTGAAGTCACTCTTTCATTCCTACAATCACAAAACATGTGTTAGATGTGACTTTTAAGCATACAATTCATGCATGGCCAGTTTTTGTACTGATGAAGTCGTCGGGTCTAAAGAGGGTGAGGCGAACCCAATTGTTCTCGTCCAATCTACCAAGCACGGTCACCCGAGGACAACTGGCAAAAGTGCCAAGCAAGTATATATGGAGAAACAGGTTAAGTCGAAGTCTGACAAGATGAAGGTCGTCTGGTCCTCCGTCAAGCTGCGGTATCATCTCTCATGATCCGTAACCCCTACACAAAGTAGCACATCCGATTTCCCAAGAGTTTTTAGAGATATCGTTCTCTTCTGAGCATCGAGCCTTCAGACATGTGCCGTGCTAACTCTTTCTACAGCGTTGCTTCCTGGACTTCTATTCCTGAAACATTTCTCAATTGCGCTGTATCGGAGAATGACACTCTATAATTTGTTCTTAGTGAGAAGGACATGATCTTTTTGGAGCCGAATCATGACCCGCATCAACCTTTCCCAACTCATTATTTCGAGACTTTACGTCAGAGGTTCCGTCCCTTGTCCGATACAGAGATTTGGGCCAATAGGTGGATTCTGGACCCGAGGACATCTGAGTCCTCATCCTAGTTATAAAGCCTGGGTAAACCGGATCCTTGAGTAGCATGAGGAAACATTAAGACAAGTGGGTCTCTTTAGGGCGATTCAGGTGACATCAAGTTACTTCTATCATGAGCCATGGGTTTATAAGGGGTTCCTGAATCATTGGAGCTTTATTACAAACTCCTTTCATCTGCCATGTGGGGAAATGAGCATATCTCTTTGGGATCTATATCGGATTGCGGGTCTTCCCATTCGTGGGAGCATTTATGATGAATGGACTCCCAACGATGATGAATTATCGAAGAAGAAGAAGGGTGTAGATGAAGGTTTTTACTCTAAATCATGATACGAGTTATTTGCGGAGCTTCCACAATTTATGGGTCCCAAGGACAAATTACCATTCGAAGATTAGTTGATTTACTTTAGTCATGGTCTAAAGTGAGTTTCTTAACTTGAGTTGCGCATCTATGCTTCATTCCACTTTTTTCTTTTTACTGATGATTCCCGTTCTCTTTCAGCTTGAATTATGCGCCCTACGATGAAGGCCGTGGAGATAAGTAGTCTTTGGAGACAAAGATGAAGATAAGATTCCCGAGACCGAACAAACTATCCCCCACATGTGAGCTAGCCAGATTCTTGGCATATTGGTTATAATGCGTAGCTTTGCCAAGTTCTAAGCAAGCAAATAGTGTAAGGGTATCTTGCTTCGCTATCGCCAGGAGTCTTGCCAACGGTCATTATTATGCACTAGCCCCGGCGTTCTTGTGCTCTATTTATTGGGCTTTTGGCGGCGTCATCAGTAACAAGGGTTATGCCTCTTTTGGACTAAACTCATCCTTCTGCGGGTGACATTATTTCTCCGGATGGCTCGGAGTATATTTCCCTTGAGTGTATGGGATGAGACTCAAGGATTTCGTTCGGAGAGGGTCGATTCCACTGCATGCCTTTCAGAAGCGGAGGATGAATAGCGGGAACTTAACGACTGTCGAGGAGAAGATTGCTCACTGTGATAATGTTGACTTCTTCCTTTTCTCGGGGACCGGTAGTGAGGATCCGGTATTGCTTGATGACGATGATAGTCTCAGCTCTTATGGACGCTCATTTCTAATATTGATCTGTCTGGGTTCATTGCCTTTGAGGGAAGGGGCCGAGTTTTGGAGGGAGCTATACTATCCAAACAGGTTCGCCCGTCAATTCGGCTATGACCAAGGGGTGCTTGAGACCCTCGAGCCTAGTGACACGAGAGCAGTGAGCATATGGCACAGGATCGATCCATTGGAAGTAGATATGGCGACAACTTCTGCTCACTAGATCAGGTTGTTCTTTTATCATTCCAGGTACGGAATGCATCCTCGGCGCTCAGTATGGTTGGATGAGGTGGTGGGCTCACCAATACTCCTTAGTCCGGAATAATTTGCACGTATCCGAACCTCTTTATCTCACCCCCGCTCCTTGATCCTACTCTCGTTGATGGTCTTGGTTACATATCAGAGCAATTTCATCAACTTGCTACACCGGGTGTATAGAAATTCATGACTTCTTTGAATGTGATAATTGATCATGAGAAGCCCAAGCATACACTTGAAGGGTGGATCGCTCATGGGCAAAGGAGCGCACTGTGGGAGGATCCGGACTCTCTGCTCCTTAGTCCCATGACATAGATTCAGAGAAAGGGTGGCGATAGTAATGATGATGATGAGGATGATGATGATGATGGTGGGAATAATGATGAAGATGATGATGGCAATGATGATGATGATGATGATGATAATGGCGATGATGGAGAGGGTGACGGTGGTGATGATGTTGATGGTGATGGTAACACAAGGGTGGATAGTGCTGCAACTGGGACCACGTCAACTAGTGGCCTGGGAAGCCATGAATGAAGTCAGGTGAGTCGAGGGAGCCTTTCCAGATGCTCTGTTCCGAGCGATAGCAATACTGAGTCGTCACCTAGGCGGTCTGGGCCTCGAGTGAAGACCGCTCCTTGTCTTATTGTCACTTACGGGGAAAAGAAGATTAAGGAAATGCGAAAGTTATATGACGCCGAGTTGCAACGGGCCCAGCTTTCCAAAATTGCTGGCAATACTCTAGCTGGCGATGCAGGTGAAGTCAGGGAGGAAGGGGAGATGAGCTCACAAGCCAATCTGAGCGGGGATCACAATACTGGGGAGGGCGATGATGATGAGCCGATATACGATAGATCCGTCCCTAAAGCAGATATAGAAGCCATCCCTACGAATCTTGATGGTGGGGTGTAAGCTGAAGATCCCCCTCTTTCAAATCCTACTGAGACTGAAATTGAAATTGCAGCCGACCCTAGCTCTGTTCCTGAGACAAGAACTGCTATCGCTAGAGAGGCTGTGGCTTCTGATGTTGTCCCTAGCATGCCTGAACCTGTCACAGAAGCGTCCCCTGCTGTTGAACCTACTCAAGCTACAACTATCCCTGAGATTGTCATACCTTCTTCCCCAGAATTGCATGAATCATCGACGGAGACTGTAACTGAGTGTGCCCCAGTGTTGTCAATGCCCATTGCTTCGACTAGTGCTTCGGTTTCTGATGTTCCTGAGGTTACCGGTATATTACGTGTCTTTATCTTTATGTGGTTTCTATATGTTAATGCATGTCATTGTTGTTGAGCTCTAAAATGTGCATATCTAACCCCATTTCATCACTAACATTGCATGATTTCTATGCTTACGGACTTGTTTAATGCAATGATTTTGTGATTGTAGGATGAGAGAAAGACTTCACCGAGATGATGATTAAAGAATACTCTTAATGCGTATTGAAGATCAAAGAAAAGAGGCAAGAAAAAGAGTGAAGAAAAGAAGCAAGAAAAGAAGAAAGAAAGAAGAAGATTCACCTTGGCCGATTGATCGGTTGGCCTGACCGATTGATCACAAGGGTGGTCGATTGATCTACTGGCCCAACCGATTAATCGGTTACATTGCAAGCACCATTGGACTGAAGGATGAACCAGCGATTGATCGGGTTTCCCAAACCAATTGATCACCCATAGTGCAGGGATTTCAGAATGGTTGTTGGACAAAAAAGTGCCCCAGCGATTGATCGCTCAGCTCAGGCGACCAATCGCCCAAGCCATCAAAATTCAAAATTTTATGCTGAAGTCTCTGGACACTTTTTGTCTCGTGCGATCCATCTCCCACCAACTGCGATTAATCGCCTAGCACAACTAATTAATCACTCAGCCCAGTCGATAAATCGCCCAATTGCCCAGAATAGAAATTGTTAATTTCAGCTTCGACTTTTGTTGCGCAAGTGCGTAAATTTTACGTAAAATCTCAAATCTTCTACGATGAGGGGGCTTGAAAGCTATAAAAGGGGTCCTCCACTTCGTTCCTAAGCTATCCTAAAAGATATCTAACATAGTGGGAGTTGGTTTTTAGAGTTCTATACTTCCTCTTCTTAGTTTTCCTTATAGTTCTTCATGTTTTCATTAATTTTCCTATTTTTCCTTAGCATGGTTGGCTAAACCTCTTAGCTAGGGCTAAGAGGTGAAGCTTGTAGTAGATCTAAGATGTTTTAATTCATTTTTATTGGTTTCAAGTTGGATTTCTATTGATTGAACAATGATTTGTTGAGTTTGAATAAAGTTCTACGTAGTTTTTCTTAATCTTATGATGACTCATGGATGTTTGGAAGAATTGCTTTAGTTCTTAATTATTTTGCATAGATTTAGACCTATACGCTCCGAGGAATCAGATTCAAGACGCTCTAAACTTGGTTCTTCATGTGGGAACTTCAAACCAAAGTTCTACCTTTTATGAGAAGTCTGAAACATGTGTTGCTTATTTATGTGATTTAAATCAAGTACAAACCATGATATAGTTAAGCTTTGTGATAGAGTTTGATGATTATCATACTTGTGAACTTAATCTATTAGAACTAGGATTGACCTATGCAATTGAGTATGCTCAAGTCCTAACTTGAATTGAGTGAATCATGTTGATGAACAAAACATGGGACAGACTGTTTTGCTGAATTAACCGCTCCATATCCGGCTAGATAGGATTTAATTTCGATTCTAGTTGTGTAATTGAGAAACTAAAGTGAATTATGCATTAAGGATCGCTACAAGTAGATCCTTGGCACCCATTGCTTCTTTAGATTGTTAATTTCATCTCAAGTTACAGATTATTCTCCTACATTCATATTTACAGATTATTGTAGTTTGACTTTAATAAGAGAATGTTAAAAGAAATTCTGAGAATTCCTACTAGCATCGTAACCCTACATCGTAACCCTGAGAACGATCTCGGTCTCTACCGAATTATTACTACATCGTAACCCTACACTTGGGGAGCGAACAATTGTCTTTGTCAGCGATTGCTCCTGCTAGCACTCCTGTGGCTGTTATCTTGCCTAAGACAGTGGTTTCTTCGCTTAAGGGATGCCAATAATCAAGGCTAGAATTTTGAAGACGCTTCTATCATCCATTGTTGAAGCTCTGAGGAATGTGGAGGAAGACTGATTACTTGAAGAGGGGATGAAGGCTTTGGGGATGCATGCTGAGTGGCTTAGTGTAGATGCTTCTGCACGAAGTCAGTATGTGGCTTTATTTAAAGAAGAGGTTACACGAGTTAAAGATGTTAGTGCACTGATTCGTGCATTGTATTGTCAATTGCGTAAGCGTATAAGTCCGTTAAGTCTTGTGAGCCCTGACGAAGATTGAAGACACAAGACTTGAAGAATGAAGCAGCTTTTTGCACTCAAGTTCAGGCCAACAAATCATCCTATTTTATAGCATTTGAATCATGCTTAATCTTAACCATTTGATCCACGGATTTAAGGTCAAGATGATCAGTCTTGGACCTTCATTGCGTAGGTGCTAATCTGTGGAAAATCATAGGAAAACCACTTAGTTTGGTCACCAAATAGGATTGATGAAATTCAGACTAAAACAGGCCAAGTTCAAAGCTTGTCGACCGGTTGGCTATAGAAGCCCATTTGGACAGTAGCTTTCTAAAGGATCAATAGATTTATCAGTAGGTCTACTGACTGGTCGATGACCACCTCCGACTGATTGTCCGACCGGTTAAAAAAATTGTCCAGTGACAACTGTTTTAAAAGTCTGAAATTCAGACCGGTCTGATGACCGGTTGATGGACTCCTCCAACCGGTCTCCTAACTAGTTGGCAATGGACACATTTTGTCAAACGAGCTTTTTGCGAAGAAGCAGAACTATCAACTGGTTATCCGATCGGTAGACAAACAGGTCGAACCTCAAATTCGGCCGGGCGGAGGGGGTCCCAGGCAGGTCAGAATGGGACCGTTTTTTATCCGTTGGAGCTCGATTTTGGGCCTCTATAAAGGCATAACTTAAGGCCTTTAATGGTATCCTTTGCACACCCATTGAGAGCATTGAAAGGGGCAATTAAGAGCATTATCTAACCTTCTTTGCTCATCATTGCTTAGAGTTCATCCTTTAAACCTAGCCATTAATGGCATTACATTGAGTATTCAAAGCTCGGTTTGAACAATGAACTCAAGCATAGCATTCACGGCTATCCCAATCATTGAAGCTTCATCTTGAAGTCATTTATAGCCATTGAATGATCAGATTGGTTGTTTCTTCGTTAACCATTGCATTAAAATAGGTAAATGGAACATCCATACCTTCTGCCACCTACCCGGCATTAGTTTAGGAACATCACATGCATTGGTAGCTGATCATGGGAGCTTGGAGAGAAGCTAAAGTATTCATGGAAGCTGAAGCTACTCAACGACGCTGAATCGGGGCTAATCTCTTGTAAGTATTTAAGCGTATAGAGTTCATTGTTTGATTCCCCCTTCTTGTTGAGATTGGGGTCTAGAGATTGTGACCTAATCTCGGAGTTATCCTTGAGTAGGATGTGTGTGTCCTTGTGTAGGATGTGGGAAGTCCTTACATAGGCCTCCGACACAAGAGAATACATGCATTGTTCTTGTGTAGGATTTGAGGAGTAGACCTTGTGTAAGTTGTAAAGGTTAAGAGGTGAACCTCATTTAAAACCTCCGATAGTGAATGCCGGTGTACTCAAAAGAGTTGAGTCCTTGAATCGGGAGTGGAGTAGACTCATCGTCGAACCACTATACATCGTGTGTAATGTGGTGAATGCATTTCTTCCACTATTATACTTTGTTGATTAATTATATAAGTGCTTAACTGAATGCCCATATGCCATCTTTGAAAGATTAGTACAAGCATGCATATCAATTGTTTGATCAAATGCTTCTCTTAGCATGATACTTTAGAAAGACCTTGTGTGATTGATTTACTTGCATTTACGTATACTTAATTGTTAAATTGAAGTGTGAATGCAATCGAGTTTTTAAATTAGCAAGAAAGTCCTATTCACCCCCCTCTAGGACATAAGCATACCTTCATGCTTAATAGCGGTAGAAACCGCAATTCAATTGGTATCAGAACGACTAAACTACCTAGAGGTTGATCCTAGAGTAAGCTTGAAAATATGTCTATGGAGGACTCCACTTCCGTCACCAAACCACCATTCTTCAACCGATCCAACTATCCATATCGGAAAGCCTGAATGAATATCTTTTTATAATCCATCGATTCTGACGTATGGGACATGGTTGAATTTAGTTATAACGCCCCAATGGATTCTATAGGAAATGAAGGTGAACCGGATGTCCTCGACCAAGAGAGAAGGCTATGTGGACAAATTTTGATAAAGCTCAAAGTGTCTATAATGCTAAAGGCTTAAATGCTATTTTATGTTCAGTCTCTAGAGATGAATTTAGTCGCATTCAAAATTACCAAACTAGTAAGGAAGCATGGGACTTTCTAGAAGTGACTCATGAAGGAACAAGCATAGTCAAAAGATCTAAACTCCAACTCCTTACAACTCAATTTGAGAATATAAAAATGGAGGAGGATGAAACCTTCATGCAATTCTTCACAAGTTTAAATAGCATCACCAATGACATGAGTGGACTAAGAGAAAAGGTTCGAATAGCAAAATTTGTAGGAAAATATTAAGATCTCTACCGGAATGCTTCTCATTTAAAGTCATTGCTTTTGAAGAATGTAGGGACCTAGACACTAAGAAAGTTGAAAATTTACTAGGATCCCTTCAAACTCATGAGCTACATTTCAAACCTTCCATAAAATCTAAAAAATCGATTTTGAAGACCTCTCACAAAGAACACACTATTAATGAAAATGGTGATGAGGAAATGGACATAGAAGAGATGGCTCTTATGGCTAGAAATTCTAGAAATTCTTTAAAAGCAAGAGCCACCACAAGGAATGAAAGCGTTTTGATCATAAGAATCATATAGATAAATCCTTTAGAAGATCAAAAGAGCCAAAATGCTATAATTGTGGGAAGTACGGTCACATTGCTCCTAATTGCTCAGAAAATGACGAAAAGAAACATAGAGGGAGAAAGGCCATAGTTGCCACTTGGGATGATACTAGCTCGGAATCCAATTCCTATGAATCTCGTAGTGATGGAGAATAAAGATCAGTGAAAGCTCTTATGATCTCCACCACCACAACTCTCCCTGAAAATGAGAAAGAGGGAGACAATATTAATCATACCTCCTCTAGTGAAGAAGAATCATCAAGTGATGATGAGGGTGAGGATGAAGACCTTCAAGAGGTTTATAACCAACTATATATTGAAAATATGAACACCATTAAGTAGTTGGGACAAATGAAGGCTGAAAATGATAAATTAACAAAAAATCTTGATGGATTGAATATTGAGAATCAAAAGTTGGGTTAAGATTTAGAAGAGCTGAAAAGAAGAACGATGCTCTTGAACATGAAAAGGAAAAATTTATGAGTGGTGAGGCTCTAAATAAAAATGCGAGCCTTAAAACGAACTCAAAGAGGCAAATGCTGAAATTGATCGTCTTAAGTGTCAAGTTGTTGACCCTAGAAGACGTTTCGCCTAAGGAGAAGAAAATCTTGAAAACCTCTTGCGTATAGGCAGATCACCAATGGACACAAGAGGTTTGGGTTATGATAGTCACAATTCAAAAAATACCTCCATCAATCTATGGTGAGAAAGAGCTATGATGTATTAGGAAGTAAAACTAAAGCATCTCCTATTTGTCATGCTTGTGGTGATATGGGTCACCTAAAATCTGAGTGTTTAGCCTTTAAACGCCCACAGCTCTCTCCCTCTCAGCGCAAGATAGGAAAATCTATTCCAAAAGTAAGAGAAGCACACCACACTTGGAGTCCCCCTAAGAATCAAAAGAATATGGGGAGAAATTTTCTGACTCCACCAAAGAATGATGCTCAGATGAATGCTTTGCTTAAACAAGTAGCCCTAATCAATGATAAGACCAATAGAATGATTGATGAAATGAGTTTGGGCTATGAGCAATCATATAGAAAGAACAACTCTCCAGGAAAGAGGAGAATTTTTAATAGTTCCTCACATGACCCAGGCATAATGAAAGTTGTTGCGAAATGGGTCACGAAGGAGAAGTGATTCTCATTGCTTTGTGCCAGGCCCTTGGATAATCATCTTTTATTATAATTACCCTTAAAAATCTTTGGGTTACTCAGTACTTTGGGATTGCTAACAAGCTTTGTGTTTTGCAGGGTTGAATATTTCTAATGTTAGCCTCAAGGTCATTGGACTTTACAGTAAAATCGGAGGACCTAAGCCTCATTCTCTTGTGATTAGTTTAACTCCTGAATATCATTCTTATATCTTAATTGTTGAACTATTTATTTCTTACCTTGCTAATCACTGTAATGGTCTATCTTACTCAATAATTAACCTTCATATGTGACCTTATAATTATTGGATGATCATTATACAGTAGGTGTCATTCTCAACTAATTTTAATAGCAAGGCTTTGAATATTGAGAAATTGTTATATACATCATAATATAGACAATCTTGAGTTAAGGAGTCTCATCATAATTGTAACTCATATGAGAGGATTTTGCCTCATTATTTCAATCTTAATGCGAAAATCTGGAATAGAGCCTTTTATTTCATCTTTTTTTTTATCAATTTTGGAGCTCTTGGACTTAAAAATTTTGAAAAATTATGTTCATGGTCTTAAGTTTTTTATTCACACATGTGGATGAGTGTGTGAGGAACTTAAATTAAACCATAGGGCCTGTATAAACCATGGTTGAAATCTTCTGTTGGCCCCATCTTCATCAGTCTACAAAATACATAGACAATGTAGATTTTTGTGCATCGACCCGCGGAGCCCATCCGTCGACCGGTCGACGCCCATGGACAGACTCCTGCTCGGGCAACTTTATAAACCGGTCGAAGCTCATTCAAGCCCCATTTCTCTTGAGTTTTCTCTTCTCCCTCTCACCATAAAAGCTTCTAGTGGTCGTGCAAGCCCCATCCAAGGTGATTTTGGTTTGATTTGGGTGTCCATTCTCCATCTACATCATCTATTGCGCATCCATACCTAATTTCTTGTCAGGTAAGGGTTTTAATTTTTGATCTTTCCATTCCTATCTTTTCTTTTCTGAAACCTAGGAGTTCTTGCTAGGATCCTTGAGGTCTCTAATGTGTACCCAATCTAGAAGAGATGGGTACCCTCCTTAGAGGGAATGACGATCCAAGAAAGCTCAAGATGTGGGTCTATCTCAACCCCTATCCAAAAAGGGGTTTTCCAAAGGAAAGAAAATAGCCTCATCTTCCAAATCACTTTCCAAATCTAGACCTACCGGTCTCGACACTTCTCATCTTGCCAATTGGGCAAAGTTTTCAGATCGGGAGATCATTCATGAAAAATCGGCCTCTATACCCGACCTAGCTCCATACAATGTAGTTGAGATTTTGAAGGCCATTGATTGGGAGCCCGTTCTTCACATGGGCGTTCCTGTACAATATGACATTGTTCATAAATTCTATTCATGCTGTCAACGAACCATTGATAAGCCCTTATCCTTTATAGTTCATTTCAATAACAAGGAATGGACATTTGGGTTAGATGACATTGCCAAGGCTATATGAGTCCCAATTGTTGATGAAAGTGATCTTCTTGAGATGAGTGAGATAAGTCCATTTCCTCGAGTCACTATGACTAAGACTCTATGCGGTGGGGAGAATCATGAATGGATTGGTGGAAATGCCCTACGGTCTTCTGAGATGACTTGGGATGACCTCATTCTTCACAATCTATTCTTTCGAAACGTTTATCTTCAAAAAAGTAACAAGGTTGACTTACGGGAAGCCATGGTTCTTATCCTCTATCGAGTCAGCCAGGTTCAGCAGATGTGCCTGCCATCTCGGATTATGCATAGCATGCATGCTGCTATTCTACATTCAAATGCCCTATCAACTGGTCTTCCTTTTGGGCACCTTATATGTAAATCTGCCTGCATCATTGGTCTTGTTGATCCGTCTGAAAAAATCTACAATCCTGTTATTGTCAACAAGTCCTTAATACACAAGATGGAGCTTACTCAAGTAGAACTTCAACGGCGACAAGCTCGACTTCAGCAGCAGCATGGCCAGCAGGAGCCACCACAGCATGAAGCTCCTCTAGCTTCCACTAGACCATCTTAGTCCGCACATGGAGCCTCATCCTTAGATCCTGCCATTGATCCTCACTTTGCACCAGGGCAATTCAGCATGCCCCGCGCACATTTACTCGTCGAGGATCACTTGTAGTAGACTCTCCAGCACATATTGTCAGTTGCGCCAGCTTCAGGATCATCTTTTCCAGAGACTTGGCCGGATTGAGCAAAGATTTGAGTGGATGGAGCAGACTGATACTCAGCTGCTTCAGGGCCAGGCCATTCTCCTTGTTCAGCAAGAGGCTATAGTGACTCACTTAGCTCAAATTGAGAGGGGTTTGGACGCATGAGAGCGAGCTGCTCATGGCAATGTGCCGCCACCAGATCTAGGTGACGGTACTAATTTCTATTGTTGTGATGTATTGTGTCGAGTGTCATGGTCAAGAGTATCTTTTTGGGTGACCAAAGACACCAGTCGCGTGTCATGTCATATCTTTATATGCTTTTTTTTAGATGATAGTATTTAGCACATGACTTTCATACTTGGGCTACTTGCTCACTTTGGAGCTGTTTATCCATGCTGATTGAGCTTTATAGTTATATCAATATTTAGATTTCCTCTTCTTTGAGCTGATTTGATACATCTATTTGGGCCAGTGGCCATCTATCACACATGAATATGCTTGAACTACTTGTCCATTTTTGGCTTTGTTATATACTTGTGATTTATGCCTTATAGTTATATCTCTTTCATTAGTTGTGTGCCTAATTGAATATTGATTAAGGGAGGTTGGTCGGTTGGGCTTCTATACCCTTTTGACTCATGCTACAAGTCAATACCATTTGGCCTATCATTTGTTCTCTTCACCATAAACCTTATGAGCATGTGTTTTTAAATGAAAATCTGATTCTTGGAAGGTTGGATGGCTAGGGCAAAATGCCCATTTTTGTTCATTTATAGGTTTAAGTGACTGTGATATACATGATTTTAGTGATTGTGATAAGCATGATTTTAGGGGTGGTTGGTTAATTGGGCGAAAGGACCCTTTCTGCGTAATGATTAAATGTATATCATGTTACTATGTGTCACTTATCTTTTTCCCATGTTTTTCATGTTCTATCTCTTCCCTTAATCATGCGATTGACATATTTTCTGCGCTTTATTGCTTATTATTCATGGTTAGCATCGTTGCTCTTATAAGCATATTCTTTTGCAAGCTAACATTTGCCAATCACTGACAAAAAGGGGGAGAACTATCCCACCAAGAAGTCGATTTATATATTTTTGTAGGCTTTCTTAGGTGCAGGTGTTGAGGGGGAGAAATTAAAGACATTTTGAGTGTACATGTCATTTTGTAAAGATTAATTTATAAAATTTTGTATTAACATGTAATTCGGTGTAATAGTATCCCTGTTTTGGGATATTCATGACATGGAGATCATGAACTGTCTTAGTGTATGTTTTGTCATGTAATTGACAAAGGCGGAGATTGTTAGTGCATTGATTCGTGCATTGTATTGTCAATTGCGTGAGCATATAAGTCCGTCAAGTCTTATGAGCCCTGAAGAAGATTGAAGACTCAAGACTTGAAGAATGAAGCAGCTTTCCGCACTCAAGTTCAGGCCAAAACAACCTCAAAAGGTAAGTTGCATATAGACAGCCCATAGGATCCCAAATCACCCTATTTTATGGCATTCAAATCATGCTTAATCTTAGCCATTTGATCCATGGATTTAAGGTCAAGATGATCAGTCTTGGACCTTCATTGGGTAGGTGTCAATCTGTGGAAAATCATAGAAAAACCACTTCGTTTGGTCATGAAATAGGATTGATGAAATTTAGACTAAAATAGGCCAAGTACATAGCCTGTAGACCGGTCAGTTATGAAAGCCCATTTGGACAGCAACTTTCTAAAGGATAAATAGATTTTATTGGCAGGTCTACTGACTGGTCGATGATCACCTCTGACTGGTCGGCCCGATTAAAAAAAAAACTGTCCAGCGGCAACTGTTTTAAAAGTCTGAAATTCAGACTGGTCTAATGACCGGCTGATGGACTCCTCCGATCAGTCGCCTGACCGGTCGGCAATGGACACATTTCGTCTAGAGATATTTTTGTGAAGAAGTCGAACTATTGACCGGTCGTCCGACCGATCGACAGACAGGTCAAACCTCAAATCTGGCCGGGCAAAGGGGGTCCTAGGCAGGTCGAAATGTGACCGTTTTCTATCCGTTGGAGCTCGTTTTGGGCTTCTATAAAGGCATAACTTAAGGCCTTTAATGGTATCCTTTGCACACCCATTGAGAGCATTGAAAGGGGTAATTAAGAGCATTATTTAACTTTGTTTTCTCATCATTGCTTAGAGTTCATCCTTCAAACCTAGCCATTAATGGCATTACATTGAGTATTCAAAGCTCTGTTTGAACAATGAACTCCAGCATAGCATTCATGGCTGTCCCAATCATTGAAGTTTCATCTTGAAGTCATTTATAGCCATTGAATGATCAGATTGGTTGTTTATTCATTAACCATTGCATTGAAATAGGCAAATGGAACTTCAATACCTTCTCCCACCTACCTGGCATTAGTTTAGGAACATCATATGCATAGGTAGCTGATCGTGAGAGCTTGGAGAAGAGCTGAAACATTCATGGAAACTGAAGCTACTCAACGGCACTGAATCGGGGCTAATCTCTTATAAGGGTTTAAGCTTATAGAGTCCATTGTTTGATTCCCCATTCTTGTTAAAATTGGGGTCTAGAGATTGTGACCCAATCTCGGAGTTATCATTGAGTAGGACTTGTGTGTCCTTGTGTAGGATTTGGAAGTCCTTGCATAGGCCTCCAACATGGGAGAATACATGCATTGTTCTTATGTAGGATTTGAGGAATCCTTATGTAGGAATAGACCTTATGTAGGTTGTAAAGGTTGAGAGGTGAACCTCATTTAAAACCTCCGATAGTGAATGCCGGTGTACTCAAAGGAGTTGAGTACTTGAACCGGGAGTGGAGTAGACCCATCGTCGAACCACTATACATCATGTGTAATGTGGTAAATGCATTTTTTCTATTATTATGCTTTGTTGATTAATTATATAAGAGCTTAACTAAATGCCCATCTCATGTTTGACAAAATGCCCATATGCCATCTTTGAAAGATTAGTACAAGCATGCATATCAACTGTTTGATCAAATGCTTCTCTTAGCATGATAATTTAGAAAGACCTTGTGTGATCGATTTACTTGCATTTACATATACTTAATTGTTAAATTGAAGCGTGAATGCAATTGAGTTTTTATATTAGCAAGAAAGTTTAAAAAATTCTACTCACCCCCTCTAGGACATAAGCATACCTTCAAGCTTATCTCAATAGTGTTGAAACCGCAATTTCAAAAGAAGCCAAACAACTTAGAATCGATCGTTCCATCGATACCAAACGTGATCAGCTACGGACCCTCCTTCCATGTTTTAAGTTAAGGAGAGCATAAATGACCGTAACTAATTCAGACTGATAGAGGACCAGCACTGAGTGTCAAGAAGTTGTGACCCAAATTGCAACTATAGATGAAGAAATCAGTCGTCTTCAAGCCAAACGTTCATTGATCCATCTTTAATTGATACAACTTGACAGTCAAGAGTCTCGTTTGTGAGCAACGGTCGAGCAACAAAAAGTTAAATGTGATGCCATGGAAGCCCAAGTAATGGTGTTGCAGCAATCACTCCGGGATGTCCCAGATCCTGTCCAAGTCTTGGCAGAGGCAGAGAAAACATAGAAGGCTGCTCAAGAGTCAACGATAGAGTTATTTGAATGTTAAGAACTTAAATGTGTAATTTTGTGCATAAGTTTCCCTGTTGCATGTTTAAAGTTTTTTGTAACGATGAAATGTATAACATATGCATTATTTCTGATGTGTCCCAACTCATGTCACTTTACCTTTCATTAGTTATCAACATTAATCGGACATCGTCGAATATTTCATTATCCATCAAGGTATATATTAAGTCCTGAAGTGATCTGTTTTGCATTCTTTTTAGGGTTTTAGTCCAATGGTGATTTAAAGATAAAATGGCATACAATAATCTGGAAAAACTAATAAAAACTAAAACGGATCACAAGTAGACAATCGTCCCCCTGTCAAGACTAAACCTACGCTCATGGAAATCAGATTTTGAACAAATCTAGACTTTGGGTTCATCTTTCTGTCCTGAATTTTGACGGTCTTGGAAAGAAAATGTCGTATCCTTGTCACGTTCCAGGTTTTAGCAACTTTCCTAATACCTACATGCTTACAAACAAAATGGATTAGTATTTGTCATTGCTAACATTCATCATCGTATTGTTTCATTTCTTTTGGCGTCTTGTTTATTACACTTTCCCTCTAACGAGGCGTTTACAAATCACAATGATAAGCAAATGTCAAGTGTAATATCTCTTCAGAAATTGACCGTTCACCAGGGAGCTGATGCCTTATCCTTTGTAATCTACCACCCAGTAGGCTCTGTTGGAATATACCTCATCGATGATGTAGACGGGATCCCATTTTGGATCGAATTTGCTTTTCGAGCCTTGGGCCGGTGTTGGACGTTTCATCATTAGTACCAGATCACCCTTCTTGAATGATCTGCCACAAACTCGTTTATCATATGCAGCTAAGATTTGCTTTTGAAACATTTCGAGCCTTTTGTTGAACGGCAAGCCTCTTTTCATCTAAAGCATCAAGTTCAGCCATTCTAATCTTGACATTGTGTCGGTTGTTAGGGAGTGTCAGAGTGTGACCCGTAGTAACTCAACTTGTATTTCTATCGGGATCACAGATTTTATATCGTACACTAGCGAGTAGGGCATTGCTAGAGTGGCTGTGCGGTGTGTAGTTCGATATCCCCATAATGCTTTGGGCAATCGTTTGCCCAGTTTCTCTTATTCTCTACTACTGTCTTCTTCAGAATCTTCATGATGGTTTTATTGAAGGCCTCGGCCAGCTCATTCGCAGGGGGGTAATAAGGCGTTGAATAGCAATGCTTGATCTTGAATTTTACGCATAACTTGTCGATAGTGGCATTCTTAAAGGGCGTTCCATTGTCAGTAGTAATCCTCTTAGGAATACCATGTCAGTATAATATGGTGTGACGAATGAAACCTTCGACATGTCTAGCTTTCACATTTCTCAGGGCCACTGCTTCAGCCCATTTGGAGAAATAATCAGTTGCGGCTAAAATGTACTGATGCCCTTAAGAAGAGAGTGGACTAATCGGCCTGATCACGTCCATGCCCCAAGCTGCGAAAGGCCAGGACATCACAGATTGGTGCAACTCCTCTAGCGGCGAATGTATGATGTCCGCAGGGATTTGACATTGGTGACATTTCTTGACGTATTCTATCGCATCTTTCGTCATTATGGGCCAGTAGTAACCCGTGTGTCAGACACGATGATGTAAATTCTTACCTCCTTGATGAGCACCACATTCTCCGCCGTGAGATTTTTTTAATGTAGCATGTGCTTCGTCTTGGTTCAGGCACTGCAGTAATACCCCTTCGTATGAATGTCTGTAAAGCACGTCATTCTGTAATATAAACGAACAGGCGCATCTTCTAACTTGCGTGCACAACTTGGGATCTTCTTGCCAGAATCCATATTTCAAGTAGTCGATGAATGGCCTTCTCCAATCATCTTCCTCTGTAATTTCAAAGCAATAGATGGGGTTAGCACTCGACTTCCCATCATATAATGCGGTCGTCGGTAGAACTCTCCTTTCTTCAATCGTCACCTGAAGCGGGCTAACCTGGGATTAGCCAGAGTGGCGGCCAGACTGGCGAGTGCATCTTCTTGTGCATTCTCTTGTTTTGGTATATGTGAGATACTCCTGTTCCGAAACTGATCAAACATTGACTGTGCTTGGTATAAGGTGACAACTCAGGCTTGCGAACCTCATATTCTGTTGTTAGTTGTCCGATGACAAGCCTAGAATTCCCATATATACGTATTTCTTTAATTTGCATTTCCAGGGCCAATTACAACCCAATAATGAGAGCCTAATACTCCGCTTCATTGTTGGTGCATGCTAGAACTATTGTGAATAAGTATGGTAGCAGATCTACTTGCGGACTGATGAATATAACTCTTGCCCCTGGCCCCATTGCTTTGGCCGCATCGTCGAAATACATTTCCCAATGACGCACTTCATTAATTGTCTTAACTTGATCATCTGGGAGGTCATTTCCATTTCCTCACCACTTGGCACTGGTTGCGCAGCAAGGAAGTCTGCAATTGCCTGTCCTTTGATAGCCCGAGCCGGCACGTATGTGACATTGAATTCTGACAAGAGGAGGGCCCACTTGGCTAATCGTCCATACAACATTGGTTTGTTTATGAGAAACTTGATGGGATCTGCTTTTGATATCAACGTTATCTGATGAGAGAGACAATAATGTTTGAGTTTCTTAACGGTAAAGATTAACGCCAGGTAAATTTTCTCGATCGCTGAGTAGTTGAATCTGGCCCCCACTAATGTACAGCGTGCGCTTTCCTTCCCTTCTTCATTCTTCTGGGCTAAGAGGGCCCCCAGTGAATTTTCACCAACGACAATGTAGATGATTAGTGGCTCTCCTTTGATAGGTGTTGTGAGGACAGAAGACTTCTCGAGTAGATCCTTTAGAGAATCAAACACTTTCTGGTAAGAATCATCCCACTCAAACTGGACTCCTTTCTTGTTGAGGCGCGAGAATGGCTGACAACGGCCAGATAAGTTTGAAATGAATCTTCTTAAGTAGCGACTCGGTCTTGAAAAAATTTCAACTCTTTGAGGTTCTTCAGGAGTAGCATCTCCCTAATGGCCTTAATCTTCGTTGGGTCAATCTCTATGCCTTGGTGTTTGACAACGAAACCCAAAAATTTATTCGAGGAAACTCCGAATGCGCACTTCAACCGATTCATACGGAGGCTCTTCTTTCTTAATCTTTGAAACACTTACTGTAGATGTTCCCTATGCTACTCATGTTCGGCCGACCTCACCACTAAGTCGTCCATGTAGCATTCGATATGCTTATGCATCATGTCCTAGAAAATTACTTGCATTGCACGCTGATATGTCCACGTTCTTCAACCCAAAGGGAATCACCCGGTAACAATATATACCCAATGTCGTACGAAAGGCTGTTGCTTCATCTTCTAGAGCCATGTGAATCTCATTGTACCCTGAGTAATCGTCCATGAAGGACATCACTGAGTACCCGGTCGTACTGTCAATCAGTAGTTCTGGAATAGGAAGTGGGAAATCATCTTTAGGGCATGCTTCGTTGAGGTTTCAAAAGTCTATGCAGACTCAGATCTGACCGCTCTTCTTCTTGACCGACACAATATTTGAGATCCATCGTGGGTATGTAACTTCTCAGACGAACCTGGCTTGGATTAACTTCTTAACTTCTTCGATCTTGGGCACAAAATCTAGATGAAAACGCCGCTGGGGCTGATTGACTGCCTTTTTCCCTTTCATGATACTTAACTTATGCATCACAATTGTCAAACTGAGCCCTGGAATTTCTGAGTATGTCCAGGCAAATATATCTTTGTTCTCTTTCAACAATTGAATGTATTTTTCCATTTCTTCTTCTGGGACGTTCCTGGTCAGGTACATATTTCTAGGCTCGTCCGAGGTTCCCAGATTTATTTCTTCAAGCACATTTATCGTGGTTGTCCTCCGTCCTCTATTTGCGTGGGCGCGTCACTTGGTTGGACGATATCGGCTGATTCTTGTGGCTGCATTTCTTCCATGGAAATGATTTTCCCCATGAATTTATGTGTCTGATCTTCCTTTTTGCCCCTAACTGTTCTCTACTTTGGTAAACTTTGGTGTTTTCTTCGAACGGGGCTAGCATTCTTCTTCTCGGGGCTGGTTCTGAACAATAGAAGCCCATGTTCTTCATGATGTTGTGGTTGGCTTCACTGTACCTTTCTTCTTCTATCGGCAGAGGTAGACTAGGTGATTTCTCGGCTTCATCCTCAGGTGTACAGGTTTGCTTGGCACTGAATAAAATTTGATTTCTTTCTTCATGTTGTCGCTTGGTGGCACTAAGAACTAGCTAAGAGCTTTTGGAAAAGTCTTAGCTCTTCCTATTTTCGACACCGGCATGTTAAAGCTGAACTTAAGCACACTCATGTGCTGATTCGATATCAACTCTAGGACGGATTGCCCTGGCTGTCACAAGTGTTGGAACTAGATAAAACTTCTTGGTAGTCTTTGAGGCTGCCCTTCTGAATGACACAGAGTTTCTTTCTGAGCAACAGACTAAGGCTTGCTTTTCTGCTCAAACTTATTGACTTGAGGTTTTTCCCCTTGCCCTTTCTACATTACATCGGGCCTCTTCATGACCTCTCTTTCATCGATCAAGTCAAAGTACCGAGCATTGGCCAGGAACGATTCGGCTACCCAATACGGCTTCGAGTATGCCACTACTCTATACTGAACTCCCTCTCTATTGTACTTGAAGCACTGATGATAGGTTCAGGGAATGGCGCGGTTCTGATGGAGCCATGGTTTTCCTAAAAGAAGGTTGTACATTGTCACTACATCGATTACCTGACATGTTACTTTCATCCTTAGCTCTTTAGTTTCCAGCATCATGGTGATTGACCCCATAGTACATTGGCTGTCTTGATTAAACCCTTAAATGATCATGATGCTCAGATGTAGCGTCGACTGTCTGTAACTTAACATTTCCAGTGTCTTCAATGGCATGATATTTACTGTGAATCCATCATCAAGCATACATCGCTTAACTTCTGTGTCTCTAATCATCCCTGTAACCATCAACAGGCGATTGTGGTCTACCGCTTTGATCATGCGGTCCTCCTCGAAAAACGTGATTGCAGATGAATGATCTACTTGCATTGCTTGTTGAATTGGTATGTGCCCTTCCCAGAATTTATCTGAATCATTCATTTCTGCTTGGATTTCTATCATCATCATTTCTCTGACTTCACTATCTAGCAAAGCATTCATCAACATTTTCCTATATACTTTTGAGAGACATAGAGCGTCATATATGCTCAGGTGAGCTGGGACCTTTCGCAGGTGCCACACCACATCGTATGCTACCGACGCTACCCCTTATCTCGGATTTGGCTAACTAGATGTGGCTTCAACAACCTTCTTTTTCAACTTCTACCCTTGGGGCCTTTTCAGAAATTTATCTGGATTATTTGTATCTTCCTGCATTGGGTCGATCGGTTTTGGTAGAGCACATTCCGGCATCTGTCTTCTAGATCAGAGGGTAACGACATCGACTTCCTCCTCACCTGACCGTGATGTCTCTCCAGCTGACGCTTGTTCTGTGAACGATACCATTGCGCAATGCACCTGAGCTTTGATGAGTCGGCTCTTCCTTTGGCCTATTCTTTCCTCTCTTCTCACCCCTTTCTTCTTACGGTTGAGGAGTCTTCATTTATTCTCGAGCCTCTTTCTACTGGTGACAAGAGTCCATGGCTCTTTGGCTTCGGGGAACAAGGTGAGTAGACGAGTGTTTTCTTCTAAGGGAAGTGCTGAAACTGCCCCAGAGGTCTCTTTCCTGGCCACTTTCGGTAATTTCATATTGATCACCCCTTGATTGATCAACCCTTGTATTCTTCCTTTCAAGTTGAAGCAATCTTCTGTCTTATGGCTCAAACATCGATGATATTTGTAATAGCAAGGATCATCTACCCTTCCCACTTCGTGTGGACAAATTGGTTCTAGTAAGCGAAGTAGGCCCTCTTCTACCAGTTGCTCCATAATAGGGACCAGATCAGCCATGTTGAATGTGTATGGACCATTGGCCCTTTCTCTATCGGCTATTGTCACTCCCCGAGAAATATAAGGTCTCTTGCCTTTGTCTTGAGTAGGCGCTGTTTTCATTTCTGTCTTGGATTCTGCGACTCGTTGCTTCCGATCTCTTAAGTCTTTACCCTTGTTTACATTATGTGTTTCCGCAATCCTTCCTCCTCTCCTTTGCTTTTCGAGCCTAAAATTCACCCGTGCTACGGCTTCTTCCACCAAATGCGCTTTAGTGGCTAGTTATCGGAAAGAGTGAAAACTATTCCCAGATAATCCATATGATATCATTGAGTCTAAGGCTCGCATACACATCTCCATTTATTCCTTTTCACCAGGTTTTCCATGTCTCTATCTAATCAAGGCCAGATCTGTGACTGACGTTTCTCTTTCTGTAGCGAAGAATTTTGAGATGAAGCTGTCTCGCATCTGTTCCCATGATCTCACTGATCCAGCTGGTAGTGACATATACCACTGGCAAGCCTTACCTGTCAGCGTTGATCCAAACAACCTCATACATTATTGTAGTACGACTGACCAATTCCCCAATGCTGTAAGAAGGAAATGAGTAATATGCTCCTCTGGTGATCCTCTACCATCGAATTTTCCAAAGTTCGGGCATCTGAAGTTAACTGGGAAAGGTATTTCTTCTATCTCCAATGGATATGGGACTTGATATTTGTAACCGATTCCCTTTTCTTTCTCTTTCTCTTGCTGCATGAGACTGACGATTGTTTGCAACAGTTCTTCTCATGATATTTGCGAAGTTGGGACGAGCATTCGCTCTGCTGAGACTCTCCTAAGCCGAGCAGGTAGTTCGATGTCGGCTGGCCCTTCCACTGCCCCTTGGGACTCTTCGGCTGACTGACGCGTAGGTGGTGTTAAAACTAGAAAAATGCTCATTTAGCAGTTTTTCCTGTGTTTCATTATTCTGGAGAATTTCTGAGTATAGGAGCATTCATAGACAATCACAAGCAATCATAAAGTATACACGAGAAAGCATTATTGTTAAAACTAGAAAAATGCTCGAAAGGGCAGTTTTTCCTGTGTTTCATTATTCTAGGGAATTCTGAGTATAGAGACATTCATAGACAATCATAAGCAATCACAAAGTGTATACAAGAGAGCTATTGTAAGGCGAATTTTATTCCAGAAATTCTAAGATCTTTTACATTTCAGGCTATGATACTTGTCACGAGTCTTTAATTACATCAATGGTTGATCGCCTTTGATTAGAAGACAAAAGACTAATTTATCGGGAATTATGGTCTTGAGTTCATGGTCGTATAGACCTATTTGTTTTCTTGCTATGGACTGAGCCACGTTTCTAGACAAGTTGGATGTCTATGTCCCATTTTTTTTAGATTGTCTGGGTTGGGGGACTGTCAGGATTTTATCGAGTGGTACAACTCTAGGTCGTTGGCCTCTGGAATACATGAGCATCAAATGTTGGTCGGCACGACCCAAGGCTCGCGCCCGTATTTTTATGACGAGTGACCTTAGGAAGGCACTCCGCAACTTCCTGAGCGAGGTTTTTAATCGAGTGGTGCAACTTTGGGCCATTGGCCTTTGGAATACACGAGCATTGAAATGTTGGTCAGCATGACCCAAGGCTCGCGCCTGTATTTTTATGACGGGTGACCTTAGGAAAGCACTCCGCAACTGCCTCATCAGCTCAACCGACTCACCCGTTGTCGATGGGTAGGGCATCGACTGTCTTTTTGTAATGACAGTCCATAGCATGACGTTTTAAGCTTTGTTAAAACTCGTTTATTTATGGTTTCTTATGGTAACCATAATCCCTTAAGTTTAGCCTCAGACCTTTATTCAGGATGAATAGAGCTTTGTACAGTAAAGTAAATGTGTTCATTCTTGGAGTCAGGCGACTCGTCTTCAAGAATATTCTTTCTTCTGAATGCTTTCTGATGATCGATTCAAGATCGAATAGGCTATATCGAGCCAAGATCCTTTGAGGATTCAAGTTCAATGGGCTAGATCGGCTATTTCCGATGTCTGTAAGTGGCTAAGTATCGAGTCTAATAGGTTCTCGTATATGCCAATTTCTTATGAATAATGGGGATCGATGCCCCTTAGATGTTTAACTCAGGTATTTTATAGCCTGAGTGTATTAGCTTTGCCTTAGCGTCTTCGAGATTGCGGTTGATTTCATTTGGCATTAGTCGGTTTCTGAGCTAACAGGGCACTTCCCAGGGCTGAAAATGGCTAAAGTAGTGGACCTGTTTGTCGTCCGATCGAGGCATTCAGTGAATACAGTTGATGATCATTTTTAAAGAGGGATGGATTATGTCCACGAGGATCGCAATGATGCTGGATCCACTCTGGCATCAGTGCAATTGCATTTCGGTTTGCTTGCCATAAGTCGATTTTCGAGCCGACAGGGCACTTCCCAGGGCTGAAAATGACCAATTACTGGGCCTGTTTACCGATTAATTAGGGTATTCGAGGGTCCTGAGATTGGATAACCTCATTGCGATGCATGATTATAATGTATCATGTCATAAAGAAGAGAAGTTCTCTCTCGGGCTCGGTCCAATTTCGCCCGATTCTCCTCGATTTCGGCCGTTTCCAACTCTTTCGGAAGGATTTCAGGAGTTGCAAAATTGGCTAAGTGTTAGCTTTTTTTTATTATTAAAGCATGGATTTGGGTAATTTATCATCGACCGTTGGAGAATCCGATCCGGGGGATGGATAGATCTCATCGGTGTGCATTTCGGAGAGGCAGTTTGATAAAAAACTTATTCCGATTGAAGGCAGGCCACACGATGGAAGGTCCACCCCTTCAAACAGCGTCCAGGCGCATGGAGGGGGGGTGTGTGGGCACATGTTAGATTGCCAATGGGCTGGTGGGCGCATGTGCCTAGGAGGTGGGCGCATGTGCCCTTCTCCTGGGCGCATGTGCCCAACTCTATACAAAGTAGAGGGAAAGAAATGGTCCCAAGCACATGTACTATTGCACATATGCCCATGCCTCACTGGTGGGCGCATGTGGCATCTGGACTAGGTGAAATTTCATGTTTTTAGGCCAAATAGGGTGGGCGCATGTCCCTCTGCAAAGTGGTGAAATCCCATTACTTAGAGAATTTCAAGATTTTTCTCCCTCTGCACTTGGTTCTGACGGAGTATATCCCTTTTCGGTGAGGGGTTCCGGTGAGGGAAGCTATTCGCCGGAAGTGTAATTTTGGTTCCGACGGAGGAAATTCTTTTCCGGTGAGGGATTCCGACGAGGGAAGCTATCCAACGAGGGCATCCGGCGAGGGATAATGGAGCGGGCGCATGTACCTCTTGCATCGCTCTGAGGTTAGAAGGGGATGATGTCAATGCTTGTCATCAGGTGGACCTACTATTTATAGTAGTGTAATCAGGTTCGAGTCCAATCCGACGTGCATTTCCCAGCGCATGTGTTTTTGAAACGCTTTTCGGTGCATATGCTGGGCGGAAGTGATGAGTGCAAAGGTCTGGGTGCATGTCATTTTAGGCCGGGTGCATGTCGTTTTCAGGCCGGGCTCATGTCACTTTCCGACGGGTTTTTTCAGAAGTTTTCCGGATCATTTTCTTTTGAGCATACGTTGTGGGCGCATGTGGTTTGGTAGTGAGCGCATGTCCCTCTTGGAATTTTCTTACACTTTCCACTACTTAGCCAAATTTCAGGTTTCAGCATTTTGTAAGAGAGAAAGCTTCCAGACTTAGATTTTTTCAAGATTTGGTTCCGATGGGAGACCTTCAGAGGACATCTACCTTTTCTGGGATTGTGGTCACTGAAGCCAGGCCACTTTTAGATTGGGATTGACCTCCTGAATGAACGGGATGGGGTGTGGAGGTCCAGGTGTTGCAAGTTTTGGTACTTCCTTCTTAATTTGGAGCCTCTGGGTCGGCTATTCGTATAGGAATATTGTTCCGGGAAGCACGCACATGAAAATACGCACCGCAACAACTTCGAATTTGCTATTTAAGGGTTTTAGGGTGCTCTGGATCACTTGGTAGTGGTACAGGTGTCCACCTTCACTTTGAAATGTTACTTGTAGGCTTTCACACCCTTTTAGTCAGGGGTGAAACGCATTTCGAGGTGCGCTGGTAAAGATATGCGCCACGTGACTTTGAAACTTGCAGTCTATGAGTTTTAGGGTGTTTTGGATCATTTGGAGGCAACCCACATGTCCGGTTTTGCTCTGAAAATTATTTACAGGTTTTGACTGCGATCGGGTGGTTAGGGTTATACTGGCGTTTTTCGGGTATTTTCAATCTCAAAACTGATCCGAATTGTCATAAATGGACCGCTGAGTGTTGTTTTACCATGGGTGATAATTCGAGCCCCAACAATCGTAAGGTAAATTTTATTCCAGAGATTTTGAGATCTTTTACATTCTAGGCCCTGAATTGGTCACGAACCCTTGATTACATCAATGGATGATATCCCTTGATTAGAAGGCAAAAGTAAATGAATGCATGCATCATAGATAAGTTAAATAAAGCATTAAGAAAGCATAAATATAAATGAAACAAATCACAAACAACACAAAGATTTTTACGTGGAAACCCTTATGGGAGAAAATCATGGTACAAAACGACAAGATTCCACTATGAATATAGTTATACAATGGGTAGAGTATTAGGGAGGCAGCCCGAATAAATAGAGCAAGTAATTTAGATCATCAGGGACAATGGTCTAGAGTTCATAGTCATAGGGACTAAGTTTCAGATTTCTTATGGACTAAGCCATCATTTAGATCAGTTAAATGTACATCCCATGTTCTTTTAGGTATTCCTAGTCGAGAAACAATTAGGATTTTAACTGAGTCATGTATCACAGTGTAACAAACCATTTCCGTTGGTGAGTGACTTTTAGGATATATGCCATGATTCCCATGTAGTGCAACCAGTGTCACTGACCATTTCTGTTGGTGAGTGACTTTCAGGAAGACACGCCATGGTTTTCATTTAGTGTAACCAGTGTCACTGACCATTTCTGTTGGTGAGTGACTTTCAGGAAGACACGCCATGGTTTCCATTTAGTGCAACCAGTGTCACTAACCATTTCTGTTGGTGAGTAACTTTCAGGAAGACACGCCATGGTTTCCATTTAGTCCAACTAGTGTCACTGACCATTTCTGTTGGTGAGTGACTTTTAGGAAGACACGCCATGGTTTCCGTTTAGTGCAACTAGTGTCACTGACAATTTCTGTTGGTGAGTGACTTTCAGGAAGACAGGTCATGGTTTTTATTTAATGCAACCAGTGTCACTGACCATTTCTGTTGGTGAGTGACTTTTAGGAAGACACGCCATGGTTTCCATTTAGTGCAACTAGTGTCACTGACCATTTCTGTTGGTGAGTGACTTTCAGGAAGACAGGTCATGGTTTTTATTTAATGCAACCTAGTGTCATTGACCATTTCTGTTGGTAAGTGACTTTTAGAAAGACATGCCATGGTTTCCATTTAGTGCAACCAGTGTCACTGACCATTTTTGTTGGTGAGTGACTTTTAGGAACACATGTCATGGTTTCCATTTAGTGCAACCAGTATCACTGACCATTTTTGTTGGTGAGTGACTTTCAAGAAGACACGCCATGGTTTCCATTTAGTGCAACCAGTGTCACTGACCATTTCTGTTGGTGAGTGACTTTCAGGAAGACACGCCATGGTTTTCATTTAGTGCAACCAGTGTCACTAACCATTTTCTTTTGGTGAGTGACTTTCAGGAAGACATGCCATGGTTTCCATTTAGTGCAACCAGTGTTACTGACCATTTTTGTTTGTGAGTGACTTTCAGGAAGACACGCCATAGTTTCCATTTAGTGCAACCAGTGTCACTAACCATTTCTGTTTGTGAGTGACTTTCAGGAAGACACGTCATGGTTTCCATTTAGTGCAACCAGTGTCACTGACCTTTTTGTTGGTGAGTGACTTTCAAGAAGACACGCCATAGTTTCCATTTAGTGCAACCAGTGTCACTGACCATTTATGTTGGTGAGTGATTTTCAGGAAGGCACGCCATTGTTTCCATTTAGTGCAACCAGTGTCACTGACCATTTCTGTTGGTGAGTGACTTTCAGGAAGACACGCAATGGTTTTCATTTAGTTCAACTAGTGTCACTGACCATTTCTGTTGGTGAGTGACTTTCAAGAAGACATGTCATGGTTCCCGTGCGTAACACAGTGTCAGTATTCGTTACTGAGAACGGGTGACCTCCGAAAGGCATATCACGGCTGCCATATGATATAACACAATGTCACTGACCGTTTCTGTCGGTGAGTAAGTTTCAGGATACATCATAGCTTCTAAATGGTACAACACAGTGTCACTGACCGCTTCTGTTGATGAGTGACTTTCAAGAAGAAGCATTATAGCTACCAAATGGTACGACATAGTGTCATTGACCGTCCCTGTGGACGGGTGATTACTTGAAGACACATTTATGGCTATTGGGTGGTACAACATAGTGTCACTGATCGTTTCTGTCGATGAGTGACTTTTAGGAAGACACACCACTATTACCTTAGCTTCTCAACTGACGGATCCTACTTTGGATGGGATGTACATCAACTGATCTTAGCGATGGTAGTTCATAATGAAGTATTTTAGATAATTTAGAACTCTTTGATCATGGCTTTCGATGTGTAATCTTTGATTTAGTTTCATATCTCGATCCAAGATGAATAAAATTCATGTAATGGATACAAAGAGCACAAAGTAAATATACTTGATTGCATGTTCAAGAGAAGATACTTATACTTAATGTTTAGTGCACTAGATGAATTATGCACTTGATTTAGTTAATCTGCTTTGTGCGTATCTTTAATTCGACCACGTCGTTATTGATAATTGATATTTCGAACGATTGGATCATTGGGAGGATCTGTATCGAGCTATATTCCTTTGAGAAGTTAAAGTTTAATGGACTGGATTGGCCATTTCTGATCCTTGCAAATGGCCAAGTATCGGGTCTGATAAACGCCCGTTTATGACAATTTCTGATAAAGGAAAGGGATCGGTACCCTGTAAATGCTTGACTCAGCTATTTAATAGCATGAGGACATTAGCTTTGCCTTCACATCTTTGAGATCACGGTTGGTTTTACTTGGCATTAGTTGATTTCCGAGCTAACAAGGCACTTTCCAGGGTTGAAAATGACTAAATACTGGACCTGTTTACGGTCTGATCAAGATATTCAGTGAATACCGATAGTGATCATCTTCGAACAATGTTGAATCATGTCCATAGATCGCAATGATGCTTGATCCACTTGGCGTCAGTGCGATCGCATTTCATTTCTCTTGGCGTAAGTTGATTTTTGAGCCGACAAGGCACTTCCCAGGGCTGAAAATGACTAAGTATTGGGCCTGTTCACCACTTAATTAGGGTATTCGAGGATCCTGAGATTGGATAACCTCGTTCCGGTGCATCATTATGATATATCGTGTGGTGGAGAAGAGAAGTCTCTCTCTCGGGGTCGGTCAAATTTCGCCCGATTCTTCTTGATTTCGACTGTTTCCTGCTCTTTTGGAGGGATTTTCTGGTTTTTAGATTTGGCTAAGTATTGATCATTTTTTATTAAATCAGTGATTTGGTCCACTTAACATCGACCGTTAAGAGATCCGATCCGGGGGATGGATAGAGTTTGGCGATGTGTGTCCAGTAGAATCGATTCAATTGGAAGGCGAGCTAGATCGAAAGTGGGCCACCCCACAAAAGCTTCCCTGCCCCAATTAGTGTCCAGGCGCATCTTATGGGGGTGTGGGGCATGTGCCTTGGAGTGGGCGCATGTAGCCCCACTCTAGGTGCATGTGAGAGAAAAAGTGAGGAGAGAGAGAGAATGGAAAGAAGGTGGGCGCATGTGGCCTCTCCCAAGTGCATGTGCCTACCCCTCGGGCGCAGGTTGCATGAGGGAGTGAGGAGAGAGAGAAAATAGAAGGGAGATGGGCGCATGTGGCCTCTCCCAGGCGCATATGCTCTCTCCACTTAGTGGATTTCAAACTTTTAAGAAAGTGGGCGCATGTCCCCCTTTCCGGCGAGAGTTTCCGGCAAGGGAATGGGCGCATGCCCCATTTCGGCGAGGATTCTAACAAGGTATTCTGGTGAGAGTTCTACCTCTTGTAGCACTCTGACGGCCCTCTCAAAAAAATGAAGAAGTCCCTCTCTCAGAAGGCGAGTGTGCTATTTATAGGAGGTTAATCGGGTCTCGGGTCCAAGAAAACCAAATTTCAATGAGCGCATGTGTTTGTCGAGAGGAACCATGCACATGTGATAGGGAGGTGGGCACATGTTGCCACACTTAGCATATTTTTTTAATTTTTAAATTTTAAAATTTTGAAAGAGAGAGAGAAGTGCTCCCATACGCATGTGGTGGAGGCATGGGCGCATGTCTCCTCATCGCATGCGCATGTGGAGCGAGAGAGTGGTGTATGCATACTCCAACACTTAGATTATTTTAGGATTTTGGCTCCGACGGGCGACCTTCAGAGGACAGCTACCTTTTCGGGGATCGAAGTCACTAACGCCAAGACACTTTTAAGCCGTGATAAGGGATGGGGTATGGATGGTCATCTGTTGTGAATTTTGGTAGTTCCTTACCAATTTGGACCCTCCCGATATGCTCAAAACAGGGGCAAAACGCACTTCAGTGTACGCAGGTAAAAGTATACATCGTACGCCATTCAAATTCGGGAGTTAAGGATTTTTTAGCATTTTAGATCATTTGGCGTTAATATGCTTGTCCGGTTCCCTTTGAAAATAGAATTTATAGACTTCCGGGCCCCTACAATCGGATCCAATTAGGGCAAAACGCATTTAGAAGTGCGCAGGTAATAATACACGTCGAGCGATGTTCAAACTTGGTACTTAAGGGTTTCTGGACATTTTGGATCATTTGGCGGCAATACAAATGTCTAGTTCCCTTCAAAAATAGCATTTATAGGCTTTCGGGCCCCTACAGTCGGATCCAATCAGGGCAAAACGCATTTCGAAGTGCGCAAGTAATAATATGCGTCGCGCGACGTTTAAACATGGTACTTAAGGGTTTCTGAAATTTTAGATCATTTGGCGGCAATACGCATGTCCATTTCCCTTCAGAAATGGCATTTATAGGCTTTTGGGCCCCTACAGTCGAATCCAATCAGGGCAAAATGCATTTGGAAGTGCTCAGGTAATTATACGCTTCGCGCGATGTTCAAACTTGGTACTTAAGGGTTTCTAGACATTTTGGATCATTTGGCAGCAATACGCATGTCCATTTCCCTTCAAAAATAGCATTTATAGTCTTTCAGGCCCCTACAATCGGATCCAATCAGGACAAAATGCATTTGGAAGCGCTCAGGTACTAATACACTTCGCGCGATGTTCAAACTTGGTACTTAAGGATTTCTGGACATTTTGGATCATTTGGCCGTAATACGCATGTCCAATTCCGATTCGAAACATCATTTGTAGGTTTTGGTCATGACTGCGCAAGTTAAGGCTGCACTGGCATCCGATTGCATTTTTCTGCTATTTTTCGATCTTGGAATCAATCTAGATTATCGTATATGGACCGTCGTATATTGTTTTATCAAGGGTGAGATTTTGAGCCCAACAGGTGGTATGACAGTTCTGGTAACGTTCTAAGCTATCAAAGTTGTTAGGGCTTCCTGAATAGCTCTCAACTGATTTGTAGTATCGCGCTGGGCTTGAACCAGATTGTCAATTTGATCTTAGACTGGAGGTAGTTCTCCTTCTCCTTCGTATGGTCCCAACTCCTCTGCCACTTGAACCATCGTGCTCTACACTGGTTGCACCTTTTGGACTTGCCCCTATGTTACCTCTGTAGCTAATGCAGCATTCGTGGACCGGGAGTTCTTCTCGGGTGTTTGCTTTGTTTGCTCTTGTTGGTGACGTATTACTTTAGGCAACGATGGAAAGTGTTCGGCTGATAGTATGGGAGTCAAGAGCTTGACGATTGAGGTTCGACAGATTGCAAAGGTTGCCTGATTTCTTTTTGGTTGCCAATGACATGTCTTAACAACATTCTTCTTTGCATATACGGCCTTTATCGCTGCTTTCCTTATCTTAACAACATTCTTCTTTGCATATACGGCCTTTATCACTGCTTTCCTTAGTTCTATCTTCTGTTGACATGTACGGACCACTTGCTAGTCTGAACCAGGTGCGACTGTCACAGTTGCGGCAAAGTGGGAAAAATTGAATCCCCCTGTAGCGAGGAAAGTGCATGAACTGATTGTTGCAGTTGTCATCTCTCCTATCTTTGTTAGTACTTTTGTTAATCTTGTATGTGGTGATCACACACTCATTAGAACATTTCACAAACGCGATCGGGAATGTAACAAGAATAAACGAATAGAAAGGAGAAATATGTGGGAAGTGTAGGAGTCTATGTGTTTTGAAATACTTTTTAATTTATTGTCTATTGCCTTAAAGATGAAGGGAAGAACATTCTTGTTGAGTCGTCGGTTTGGCGCCCGAGGGGTGCTGAAACATTACGCCTCACGGTAACTTTTCTATGTGTAGATTCGTGTTTGCAAGTAATAGTCTTAGAGTATTCTTTTGCTCAGAAATAACCAGAGATTCTGATTTCAATCCCCAATAGAGTCGCTAGTTTGTTAAAACTAGAAAATACTACAAGGTAGTTTTCTTTGTAATGTTGCTCTGGGGTTCTGAGTATTGGAAATATTCATAGACAATCACAAGCATTCACAAAAGTATACACAAGAGAAAGATATCACAAGGTGAATTTTATTCCAGAGATTCTGAGATCTTGTACATTCCATGCCGTGATCTGGCACAAGCCCTTAATTACATCGAATGATCAATGAACATTGATTAAAAGGCAGAAGAATAGTCAGCAGGGACCATGGTCTTTGAGTTCATGATCGTATAGATCTATGTATGTTTTTTCTTGTTATGGACTGATCCATATTTATACGAGTCGAATGTCTATGTCCTATGTTTTAATCGAAGATCGGGGTTGAGACCGCTAGGGTTTTTAACTGAGGGGTGTGACTCTGGGCCTGCACACGTTGCTAGAATGGGTGACTGCGAGAAGATCGATCTGCAGTTGTATGTACCTGAGCAACCCAACTGGCGGATGCTGTTTGGATGGGTAGGGCATCAACTGTTTTGAGGGCGTCAACCTTTAACAAACTTGATGTGATAGTTTGGAACTCTTTTTAATCTGGTTTATAGTATTAACTATAGTCCTGTTTGCTTAGTTCGCACCTTAATCTAGGTCATATTCTGATAGTACATGTAAGGATGATGCATTGATATGATTCTGGGCATTGACGGCCTCTTTCCGAGAAATTACTACGTTCATTGTGTCGGATCAGATCAGACTCCGAAGGCTGTTATTTTGCTCATTAGGTATCCCGGATGAATTATTTAACTCTCCCGTTGTGTCCAAGATGCTTGAAATACCTAAAATTGGCCAAAACTAGGCCCAAAACATCATAAAATGAAGATTTTGGGATGTTGGAATTGACGTTTAAAGTGCTGATTTTTCTAATGCGCTGGGACTAATTTTTTTGATGCGCTAGGGCTAGTGCATCAAAATATAACTTTGTTTAAATGCTGATTTTTCTAATGCGCTGGGCTTAATTTTTCTTGTCTTAGAGATGGTTGATTTATTCGATGCGCTGAAGGTCAGTGCATCGATAAAATGCTTGTCTTAGGAATGGCTGATTTATTCGATGCGCTAAGAGTCAGTGCATCGATAAAACACTTGTTTCAAATATTGTTTATTTATTCGATGCGTTGACGGTCAATGCATCGATCAAATAGGCCAAATCCGACTTATGGTATTTTTGTGATGCGCCACCATACTTATGCAATTTTAAATTATTTCTTCGCCAGACCTATGGTGGTCGGCAATGGGGTTTCCGACGAAGGATTTCAATGATTGGAAAGGGATTCCAGTGGTCAGAAGGGGGTTTCGACAGTCGGAAAAAGGGTTCCAGTAAAGGATTCTGGCGGACACTCAATACTCGGGGGACAAAGTGCTCTCTCTCTGGATACGTTGTAATGAACAGTAAATGAGGGGTATATATACCCAGAAATACCGAAAGTCATCCAATAGGAAGCTGCCACATGTAGCGCATCGATAAAATACTTAAAAATAGGGTCATTACATCGATAAAATGGTTCAGCGTGTTGAGAAATTACTTAGTTTAAATGGTTGATTTTTCTGATGTGCTGGCAGTTAGTGCATCGATGTGCTGGCTGTCAGTGCGTCTTGAAATTCGTTTCTAAAAAATGACTGAATTTCTCAATGCACTGGGTGATTTTACTGATGCGCTGGCTATCAGTGGGTCCTAAAATTTGTTTATGAAAGATGACTGAGTTTCTCGATGTGTTGGGTGATTTTACTAATGCGCTGGCTATCAGTGCGTCATGAAATATATTTTTAAAAAATGACTAAATTTCTCAATGCGTTGGGTGATTTTACTAATGCGCTGAGGGTCAGTGCGCCCTGAAATTCATTTATGAAAAATGACTGAATTTTTCAACGCGCTGGGTGATTTAATGATGTGCTGACGGACGTCTGTTGTAGCTGTTCAGTTTTAATTTTATTAAATAATGGGTTTGTGTGGCCCACTTAATAATGAATGGTGATGCACTAGCTATGTTTATTCATGATTGTGGCCACGACCCTATTTTGAATGGTTTTGATCATGATGGATGGTGGGGCCCACCTCAAGGTCAATCTTCTATGCTTAAGTGATGATTATGCGTATTGGGATCCTGGTTGAATTTCTTGATGCACTGGCCCTAAATTCAGTGATGCGATGGATAATACACTTGTTGTAATCTTTGTTTTAAAACCCTGACATTTTGCGACCCCAACAGCGGGTTGCGTAAAGTGTAGGAAGATGGAACAGGGCTTCGCCGCAAGTAGTGGAAATGAAGAAGTGGTGGGCATTGGCATATTTATATGCTATCCGGGGAGCTTGCCACGACTCGCGGAAAGCTGTGTAAAGTTTTAAATTTGGGTTGTTTTAATCTAGATCCTCAGAAATGATGATTTCCTCAGATCAAGCATGAAAGGGGGCATCTGTTGAGTCATGAAAAATGAAGAAAATAAGAAAACAAGAAGACTCAAGAAAGATTTGGAAGAAGCAAAGATGAAAAAGAAGCAAAGTACAGAAGACATGCACTTGCCGCGGGTCGCGAAAAATGTCTGTTTGGTGACTTATCCTTTCCGCGGAAACCACCGCTTTTTGCCTATAAATACCCCCTAGGGGTCCTCATTTGGTACTTACTTCCGAAGTTCAGAGCTCCAGAGGATTTCAGAGGTACAGGACGGACCTCGAGTTCTTCCTTCTCCTTGGGTTGAACACACATGTGTGGCCTCGAGGATCAAAGATGAACAAGAGGGAGATGCTTCCGGATGTTGAGCTCTTATTTTATACATATTCTAACCCAATTACATCACATTTTATGCATGATTTATATGTTAAAAGACCTATCTAATGCATGTTTTGTGGTTGTAGGAATGAGAGAGAGACTTCACCCAATTGATGACTAAAGAACACATTTTGAAGCCTTTCAAAGATGATTGAAGGTGGGCCAAAGAAGAAAGAAAGAAGCAAGGAGATGAGAGAGAGAAAGAAAAGAAGAAGTGGAGCCACAATGGGCTAGACCGGTCTTGACCGGTCAGCCAAGGAGGCCACGATTGGTCAAGACCGATCAGCCATGGGCAGCCCCTCCCTCTTGCACACTGGATGAATGCCCAGGTCGGTCCTACTGTTGAACCTCCAATTTATACATTGTATAGGCCATTCCATCACATTATATGCATGGTTTCCATGTTTAAAAGGCCCATCTAATGCATATTTTGTGATTGTAGGAATGAGAGTGGACTTCACCCAATTGGAGACAAAAGGGGCCATTCAGAGCCATTGGATGAAGGTTGAAGGAGGACCAAAGGAAGAAGAAATCAAGGAGAGGAAAGAGAAGAAGAAAGAAAGAAAGAAAAATGCAAAGAGAATAGGCCAGACCGGTCAAGACCGGTCGGCCACCTTGTTGGAAATCTCTGGACTAAAGTCCAGATATGCTCGACCAGTCAAGACCGGTCGACCATCAGGATAATCCAGTCCCTGAACTCTTTGGACTCAAAACCAAGCAATCCGACCGGTCACGACAGGTTGGCCACATACAGAAACGGGTACTTTCCAAACTAGGCTCCGAAAAACTCTGTGCATTGCGTATCCTTAAGCAATTTCTGGAAGTTTCCGACGCAGCAGAGCTTCCCCACTATAAAAGGACACCTAGGGGCTCTTCCTAGGGGAATATAGAAGACAATGGATGTCATGGAAGATGAAGTAAGTCGTCGTGGAGCGTCTGCAACCCTCCAAACTCCGGTTTTCTAGTTTTTATGTTTTCTTATTTGAGTTCTAGTTGTAGTATGACAATACTAGGCTAGAATCTCTCAACTAAGGCTGAGAGGTGAAACTTATAGCCAATCTCATGTTTGATTCAGTTTGATTCAAGTAGTTCTAATTCAAGTTTGGATTTTTGCATATTCTAGTTCTTAAAATTGATAGTTTTGAATGTTTTATGAGAGTTCATGTGCTCCGGACATGGATTCCTTGCAATTCTCTGAGATTATCTTGTTGTGCTTGTTTAGATTCGAATTATAGTAATCCTTGAGCAGGCCATAATCCATAGGCATGGCTGTTACTCTGAAGGCTATGATTTTGAATTCTACATTGTGGAATGGAACTAGAACTTGAAGTTCAACTTGAGTGGGATTGAATGTGTTTAATGCTTTATTTTCCAACTAGATGAGAGATAGGACTTCAAATCTAGTTGTGTATCTTGCTTGGATTGATTGGATTGACATGAGATTACTACAAGTGGATCCTTGAATGCCTTAGTGCCTTTAAATTCCCGTTTTCCATTAAGTTTCTGTTTTAGCATAACTGTTCTAATTAAATCTCTTATTTATTGCAAACAGAGTTGCTGGAATAGTTTGGAACTTGTTCTCCAATTCCCTGTGGATCGACCTCGGTCTTACCGAGTTTTATTACTACATCGCAGCCTTACACTTGAGGCGAGCGAACAAGTTTTTGGCGCCGCTGCCGGGGAATTTAGATAACGGTTTTCAAATTGTTTTAGTGGCTATAGAAGTAGAAGTAGATAGGGTTTTTCTAATTCCTTAGAACTAATCAAAATTGTTTATTTTGTAGGATTTCTTCTCTAGTTCAAGCACATCAGGTAATATCCTTCTAACTTAGCTTTTTGTAGATTTTTCAATTTTTTTAGATCAAATTCAGATTTCAGGACTAGGTTAGTTTTTACTTGAGTGGTTTATGTCCCTTTGGGAACGTGACCACTCTAATCATCTCCAATCCAAAGGTGGCCTAGTTGGACAATTGTTAGTCCATAGACGAGTCCTAAATTACCAAGAACATTGTGAAAGTTTGGGGAGTATGGATCAAACACCTCTCTACTCCAACTACAACCGCAAATCAAGAGGGAGTAGGAGAGAATGAGGTACATAACGTTCCTCCAATGAGATCATTACTGGACTACCTACAACCGGACCATGCAACTACACCCTCTTGTGTGGTTCTACCACCAACCGGGGGAAATATTGATATAAAGCCGGGTGTGATTCAACTAATACCAAAGTTCCATGGGCTAGATTCTGACAGCCCATATTTGCACTTAAAGGAATTTGAAGAAGTAGTGGCTACCTTGCAATACACCAATGTGTCAGAAGATACCATTAAACTTAAACTCTTTCCTTTTTCATTGAAAGAAAGGGCTAAGAATTGGCTTCACTCTCTTAGACCACACTCAATAGGGTCATGGAATGAGATGACCCGGGAATTCTTGAAAAAGTTCTTCCCGACTCATAAAACGAACACCCTTCGGTGAGCCATAATGAATTTTTCGGCTAAAGAGGGTGAATCTTTCTTCCAATGTTGGAAGAGATTTAAGGACCCCCTACTTGCTTGCCCACATCATGGCTACGAGAGTTGGCGAATTATAAACTTCTTTAACGATGGATTAAGTTCCAATATGCGCCAATTCGTAGAGATGATGTGCAACGGCGAGTTCATGAGCAAAAATCCAGATGAAGCTTGGAGTTATTTGGATATGTTGGCCGAGAATGCCCAATCTTGGGATACCTCGGATAAACCCAATAACCCCAAGCCTACTCAAGAGAAAGAGAAAGGAAGGATCTATATCCTCAAGGAGGAAGACGACGTGAATGCAAGGATAGCGAACCTCACAAGGAAGATTGAGGCCATGGAACTTAGTAAAAGTGGAATTCCAAAGTCCAATGAAGCTATTGAGACCATATGTGGGATTTGTCTCACCAATTTACATGCTACGCAAGATTGTCCTACAATTCCTGCATATCAAGAGGTGTTACATGAACATGTAAATGACACATATGGGTATCAACGGCCCTTCAATGGACCGGTGGGTAATACTTACAATACTAACTGGAAGAACCACCCAAATTTCAATTGGAAGAATGCTCCCACGGGCACTCTTACCAACTCTCAAGGAGGGCCAGCCATGCAAAATATGGCCCCACCTCAATTCTCAATGGAGGATACCTTGAAAGCGTTTATACAAGGGCAAACGCAAATTAACCAAACGAATCAGTAAATGTTCCAAGAGCTGAAAGTCTCAGTTGATGAGATTAAGGGATGCTTGAATGCTAGGGAAGGGACCTTTCCGGCCCAACCTCAGCCCAATCCAAAACAAGTACATGAAGTAAGCATTTCTGGTCCCTTCAACCAACATATAGAGCAAGCCAAATCCGTCACCACTCTTAGAAGTGGTAAAAAAATCAACAAATCTATTCCAGTGAAGGCCGACAAGCCTCATGATCCGGTAAATTCTGAGGATGAGGATGGATCAAACTTAGCTCCATAAGAAAAGGAACGCATCTATAAGCCCGTAGCACCATTCCCTTCGAGATTGGTTGCTCCAAAATCTCTTCCAAACTCTCATGATATTTTAGAGATTTTCAGACAAGTCAAGATATACATTCCTTTGCTTAATGCCATCAAACAAATCCCCTCTTATGCCAAGTTTCTAAAGGACCTATGCACAACTAAACACAAATATAATGTGCAGCAAAAGGCCTTCTTAAATGAGCAAGTGAGTGCCATTCTCACTCAAAAGACCCCCCCAAAATTCAAAGATCCCGGTAGTCCCACAATCTCATGTATCATTGGAGACTACTGGATTGAGCGTGCATTGCTAGATTTTGGGGCAAGCATAAACTTAATCCCATACTCGGTATATGAACAATTGGGTCTTGGAAAACTAAAACCCATCAAAACCACGTCGCAACTCGCTGATAGATCCATCCGTGTACCGAGAGGGATAGTTGAGGATGTTTTAGTCAAAGTTGACAAATTCTACTACCTGGTAGATTTTATCATCTTGGACACACAACCGGTTCTAGACGCTAGCACTCAAATACCGGTGATCTTAGGCCGCTCGTTCCTTGCTACATCAAAAGGAATCATCAATTGTCAGAACGGGGTGATGCAATTATCCTTTGGGAACATGACATTAAAGGTGAATGTATTCCACTTGGGCAAAAGGCATAGGGATGTTAATGATGACGAGCTCTTCGAGGTAAACATGCTCGAATCCTTTGAAGAAGAAGAGCTCCTCCAACTTGAACCACTAGAAAGCTTGGAGACATGCTTGGCACATTTCATGGATTCCAAAGACCCCATCATTAGTGGAATTGTGCAAGCATTAAATATTGAGAGGCCGGTAGTTGGTACTAGCTAGTGGAGGCCCATTTTGAAAAATTGCCACCAACCACATCAAGGCCTCTACCGTCTAACATCAAACCACCGAAGCTTGACCTTAAACCATTGCCATCCGAGCTTAAATATGTATATTTGGGTCAAGAGGAAAAATTCCCAGTTGTCTTTGCCTCTCACCTAGGGAAAGACCAAGAGCTCAAGTTGATTGAGCTACTCAAAGAACATAGGGGAGCCATAGGTTGGACAATAGTGGATCTCAAAGGGATAGATTCTTCGGTTTGTACTCACCGTATACACCTCAAAGAAAATGCAAAAACGACTAGACAACCTCAAAGAAGGCTAAATCCAAACATGATGGAGGTTGCCAAAGCTGGGGTGTTAAAGCTATTAGATGTGGGTATCATCTACCCCATCTCGGATAGCCAATGGGTGAGTCCTACCCAAGTTGTCCCCAAGAAATCCGGTATTACCATCGTGGAAAACGCCAACAACGAGCTTATACCGACTAGAGTAACCACCAGTTGGCGTATGTGTATTAATTACCGGAAGCTCAACACGGTTACTAGGAAGGACCACTTCCCTCTCCCATTCATGGATCAAATTTTAGAGAGGTTAGCGGGTCATTCCTATTATTGCTTCCTAGATAGATATTCCGGCTATAACCAAATTGAGATAGCCCCAGATGACTAAGAGAAAACCACATTCACATGTCCGTTTGGTACCTTCGCATACCGAAGAATGCCATTCGGACTATGCAATGCACCCGCCACATTCCAACGATGCATGTTGAGTATTGTCTCGGACATGGTGGGTGAATTTCTTGAGATGTTCATGGATGATTTTTCTATTTTTGGTTGTACTTTTGATGAGTGCCTCAATCACTTGAAGTTGGTCTTGATGAGGTGTGAGGAGAAGAACCTCGTTTTAAACTGGGAAAAGTGTCATTTCATGGTACAAAAGGGAATAGTCCTTGGACATATCATCTCGTCTAATGGAATAGAGGTAGACCGGGCAAAAATTGACATAATTTCCAATCTACCACCACCCAAAAGCATACGCGATGTGCGATCCTTCCTTGGACACGCCGGTTTTTATAGAAGGTTCATAAAGGACTTTAGTCATATCTCTAGGCCCTTATGTAACCTTCTCCAAAAGGAGAATCAATTTGAGTGGAGTGCCAAATGTCAGTTAGCTTTTCTAAAGCTAAAAGACATGTTGACAACCGCTCCTATATGCAACCACCGGGTTGGTCCATACCTTTTGAGTTGATGTGTGATGCGAGCGATTATGCTATTGGGGTGGTGTTAGGCCAAAAGGAGGATAAGAAGCTCCATGTTATCTACTACGCAAGTAGGACCTTAAATCCCACCCAAATTAATTACTTGACTACGGAGAAAGAGCTCCTAGCCATCATCTTTGGCTTAGACAAATTCAGGCCTTACTTAATAGGATCCAAGGTCATTGTTTATACGGATCATGTGGTGCTGAAACACCTTCTTTCTATGAAGGATGCCAAGCCCTGTTTGCTTAGATGGATCCTACTCCTTCAAGAATTCGATTTTGAGATCAAGGACAAGAAGGGAGTAGAAAATGTGGTGGTGGATCATCTATCCCGCCTAGTCCTACAAAATTCCATTGACGAGTCACCTATTGAGGACTCTTTCCCTGATGAGCAACTCTTTGTTGCTATGCATCCACCATGGTACGCTGACATAGCCAATTATCTTTCCACAGGTGCGATGCTGATTCATTGGACTGCGCAGGACAAACGTAAATTTCTAAGGGAAGTGCGCAGATTCTTCTAGGATGAACCTTTACTGTTTAAATATTGCCCAGACCAAATTATAAGGAGATGTGTCCCTGATGATGAACATAATTCTGTCATCTCCTTTTGCCATGATCAAGCATGTGGGGGTCATTTTTCTGCCAAGAAAACCACCGCAAAAATTCTGCAGTATGGTTTTTATAGGCCCTCGCTATTTAAGAACACCCACGAGTTTTACAAAGCATGCGAACATTGCCAAAAGTTAGGAGGATTATCCCGGTGAAATATGATGCCTCTCACCCCAATTCAACGTCTTGAAGTCTTTGACTGTTGGGGCATCGATTTCATGGGACCATTCCCCTCATCTTTTGGACATGTCTATATATTGCTTGCCGTAGACTGTGTGTCTAAATGTATAGAGGCTATCCCATGTAGAACCAACGATCATCGTATGGTTCTAAAGTTCCTCAAAGAAAACATACTTTCTAGATTTGGGACGCCTCAAGCCATTATTAGTGATGATGGTTCTCACTTTTGCAACAGGCCTTTTGAAGCCTTAATGAAGAAATATGGCATTAGGCATAAAGTGAGTACCCCATACCACCCACAGACAAGTGGGCAAGCTAAAATTTCCAATCGGGAAATCAAACAAATTTTGGAAAAGACGGTGAGGCCGGATCATAAGGATTGGTCACTAAGATTAGATGATGCGCTTTGGGCTCACCGTACCACTTACAAGACCCCCATTAGAATGTCTCCTTATAAACTTGTCTATGGGAAAGCTTGCCACTTGTGGAGATTGAACACAAAGCCTATTGGGCAATTCGGGCTTTAAATTTTGACATTGACAAGGCTAGCTCGCTTCGTAAACTCCAATTAAATGAGCTTGATGAGATCCGGAACGACGCTTATAAGAACTCGAGAATTTACAAGAGTAGGATGAATGCCTTTTATGATAAACATATCTTCAGGAAATCCTTCCATGAAGGTCAGAAAGTGCTCTTGTGCAATTCCCGACTTCATCTTTTTTCGAGAAAATTGCGATCTCGATGGATCGGCCCATATATTGTCAAAGAAGTTTTCTCTCATGGGGCTGTTGAGATTGAGAATGTAGCGAATGGTAACTGCTTTAAAGTTAATGGACAACGCCTTAAACCATTCGTTGAGAAATTTGATTCAGAGGACATGTCCATCACTCTGAATGATCCTGTGTATCAGGATGATTGATCTCCTAGTTTGATGGAGGTATAGTATAGGTAGGTTTAATTTTTTTTGTTTTGCTTGCTTAGTAGCTTTAGTTGTTGGGCTGTAGACTTCCATGAGCGACTCTCTCAGGTACTATTGTTCTCATTTCCCTTTTATTTTACCATTGCTCTCATGTTCATGCTTATTTAATATCTTTTTACATTGAGGACAATGCAAGATTTGGTTGGGGGGTGAGAAGAGATTCCTCATCTAGCATGTTGCAACATTTCAAGCATCATATGTGAAATTTTTTTTTTCGATTTTTCTAAAATTTCACATCTCCTTTAGAAAACCTTATTTCTATGCATTCGAGATGATACAAGTATAAGAAGAGGAGATATGAAGTGTGTGATGTTGTAAGTCTTGAACTTCTCTTAACATAATGGTTTTATATGTGAATTCCCCTATTTATATGGTTGATAGAAAATTTGAACACTTTACACCTAGTCCACATTACACGATTTTAATGGTTGAAGGGATTATGTGATTTGTGGATCGGCTAGACTTAGATTTGAGGTGTTGAGAAACCAAGCCGGGGTACCTTGTCCATCCTTGTCCATGGGAAAATAACGAAAGATATGGATTTCTAAAAATCCTATCTAATTTAGAAGAAAAAGGAAAAGAAAGGATGAAATCGGGAATGATGGAAAATTAGTGGAAAATTTCGAAAAGAGCTACCTATTACCAACCGGGGGATGGTCTACTCGTAACCAAAGCCGGAAATGGGACGTAGTGTGAAAGCCATCGGAAGGACGGAAGGCAAATTACTGTCATAGGTTTGTTGTTACCCTATACACCTTGAGATCTATAGTTTAGTTGATCTATGAAGAAGATTTTCCCAGAAACTCATGAGATGAACTTTCACTATGCACACTAGGTTGAAGTTGTTCAAGTTCTTCTATTTATCAATCAATCAGCGGGAATTTCATGTAGACACTTATTATGCTTTGAGAGTTTAAGGTTTCAACTTCTATCACCTAATTTCTCCAAATTTTATACTTGTATGTCTTGGAATGGATAGAAACATGGTTTCTGAAGGAGAGTTGGTTTGGAGGTTTGAAATTGTTTCACACATGTTTAGCTTGGGACTAGCAAAAAGCTGGTTGGGGGGTGTGTTGAACCTCCAATTTATACATTGTATAGGCCATTCCATCACATTATATGCATGGTTTTCATGTTTAAAAGGCTCATCCAAGGCATGTTTTGTGATTGTAGGAATGAGAGCGGACTTCACCCAATTGGAGAACAAAAGGGGCCATTCAAAGCCATTGGATGAAGGTTGAAGGAGGACCAAAGGAAGAAGAAATCAAGGAGAGGAAAGAGAAGAAGAAAGAAAGAAAGAAAAATGCAAAGAGAATATGCCAGACCGGTCAAGACTGGTCGACCAAGGGAGCCAGACCAGTCAAGACCGGTCCGCCACCCTGCTGGAAGTCTCTGGACTAAAGTCCAGATATGCCCGACTAGTCAAGAACGATTGGCCATCAGGATAGTTCGGTCCCTGAACTCTCTGGACTCAAAACCAAGCAGTCCGACCGGTCAAGACCGGTTCGGCCAGCCCAATCACTGGTCGGCCACATACAGAAATGGGTACTTTCCAAACTAGGCTCCGAAAAACTCTACGCACTGTGTATCCTTACGCAATTTCTGGAAGTTTCCGACGCAGGAGAGCTTCCCCACTATAAAAGGACACCTAGGGGCTCTTCCTAGGGGAATATAGAAGCCAAGGGACGTTGTGGGAGAGGAAGTAAGCCGTCGTGGAGTGTCTGCAACCCTCCAAACTCTGGTTTTTCTAGTTTTTATGTTTTCTTATTTGAGTTCTAGTTGTAGTATGACAATACTAGGCTAGAATCTCTCAACTAAGGCTGAGAGGTGAAGCTTGTAGCCAATCTCATGTTTAATTCAGTTTGATTCAAGTAGTTCTGATTAAAGTTTAGATTTTTGTATATTCTAGTTCTTACAATTGATAGTTTTGGATGTTTTATGAGAGTTTATGTGCTCCGGACATGGATTCCTTACAAGTCTCTGAGATTATCTTGTTGTGCTTGTTTAGATTCGAATTATAGTAATCCTTGAGCAGGCCATAGTTCATAGGCATGGCTGTTACTCCGAAGGCTATGATTTTGAATTCTACATTGTGGAATGGAACTAGAACTTGAAGTTCAACTTGAGTGGGATTGAATGTGTTTAATGCTTTATTTTCCAACTAGATGAGAGATAGGACTTCAAATCTAGTTGTGTATCTTGCTTGGATTGATTGGATTGACATGGGATTACTACAAGTGGATCCTTGAATGCCTTAGTGCCTTTAAATTCCTGTTTTTCATTAAGTTTCTTTTTTAGCATAATTGTTCCAATTAAATCTCTTATTTATTGCAAACAGAGTTGCTGGAATAGTTTGTAACTTGTTCTCCAATTCCCTGTGGATCGACCTCGGTCTTACCGAGTTTTATTACTACATCGCAGCCTTACACTTGAGGTGAGCGAACACCTACAGGTCAAGACCGGTCGGCCACCCTTTATTTTGCAACCCAGCAACTGTTGGAGCTCGCTGGACCAAGCCAGAGACCAGTCTGACTGGTCGGCCAGCCAAGCTCGACCGGTCAAGACCAGTCGGCCATGTGCCATGTGTAATGTTGAGGGATTTCTATAGCTTGTTCTTCAAGCTCCGAAAATTGCTATGTTGCATAAGTACTACGCGAATTTTGGAAGTTTCTAAGTCAGTGGGGCTTCTCCATTATAAAAGGACACCTAGGGTTCGTTCCTAAGACATTATATGTCTATAACTCTCACAAATCAGGTTTTTCACGTTTTCTAGTTGCTTTTCATTATTTTTAATTGCAGCATGATGATGCTCGGCTAAAACCTCTCAGCTAAGGCTAAGAGGTGAAGCTTGTAGCTAGTTCTCGTGTGAAATTCGTTTGATTTAAGTACTTTACTTAAAGTTTAGATTTTTAAGTTCTAGTTTGAATAAAGTTGGTATTTTTAGATGTTTTATGAGAGTTCATGTGCTTCGGACATGAATTCCTTGCAATTCTTTGAGATGGCCATGTTTGGATTGATTAGATTCGAATTGTAGTAACCCTAGAGCATGCCATAGTCCCTTGGCATGACTGTTACTTCGAAGACTACATGTTTGAATTTTACGTGCTTCATTAGAACTAAAATCTTATTTTCTGATTTAAGTGAGATTGTTTGTGTTTGAATGCTTAATCTTCCAACTAGATGAGAGATATAACTTTGAATCTAGTTGTGTTTATGCTTGGATGAATGAATTCACATGGGATTACTACAAGTGGATCCTTGAGGCCCTAGTTCCATTAATTATTAGATTATTCTAAAAAGTTACTGTTTTACTTACTTTTTAAAATAAAAAATTGTTGAAATTGAACTTGTTAGAATGGTTTGAATTGCTTTACCATAATCCCCTGTGGATCGACCTCGGTCTTACCGAGTTATTACTACATCACAAGCCTTGCACTTGAGGCGACCTAACACCGAAATGAAGAAGGAAAGATGAAGAAGAAGAGTTCGCTTGGGAGGTACTTTACGCGACCCACGGCAAGCTTCTGAACTTGCTACGACCCGCGTAAAATTGTCCAGAAGACACCTATTTTCTCCTTTCACAAAGGATGTTGGGTACTTTTTAACATCCTTTTTCCTTTTGATTGTGGAGAACATTGAAGGCTGAGACCGTGGCAAGGATAAATGATATAGAGAGAGCAATGCAAATTGGAGAGTTTATTTCTTTGTGAACAGAAGACCTATCTTTCTCCCTTCTAGTTGAGTGTACTTCGTACAATCCCCGTAAGTGGATGACTGTGTAGATGATATCAACATGGAGTAGAAGGCCATTCTCTCTCCCTTCAAGTTAAGCATACTTTGTACAATCCCTAAAAGTGGCAGATGTGCTGGGTGATACTATGGTGGAATCTCATGAATATCACAAAGGAATGAAGCCTAATATGGTTGACTCGCTTCAGTTCTGAATGGAAGAACATCTTTGGCTTAAATTATCAGCCAAGTCATTCCCTTGTCGTTTCAACAAGATGAAAGAAGAATGGAGTGAAGCTCTACCGAAATTACTTTATGAATATATTTCATTTTGTACAATGTATAATCTATTCTAATCAAGGGATAATATAAATATGGAATGTATAAATAACTCAGTAAGTGAATAAAATGAAATGATGAATCCTTTTCTGTCTCTCTTGTCTAATATTGGAATATGACTCTTGTTTTCCCCTATAAAACCCAAAGGTTTTTATATACCCAACAAGGGGACTCTATTTCATTAGTACGAATCCCTTCTATCGTCTTGAGCCAAAATTCTCAAGCTGATTATGTTCCTTTGAGCAGAGGACGATCAACTCTGTATGTGGCAATGACATTCTTCACATGAGTAGAAAGACGGCTTATTCACTCCTCGAAGTTGAGTTCGGGTGAAGTCGGATGTTTGAAAAACTTAGGATGACTCATGGCAACCTTCAATTTCTTTCTAACAGGAATAGATAGTTAGGGATGGATAGGTTCTGAAAGAATAGGACTAACAAAAGCATGAGTCCTAGTTTGCCTCGATGGAGTCGGAGCGGGTGAAGTCTGGCTTCTCATACGCTTGGAGGGCAATGTTGGAGGAGTTTTACTCTAAAAACATGAGAAGAGGACGCAACTCTAAAAGATTTCCTTTTTGAAGTCACAATTTGTAGTATATGAAGAAATATGAGAGTTAAGAAAATGCAGAAGTTCCAAAGGTTTTGAAAGGAAAAGAAAAGATAAAAGATTTACAAAAATGGAAAGGGTCAAGTATCTACAAAGATAAATAAAAGAAAAGGAGTTGTATATACCTTAAAAAATAAGTTACAGACTTGAGGAAAATTTAGCAGATTTTATGCACTGTTGTAGGATAAAGTTGACCATCAAGAAATAAGATCAGAGAATGATTGAGAGAAGGCACGGCCAGCCATCCCAAATGCGAGCAGCTCGGCTCGTGCTCGTCTGAAGGGGTCGCATCCCAAATGCGAGCAGTTCGGCTCGTGCTCGTTGGAAGGGGTCGCATCCCAAATGCGAGAAGCTTGGCTCGTGCTCGTCTGAAGGGGTCGCATCCCAAATGTGAGCAGCTCGGTTCGTGCTCGTCTAAAGGGGGCGCATCCCAAATGTGAGTAGCTCGGCTCGTGCTCATTGGAAGGGGTCGCATTCCAAATGCGGCCAGTCCACCGAGTCTGAGTATCTTCCGCTTTTCTCGTACCAGCAGCCCGTATAGGCCAGTCTTAGGCTTATCTCTATTCATGGCTCTGAATCTCAGGGGAGTACCATGAGGGAACGTAATCAGCTAGATGTCCAATTGAGTTAGGACTATCTGCTTCATTGGATAAATCCCCTATCCCCAGAAAATCATCAGTAATCTGAACGTCTTGCTTAATAGACTGGGTCACTCGGATTTGTATAAATAGATGACTCCACAGAAGATAAAGGTACACAATACATGATCTCTGAGTCCCACACTCTCGTCCTTCCTTCTTACTTCCACGTCCCATCTAACTTAAGTTTCGGAGGGCTAACGGCTGGACGCCGGCCACCCTTAGTTTTCCTTTGTGCTTTTTCAGGTTCAGGAGGATACTACCTGAGAGGAAGATGAACGTCTGGAGGACCCTATTACAAAATCCGACGTAAACAGATTGGCGCCGTCTATGGGAACGATTTGATCGTCAAGATTAGCCGCTCTCACCACTGATCGAGATCCTCCCACTATGCCTCCCAAAAAGACAGCTCATCATTCCACTTCAAGGCAGACGTCACCTCTGCCTGACACTGCCAAACCAGCACCTATCCCTCAAACTACTTCAACGGGCCTCCCTCAGGGAGATCTTAACGTACCATCGCAAAACCCGCAATTTGATGCTTCCGGGAATCAAGGAAACACACTCCTAACCCTCAACGCCGAATTTCAAGCCTTGTCTAATCAGCTTGATCAGCATTTCCTGGAGCCTCAGTGACAACCTTCTGAAGGGTTGCTGGCGCAACCTATACCAGTGGCTTCCAGACATTCTGCGGACGAACCACAAGTCCAGCCAAATCATCCTCCATCGAATTGAATACCACTTGGCAATCAAGCCCCTGTACTACCCCCGCATTCCATACACTCCAGTACTTCCCGGCAACAGCAATCTCAAGGGTCCACCGTCAAAACGTTAGGTTATACCTTACCATGGAAAGGAGACCTCAAGAGAATCCATGATCGTTTTGATGACATGGAACAACGATACCAGGCAAATTGACCACCTGCTGCTGTGGCGTCGATACATCGTTCCGAGTCTCCTTTCACCTACGAGGTTATGGGGGCACCTTTACCTAGGAAGTATCGCACGCCCGTCATCATCCCGTATACCGGTATTGGCGATCCTCTCGAACACCTGAAAATGTATAGGTCTCTTATGGAGCTGGAGGGACATGGGTCAGAAATCATGTGTAGGCTTTTTCCCTAACTTTAAAGGAGGCAGCTCGTACATGGTTCTGGGGGTTAAAACCCCGATCCATCGAGTCCTTCGCACAGCTATCGGAGCTATTCCTCTCTCAATTCATGGGAAGCATCCGTACTAAAAAGCCGGCATCTCACCTAATGGATTTGAAACAGCAGCATGAGGAGACGATAAAGGAATTCATAGTATGGTTCACTACAGAAGCCGTCCAAACTGAAGGCTATACCGAAGAAAAAGGCCTAACCGCCCTAATAGCCGGAATTACAAGCGAGAGATTTAGATTCGCCCTAGATAAGAACCCTCCTAAAATCATGACAGAATTCCAAGCAAAAGCTCAGAAATATATCAATGCAGAAGAAGTTGCTTTGGCACGTCATGGTATACAGGGTAAGAACGCAAGCCGGATGAAATCTTGCCCTCGGATAAGAAATATTGGCGTGATCGACGGGACAGCTCTCCCAAGAAGCCTTATTCTGGTAAATATCATAACTACACTCCTCTCAACGGATCCCCCGAAAAGGTGTTGATTGAGATCAAGCATAAACCATATGTGAAATAGCTGCAAAAAATCAAATCCGATCCTGAAAAGAGAGATAAGAGCAAGTTTTGTTATTTCCACAAAGACCATGGGCACAGTACCCAAGATTGCATATCTCTGCGAGATCACATCGAAGCTCTCATCCGAAAAGGTCATCTTCAAGATTATGTTGTCCGTCAAAGCCGATCACCTAAAAGGGCGGAAGCCCCACCACACCAGAAGAAGTCGCATCACCATCATACTTCACAAGAAGACGTTGAACCTACCGGGGAGATCCAGACCATCGCCGGAGGACCAGCTTGCGGGGGAGATTCTCAAGCTTCAAGAAAAGCATACACTCGTAAGGCGTCTAAGAAGCCCCAACATATCTGCTGGTTGGAACAGACACCCAACATGTTAGAATTCGGCCATCCTCCAATCTCCTTATCCCTCAAGGATGCAAAGGGGATTCACTTCCCTCACGAAGACTCCATCGTGGTCATGCTAAATGTATCAAATTATCTGATTCATCGTATTATGGTGGATACAGGTAGCTCTGCTGATATTCTTTACCTGGAGGCATTCAACAAAATGGCACTCGCCAGAAGCTTGCTCAAACCAGTCACTACTCCTCTCGTCGGCTTCGGGGGCGAGGTGGTAACGTCGGAATGAAGCATTGACCTCCCAGTCATCTTTAGAGAAAATTCAGCGAAAACGACTGTATTCGTTAATTTCCTCGTGGTAGATCGGAGGTCAGCATATAACACCATTTTGGGTTGACCTTCCCTTAACAAGGTAGGGGTAGCTTTACATCCTTTGTATTTATGTGTCAAATTTCCTACCCCAAATGGTGTTGGGGTTGTACGAGGAAATCAAAAGGAAGCCCGATCGTGTTATGAGATAGCCGTACAAGACCGAAAGAAGGCTCAGACGACACCAGTCATGATGGTGGCACAAGATCCATCAAGTCCTCCGATGGCTACCTCGTTGTACCCAAGAGAGAACGCTCTCCAATTTGGAACTCTCAGAGAAGAGACAGTGGCAATCCATTTAACTGAAGATGACTCGTCCAAAGTTGTCTATGTGGGATCCTCTTTAAGCAGCATCTTTCAGAAAAATCTAGTCCGTTTCCTCACCGAATACCAAAATGTGTTTGTCTGGTCTCATAAAGACATGCCAGGCATCGAGTGTCATAGCACATCGTCTGAACGTTGATCCGAAGTATAAGCCTGTTCATCAGCGCCGACGTGCTTTCACTGCAGAGAGGCAAATGGTAATCAAGGCTGAAGTCGAGAAGCTACTCACAGTCAATTTTATAAAAGAAGTTGACTACCCAGAGTGGGTCGCGAACGTGGTTCTCGTTCGAAAAGCAAATGGCAAGTGGAGAATGTGTATCGACTACTCGGATCTGAACAAAGCATGCCCTAAAGATAGCTTCCCGGCCCCGTGAATCGACCAGTTGGTTGATTCAACGGCAGGACATGCCCTGCTCAGTTTTATGGACGCCTATTCGGTTATAACCAGATCATGATGCATCCACCCGATAGCCAGCACACTGCCTTCATCACTGACCGAGGCCTGTATTGCTACCAGGTAATGCCTTTTGGTCTTAAAAATGCAGGGGCCACCTATCAGCGGCTCGTCAATAAAATATTCGCGACACAAATCGGCAGGAATATGGAGGTTTACGTGGACGACATGCTCATGAAAAGTATCGTAGAAGACGACCACCTTGCAGATCTTCGAGAAGCCTTCGACCTGATGAGGAAGAATCAGATGAAGCTAAATCCCGAGAAATGTGCGTTCGGAGTATCTGTTGGAAAATTTCTCAGATTTATGGTCGGCCAATGAGGAATCGAGGCAAATCCTGAAAAATAAAAGCATTGGTCGAGATGAAATCTCCGACCACTCTCAAGGATGTCCAACGCTTGGCTGGTCGCATTGCATCGTTGAACAGGTTCATTTTGCGGGCATCTGACAAGTGTTTACCCTTCTTTAAACTCCTCCGATCCACTGCAAAATCTGATTGGGAGTGGACACCGCAATGCGAAGAAGCATTCCAACAATTGAAGCAATATATGAGTGCACCCCCCGTTCTGTCAAAACCTATGGCGCACGAACAACTTCTTCTTTATTTATCTGTGTCTTCTACGGCCGTTAGTGCTGTTTTAATAAGAGAAGACCACGGGGTACAAAGGCCCGTTTATTATATTAGTCGAGCGATGGTGGATGCTGAAACTCGATATTCTGATATGGAGAAGTTAGCCCTAGCTTTGGTCATAGCTGCCCGAAAACTGCGACCCTACTTCTAAGTCCCACGCTATATTAGTGCCAACAAATCATCCATTACGGCAGGTCCTTCAAAAACCTGAGGTTTCAGGGCGATTAACTAGATGGGCGGTCGAGATCAGCGAGTACGATATTTCGTTCTGCCCCAGGACCGCCATCAAAGGTCAGGCTGTGGCCGACTTCATCGCCGAATTCACATACTCCTCTCCCGATGATAATTCCACGATCAGCGACCAACCACCTTGGTCACTCTTCGTGGATGGATCCTCACGGGCCACCAGAAGCGGAGCGGGCCTAATTCTAGTTGCTCCAGATGGGTCGCATTTCCAATACGCTTTACGACTCGATTCTCGCATCTCAAATAATGAAGCAGAATATGAGGCTCTGATCGTCGGCCTCAGACTAGCAAACGTCCTCTCGATTCAGACTTTACTCATTCATAGTGACTCTCAGCTCATAGTCAATCAGGTACTCGGCTGAATTTGAGGCGAAAGAAGAAAGGATGGCCTTATATAAATCCCGAGTGCTTATCCTGCTCATGAAGCTGAAGAATTATGAAATAATCCACATCCCCCGTAAGAAGAACAAATTCGCAGATTCTTCGGCAAAACTCGCCTCTGCACCAGAATTTGAGTTATCACATTCAATTCCCATCGAGTACCTTCGGACCCCGAGTATCGACCAAGCAACTCCTGAGCAAGTGACCACGGTCCACCCCTCTCCATGTTGGATGGACCCCATTGTCCTCTATCTCAGGGATGGATATCTTCCAGACAACAAGAAATTCGTACGACAAATCCGTCATCGAGCTGCCAGGTATACTTTACAAAATGGAACGTTATTACGTAAGAATTTCTCTTTGCCCTACTTAAGTTGTCTTCATCCAGAAGAAGCACATCGTGTTCTGGATGAAATACACCAGGGGGCATGTGGTAACCACCTAAGGGGACGATCTCTAGCATATAAGGCGATGAGGCAAGGATATTACTGGCCCACTATGAAGGCAGATGCGGTCGAATTCTCTAAAAAATGTGACGAGTGCCAGCGATATTCTCCTATACCTCATGTACCGTCCGAGCAAATGACGCCAATGGATAGCCCTTGGCCCTTCGCTCAATGGGGAGTCGATATCATCGGGCCCTTACCTATCGGGAAAGGTCAAAATAAGTTCGCAATCGTGGCGGTTGATTACTTCACAAAATGGGCCGAGGCAGAACCATTAGCCAGAATTATCGAGAAACAGACCACTAAGTTCGTATGGAGAAATATCGTATGTCGTTATGGGCTCCCCCACACTATAATCACCGATAATGGTAAGCAATTCGACAACACCGCTTTCGACGAATTTGCGAGAAATGGAAGATACGCAATGTCTGCAATTCCTCATATCATCCTCAGGCAAATGGGCAAGTTGAAGCGGTGAATAAAATCATCAAGCATCATTTAAAGACCAAGCTCGGTGAGTGTAAAGGTATGTGGCCGGAACTCCTTCCAGAAGTCTTATGGACATATAGGACTACGACTCACACATCAACAGGCGGAACTCCTTTCTCCTTGGCATTCGGTATCGACGCAGTAGTACCGGTTGAAGTTCAAGTACCTTCGTATCGAATCGAGCAGTATGATCCCACTTGTAATCAGGAAGGTCTCCGACTTCATCTCGACCTCTTGAAGGAACGGAGGGATGCCTCCTAGTTGCGAGCAGTAGCATATCAGCAGCGCATTGCTCGCTATCGTAATGCTAAAGTCTGGCCTAGAGTTTTTCAGCTCGGCGATTTGGTCCTTTGACAGAACCTCGGAGCTCCTAGTCATTCGCTGGATCCAAATTGGGAGGGCCCGTATCGAGTCATCAAAATTGTGCGACCCGGTACTTATTATCTTGAAGATATGCAGGGAAGACCCGTCATCACCCATGGCATGTGGAACATTTGCTACGGTATTTCCCTTAATTCGAGGTAATTTTGAACGACATTTGAATAAAGATCAGTCTTTTGGTCGCTACTCCATTTGATTGGACCCGAATAGCCCCGAAGAGAATACACACATTCTCTTGGCCAATTGTCTACCCTTGGTAGAATCGAAGTCTCAATCGATAGATCAGTCTATCTCCATGCGGACATGGTCACCACGACCCCCCGAATTGAGCCTAACTCATTACTACATGAGTTAAGTATACGAGCATTCAACATGTGATCGACAAAGGAAAACAAAGCGAGAAAGAGCACATGGTGTCGAGGAAAAAGAAATTTTCATTAAAAATGATTAAAAAGTCAGATAATTTACATGGATACAATTCCTTATCAAAATACTAAGAAAAAGGAGAGAGAGAAGGGCGACGACTCTAAGATCGGTCGTTCTCGTCTTGAGCAGGCTCATGACTCTCTACTTCAAGACCGATCTCGGGAGCAGGTGCAGCATTAGTAGCTCCAGTGACCTCATTCTTAGCTGCAGCTCGCTCTCTAGCTGCGACCTCGAAGGCCACTCTTTCAAACTCCTCAAAATTGAAGGAGGGAGCAATTTGTTGCATAACTCTGACTGTAAAATCGCGACCAGCGATATATGCCTCATAATGCTCCTCGTCGTAGAGCTGAGAGGTTCGGAACTCCTGGACGGCACGAGGACCCTCGTCAGACACCATCTTGACAAGGGCCACTCTTTCCTCCTCCCAGTGAATGGAATCATCCTTCAGCTGGTCGAGAGTCTTCTTGGCCTCCTCAAGTTTAGCCCAAGAGTCCTTGAGCTGCTCCTCGAGGGAGATCTTGTCCTGGAGGAAAATCTCTTTCTCTCTCTCGGACTTGGTATGGACTTCTTGAAGCTTCGCAAACTGTAGATCTAGTGACTGAAAACGATTAGTCATGGCTTGGATCTTGGGGAGGAGAATCTGCTTCTCCTCATTTATTTTGGCGATTTGGGCTTCCAAGGCCTTTATTATGCGGTCCCTTCCCTGGACCTCGCCCTCCATCGCTTTCTTCTTCTTTTCCGCGTCATCAACGACGCGGCGGGCGGCATCAATGTCGCATCTGACTCGGAGTGTGAGATCCAAACTCTGCTCAGACAAAGAAAGAAGAATTAGAGTAACCCACCACATAATAACTAAAAAAGAACGAGAAATGGGGAGAAGTTGTCACCTGGATCAATCTCACTCCTATGTCTGTGGAGAGAGCCTCTAGACTTGGCTTAGGAAGGCCCCCAAAGGAGTTGGGGGAAATATTATCAAACATAAACTTGCATATCAGATGCAAGTATGGCGAGATGACGAAGACTCCCGACCGAGAGGGCTGAGCTACAACCATCTCGCTGGAGCCTACCTCGCGAGCATTCGTAGCCCCCGAGGCAGGTGTCGCCAAATCGCGAGCAATGATGGGCTCGCATGATGTCTCCCTTGGAGGGAGACCTCCCTTCGTTTGACCGCCTTTTGGCGAATTGTCAACGACTTCAATTATCGACTGGCTATGGGCGCCAGCCGGAGGGGCAGCAGAAGTGCGAGGGATCGTGACAACCCCCCCTTTTGTAATAGTATGCGGCTGTGCACCGCGAGCAGACCCCTCTGCTGGAGCTGACGCAACTGAAGGTCCAGCCGCTGACTTCTTTTGCCTTTTCGAAGTCATGCCCTTTAGACGGGGGAGCACTCCCAGCACGCCCCATTTGTCTCCCACGTTCACCATCTCTTGGGATATCAAGCCAGCGGCGCAGAGACAAGCGTGGGTCCAAGGCAGCGTTGACGTTGCGTGTGGCCACTGAAAGCTTGGAGACCTTCACAAGTTTTTCGTGAAGTCCTCCCTGCAAGTTTGGCCTCACTCCAATCGGGATGCCTGCAAAAAGAATATGAAGGCACGTCAGTCGACATAAGCGAAGCAAATTTTTTTTACTTTCTTCAGACAAAGGGGCAGAAATTTAAACCCACCTTTGCCGAAGTGGCGGATAACGTTATGGCCTTTGGGGTCAGAGCCCACATCTGACTCCCAATTGCCGGAGACGTAAAACCATTTTTTCCTCCACCCGGGACAATTGGAAGAGGGGTTTCCCAGAATGAAGTTGTCCCGGTGCCAGAAGCAGAGGTAGTACCAACCCTCAGTAGCCGGGGCCTTTTTCAGCTAGTATAGTCTTAAAAACTCCTCAGCGGTTAAGTCATCATTACCCGCCTGCTTCCAGAGGACGAAAGCACTTATAAGCACCCGCCAGCCATTTACGATAAGTTGGCCGGGGGCAATCTTATAAGTACGAAGGAAGTTTCTGATGAATGGGTGAAGGGGAAGACACACGCCAACCTGGAAAAAATACTCATAAAAGGCTACACAGCCTGGCGGCGCTGCATCGGCTGTCTCCCCTCTCCCAGGTAACCTGAGAGTAACGGACTCCAGAACCCGGTACCTCTCTCGAAAGCTTGAGAGCTGTTCTTCCGTCATTATAGAGGAATAACCGAAGGCAGAATATCTTCCGGCCGGTACTCGGGCATTATTGGATTCAGAAGAATCGGGGGTATTATCTCCCAGAGGGACGATCTCTTCATAAAAAAATCCCCGCCATTGTAAAAGAAAAAGACAAGAAGAAAGAAATAGAAAAGGCAAGAGAAGGGATACCTCTGCCAAGAGGTTTACATCGGAATAGAAGGAAAGAAGAAGTAGGGTTTTTCTGAAACTCTGTGGCGAAATTTTAAAAATGAGGCAATCTCTGCAGATCCGATATTTATACGCAATCATATCTTTTTATTTGGATGACACGTGGTGACCCCCCATCCGGCACGACAATCGAACAGGCACGAGCATTAAATTCGGGGGTACGTGGCAAGTGACGCTTCACCTCTCACAACCGAAAAGCTGTGTAAAGCTGGCCATCATAAATGCAGGATCACTCCGGATGATTCATGCGCGATTCTTTGCCAACAGCCGGTTACGCATACAAACAAAACCCTTGGCATAGCTCCTCAACGCCAAGGGCTTGGGGGGCATTTGTTGTAGGATAAAGTTGACCATCAAGAAATACGATCAGAGAATGATTGAGAGAAGGGGCGGCCAGCCATCCCAAATGCGAGCATCTCGGCTCGTGCTAGTCTGAAGGGGTCGCATCCCAAATGCGAGCAGCTCGGCTCATGCTCGTTGGAAGGGGTCGCATCCCAAATGCGGCCAGTCCACCGAGTTTGAGTATCCTCCGCTTTTCTAGTACCAGCAGCCCGTATAGGTCGGTCTTGGGCTTATCTCTATTCATGACTCCGAATCTCAGGGGAGTACCATCAGGGAACATAATCAGCTAGATGTCCAATTGAGTTAGGATTATCTGCTTCATTGGATAAATCCCCTATCCCCAGAAAATCAGCAGTAATCTTAACATCTTGCGTAATAGACTGGGTCACTCGGATTTGCATAAATAGATGACTTCACAGAAGATAAAGGTACACAATACATGATCTCTAAGTCCCATACTCTCGTCCTTCTTACTTCCACGTCCCATCTAACTTAAGCTTCGGAGGGCCAACGGCTGGACGCCGACCACCCTTAGTTTTCCGTTGTGCTTTTTCAGGTTCAGGAGGATACTACCTGAGAGGAAGATGAATGTCTGGAGGACCCTGTTACAAAATCTGATGTAAACATGCACTTAGAAAAAAATGCGACCCAAAATGGTACTTGCCGCGGTCCGCGTAAAGCTAGGGAGCTTGTCGGGGGTTGCGTAAAGTGCAAGAGGACGCAACAGGGCTTCGCCGTGAAGAAAGGAAATGGGGAAATGATGTTCATTGAACTATATATAGGCCTTCTAGGGAGCTTGCCGCGTGTTGTGGAAAGCTGGATTATGAAATTTTGATCATTTCAATCCAGGTTTACGAAAATGGTAACTTTCTCAAATCAAGATTGAAATGGGGCATTTGTTGAGGCACGAAAAAAGAAGAAATAAAGAAGGTAGGAGAATCAAAAGATTTTGAGAAGAGACAGGGATGAAATTGAAGAAATAGTGTAGAGAATATGCACTTGCCGCAGACCGCGGCAAGCATATGAGCTTGCCGTGGGTCGCGTAAAGTGCATGTCTGGTGAATGGTTCTTTCCGCGAAATCCACTACCTTTTGCCTACAAATACCCCCTCAGGGGTCCTCATTTGGCACTTGCTTCTGAAGTTTAAAGCTCTAGAAGATTTCAGACGTACGGGGGGGACATCGAATTCTTCCTTCTCCTTGGATTCATGCTCGCTCACCTCAAGTGCAAGGCTGCGATGTAGTAATAATTCTCGGTAAGACCGAGGTTGATCCTCAAGGATTGTTATAACAATTCTAAGTTTTATAACTAGGATAGGATAAATTCATATTTATATCGAAGGATGAAATTTAATAACATAAAAACTATCTAGTTTAGACTTAAATCACTAGAGCTCCAAGGATCCACTAATAATCATTCACAATGCCAATTTAAACCATTCAAGTCAATCACTCAATTCGAATCGGAGTTCTATCCCTATCCAATTAGAATATAGAGCAATCAAATCATCATAATGCATCTAACATAGATGGATCATCCACTGATATGGTTCTCTCATAAACAACTAAGGTATTGGGTGTATTCAACCACACAACCCAATCCTTCACAAAACAAGCAAGATCACATTCATGATTCTTCCTTAGGCCTTGCCACTAGACTTGATTTAGAAGTATAAATTGAACTTCTATTGAACCAAAATCAATACATAAACAACTATCTTAGATCTAATCAAAAGATAAGAACCCTTCCTAGTTTAGTTCTAAATAAGCACTTAGGAAACTTGGTTTGTAAAATCCCCTAGCATCCAACATATCATTATGAATCTAGGATCTCTACAACTCAAAATCCTATCAATCAACACCCCATTAAGCAATCTTAGTAATCAAAACATCCCATGTAATCTCCTGAAGCATCAGGTCCGCGACTATCTGGGATAACTCTTCCCTCGTGGTATGAGATGGTTGCAGTAGTACGTGCTGTTAGTGCACTTTTCTATGACATACTAGTGCACCTTGTTTTTCAATTACTTAGGTCAGTGAGTCTAGTGTCGGTTGAGCTGCATCAAGAAAGAAGAAATAGGTAAAAGTGATGCCTTGGTGAGCCTTAACCTAGTACCTACCCAAAACCGTAAACCAACTCACACCCAAAACCGTAAACAAAGTCTCCAAGGGGAGCCACCAACATGGGTGTGAACGTGTAGGTTGGGAGGAACCTATAAACTCCCCGATTGGGTGGATCCGAGTTAAAACACCTTGGTTGGGAGGAACCAGATTTAAACTCCCTAGTGAATGCCGGTGTGCTCAAAGGGATTGAGTACTTGAACTGGGAATGGAGTAGACAAGTAGTCGAACCACTATACATGCTTGTGTTTGTAATTGTTCTTGTGCACATTCTCATTATGCATTGTGTTTAATTGGTTAATTATGAATGCTTAGTTAGGAATGTATGCTAGGCACTTGATAAGCACATCCACACTCACAAGATGTACTTACACTCCTCATGTAGACTTGAGTTCTTATTGATCCATCCTCTTTGGTCTACATGTGTTGCTTAGACTAGGTTGTTTATTGCATTTATCATTTGCTAGTCTTTTAGATTAGACCCACTTAGGCTTGGAAGCCAAAGTGTTAATCGCTTACTTAGTTTAATTTGCTAAAATTGTTAAGTAAGTGAAAAGAATTTCAAAAGGTTCTAATCGCATTCCCCCCCCCCCCCCCCCCCCCCCCCCCCCCCCCCCCCCTCCTCTCTTAGGACTTAGCCATAATTCTAGTTGCTCCTTAAGTTTCCAGCACGTGTATGCGTAGGATGTCGTGTTAGACTACCCGATGTAATTTCACATGCTTGAACGCAACACTTCTAGAGCGAGCTTGTGGTTCGGTGGCAGCTGGCTCTTCCACTGCCCCCTAAGATTCTTCCACAGACTGTCGAGTGGGAATGGCTGGGTTCCTAGCTGCCCCATGGTCGACTAGAGCCAGCAACGCTTCTTTCATCTCTCTCATTTCTCTGGCGATGTCCTCTTAGACCTGGATGATTTCATCTATTTGTTTGGATTGGAGGCAACTCAACATTTTGATCAGCCGGTTGTTCTTCTTCAGTAACCCAGATCATGGCGACTTGCAAAAGTTGTGGCTTTGGCCCATTTATAGTTGCCTCGTTAATGGTTACTTCGCTAATTCTGCGATGATCTTCGGAAGAATGTATTCTGGCTGATCCTTAGTCGGCCTGACTGCTTTTGGCAGTGTTGGAAATTCATTGGCGAATAGGATGAACCCCTGCATTTTCTGTGCTGCTATTTCATCGGTACATTTGATCGATCATTGCTTTCCAATACTAGAGTGCAGTCTTACTGTGTTCACTTCCTTGTAAGCACATTTATTTTTCAGACTCTCAGTCTCTTTCGGCTGCTTACATTTTCGTACAATCTGCCAGCTGAGTTTGGTAGTCACTGACTTAGGTGCTGCAAGATGGGGAAAGTAAAATCCTCCTGTCGCCAAGAAAATCATAGTTGCTTGTCATTTCTCTTGTTTTGGTAGTTAGTTCTTTTGCTAAGGTTCTTTCCCTAGGATTGTCTGCAAAGCCACACAAGCATTAGGACATCCTGCGGCTTCAAAAGGAAAAGAACAGGCGACCTTACCGATCGCGATGTCGTTTGACACAAAACGAAACACACATGATAAATCAAATGCACGCAACGAGAAATTCATATGATGTTTTCTTTTGAAGTATATTGGAAATAATTTTTGGAAACAGTTTAGGAAAACCTTCGATAAACTAATTTCAAATTCTTTTGCCTTAAAGATGAAGGGAAGAACGTTTCCATTGAGAGTCGCCAGTTTGGCGCCCATGAAGGCGTCGAACATTTCTCCTTGCGGTAACCTTTCTTACGTATATGTCTGTGTTTATGAATGATTTATCTTAGAACATTTCTTTACTCAGAGATAACCAGAGATTATGATATGTTCAAGTCCCTAGTAGAGTCGCCAATTTGTTAAAACTAGAAAAATGCTCAAAGGCAGTTTATCTTATATTTCCTTATTCTAGGGAATTCTAAGTATAGAGACATTCATAGACAATCACAAGCAATCATAAAGTATACACAAGAAAGCATCGCAAAGCGAATTTTATTCCAGATATTTTGAGATCTTTTACATTCCAGGCTGTGAACTAGTCACGAATCCTTAATTACATCAATGGATGATCACCCTTGATTAGAAGGCAAAAGTAAATGAATGCATGCATCATGGATAAGTTAAATAAAGCATTAAACGAGCATAAATATTAATAAAACACATCACAAACAACATGGAGATTTTTACGTGGAAACCCTTATGGGAGAAAACCACGACACAAAGTGACAAGATTCCATTATGAATGCAGTTATACAATTGATGGAATATTAAAGAGAAAACCCGGATAAATCGAGCAAGTAACTTAGACCGTCAAGGACTATGGTCTTTAGTTCACGGTCGTAGAGACCAAGTTTCAAGTTTCTTATGGACTGAGCCATCGTTTAGACAAGTTAAATGCTTGTCCCATGTTCTTTCAGGTATTCTTAGTTGTCCCATGTTCTTTCGGGTGTTCTTATTTGAGTAGCAACCAGGATTTTAACCGAGTAATGTATCACAGTGTCATCGATCGTATATATGGATGGAATGACTTTCAGGAAAACATGCCATGATTCCCATAGGGTGCCTCACAGTGTCATTGACCATTTCTATTGGTGAGTGACTTTCAGGAAGACACACCATGATTGCCATGCTCAACATAGTGCCAGTAATTATCGCTGCGGACAGGTGACCACCGGAAGGCATATTACGGCTGCCATATGATACAACACAGTGTCTTGACCGTCACTACGAACGGGTGACCACCGGAAGATACATCATGGTTGTCATGCTCAACAAGTGCCAGTAATCGTCGCTGCGAACGGGTGACCACCGAAAGGCATATTACGACTACCATATGATACAACACAGTGTCATTGACTATCATTGCGGACAGGTGACCACCTAAAGATACATCATGGTTGTCGTGATCAACATAGTGCCAGTAATCGTCGCTGCAAATAGGTGACAACCAAAAGGCATATTACGGCTGTCATATGATACAACACAGTGTCATTGACCGTCACTGCGGACGGGTGACTACAAGAAGATAAATCATGGCTGCTAAATGGTACAACGCAACATTAATGATCGTCACTGTGGACGGGTGACCATAGGAAGACGCATCATAGCTACCAAATGGTATGACATAGTGTTATTGATCGTCTTTGTGGATGGGTGACCACTTAAAGACACATTTATAGCTGCCAAATGGTACGACAATGTGTCATTGACCATCTATGTGGACGAGTGATCACTTGAAGACACATTTATGGCTATCGGGTGGTACAACACAGCAGCATAAACTGTCTCCGTGGACGGGTGACTACTTAAAGACACACCACTATTACCCTAGCTACTCAATTGACGGATACCGCTTTGGATGGGACGTACATCAACTAGTCTTAGTGATGATAATTCATAATGAAGTATTTCAGATGTTTTAGAACTCTTTGATTACAGCTTTCGACAATAACCACAGTCCCTTTGATTTAATTTCGTATTTCGATCCGAGATGAATAAAATTCATGTAATGGATGCAGAGAGCACAAAGTAAATATGCTTGATGCATGCTCGAGAGAGGGTTGCACTTATGCTTGATATTTAGTGCATCGGATGAATTATACATTTGATTTGATTAATCTGCTTTGTACATATCTTTAATTCAACTATGTCTTTGTTAATAATCGATATTTCAAATGATTGGGTCACTCAAATAAGTTGTGTCGACCTATATTTCCTCGAGAAGTTTAAGTTCGATGGACTGGATTCTCCATTTCTGGTGCTTACGGATGGCTAAGTATCGGGTCCAACAGGCGCCCGTTTACTCTAATTTCTGATAAATGATGGGGATCGATACTCTGTGAATGTTTGACTCAGCTGTTTTGTAGCATGAGGGTGTTAGCTTTGCATTCGCGTCTTTGAGATCGCGGTTAGTTTTACTTGGCATTAGTCGATTTTCGAGCCAACAGGGCACTTCCCAGGGCTGAAAATGACTAAGTACTTGACCGATTTATGGTCTGATCGGGGTATTTTATGAATACAAATCGCGATCATCTCCAAACAATGTTGAATCATGTCCACGAGGATCGTAATGATGCTGGATCCACTTTGGTGTTAGTGTGATCGCATTTCATTTCTCTTGGCGTAAGTCGATTTTCGAGCCGACAGGGAACTTCCAAGGGTTGAAAATGACTAAGTATAGGGCCTATTCACCACTTAATTAGGGTATTCAAGGATCTTGAGATTAGATAACCTCGTTGCGGTGCATTAATTTTATGTATTATGTTATGGAGGAGAGAAGTCTCTCTCTTGGGGTCGGTCAAATTCCGCCTGATTCTTCTTGATTTCGGTCGTTTCCTGCTCTTTCGAAGGGATCTCCAAGTTTACAGATTTGGCTAAGTGTTGGTCATTTTTTATCAAATCAATTATTTGCGCCATTTAACATCAACCGTTGGGGAATTTGACCTGGGAGATGAATAGACATTATTGGTGTGTCCAAGGGAGTTGGTGTGATCGGAATGCGGGCCAGATCGAAGGTGGGCTACACCACAAAAATTTCCCTGCACCAATCAGCATCCGAGCGAACCTGGAGTGGGCACATGTGGTAGGTAGGTGGGTGCATGTGCCCTGGAGTGGATGCATATGACCCCGCCCCAGGCGCATATGCCATTGCATGCGAAAGAAAGAGAGGATTTTTTTTATCTCGGGCGCATGTGGCATTGCACATGCGCCAGGGTCATGGTGGTTGGTGCATGTTGCCCCACCACTTAACATTTTTCATGATTTTTCCAGCCAGAAAAGGTGAGCGCATCCCTACACTTGGTGTGAGACTTGTACCCTGATTTGCCCTCCGTATGCTTAGTTTCCGGTGCTGGTACGTCCTAGATGGACCAGATTAGCGAGCTTTGATCGCGACCCTATTTTAGTACCGCATCGATCCAAGACCTATACCCCGGCGATCGCGTAGGCGCTGCGATTCCAACGCCGCGCGGCACGTCCTATTGCGATACCCGATGTGAAAGTTGTGATCATTTGCGCAATCTGAGGTGGGTCGCGCAATAGCGTGTGGCGTGGGCCCCACTTGCACAATCTCAAGAAAATGTCAAATCAATCACCCTCACTCTCACCCAAACCCCTCTCATCACCCTAGTCTACACAAACCCTACCCACCCCATCCCTCTCTCACCAAAAGTCAACATAAGCCCATACCCCCCCCCCCCCCCCATACAAGATCCATACGTAGGGGGGGTGGGGCTTCTCATTTCATATTTTTGCAAGAGAGAAAGGAGAGAGAAAGAGAAGAGAGAGAAGTAGAGAGAGATGTAGAGGGAGATCAAGAGAGAGAACTTAGGGTGTTGGGGGGGGATTAGAGGAATTGAAGGAGGGGATCAAAGCTTTGAAGGCCCCAACCATCATCCGGATCGTCCGATCGCCAATCCAACCTCATCCAACTGTCCAACCATCAAGGTGAGTGCAAGGGGGACATAAACTCCCCATTTTTCCTAATTGCCTTTCATTTTCTTTTCTTTCAGGCCCGTCTTGTGATGGACAATCAGATGGATGGATTGGATCATCCATGAATGGGCCTAGCCCTTTTGGGTGTTAACATTGGGGCCCACTCGTTGGACCCACCTTGATGCATGTATTCGATCCACGCCGTCTGTCTGTTTCTCCAGCCCATTTTAGGGCTGGACACCAAAAATGTAGTAGATCTAGATCTCGGGTGAACCACACCATAAAAAATAGTGGAGATAATGATGTCCACTATTGAAACTTCCTTGGCCCACCGTGATGCTTCTAGACCAAATCACCTGCCCAATATTGGGCTCATTAGGTCCCCAATGAGCTGAAGAATCCGATGAATAGAGTGGATCACACTCATGTGGGCCCCACTTGATATAAACAAAAAAAGAGAAACGTCCAGACACTGGACGTTCACAGTGTCAGGGACGCTGGAACTGTCCAGCGTCAGTAAGGCTGGGACGGTGAGTGGGGTCCCCACTCGTGGGACCCACCTTGATGTTTATGTTGTATCCACACCGTCCATTTGTTTTCCTAAATGATTTTAGGGCCAGGGCCCGAATATTAACCAGATCCAAATCTTAAGCGGACCGCACCACATGAAATAGAGGGGAAAAAGGAAGCCTACTGCTGTGAATTTGTTTGGCCTACCTTGATGTCTGTGGGCCGTATCATACACCCAATATAGGGCTCATTGGGTCCCCCACGAGCTGGGGAACCTGATAGATGGAGTGGATCGTCCCCTTGTGGGCCCCACTAACTGTGTTGAAAAGAATGCGACAACTAGGGCAACCTCCACTAGTGCTCTTTTCGATAAAACAAGCAAAAACTCTCCAAGCCAATTTTATTATTCCAGTGTCAAGAATAGAGAGAGTTAAACCCCTTCCAAAAGCACCCCGAGAATTCCAAATGGCAGGAAAGAAGGGGCACGAACCAATATTGTTTTACTCTATAGGAGTAAAAATAATCGAAGAATAGAATGAGGTTAAACCCAGAAGAACTTAGGTGGTATAGCCCAGCGAGCAGGAAGATAATGCAGTTGATGAGTTTTGATTGCGAAGACCTGACCAGCTTGAACAATGGCAAAGGGATATCAATGCCCATAATTATTCAAAAACGTGAAAAACTTTTGGGGCTAGGGGCATCTTTAAAAGCTGCACAAGTAAATATGATCAATAAAATTCCTTAGACAAGTCATACAAAACAACAAGCGGGTTCGCTTTCGAAAGAAGAAATGTCGCAAAAAATTATTATAGACAATGACACGCCATTTAGAAACAAGAACATGGACAAGTTGTGCCAAAAGTTCAGTATAAAGCATTCTTATTCGACACCATATTATCCAATGGTAAATGGATTGGCAGAGACGTTCAATAAAATAATCATCAAGATATTGAAGAAAATGGTGAACAGAAATAAAAAGGATTGGGATGATAAACTACAAGAAACATTATGGGCTTATCATACAATGCATCGTGCGGCCACAAAAGCTACACCATACTTAGTATACAGGATAGCGGGTGCACTCCCAATCTAAATACAAGTCGCTTCTTTAAGGATGGCAGTACATCAGGGAATTACAGAAGATGAAAATGCAAAACTCCAATTGAGAAAGTTGGATATACTAGACGAAAAAAAGACCCGCGGCATAGTAACGCTTGCAATTATATCAAATACAAATATCTTTATTAAAAAAAACGTGGAGCGATGCGGTTATCTTCTCTCAAAAAGACCTTTGTTTCCTTCGAGTGAAGCGATCACCCCTGAAGTGATCCACGAAAAAGCAAAAGACCACGCACATATATATAAAGAAGGAAGGGTCAGAAAGAGAAGTACCAGAACTATGAAAAGATGATCACTAATAAATACTCCATCCCTATGAGGCTAAAATGTTATGAGCCAATTCAGAGCTCCCCAACAAGGATCCCCTTACAAGTCGACTAAGAACTCTATGGGTAAAGGCTTTACAGGCCAACTGAGAAGCCCCTACAAATCAAGGTAGCTGAGAGAATAACCCTAAGTACAGGAAAATAAGAAGTCTTACAGGCCAACCTCATGCGTGAGACCTACCACTCCTATTACTACGGCACTGCCACAAGGAACAGAAAAAAGGTTTATAATTTGGTTCCTTGTGTATGGACTTAATGGTGTAAAAGAGAAGAAAAAGAGGGTTGCATTATGCGATGCTAATCACGGCCAATCGTGCATAATTCCCCCTAGATTTATGGGACCATTTTCGGTAGTAACGCATAGGAAGGTTGAGATTCTCCCCCTATTGTCTGACCGACGGCCATAAATTTGGTACCCGAGGTAGTCATGAGAGTTGAAACGGCCAACCAAAAGCATAAAACCTCTGAGTTGACCATGAGGGTACTCCATGAGGAGTGTACTCCATGAGGGTCACTTCCGGCAGAGTAATATATTCTATAAGAATCATTTCCACTATTAGAGGAGTGCGCTCTCTCAGAGCCACTTCTATGGGTGCGATGAGTACTCCATGAGGGTTAACCACGCATGAGACCAACGCTCCAACTACTCATGAGCTTAAACTGTGTTTCTATTAGAGACGCCTACCAACAGAACTTTAGGGTAGTTCCGCCCATCATAAAGAAAAAGGAAAAAAAAAACATAAAATGTCATGCAGCTAAAAAGAGAAAATTAACAAATATCATAATGAAATATTCACATACAATAACAACATGTTTATAGGAAATTCTCTTGCAATTGTATATATTGTGGAAATTGTATATGCTATGATATTGTCAAATGCCTTAAATTGACAAGAAACATATATGAACAATATTCCTTCGTCAAAGCTTTATTATATCATCAACAATACAGGCTATATGGAATTATATCAGCTCTGAAAATTGCATATACCATTTTGTAGTATTCCTCAGCATTATTTATGTTATATGGAATTATAATTGCTGAAGGTATTATTTAAAGTATTCGACATATTATCGACGATATTCAACTATAGTCCTCCGGATTCTTTCATTGATATTGACTCAACTTCGACTCTTCGGTCTCTTATAATGATATTATTGGCAATATTTTTCCGAATTTGATTCGTCTCAAGTTCTTTAATCTCTTATTGAAAATTCATATTGGATTGAATTTGACTCGATTACAGTTATTCGACTATCGGGTACACTCGTCGAGGTCGACTATTTATTCATGAAAATTAAAGCTTATTCAGGAATTCTAGTCTGCACTTGAAAGGAATCACATTTTTATTTATGAGATATGATGGAAGATTGCTCAAATATATTATCAAGGAATATCAGCATTCTCGTCAGTCTTTATATCATAAGATTAATTTCTATGATATGCTACAAATTTAGTATTCTGAATCAATATATATACATATCAGTATGCGAGATGCGATATTGCTGATGTCAATCTCTATTTTACATCAAGAACATGATCTCTGAAAATATATTGGCAATAGCTATATGTGCACTCCCAAACTTATATAGAAAAAGATATTCTCTAAAGCGAAAGGTGACCGAAGTTATCATCATATCATGAGCTGGTGAAAGAATTAAGCAGGTGCCGTAAAGCATGAAGCAAGGAAATTCTAAAGTTAACTTTAAAGTTAAGAAGCACAAGATTGGACTCCTCCAAAGAGAAAGAGAATTCACAAGTTCGTTAGCATCAAAAGCAGCTCCAGTCAATGATGACCTATAACTAAAGAAGACAAATGAGGCAATTAGGAACTGGAAGAGCTTCTAAAATCCTCGTCATTGCTACTTCTATTGTTCAAGCCTTAAAGGCGGCAAGGAGTTCAGAAATGCTCTTCTTCAGCATCTCCACTTTCGCCTCTATGATCAATTCTTGAGAAGTAATGTTCGACAAGGCTTAGATACACTTCTGGTCTTCCTGAATTACATTCTCGTCAAGGTTAGCTTCGAATTCCAAGGAGTGTTGCTAAACTCTTCAATAACGATAACCAACATCTAGAATCATAGGATATGATGAAGCCATTGACTGAGCATCATGGAACAAGAAATCATGGCTGCGTGGTTGGATGGATGGACTATTCCTTTACATTATATCTGAAGAAGTCGATCCACTTCGGCTTAGTTTCTGAAGAACTCATACAAAGAGGATCAAGGGGGCATATGTTGAGGCATAGAAAAATGATAAAGAAAAAATATTGAGGCACTTATTGAGTTTTGGAATGAAGGAGAAAAGAAAGAAATAAAGTTCAGAAGAAAAGGAGCAGATATGATGAGGTTGGAAGAAGAAAATGATGAGGTTCAGAAGAAATGAGCAGATATGATAAGGTTGAAAGAAGAAAATGACTGCGGTTGCTGCAGAGACATAAGCTTTACACGACCCGCCGCAAGCTGATGCAAGATTTGAAGTGTTTTACGTGAAAATGACCCCCTTTGCCTATAAATACCCCCCTCCCTCAGGGGTCCTCATTTGCATTCATTCGCTCTACCAAGATTCAGAGCTTGCTCCAAGGGTTCCAAAGGTGCAAGAGGAAGACTCATACATCTTCTCCTCCCTGAGTTGAATGCATTAATTGTAATCCTCAGGAAAGGAAAGAATGATGAGAGAATTGAAGAAGTTGAGGATCGAGAGAAGACAGTTTCCCAACTGCTTTCCGCGACCCGTGGCAAATATTTCTCGATGGTTCCAGACCGTCGCGGAAAGCAGTTCCCTAACGACTGTAACAGTTTCCCGACGGCTTTCCGTGACCCACGGAAAATATTTCTTGACGGTTTCAAACCGTCACAGAAAGCAGTTTTCCAACGGCTTTCCACGACCCGCGGCAAGCAATTTCTTGACGGTTCCGGACCGTCACGGAAAGCAGTTTCCTGACAACTTCAGGCCGTCATTTCAAGTAGTTTCCTAACAGTTTCAGGCCTTCGCGTGAGGAGACTTCGAAGGTAGAAAGTTGGCTTTGAAGGCTTATTTTGGAGCTTATAAAGAAGACAGAGAGTGGAATTCAAACTTGAAGGCATGTTCCTTTATGAAGAAGACCTATCTTTCTCCCTTCGAGTTAAGCGTACAGAGTACTCCGTACAATCCCTGAAAGTGGTTGACTGTATAGATGATTCCTTTGTACAGAAGACCTATCTTTCTCCCTTCGGATTGAGCGTACGGAGTACTCCGTTCAATCCCCGTAAGTGGATGACTGTATAAATGATTCAGAAGACATATCTTTCTCCCTTCGGGTTGAGCGTACTCTATACAATTCCCATAAGTGGATGATTGTATAAAAGATTCAGAAAACCTATCTTTCTCCCTTTGGGTTGAGCTTACTCTGTACAATCCCCATAAGTGGATGACTGTGTAGATGACATCAACATGGAGCAGAAGGATCTTCTATCTCCCTTCAGGTCAAGTGTACTTTGTACAATCCTTAGAAGTGGTAGATGTGCTAGGTGATTCTATTGTGGAATCTTATGAAGATCACAAAGGAATGAAGCCTAGTCTGATTGACTCGCCTCAGTTATGAACAAAAGAACATCTTTGGCTTAGATTATCAGTCAGTCACTCCGTTGTCATTTCGACAGGATGAGAGAAGCTCGAAGCGAAGCTCTGCTGAAATTACTTTTCAAATATATTTCATTTTGTACAATGTACAATCTATTCTAAAATCAAGGGATGTTGTAAATATGGAATGTACGAAGAACTCAGTAAATGAATAAAATGAAGTGATGAATGCTTTTCTGTTTCTCTTGTCTAAAGTTAGAATGTGACTCTTGTTTTTCCTAATATACACAAAGGCAATTTTGTTGTGTAAACATGAATGTTAGAATATTACTCTTGTTTCCCCTATCTATACAAAGGCAATTTTGTTGTGTAAACACTCTAGCTTCTAAACCTCAAATAGTAAGTTTGAGATGATGGCGGTAAGAATAGAAGGATCGGCACAAAGAAGAGTTGTGGCAAAAGAGATGTCCTCTCGAAGAATCGATTGTTGTTTCCATTGATCAGGATGATTAAGAATGTCAAGAAATCTCCGAAAAAGCCTGCAAGCTGAATAAGAATTTGGAATTCTTTGGAAAGTTGAGCACTGGTGAGAGGAAGAAGCTTCAGAAGAATTCTTCGGGGGCATGATGAATCTATTAGAATGAAAAGACGAATAGTTAGTTGAAGAAACGCAGATACATTCAAAGACTTAGAAGGGTGTAGTTTCCAAGGATCAAGTCTTTGTATGAGACTAAGTTAAAGAAGTAAAGGTGCCTTGGGAGAAGAAAAATAAAAGTCCGAAAAATTTGAACAGAGTTCCGGGACATAGAAAAATCAGTCATAAGACTATTTACGCGGACCTCATGGAAGCAAAGGCTTTTACGCAAGTCGCGTAAAAGGATTTCGATGTAGCAGAGGTTCGCAACAGAAATGAGAAGTGGAGAATGAAGGGTGAGACCCATTTATATAGGTGGGCGCCCGCCAACCCGTGTAAAAGCTTCTGGAGAAAAGTTGTTTGAGAAAGATTCGATCAGCTCCGATTTAGTGTACTGCTCCAAAACCAATCGAATAGGGGCATTTGTTAAGGAATAAAATAAAGGAGAAAATGGAAGAAAGAAAGAAGAAAAGTTAGTGAAAATACACTTGACAGACCTTTTACGCGGGTCGCGTAAAGGCATGTCCTGCGAATTGTTTTCCCACGAGATTTGCCCCAGGAGCCTATAAATACCCCCTTGGGGTCCTCATTTGGGCATTCATTTCCGAAGTTCAGAGTTTCAGAGCTCCTTTAGCGACTTCAGAGGTATGAAGAGTTGCCTTGCGCATGTCCTTCTTCTCGGGTTGAACGGACAGGTTGCGAACCCCGAGAATCAAAGAAGAATGATGAGGAAACTCTGCCGAAATAAAGATCGAAGAGCGAAAGATGGTAAAGATTATGCAGAGTTTAGATTGCGTAAACACAATAGCTTTTACGTGGGTCGCGTAAAAGGCCTTTGAAGGCAATTTCAGCATAAAGTTTAGATCTTTTGTGAAGGATGTTGAGAGCATGTCTTTATGATTTTGCTCCCATTTTCCTTTCAAAAGCCAAGACTCTTGAGGGTATTTGGATAAAAGCGATGGAGCAAAGAGGAGAATGAGAGCAACTCTAATTTGACTCTCCTAAACCCATTCATCTGTCATTTTGACATAATGAAAGAAGAAAGAAAGGGGCGAAGCTCTGTCGAAATCTATGAATAAACTTGCATTGTTATTCATATCTTAAGGTATTATGTTCTAGAATCAAGGGATGTATTAATGGAATGTAAACGAACTCAAGTACAATGAATAAAACGGAATGGTATGATAAATGTTTTTCTCTTTGTCTTATTGAATATTAGAATATTACTCTTATTTCCCCTATATACACAAAGGTAATCTTGTTATGTAAACAACAACATATAATCTACTGTTTGGAAGATGTTGAGCCTCAAATTTATACATGATCTAGCCCATTATATTACATTATATGCATGGTTTGCATGCTTAAAAGACCCATCTAATGCGTGATTTGTGATTGTAGGAGCGAGGCGGAGATTTTACTGATTTAAGGCTAAAAAGATCACTGTAGGTACATTGAAGATCAAAGAACTAAGTGCCAAAGGATGAAAGAAAAAAGCAAGAGAGATATGGAAGAAAGAAGGAAGAAGTGCAACATTCTGCACTGAAGACCGGTCGTCCGACCGGTCTGCCAAGGCACAAGACCGGTCATCCGACTGGTCGACACTTCAACAGTGACCCCCCATTGCTGTACATATCACTAGACCAAGACAAACCGATCATCAGACCGGTCGATCACTCAACAGAGAGGGGGAGGAAATTCCAAAAAAACTCACTAGACTAATTTTCACGTTTTACGACCGATCTGATGATCCGACCGGTCGGCTGCATAACAGAGCTTGTCCTACAAGCTCCAATTTTCTCTGCGCGGCTCCGTTATTCCTTGTGCAATTTGGAATCTTCCGCACTATTCTATAAAAGGGCACCTAGGGCCTTGTCTAAAGGTATCCTAGAAGAGATTGGAGATTGTGGGAAGTGAAGGAGAGCACTATGGAGCGTCCACAACTCTGTCGATTCCGATTTTTCTAGTTTTTCATGCTTTTATTTAGTTTTTCTTTTCGATTCTAGTTGTAGTATGACAATGTTCGGCTAGAACCTCTCAGCTAAGGCTGAGGGGTGAAGCTTGTAGCCAATTTCATGTTTAATTCAGTTTAGTTCAAGTACTTTCACTTTAAGTTTGGATTTTGAATATTTTAGTTCAAATAAAGTTGATATTTTTAGAAGTTTTATGAGAGTTCATGTGCTCCGAACATGGATTACTTGCAATTCTCTGAGATTATTATGTTTGGCTTGATTAGATTCGAATTATGGTAACCCTTGAGCATCCCATAGTCCATAGGCATGGCTGTTACTCCGAAGATTATGATTTTGAATGCTATGTGATTGAATAGGACTAGAACTTGAAAGTTTAACCTAAGTGGGGATTGAATGTGTTTCAATGCTTTATTTTCCAACTAGATGAGAGATAGAACTTCGAATCTACTTGTGTTTTATGCTTGGATTGATTGGACTGACATGGGATTGCTACAAGTGGATCCTTGAAAGCCTTAGTTCTGTTCAGTACGGATTTTTTTCAACTTTACTGTTTTTGTCTAGTTTATGAATTTGAACTACTTAATTAATTAAGTTTAAAGTTGTTGGAACAACTTGAATTCGTTTACCTAATTCCATGTTGATCGACCTCGGTCTTACAAAAAATTATTACTACATCGTAGCCTTACACTTGAGGTGAGCGAACAAGTTTTTGGCGCCGCTACCGGGGATTTTAGATAAACGATTCTAGATTGTTTTAGTGGTTGTAGAAGTAAAAGTAGATAGGTTTTTCCTGATTTCCTAGGACTAACAATTTGTTTTGTATTGTATGAATTTTTCCATAGTTCAAGCAACTCGGGTAATATCATTCTAACTTAGTACTGTTTACAGATTTTTAGATTTTTGTTAAATTCTGTTTTAGGACCTATGATTAACTAGTTTAGTTCTTAGTTGTGTGGTTTATGTCCCGTTGGGAATGTGACCACACCAATCGTCTCCAATCCGAAGGTGGTCTAGTTGGACCATTATCAATCCATAGACGAGTCCGAAAATACCAAGAGCTTTGTGATAGTTTGGAGAGTTTGGATCAAACACCTTTAAGGAATCCTCCTTAATGGGCTAGACTCTGAGAGCCCATACCTTTTGAAGAAGTGGTGGCTACTTTCCAATATGCTAATATTTCAGAAGATGCCATTAAACTTAACCTTTTCCCTTTCCATTGAAAGAAAGAGCATTGGCTCCACTCTCTTAGAACACATTCGATAGGGTCATGGAATGAGATGACCCGAGAATTCTTGAAAAAATTCTTCCCGGCTCATAAAACAAACACCTCGAAGAGCCATAATGAACTTTTCGGTTAAAGAGAATGAGTCATTCTTCCAATGTTGGGAAAGGTTTAAGGACCTCCTACTTGCTTGCCAACATCATGACTACAAAAGCTGGCGAATTATAAACTTCTTCAATGATGGATTAAGTTCCAACATGCGCCAATTCGTAGAAATGATGTGCAATGGCGAGTTTATGAGTAAAAATCCAGATGAGGCTTGGAGTTACTTGGACATGTTGGCCGAGAATGCCCAATCATGGGATACTTCGGACAAATCCAGTAATCTCAAGCCTCCTCAACAAAAGGACAAAAGACGCATCTACATCCTTAAAGAGGAAGATGACGTAAATGCAAGGCTAGCTAACCTCACAAGGAAGATCGAGGCCATGAAACTTAGTAAGAGTGGAGTTTCAAAGTCCAATGAAGCTATTGAGAACATATGTGAAATTTATGCCACTAATATACACGCTACGTAAGATTGTCCTACAATTCCTCAAGAGGTGTTACAAGAACATGCAAATGCCACATATGGATATCAACGGCCTTTTAATGGACTGGTGGGTAACACATATAACTCTACTTGGAAGAACCACCCAAATTTCAGTTGGAAGAATAATCCCATGGGTAATCCTACTAACTCTTAAGGAGGGTCACCCATACAAACATGGCCCCACCTCAATTTTCAATGGAGGATATTCTAAAGGCGTTTATACAAGGGCAAACGCAAATAAACTAAACGAACCAACAAATGTTCCAAGAGCTTAAAGTCTCGGTTGATGAGATTAAGGGACGTTTGAATGCTAGGGAAGGGACCTTTCCAGCCCAACCTCAGCCCAATCTAAAGCAAGTACATGAAGTAAGCATCCCTAATCTCCCGAACCAATATGTGGAGCAAGCCAAATCTGTCACCACTCTTAGAAGTGGTAAGCAAATTGAAAAATCTATTCCGGTGAAGGCCGATAAGTCTAATGATCCGGTAAATTCTGAGGTTGAGGACGGATCTAACTCAGCCCCACAAGAAACGGAACATGTTTATAAGCCCGTAACACCATTCCCTTCGAGATTGGTTGCTCTAAAATCTCTTCCAAACTCTCATGATATTTTAGAGATTTTCAGACAAGTCAAGATAAACATTCCATTACCTGATGACATTAAACAAATCCCTTCTTATGCCAAGTTTTTAAAGGACCTATGCACAACCAAATGAAAATATAATGTGCAACAAAAGGCCTTTTTGAATGAGCAAGTGAATGCCATTTTCACTCAAAAGACCCCCCCAAAATTCAAGGATCCCGGTAGTCCCACAATATCATGCATCATTAGTGACTACCGGATTGAACGTGCATTGCTAGACTTGGGGGAAAGCGTAAATTTAATCACATACTAGGTATATGAGCAACTAGGCCTTGGTGAATCAAAACCCACCAAAACTACGTTGCAACTCGCTGATAAATCCATCCGTGTACCGAGAGAGATAGTTGATGATGTATTAGTCCAAGTCGATAAATTCTACTACCCTGTGGATTTCATCGTTTTGGACACACAACCGGTTATGGATACTAGCACTCAAATACCGGTGATTTTAGGCCGCCCATTCCTGGCTACATCAAACGCAATTATCAATTGCCGAAATGGGGTAATGCAATTGTCCTTTGGAAACATGACATTGGAGGTGAATGTTTTCCATTTAGGCAAAAGGCATAGGGATGTTGATGATAATGATCTCTTCGAGGTAAACATGCTCGAATCTTTTAAAGAAGAAGAGCTCCTTCAACTTGAACCACTAGAAAGCTTAGAGACATGCTTGGCACATTTCAAGGATTCCAAAGACCCCATTATTAGTGAAATTGTGTAAGCATTGAATATTGAGAAACCGATAGTTGGTACTAGCCGGTGAAGGCCCCATTTTGAAAGATTGCCACCAACCACATCAAGGCCTCTACCGTCTAACATCAAACCACCGAAGCTTGACCTTAAACCATTGCCATTTGAGCTGAAATATGTATATTTGGGTTAAGAAGAAACGTTCCCGGTAGTCATCGCCTCTCACCTAGGAAAAGACCAAGAGCTCAAGTTGATTAAGCTACTCAAAGAACATAGGGGAGCCATAGGATGGACAATAGTGGACCTCAAGGGGATAGACTCTTCGGTTTGCACTCACCGTATATACCTAGAGGAAAATGTAAAAACGACTAGACAACCTCAAAAAAGGCTAAATCCAAACATGATAGAGGTTGTCAAAGCTGAGGTGTTAAAGCTACTAGATGTGGGTATCATCTACCCCATCTCGGATAGCCAATGGGTGAGTCATATCCAAGTTGTCCCTAAAAAGTCCGGTATTACCATCATAGAAAATGCCAACGACGAGCTTATACCGACTAGAGTGACCATCGGTTGGCGTATGTGCATCGATTATCGGAAGCTAAACACGGTCGCTAGGAATGACCACTTCCCTCTCCCATTCATGGATCAAATTTTGGAAAGGTTAGCGGGTCACTCCTATTATTGCTTCCTAGATGGCTATTTCGGTTATAACCAAATTGAGATAGCCCCAAAAGACCAAGAGAAGACCACCTTTACATGCCCGTTTGGCACATTCGCATACCGAAGAATGACATTCGGGCTATGTAATGCACCTGCCACATTCCAACGATGCATGTTGAGTATTTTCTCAGACATGGTGGGTGAATTTCTCGAGGTATTCATAGATGATTTTTCTATTTTTGGTTGTACTTTTGAAGAGTGCCTTAGTCACTTAAAGTTGGTCTTGACAAGGTGTGAGGAGAAAAACCTTGTTTTAAACTGGGAGAAGTGCCATTTTATGGTACAAAGAGGAATAGTCCTTGGACATATCATCTCGTCCAATGGAATAGAAGTAGATCAGGCTAAAATTGATATTATTTCCAACCTACCACCACCCAAGAGCATACGCGATGTGCAGTCCTTCCTTGGACATGCCGGTTTTTATAGAAGGTTCATTAAAGATTCCATTCATATTTCTAGGCCCTTATGCAACCTTCTACAAAAGGAGAACCAATTCGAGTGAAGTGTCGATTGTCAATTAGCCTTTTCAAAGCTACAAGACATGTTGACAACCGCTCTTATTATGCAACCACCGGATTGGTCCATTCCTTTTGAGTTGATGTGCGATGCGAGTGGTTATGCTATTGGGGCGGTGTTAGGACAAAGGAAAGACAAAAAGCCCCACATTATCTACTATGCGAGTAGGACCCTGAACCCCGTCCAAGTCAATTACTCAACTACGGAGAATGAGCTCCTAGCCATTATTTTTGCCTTGGACAAGTTCAGGCGTACTTGATAGGATCCAAGGTCATAGTTTACACAGACCATGCGGCACTGAAATACCTTCTTTCTAAGAAGGATGCTAACCCCATTTGCTTAGATGGATCCTACTCCTTCAAGAATTCGACTTGGAGATCAAGGATAAGAAAGGAGTAGAGAACGTGGTGGCAGACCATCTATCCCACCTAGTTTTACCAAGTTCAATTGACGAGTCACCTATTGAGGACTCAATCCCTGATGAGCAACTCTTTGTTGCTATGCATCCGCCGTGGTACGCTGATATTGCAAACTATCTTTCCACAGGTGCGATGCCAACTCATTGGACTGCGCAGGATAAACGAAAATTTCTAAGGGAAGTGCGCAGATTTTTCTGGGATGAACCTTTACTTTTTAAATATTGCCCAGACAAATTATTAGGAGATGTGTCCCTGATGATGAACATAATTCTATCATCTCATTTTGCCATGATAAAGCTTGTGGGGGTCATTTTTCCCCCAAGAAAACCACTGCTAAAATTCTGCAGTGTGGTTTTTATTGGCCCACTCTATTTAAGGACACCCATGAGTTTTACAAAGCATGCGAGTGTTGCCAAAAGCTAGGAGGATTGTCCCATCGAAATATGATGCCTCTTACCCCAATTCAACATCTTGAAGTCTTTGACTATTGGGGCATCGATTTCATGGGACCATTCCCCTCATCTTTTGGACATGTCTATATATTGCTCGCCTTAGACTATGTGTCCAAGTGGATAAAGTTTATTCCATATAGAACCAACGATCATCGTACGATTCTAAGGTTCATTAAGGAAAACATACTTCCAGATTTGAAACGCCTCGAGCCATCATTAGTGATGGCGGTTCTCACTTTTGCAATAGGCTTTTCGAAGCCTTAATGAAGAAATATGACATTAGACATAAGGTGAGTACAGAATCCCTCATATACTTAAAAGTCATTAGTCCTCATACAATCTCATCTGCATAGCATTCTACCCAAAAAAAAAAAAATAGAAAATCCCAACACCTAAAAAAGAGTAGAGTATAGTCCTCACCATTGCGCCTCCTCGGGCTCAACGTATTCGAAAACAACATCCCTTCCACAGCATAATCCGCACTCAGGCTCAGCAAGCCATGTCCGACCACGAAGAGGAAACTCACCTCCTCCCCACCCTCGAGATGGCTGAAGGGCAACCTCCAGCGCAACAACCAATTGAGAATACGCCAATCATGCAAGAATTGGCGCAAGGAATGAGAGCAATGTAAGAGATGCTCTTGCAATTCATGTAAGCACAAGCCACCGCAGCAGTTAACAACCAAGCTGGCCCAGTTCAGCAATCTCAGCCGCCATGCTGAATCCCTCCGACCTCCAGTTCGAATTAAACACAACCATCGGAGTCTGCCCAAGACTACCGACAACAGCCATCTCAGCCCTTCACTATAAGGCATCCTCCTCAGTACCTTCCTGTGACGACAAGGCCGTCTCAGAGCATTCCCATCGTAAGGACTTCCAGTCAGCTCCCAGTCAATCTTACAAGTAACAATCTCAGTAGATTCCAGCATGTCCCCACCAATAGGACTCCTTTTCTTTCTCAGCATGTCTCCGCCGATGGGATTTCAATTCAATTTCCAGCAGTAGGGACAGCACTGGTGAATGCCCACAATGGGGGTCAGTGTCAAGCCCACATCAATCAGTGGACAGTGGCGAATACCCAATAAGGGGGTCACTTCCCAGCATCCCAGCCTCCTACAAACAGGAGCACTTTTCAATTCCAGCACATCCCCGCTGATGGGATTCCAGTTAATTTTCAGCAATCTTCAATTCAGCAAACTCCAGTTAATTTCCAGCAATCTTCAATTCAGCAATCTCCAGTTCATTTCCAGCAAGTTCCAGTTCAACCTTCAGTACAGTCTCCAGTTCAATTACAGTCATCTCAAGCACAAGTTCATCAGAATCCAATTCAATCATCAAATCAATTTCAGCAACCCGCGGTTGCTTTTCAGCAAGCCCATAGCGTCGAAGACATCGACCACTATACCGAAGAAGAACGGGCCTTACTCCGAGAGGCACTAGTCGTTCGAACAGATCATCCAGGACTGGACAAGTTGTGGGAGCAGTTCCAGATCTTGCAAAATCAGCTTCAGCGACAACAATGAATTGATCTACCTTCGACCAAGTTGAGAGACTTGTGCCCTTTTCTAGATGCTCAGATACCTCAAAACTTTGAGGTACCAAAATTCAAAAGATACGAGGACAGCAGTTGTCCCACAGCACATCTCAAGGCCTTCTATGGAGACCTGAGTGCAATCTCAGGAAATGAAGGGGTCCTCATTCGATTATTCCAAAAATCTCTGAAGGGCGATGCCCTAGATTGGTACACATCCTTGGACTGCCATCGCATCAGGACTTGGGAACAACTTTCCCAGGCTTTCATCGACAGATTCGCGTACAATCTCAACATGGCACCCAGAAGAGCCGACCTCACGACTCTCAGGCAAATGAGTGATGAAACGCTATCAGCTTATGTAGGACGTTGGCGAGCTATGACGGCCAGAATGCGGACACCTATCGATGACGAAGAACAAATCTCCATGATTGTTCATTCAACATATCCTGGCATATCTGGATATCTCATCTCGCATCCATATGCGAATTTCTCACAATTAATCCGTGCTGGAGAGCAAGTCGAAGCAGGAATCCGCGCCGGGACAATCTCCCCATGATCTCATCAAACCACTCCAGTCAAAAGGAACAGAGTGGAAGGAAGACCTATCGGATATGGGAATGGAAACCGCAGCGGTTCTCCTCCTCGCCCGACAGAGGTAAACAACATCAGCACCACTGCTCATGTCAACCAATATGCTCCCCCACAGGGACGTCAATAGTATCAGCAGAATCAGGCTCAGCATCAACCTCAGAGGTATCAGCCACAACCAAATCCTCAACCACAGCCACAACCACCTCGACAGCAGCAGCAGTTCAGGGGGAATGGCCAATACTCATATCAGAATAGGCAGAATTAAAGGGAGCTCAGGAAATTCACTCCTTTCACTCAACCATTCAGTCAAGTCATGGCTATGCTGGTACAGAAGCAGTTGCTCACTCTGATGGCACCCAGGCCTCCTCCAAATCCTCTGCCTCCAACCTACCAAGAAAACGAGTATTGTGCCTACCATCAAGGGCGTGGTCATAACATTGATCGATGCATGACTCTAAAGAATGCCATACAAGGTCTGATTGACGACCGCAAGATAGTCATCTCGGTCCCTAGAATTCCTTCAGCAGCTTTTACCAACATCCTTAAGAATCCTCTGCCTCAGCATCCGACGGACCCCAGCTCATCTCGTGCCCCTACCGTCAACAGCATAGAAGAAGGAGAGCGTCTCGATCGCTTCTTCTCCCCAATCCAGTCCATTCATGCTTACACTTATGGGCCAACAAGTTCCTCTCCGATCTTGCAAGGGGCAAACCCTTTTTCTTCTTCAATCTCCGAGCTGTTAGTACTCGAAGGAGCACCTCCATATGATGCACCAATATTTTAAGGGGCACCTTACAACCATTCATGTTGGGAGCCAGTCATCCTGGAAGGAGTACAGTCATACATCGAGCCCACATATGAACCTGTCATCTTGCAAGGCGCAATTTCAGCACAGGAACAATCCAATCCGCAATGGAGGAATTATACTCATCAGCAGCAAGAACCCATTGTCCTGGAAGGGGCTCCTCCAATCAAGCCAGTCATATTGCAATGGGCAAATCCCGGAGGCGTGTCAATCACACTACAACGGTTGGGACGAACAGAGAAACCCCCTGCTATATCAAGAGGACCAGTGTTCATTCCATAGGAGCCTCCTGCTCCAGGAACGGTCAGGTCAGGACCGCGACCTTATGTGATCTATGAAGACAAGCCTCGATATTTTCCATTCAGCACAAGCAACAATGTAGTCCTCAAAGCAAAAACTCCATATGAGGAAGATCTGGCACCCACACCAGCACCGTTACAAGAATCAGTGGTCCTAGAAGGCAAGGGAGAGGAACATTATAAAGAAGTCCCGTGGCACTATCCAGAATGTGCAGAGGTAGGAAACATGAATCCCAATGGGCGTTGCATCCGAAGAGATAATCAGAACAGAGGAGATCTCAAAAGCGCTCTCTCGGGTCTTGGCAACAAAAATGAAGCTGCATATGATGTGGCGACTCAGCTCAAGTCAATCCCTGCTCAAATCTTAGTATGGGAGCTACTCTGCATATCTCGCATACACCGAGAAATGTTTGCCAAAACCTTGACCGATGCTCATGTCTCCTCCGATACGGCACTAGAAATGATAGCATTGATGATTAGATAGCTCCTGGCTCCGCGCACCATCACCTTCACTGACAATGAGTTGCCACCAGAAGGACGGGATCTGGGCGATCCCTCAACATAGCCTTACGATATAAAGACCTCTGTGTCCCGCTGGTCCTTATCGATAACGGCTCAAGCTTGAATGTTTGCCCGCTCAAGATTGCGGAACGCTTAGGAATCAGTCCCTCCTCATTCCAGCCCAGCACCATATACGTCAGAGCATTCGAAAACACTCGTCGATAGTGGAAGGGGAGGTCGACATAGAGGTACAGATAGGTCCAGAAATCTCCACCATCACATTCCAAATCCTGGATATATTAGCCTTTTTCAACATGTTGCTTGGACGGCCTTGGCAGCACAAGGTCGGAGCTGTGCCATCAACCCTGCATCAACAGGTGAAATACATCTGTGGAAATCAAGTGATCTCTATCCATGCAGAAAAGGAGCTCATCATTCCCTCCAATGCTGCTGCCACTGAACCAAATATCCCCGTCATCGATATCCAACACTCTTAGGAAAATGTCCCGTTTCATAGTTTCGAGTTCGAGACTGTGAACTCTATTGCCAACTCGTGGACTGTGTCTTTTCACCAGCAGAATGTCTGAGCCTCAAGTATCGAATGAAGAATCATTTCAAGTCCAGAAAGATACCGCTGGTATATAATCAACGCAAATGGGGACTCGAGTACAGGGCAATCTTTATGGACAAAAGGAAGAAGAAATTTCGGTACTCACCCATTCAATTCATCAAGCCAGGAGAGCCTTGCTAAGATCCAAGAGGGAATCAACCAACTGCACTACACAAAGGCCTCCCGATGAGCCTAGGTTGGGCCACGTGGCCCCCCATTCGATGGGACCAGATTCTCGAACCATCTAAGCCTCCGGAAAAAGGAAAGGATGAAGACAAAAAAGAAAGTCAAATACAACAACTTCAGGACCAGGGTACTCTGATACCTGCTCCCAACCAGGGGCACAACCTGCCCACTTCAATTCCTGCCAACCAGGGGCACAACTTGCCCATCTCAACATCAATCAACAAGGGGCGCGACCCACCCATCTCTGCAGAATCAACATCATCAACCATCAGCCAAGGGCAGAAGCAACCCATCCATTGGACCAAGAAAGGGAAATGGCTAGCCCTGGATTGGTCTGATGTCCAGATTCCAAACTTGTCTCTCACTGTGGAACCAGACGAACTGTAATGCGAGGTAAGTGATCCGGGAGGGACTGAGTATAACTCAGATCTCGAACCCAACCAGCGAGAAATCATGGTCATTGGGCCAGACTGTGGTTCTTCATCTAAATCATCAACCCCCACCTCTTCAGGGGAGGGATTGTGGGGTCCTGAATGGTCATCTGTTCCCCTAACTTTTGAATCAGCTAGAGAGTCATCTGAGGGCTCTGCCTTCCAAAAACAACGCCTGTTTAAGCAGCAAGCGGAACTTTGGGACAAGTTGGGATCAATCATGGTCTGCAATGCCCGCTTGTTCAAGGTCCCGTGAATTTCAAAAATCCAAAAAAATAAAAACTTTCAAAAGCCAAAAGCATCTAGCATTTCAATTCCAGAAAATTCTCAAAAACCAAAAAACATTTCTTTTCGTGCATTTAATAATGTGCCAAGTTCGTCTAAAGAGTCGCATGAGTTTGAAGTCGAATCATATGATTTCGATATTGAATTAGGACTTCGAACTCATGGGTCTGGACGAAGCTCGGGATGAGGAAGATGATGACCCGGCTCCCGAACTAGAGGATCTCTTCAAAAAGTTCGAATCCAAAACCAATGTTGTAGCCAATGATTTCGAGATAGTAAACTTGGGGACACCTGAGATTCCTAGGGAAGTATGCATTAAAAAATCATTGCCACCAGAGATGAAGCAGAGAATGATAGAGTTCTTAGCTCCAAGATTGTCCAACTTCGCGTTCTCATATGAAGACATGCCGGGGCTCGATGAAGAGCTCGTTGTACACCATCTGCCAACCAAGCCGGATATGAAGCCAGTAAAGCAGAAACTTCGAAGGATGAAGCCAGAATGGGCCCTGAAAGTTCAAGATGAAGTCATCAAGCAGTACAATGGGAGATTCTTGGTAGTCTCAAACTACCCTGAATGGCTTACTAACATCGTACCAGTACCAAAGAAGGATAGCAAGGTTCGAATGTGCATCAACTTCCGAGATCTCAACAAAGCCAGTCCTAAAGATGACTTCCCTTTGCCACATATCGACACTCTGGTCTACAACACTGCTGGGTACACGGTCTTCTCATTCATGGACGGGTTCTCAAGTTATAATCAATCAAGATGGCCATCGAAGATCGCGAGAAGACATCGTTTACCACTCCCCAGGGAACCTTCTATTACAGGGTAATGTCCGTTCGGTCTGAAGAACGCAGGAGCAACATATCAACGAGCAATGACAGCATTATTCTACGACATGATGAACAAAGATCTTGAAGTATATGTAGACGATATGATCATCAAAGCTCGCACAATTGAAGGACACTTTGAAGATCTAAAGAAGTTATTCAACAGATTAGAAAAGTACAAGCTCTGCCTCAACCCTAAAAAATGTGTCTTCGGTGCAATGGGAGGCAAACTCCTTGGCTTTATGGTGAGCGAGGATGGCATCAGGGTCGATGAAACCAAAACTAGAGCAATCATCGAGATGCCCCCCCTAGAACAGAGAAAGAAATTCGTGGCTTCCTCGGCAGAATTCAATACATCAGTTGCTTCATCGTACAGCTCACACCTATCTGTGAACCCATATTCAAGCTCCTTCGAAAGAATGTTCCAAAAGAATGGAATGACGATTGCCAAGTTGCCTTCGACCGCATCAAGAAGTATCTCATGAATCCTCCAGTTCTAGTGCCACCCACTCCCGGACGACCACTATTGTTATACATCTCGATAGCAGCGGAAGCCATTGGCTATGTTCTAGGCCAGTACGACGAGACCGGGAAGAAGGAACAAGCGATATACTACTTAAGTCGAAAGTTCACCAACTACGAGATCAGGTATTCCCCGATTGAGAAGACTTGCCTCGCCCTAGTCTGGGCAACTCAGCGACTCCATCAATACATGATTGCGTTCCCTATTCTCCAACTCGCTCACATGGATCCACTCAAATACCTGTTTGAGAAACCGGCACTCACTGGAAGGATAGCTAAATGGCAGCTACTCCTGTTTGAATTCAACATCACCTATGTCACTCAGAAGACAATCAAGGGGCAGGCCCTCACTGATCATCTCGCCACTCACTCTCTCCTGGATTATCAACCGCTCAAGACATTCTTCCCAAATGAAGATCTCTTGCTTATCGAAGACGAAGAAAATAAGAAAAAAGATGAGTGGATGTTTATTCTTCGATGACGCAGCAAATTCTAAAGGGTGTGGTATCGGAGCAATCCTCTACTCTCCTATCTCAAGGCGCATAGCATTCGAGTGCAGCAATAACATGGCAGAATATGAAGCATGCATCGCTGGCCTAAGGGAAGCCATAATCTTGGGCGTCAAGAAGCTACGAGTATTTAGAGACTCACAGGTTATCATCAATCAGACCAATGGCGAATGGAAAACCAAAGACGAGAAGTTGATACCATAGCATGTGTACCTCGAAAACCTGATCGAAGAATTCAAAGAAATCACCTTCTCATACATATCCAGAGCCAAGAATCAGTTTGCAGATGCTCTTGCTACACTTGTATCAATGCTCGAGATCCCAAAAGGAGCTTTAGAATGGGAGCTCACAGTCGAAACTCAAGACGAACCGGCTTTCTGCCTGCAAATAGAAGAAGTCGAAGCTGTCCCTAAAAAACCCTGGTATGCTGACATCAAGCAATATCTCGAAACTCAGGAATATCCGGAGGCAGCAACAGCAACAGATCGCCGAACCATTCAGCGTTTGGCCGGCCAGTTCACTATCAATGGCGAAGTTCTTTACAAACAATCCTATAATCACGTCCTCCTTCGATGCGTCAATGAAATAGAAGCTGTAAAGATCATGAAAGAAATACACAAAGGAATCTATGGCCCACACATGAACGGGCACATGATGGCAAAGAAGATTCTACGACTCGGCTACTATTGGCTCACCATGGAGACAGACTACTGTCAGCACGTCAAAAAATGCTTCAAGTGTCAGAAGCATGCAAATCAAATTCATGCCCCCTCATCAGAACTATACAACTTGACGACTCATTGGCCCTTCTCTATGTGGGGACTCGACATCATTGGGAAGATTAGTCCCAAAGCATCAAACGGACATGAGTATATACTTGTGGCAGTCGACTACTTCACCAAGTGGGTAGAAGCAGCCTCCTACACCACGATTGCAGCATCCCAGGTGATCAAATTCATGAAGAACAACATCATATGCCGGTATGGAATCCCCAATGCTATCATCTCAAATAATGGGACCCCGTTCGTCAACAAGAAGATGGATGACTTCCTCAGCAATTTTAAGATTCAGCGTCATCGATCAAGCCCCTATCGCCCTCAGATGAATGGTGGGGTGGAAGCCGCAAACAAGACAATCGTCAGGATACTAAAAAAGATGGTCGTGACTTATCGAGATTGGTCAGATATGCTCCCATATGCACTTTGGGCCTATCGAACGTCTATACGGTCTACTACAAGCGTTACTCCTTTCGAGCTTACTTATGGAATGGAAGCAGTTCTACCAATCGAGGTGGAAATACCGTCACTACGGGTGTTACTAGAAAGCGGAATTGAAGAAGGAGAATGGCAACGGGCCAGATTCGATCAATTGCAGCTAGCAGATGAGAAGCGCATGCGTGCGCTAAGTCATTTCCAGTGCTATCAAAAAAGGATCGCTCGGGCTTACAACAAGAGAGTCCGAAAAAGAAGTTTCAAGGTGGGCGACATGGTCATGAAGAAGATTCTACTGTCGCACCTTTCGTATCCCAAGGGAAAATTCAAACCCTCGTGGGATGGACCATTGATCATCAGAGAAGTACTTCTTGGAGGCGCCCTCAAACTCACCAGCATGAGAGGGGTGGATCTTCCTAAGCCAATCATCGCCGACAAAGTGAAAATCTTTCACGAGTAAGTCATTCTGACCTTATCAAGAGTTACATTACTAGAGCTGAAGTCAAGAGGTCGAAGCTAAAACCTCTGAGAAGTCATTTCCGTCCACCAATAAGTGTTTCAAATAAGGGGGTTCAAAAGAAAGAAGAGAAAAAGAATATAAAAAAAGAAGAAGAAATGGGAAGCCAAAACAAGGCACCCGAGAAAAATCAACCTAAAAGGAAACACTGTCACCCATCCATTCACTTCAGAAAGGTCTATGGCTAAGACCGACAGCTCTATCATCGTAACTCAGGATAAGGGCTGAGAGGCTGCCATCGGCCGGCAACGACGGATTCCCAACCTCTAGCCGCCGCAATTAGCAAAAAATTCAAAAAAAAAAAAAGAAAGAGAAAGAGAAAGAAAATGTATACCTAAACAAAGAGGGAGGAGTGAAAACCCGAAATGGCGCTCCGAGTAAAAACAGTGGGCATACAACGGACTTGGTGAAAACCCGAAAGGGCGCCGATGGTAAAAACAGCATAGCTGCCAAGGGGCAAGCAAGATTAAATACCCGGGACTTGGTGAAAACTCGAAAGGGCGCTACAGGCAAAAATGACGGGAAAAGGCCGGCTGTTGTGAAAACTCAAAAGAGAGAGCGTTACAGGCAAAAATGGCTCGAATAGAAAAAGAAAAATTAAAAGTGTGGGTACCAAGAAACCAGACGGTCCGAATCAGTTCAAGCAGTTGCAGTTCAAGAATAAGAAGAAGTACAGTCGGTAACAAAAGAACTCTACAAACTCTGACAGTCTCATGAAGCAACAATTTCCATTACCTACACCCCTAGGGAACCAAAGGGATCACACAAGTCAATCTTGAGATATCAGTCAAAGCATTGGCCGGGCCTTAGTTCTGATTCCTATGTTCCGGCACAAAATCCAGACACACTCACAAGACAACTCATGGCACAATAAGTTCTCAAAAGTTTTCTCTTTTCATTAAATACATCATGTTTTTTTATATCATTCATCTTTTTTCAAAAAATACAAAAAATGCATCATGCAAAAAGGAATGTATAGATGGCCGACACAATCAATCTCTACCCTCCTCCTCGGCCACGTCAGGTAAGTCCTCTGACTCATAATGAAATAGCCTCGCTCTCAACCTGCTTACCTCCATACGCAGGTAATGCACCTCATCGCGCTCAAGGATTCGGATCGCTGTCTCCTCATCAGACAACCTCTGATCGACAGCCAATCTCCTCGACATCATCTCACAATGATACCGAAGCGCAGAGATCTCAAACAACAAGTGGCCATGAGTGGCCAAGAGGAAACCAGGATTGATGAATGGGCACTCCTCAAAGGGCTCATATGAACCAGACGAAGAGCAGCATCCCCAAGAATATCCTGCTCATCCTCATCGGCAGTCTGATGCCAGCAAGGAATGCGTCGATACAGAGACTGCTCAGCAACCCAATGCTGGTATGGGGCAGTCGCCATCGAAAAAGTTCGCAGCTCAAAACCAAGAAAATCAGCAGTCAGGTGACTCGCCCAGGATCCATCAACCGGAGTCCTAAAGTCAGATGATCTAAACGAAAGTGCTCGACGCCCGATACCTGTAAAAGTAAAAAGAGGAATGTCCTGCTCGTACCCGATAGGGTGATAAGAAAAGTAAGGTCGAAAGCCTACCAGCATCAGAGGAAGGCGGTGCGCATCACAGAGTACTGGAGGAAGCGAAAACCAAGATGATTCCCAGCGAACATTCCAGTCACGAAGTTCAGCGAACATGCGGCGATATAAGGGCTCACTCATCCTAGCTGTATGTGGAAGAAACTCCACGATGTGTCGCATAAGGTCAGGGCGAAGGGTGCCAGGAAATGGTACAGGAACAGTCAGCGAAAGATGCTCCCATAGCCAGACCTGATCACGAGAAGGAAAAGAAGTTCAGCTAGAGCAGAGCAATTCCCAACAGACAAGAAAAGAAAAGGAAGTGCAGAAAAGATGCCTGAAGAAATGCACAGCAGCCACGAAGGACACGAGTGTGGCCCAGGGCACAGTCAGTCAGCCCATTAAATAGCTCAGCCAGGACAAGAGAAATGATCCCCTGACGTCGAACAACTTGGCTCATCACCTCAAAAAGCAAAGGAGTCTGAAATCTACGACATCCCGAGAATAGCACCTCACCTATCAAACAGAACATCAGTGCATTCCAAGAAAGTAAGGATCCTGCCACACTCCGAGGACTCGAGAAAAGATCATACAGCAAATCCAAGGAGAACACCACAGCATCCTGGCCGGCAGTTGCAGCCTGAACAAGATAGTGGATCCCGAACCAGTTCTGCGATGTGGCAGTCTTTCGCAAAGTCTTCGACGAAAAATACTAAGTATAATCCCAAGGAAGACCGATCAAACGCGCAAGCTCCTCCAAATAAGGTCCCATCTCCATGTCATTAAATGCGAACAAGTTCAACAAGGGGACCCAGTCAATTAGTGCAGCCCTGAGCATCCTCCAATCAATGTCAACTCTAGCCATATGGATCAGACCGCCGAAGCCATAGGACTCCAAATCTCGAATCTCATAAGCCGACAAGCTGTCAAGCCAAACAAGCAATCGTGGCGAGCAAGAAGGACGAGGAAGCAACTGACAAGTCCTCACAGGAATCCCCTCCAAAATAAAACGCCCAGGGATCGATGACAGCTCATCAAGGATCGGAAGATCAACGGGCGAAGGAGAAGGAAAAGCTGGAACCTCTGCAGACTCAACAGCCCCTGACCTATCCCTAGTAGCAGCTATGTCTGATATAGTCGCATCGCTGTCTGAAACTGTCACAACCTCAGCCGCATGAGAAGACTTACCCACCTCGTGAACCGAGTGCGTAAAGGACCGATGATCAGGAGAAGGACGGTACTCTCCATTAAAAGGGCTATCAGTAAAGATCACACCACACATCATGGCATCCTGACCAATCTGACCACTGAAAAATGCATCTGAACCATCAAGAAAGATCCTGACAACCCCGATCGAAGAATCGACGGTCAGATCTGAACCTGCAACCCTCTCCAACAGGAAATCATGAATCCAATCATCACTCTGTCCAATCAAAGGGATCATCGGGACATCCACATCGTCCATTATCAGGGGGACATCATCAATGATCACATCAAGTCCACCCAAGCAAGTATGCCGTACATCTCGGCCATCATCAAGAGCATCTAAGCCGTCAAAGGTATCATCTGAACCATCCATACCATACAAACATGAGATCAGCCCATCTATGTCCATCATAGCCCCATCACCACCATCAATCACATCATCCATGTGGCCCATACTCAAAGGATGCATAGCCTCACCTATGTCCCATCTCCCCATCTCATCCATACCATCCATTTCTCCCATAATCAATGCCCCATTCAAACCTGAATTTTCAGCATGGCTGCTATTAATAGGGCCATTCCAAGCTCCACCAATCACCATCCTTAAACCCTCATCAATGCCCCCATTCAATGCTCCATCTCTACCATCCATTAAAGAGATCTCTCCATCATAAAAGCCTTCACCAATTTCTGAAGTGTGGGACCCACCAACCTCTCCCACAGGGGCCCCAAATCACCATCAATGGCTGCCCAAGAAAAGACAAAGCAAGAAGAGGACAAGATGAGGAGAAAAGACAAAGAGAAAAGGGGATTCATGGCTGGAATTGAATTCTCCAGTACAGAGAATGTGGGGACAAGAGCAGTAAATAGAAGGGAATGTCCTAGCACGAGTCAGCCCAGGCCGCACAAGAGGCGACGTTTGGGCGGCCCGCTGTGGACCCGTACGGACGCGCTCCCTCTCTCTTCGCAGGATTGGCTCCACAGCTGCTAGTAGGTGAGGCTGATAGTCCACGTCAGCAGATGGCACCCTGAGGGCCGCCCAAGGCTCCAATTAACTCCAAATTTCGTTTGAGGCTGATCTGAATCATCACTTATCCAATCATAAAGTATTACAGCCAACATGGGTCTGATCAAGTCAAAGAGAAGGAAAATTGATCAAGAGAGGCCTGCAAGCAATCTGAGCCACTCAAAGGCTAGATCATCATGATCTAAACCATGAAAGAGCTCGCATGAGTCATAAAATAGCAAGATCAAGGGTTTGATCATCAAAAGGGAGGGCCAGACTCCAAGATCTAATCATCAAGTAGGCCCACATGGCTGAAAAGAACAATCTGAGCCATTTAAGTCATCATTCGCACCATGGAAAGCCTTCTTAGCCTCACGAAACATCAAGAAAAGGTGCTTTAAAGCAAAGCTGAAGTCTAAAAAGGGCCCACAAGGCCAAATTAAGCGATCTGAACCATTCAAGTCGTCATCCATGCAGTTGAGAAATCTTATCTTCCATAAAGTATCAAAGCATGAGTCAAGACTTAAGACGTCCAAGCATCATCAAGAGGTTTTAAGGCGAATCAGGGGTTGTACATTCATTCAGAAGAGTTGTATACAGAAGAAAGTAAAAGCAAAAAGAAGAAGATCATACATCAAGTAAGCAGAATACATCCTCACAAAAGCAGACTACAGATCACCAACATAGTCGTAGTCATCCCTCCTCTCATCCCGCTCCTGACGATGAAGGTCCATCAAAGGAGCTGTCACCGATCCGCCAGCATATCTGCGACGACCCCCTGGAACATAGAGCGAAGGAAGCAAGGCCCCTGTCTGTACAGCAAGTACCACTCGTCGTAGTCACGATCCGGGATCGTGAAGTGAAATCCAGGCTGGCCCATAAGAGCATCGATCATCTCATCGGCTGGGATCTGAGCAGCCGGAGGAGGTGCGGAACAAGGAACTCGAGCCACACCAGTGATCTATCAGAGCAGCCTCTCACCCAAATACCACTGAAATGATTCAGCGTCGGAAAGCATGATCCGAAGACATGAAGAATCATATGCTTTCACACGCTGAGGGGTGTAGTAAAGAGGAAAGTTGGCGTACGACATCCAAGCAAACTACAACAAAGAAGTTCATCACAATTAGCCCTAGAGCAGCACGATGGATAAGGAAAACAAGATACTTACATCCTCGATGGTCAATCCGTCTATGTCAGCGCGCCAATTGTCCCCAAAAACTCGAGAATTCCGTCGACGGTTTTGCTGATGCCAGTTCATGAAGCGGTACAAAGATGGCTCAACATCATCTCGTATCCTCGGCGAGAGATGAGCAAAATGATCATAAAAGCAGGTCTGGGCAAGGGCGGACACAACGATCAGAGAAAAAAAGAAGACAAATGTCTCCAGGGAAGGTTAAAAAGAATACCTCCACGACGGGTCAGAAACCTGTGTAGGACTGGCTACTTCGAGAGGTCTTATCTAAACCTAAGAAGATATGAGTCAAGATAGTCCCATTCCAATTGTACGAATGGTGAAGATCCTCAACCAAGCGAAGAAATCTATTCGCATGGCAGAAAAGGAATGACCCAAGCGTAAGTAATCATGGCACGTGCTTTATAAAGGGCCTCTAGCTAGGTAGTAGGGATGACGGCAGCGAAGGTGTTGTAAAACCATCGCAGTTTCACTTGGTGGCCTTGGAATTCATCCTCAGGTGGGATGGCTCCCACAAGCCGTAACCAATCAGTGGAAGTAATGGGAGCAAGAGAGCCAGCGTGGGAAACAACTGCCCCATGGAATGGAAAGCCAATTTGCATATATATATATATATATATATATATATATATATATATATATATATATATATATATATATATATATATAGAGTTATTCCCCACTCGCCACAGGGAAGTTGAAAGGTGTGGTTCTCATCCCGCCACCTCTCACAAAGAGCCGCAAGTAGCATGCGGTTGGCGTTGTTGTTGTGAAAGCGCAAGGTAAGAAGGCCTGCAAAAGGGGTATCGGCCAGAACACATTCAAGCGAAGGCTGTGGTTGTTTCACCCAATCATCCCAGAGATCTAGGGTACCTTGGCCCTTTATGGAGGGAAGAGGTTGGTGCTCTTTGGCTAAAGAACACATATGAGCCCCTCGGCGAACAATGAAGGCTGGGTCATCCTCGTCGATTACCCTTCGTCCCCTTGTACCATCCGCCATCAAATCCTACAAGCTTGGCAAGGTAAGTCCCTATTCTTCACCCGTTAAAATCCAAATCATTATTCAGGAACCCATGGATTCGGACTCACATTCAAATGTAAAAATCCAAAGTCCGACTCCATGTGTCACCTAGGATATATGTCGGGCCCATTAAAGAAAGCAAGGCCCACCTTAAAGGAAGTTGCATGCCATGCCTTAAGTAAGGAAAGTCCATCATCCAAGGACACATTTTGGACAACAAATGCACTCAAGTGCCATGAGATCAAAGGGATAAGAGTCAAACTTCATATGAGAAACCCCTTTTCAAAGTCCATGTGTGACCAAGGCTTGGTTCACTTTCACTACCAAGGCCATGATCCTCATCTAAGATGTTCCCATCTTTTTACACATGTACATGGACAAGTGGGGAATAGGAGGGAAATGGGTCCCCAAGAGCAACTCAAGTGCCCCACCTCAATGGATTGAAAGGAGCACATAGCCCACTTGAAGAAACATGAGAACCCATTCATGGGTTAACCATGGGCAACCTATGTGTATCATCTTGATAAATGTTTTAACCATGAGAGTACAACATGGTGGTCTACCCAAAAACATATGAATCAAAGAAGCCAATGGTAAAAAAAAATTGATGCACATAGCCCACATGAAGAACCAAAGTTGGAAATGTCCATGCAAGGACAAGTTTGGGCAACTTATGTGCACCAATTGCTTTACAAAAGGGGACCATTTGAGCACAAGAGGGCGTGGCTTGATAAGTCACCCAACCATCATGAAAATGGTTAAGAATGATATACATAGCCCACTTGAAGATCAAAATCCAAAATGCCCCAAAGCATGGGACAAAATTGGGCAACTCATGGGTATCATTCTTTCCCAAAAATTAAAAGAAAAATCACTCATCCTTGATAATGATGGTGGATGACCCACCAAGCACCCCAAGAGAAGTTCAAGGAGCTATGGTTGCATGGATAGCTCACTTGAAGAAGAGTCATCCATTTGAGTTTGGGAACATTAAACTCTTGAGAACCACTTTCCTACAAACATGAGAAAACCATTTGAACTTAGTGAGATTGTTGAAACAACTCACTCATGGGACTTGTAGATGATCAAGTAACCCAAGTCCTCCATCCATCCAAAGGAAAAGCATGAAGAGAAAGAGTCCCACATGCACAAAGTGTAGGGGTGCACACATGACTAAAAGAGATACACAAGTTTCAAAGAGGGCCCAAAAGCCCATCTATATGGAGGAATTCCAAGGAACCCACCACACTTTGTGTACAAGGATGTACATCATAATCAAGAAATGGTGGAAGATTTGGGCTACTTCTCCATAAAGGCCCAACTAAGAAATCTAGCCAACTTGAGATCCAAGTGAAGAATGGGCTAGTCACCTTTGTCCATACACATGTGAAGAAAGATAGGGCCACCCAAAATGAGCTTTATGAGCCCAAAACTTGAGGTGGGCCCTACCATTCCCATGGGCCCAAACCTTGAAAAGAAGATGGAAAAGAAAAGAAAGCTCCAAAGGAAATGACAAGAAAAAAAAAAGCAAGAGGGAGCCCAAAATGAAGCATTGGGCCCATCAAATACACCAAGGGCCATGACTTCACTTTGAGCCTATTTGATACACATAAAAAGGGGCCCAACTCCCATGAGAAAAGATAGGATATTTTGCCATCCACACTTGATGGACATGGCAAAATTACCCTTTACATACACATGAAGGGAGTATGAAAAAAGAAAAGAAAGAATGAAATGGAAGCTTGCAATGTCCTTCTCCATACACCACCTTGAGAAGAGATTGGAAGAAAAGGCCAAAAAGACTTGGGCCCACCTTAACTCCCTTGGAATATCTACATGGAGAAAAGAAAGAAAACATGAGAAGAGAAAGTGAAGAAGAAAAAGGACAAGAAAGAAAAAGGAGTGGTCCATACTTTCACCACTCACCAAAGGGGGACCACCTTGCTGTCCCAAAGCTTCACTAAGGCCCCCACCACTTGAAAAGAGCAAGAGACCACCAAAAGAAAGGGAAACAACTTGAAGAAAGAGAGAGTATAGGAAAGAGAAGAGAGAGATTGCACGTTGGAGGGGCCAAGGGTGCCCCATGTTATATAGAAAATGGGAGGGCACCCCATTATCCAACCCACTGGAAACACCAGTGGGCAGAAGCAGCTTGGGCGGCACCCAGGGGGCCGTCCGTCCTCCCCTTTAGTTGACACGACCCCTCACCCTCTTTCCTTGGGAAGGTTAGTTGCAAGTGAATCTTGTACCTCCATGCAAGAATAAAGTGATGGAAGAGAAGGATGAGAAAAAGTAAGGAATCTCACCAAGATCTCATCTTGTGAGAAATTGGGGAGAAATTGGCTTGATGATCTGGAAAAGGTTCCATGGAATTTTCAAGAAAAAGAAAAAAGAATTGACTTGGTCAAACAGTGATCTCAACCATCCAAAGTCATGGCCTAATGATCTGAATCATCCTCAGAGAAATCCCCAAAATTTCCAACCTTGATTGCTGCCTACTTCGCAAAGTTTTGGTCCGAAGACCTTAAACTACGTCAGGATCAAGATCCCGAGGGATTTTCAATAAAAATCGGCATCAATCTTGATCGTTCGAATCAAGATCCGATGACTCCGGACATTTTTCTAAAAATGAAAAAATATATATATGCATTTTCAGCCCTTGCTTTTACAAAGTTTTTGGGTCCGAAGACCTTAAACTACGTCGGGATCAACATCCCGAGAGATTTTTAATAAAAATCGGCATCGATCCCAGCCGTTTAGGCCAAGATCTGATGACCTGGATCATTTCGAAAAAAAAATGGGTTACCCTACTTTGTACAAAGTTTTGGTCCGAAGACCTTAAACTACGTCGGGATCAAGATCCCGAGGGATTTTCAATAAAAATCGGCATCGGTCTTAATCGTTCGAATCAAGATCCGATGACTCTGGACCTTTTTCTAAAAATAAAAAAAAATGTGTATTTCCAGCATCGCCTGTACAAAGTTTTGGGTTCGAAGACCTTAAACTACATCGGGATCAACATCCCGAGAGACTTTTTAATAAAAAATGGCATTGACCTTGACCGCTTGGCTTAAGGTTCGATAATCCGGATCTTTTCAAAAAAATCACAAAAAGAATGTATTTTCAGCCTGTACATATTTTTGGGTCCGAAGACCTTAAACTACACTGGGATTAATTCCTCGGGGGACTTTTCTTACTTTCAACAAAAAACAGTACCAGCCTCGACCGCTCGGATCAAGGTTCGATAACCCGGATCATTTAAAAAATACCAAAAAGATTTTAAGCTTTCCATAAAAACCAGTATCAATCTCGATTACTGGAGTTGAAGTCTAGAACCTTTTCAAAAAAAAAAATCCACCGTCAATTTTAACTGCACAAATCTATCTCAAGCAGTCTGAAGACCTAAAACTACATTGGGATTAATTTCTCAGGACTTTCTTTCCTAACATGTCCCAGACATGGCTGACACTTGATCGTACAAGTGTCTGGAATCTTCTAAATAGGTAAAGGCTGAGGTGAGCAGAACCCCGCGATCCTGTTCGTGTTGAACGTACCATGATAGACAACCTTGATTTAGAAGTCGCTGTTGAATCTGACGGATGTTCCCTGTTCCTAAAACTCATGAAGGGGATTAAGGCAGTTGGGAGGTAAAGCGCACCCTCAGGGAATTGTGAGCAGCATAAGGCCCCAAACTAGATTGACAAAGGGAAATGTGAGGATGTGGCTCATTTTGTGGCCGAAGGAGTTCGTCGAACGATACGTGGTCTATGTGCATTGCACATGAGGAACAGGCAACTTTGTGGGTGTGTTGACTAAAAACCCTCAAAATCTCCTCATCCGAAGATGTAAAACTACGGCACCTAACTGTGTGAGATTCGTCTTGCTCTCTGATGTAAAATGGATCGGGTGCCTTACCAGCAGTAGAAGCTGAAAATGGATGAAAGTTCCATAGTTTTCCCTGCATTTCGGAAAAATCAGAAAAATACCAAAACATTTGCAAAATCATCTTTCAAAAATCACAAAATATTTCCCTTGCTTTCAAACAAAATATTTTCAAAACCACAAAAATATTTCCTTTGTTTTCAATAACCGACCTCCATCCTGACTACTTAGGTAAAGGTCCGAACCAAATATTTGCAAAAATCACAAAAATTGTCACTATCCCCAGAACTGCACCTCAGGAGTCTCGAACTCCGCTCACTTACTTCACAGTTTGGGATGACAGATCCGATCGCCCGCAAATTGGAATCTTGAGCAAAACTGGCAACCAAGCACCGTCTTAATCGCATCCATTCACAGAAGAACATCTTGAAGTCTGACAACCTCCTTCGTCCATTCCTATTAGCAAAGAAAGAGCATCTTGGGATGATGGACCTGATCGACCACGGGTCGGGATCTTGACCAACCCGCTAACCAAGCATCCGCATTAAAAAAAATTCCCAGAGGAGGACAACCTCGCAAGCAATAAGCTCAAAAATTCTCTACATCCCCAGCAAAAGCAAGATCATCAAACTGAAAGAGAATGAGCCAAACCATGCATCCATCATCAAATATGCATCTCCATGCATCCCCATGCGTCGCATCAATCTTCATGCTTATCTGCTTTCAAAGTAAAGTCGGTTAGCCAAAGACCCCACAGGCATCCCTGGTGGAGGCACGTGCAAGCCAGATTTCCTTTATCGAAAAGATAAAAAAATATATTTTTCTATTTGCAAATAAAAACCCCACGGAGTATCAATCCCCAGAGTGGGTATCTTTTCAAAAATTCAAAAAACATATATTCCTATTTGCAAATAAATACCCCACGGAGTATCACTCCCCAGAGTGGTTACCTTTTCAAAATCCAAAAAATATTTTCCCAGTAGAGCGTTCGGCCTCAAAAACACCGGGAGATCTTCCATATCTCTGGGTAGGAGCCAACGCAAAAATCAAATAAGATCCGATGTCTCGCGGTTTCCCCGGAGACCATCGAATCCAATGCACTCAAAGTACTGTTGAACTGAACTCCAGTGTTAGTGCGGTCGTACCACATGCCAAGATACAAAAAGATGAAAGCCAAGGCTCGGTCAAAGAACCATTTGAACAGGTGGAAACGATGAATTGTAACCCAAGTATCAAAATTAGCAGGTTGGGTGGAAAGAGTTCACCCGCACATACCTAGGCATGGATGCCTGAAGTACTTTGACTGAGTCCAAGTCGGCGTAGTGGATCTTCCATAAGACTACATGGACGCAGGGCAGCTAACCACTTTGACAATCAAGCGAAAAAAGTACTCCTGGAGTGATTTGGGAAAGCATCGAACAATCAATCACAGGGTCTGTAACCTCATAAGACTATGACGAACGCAGAGGCTCTACTGTACCTTTCCGATGTTAGTACCGATCGGGAATGGGAGGGTTGCGATTGGGTACCCAAGTTGCAGCTCATGCAGGGACAATCGCAACATTTTCTCCAAACTCCCGTGGTATGTGCGAGTTATCTATCTCCAAACAATCAACTAACTCAGATACAAAGGAAAACAAAGATTCCAAACCATGATCTAGAAAAGAATGAATTGCAAACCAAGCATCAAAACCAGCAGATCGGGTGTAAAGAGTTCACCTGCACATACCTAGGCGTGGATGCCTGAAGTACCTTGATTGATTCCAAGTCGGCGTAGTGGACTCCCGTAAGACTACATGGACGTAGGGCAGCTAACCACTTTGACAGTCAAGCGAAACAAGTACTCCTGGAGTGATCCGGGAAAACATCAAACAATCAATCTCAAGGTCGGTAAACTCGTAAGACTATCACGGACGCAGAGGCTCTACAGTACATTTCCGATGTTAATACCGATCGGGAATGGGAGGGTTGCGATTAGGTACCCAACTTGCACGCATGCAAGGACAATCGCAACGTTTTCTCCAAACTCCCGCGGTATGTGCGAGTGATCAATTTTCAGACGATCAACTGACGCAGATGCAAAGGCAAGTAAAGATTTCAGAAGTGGGGTGTCCACTCGCTTTAACATTCGGTTGCGCACAACCTCTGTCAAAGAGGGGCATCTGTAGACACCCCACCTTCAGCTACAATATTGGTAGAGATAGCTGAATGAATGGAGGACCATACCCCCAAATCCCATGTCCAAACCCAGCCAAACTCAATCCATAACCCAGCTCAAGCCTGAACCCAGTCAACTCACCCCTAAACATCAGCCCAAAAAACCCCCCATAAGAAAAACCAATCAAAAAATCCGTAAAAAGTCAAGCTTGGTGAGTCAACCCGCTGAGTCAAATCACCGAGTCAACCCACTGAGTCAACTCACTGTGTCAACCCATCTCCCAAACCCAGTCAACTCACTGAGTTTCAAACCACAACCTCAGAGCAGGTCCGGAACTCCAAACCTGGGGATTTTCTGCTTCAGGTTCGGAGGCCGTACGCTCCGAACCCGAAGCAGAATGACCGTACGGGCGGCCCCCTGGGTGCCGCCCAAAATTATTTACGGGTTCTGCCACTGCCCGCTGCTATAAATACCCCTTGCCCCTTCTCATTCAAGCATCCCTCAAACCTCAGTGCGATCCCATTTGTTCCGAGCCCATTTCTACCCTTTTAGCCCACTTTTCCACCAAGGAGAGCCCGAGTGAGAAGAGCCTGGCCCTGGTCCAGCCCAGCCTGACCCTAGTCTAAGTCTCCCAAGCCACCAGAATCTTGATCTAGCCACTCGAAGCAAACCCTTGCGACACCTCCGTCCATCCAGCTACTCTTTTACCAACATCATCTCATTCGCGTCTAGCATAAGTGCAACATTTACTTTTCTTCCAACCCCCCCGCTGATCATGTCACTACAAGCACTTTGATTATTCAAACACATAGCATGCATCCCGCATAAAGCACCTGTCAGTTCAAGCGTATGCTCTGGGCTTGCCTATTAATGGAAACCTGCCCATCAGAAACTCTTACTGTTTAGACCTGCATTCATGCATCATGTCATCCATGAGAATGTATGAGGATTAAATCAGACTTACAAGTATTAGTTTGATTCTGTGAAGTAGAGACTGTACCTTGGTACGGGCGGTGTGTGGGGTGCCTAACCTCTTCCCACCCTGTAACCGTGATCCCTTACCTCGAATCTCTAGCCACATATCAAAATGAGTCATTTTAGAGGAAGGAATCTTCGGATCCCCTTCTCTAACGTTTCTACGGGGTCTAGCCGACTGTAGATTCGAAATAACTGGCTAGTGGCGACTCTGGTCTTATACGAACTCATCTCAATACACTCAGCTTAACACGACAACCGAACAAAGCCCTCGAGAACGAGGCAAGTCAATGGCATAAACGGCGATTCGCGCACACGCACCTCTTCTTTTCCGAAAGGAAGGGAGAACGTTTAGAAGCGCGGAACGGCGAGCATCCACAAATGGCGAGCAAAGTTGCTCTGATAATCTTGGGAGGTCGGGACGCCTTTCTAGCATTCCAGGTGGAGGTGTTCGCGAAGGTGTTCCTTATCTAGACTTGCTCGAAGTTCATGATTATGGAATGAAGCGCTCGCACATGTTAGTGATCAAGCAAAGCTGCTCAACGAATAAAGCTGATCACATCATATTATAAACGAGCCACTCATCTCGTCATTCATAGGAGTAGCAAGATACGACCAATTTTTAGCCTATAACACAGACTTAGGAAAGATTCGGCAGAGTTTCAGCACTTAGGAAATTTAAATTTGCAACCCTGATGAGTGCTTGTCGCGGTCCGCGTAAAGTAGGAGCGCTTACCGCGGGTCGCATAAAGTGTGAACAAGCAAGACAGAGCTTCACTGCAGAAAGGGAAAATGAAGAAGTGGAGGGCGACGTTGAATTTATAGGTTACGCAAGACACTTGTCACGGCCTATGGCAAGCTCATTTTAGATTGTTTTCTTCATATTTCGATCAAGTTTTGAATAAAAACTCAAAAGAGAAACAAAATTGATCGAAATGGGGCATTTGTTGAGGCATGAAAAATGAAGAGACAAAGAAAGAAAGAAGAATCAAGAAGTTTTGGAAGGAAACAGAGATAAAATTAAAGAATCGGTGCAGGAAACATACACTTGCCGCAGACCGCGGCAAGCAGTTGGGCTTGCCGCGAGTCGCGTAAAGTTCAAGTCTGATGAATGGTTCTTTCTACAAATTCGACCACTTTTTCCTATAAATAAACCCCCAGGGGTCTTCATTTGACACTTGCTTCCGAAGTTCAGAACTCCAGAAGATTTCAAAGGTACGGGGCATACCTCAAGTTCTTCCTTCTCCTTGGATTGAACGCACAATGTGCCGACTTTGAGGATCAAAGAAGAATGAGAGGGAGATGCTACTGGAATGAAGAAAGAAGATCGAAGAAGTAAAGATTGCCTAGGAGGTGCTTTACGCGACCCACGGCAAACTTATGAACTTGCCGCGACCCTCTTAAAGCTGCCTTGAAGGCACTTGTTCTCTCCTTTCATAAAAGATATCGGGGTGTTTTAGCCTTTGTTTCCCTTTCGATCTGAAGAACATTGAAGACTAAGATTGTGGTAAAGATGGACGAAACAAATAGAGCAATCCAGACTGGAGAGTTTATTTCTTTATGCTTAGAAGACCTATGATTCTCCCTTTGGGTTGATCGTACTTTGTACAATTCCCGTAAGTGGAAGTCTTGATAGATGATATCAACATGGAGCAGAAGGCCCTTCTCTCTCCCTTCAGGTTGATAGCACTTGGTGCAATCCCTAGAAGTGGTAAACGTGCTAGGTGATAGTATCATTTTGGAACATCATGGAGTTCTATCAAGATCATAAAGGAATGAAGTCTAATTTGGTTGATTCACCTCATGAGCAGAAGAATAATCTTGATTCGGATGATCATTCAGTCATCTCCCTGTCACTTGGACAGGATAGAAGAAGAATAGGGAAAAGCTATGCCGAAATTACTTTTTGTTCATGTATAATCTATTCTAGAATTAAGGGATAATGTAAATATGGAATGTATGAAGAACTCATTAAATGAATAAAATAAAGTGATGAATGCTTTTCTGTCTTTCTTGTATAATATTGGAATGTGACTCTTGTTTTTCCCCATGAACATAAAGACAATTTTGTTATGTAAACATGGCCCATGCCTTGAAATGATATGGCAAAATGGATGGGTGGCTTGGGTAACACACATGCATCAGGGTGGGCCACTACTAGGCAGCATGCTTGGCACGCTGCCTTCAGCATGGACCACGCCCATGGCCCCCATGAAGTTTTGAACCGAGCTAATCTTTGTGTTTTCTCTTCACGCAGGTCTGCGTGAACAAGTTAGATGGAAAATAAACATTCTAGTGGGCCCTTAGAAGGATTCAACGGTGGGCGTTCATCCTCATTGTTTTCTGTGGTGTGGCCCACCCAAGATCTGGATTTGCTTCATATTTAGGCTCCGGCCCTAAAATGATCTAGGAAAACAGATGGACAGAGTGGATGAAACTTATACATCATGATGGGGACCACGAGTGGGGCCTCTTCTCCACGCTGCCAGAAAGGCAACGTCATAGACATTGGAGCCAAGAGGCTCCATTGTCTCCACTGCTTCCTATAGTGTGGTCCACCTGAGATTGGGATCGGTCTCATTTTTTGACCCCTTCCTGAAAATGGTCTATCAAAATAGATGGACGACATGGATTGATCTCATATATCATGGTGGACCCTCGCTACTGCCCAAAAAGAGCCTCCGCCCATTATAGACACTGGGATGTCCAGTAGTTCATTTCTTCTCTCTCTCTCTCTCTTTTTGTTTCCTTTTTTTTCAAGTGGGTCCCACATGTGAACAATCCACTCCATCCATATGTTTGGCCATCCTGTGGTGGGCTAAAAATCTTAGATCATTCTGATCTTTGTGATTTCCTTTCATCCAAGTACACTTGAGCATATCAATATAGTTGAATGGAAACTTAACATCACGGTGGGCCACACATGGTGGTCCACGCTGTGATAGCGTGCAAGGCACACTGTCTCACAACATGGCCCAATTGAGGGCCCCACAACAACCTACAAAATATATAAAGAAGGAAAGGGAAAAGAAAGGAAATAGGACGTCCGTGTTAGTACACTTTTCTGTGGTATACTAGTGCACCTTGTTTGTCAATTACTTAAGTCAGTGAGTCTAGTGTCGGTTGAGCTTAAAGAAGATGAAGACTGAACACTCAAGACGGACCAGCTGCATCAAGGATGAAGAAACAGGTAAAAGAGATGCATTGGTGGCCCTTAACCTTGAACCTACCCAAACCCATAACCTCTTAGATGACTTAGACCAACTAGGTATACCCTTAGGCATCATCATTAGTCTTAGAACTCCATGAAAAACATGATAAGTTAGACTAATTAAAGAGGTGGAAGCTACTGTAATCAAAATCAGTTCAAACAACAGTTTTCGATTGGACTCCAATCAATCGGACAGAAGTCCCGATCAATCGAAATTTGTTCCAGCAAGTTTGAAATCCACTGGATAAATTTTTGATCAATCGAAAGACTTCCGATCCATCAAAGGGGTCCGTCTGATCGATCAGAGCATGATTCCGATCAATCGGAATATCTTCCAAAAAAATTTCTGAATAGATTTCCAATCAATCGGAGATATGCAAATCTGCCCGTTTTTTTACTGTTGAAAGAAAACCTATTTAAAGAGGGGGATTCATTTTTTATGAGATCTTTGTAGGTAGGACTCTCTAGGTAACCCATTCCCATAAGTTGTAGAGATCTTAAACCTACCCTCCTATCACCTTGGGCATATCAAAGGCATCATTTGCAAGGTAGTTAATCAAGTGTAGCTGAGGCATTAATGACACAATGGCAACACGATCGGGGGAGCAAGGGAAGCTGATTGAAGCACGGGAGAGCGGAGATCAAGCAACCCAACCGGGGCTGAACAAGGGGCTCATCCAATAAGGAAGGTTGTCATTGTAGAGAGTCCTTCCACTCAATTCCTTGTGGGAGTTGAGTGTAGAGTTTGTTTGTCAAACTCAAATTAGGGTCGTTTACCGATCCTTGGCTTATTAATTGAGCCTAAAACTTTAGGGATGTTGGCCATTCTTTGGTGCGTTTGTCGACCTAAAGACTAGGGGTTGTTGGGTGCTCCTTGGCTCGTTTGCTGAGCCTAAACGAAGTCTTCAAGGGGGAGCCTCTAACACGGGAGTGAACGTGCGTTGTCCTTGAGTAAGACTTGAGGTGACCTTGAGTAGGTCCCATAGGTTGGGAGGAACCTGTAAACTCCTCAGCTGGGTGGAGCCGATTTAAAACACCTTGGTTGGGAGGAACCAGATTTAAACTCCCTAATGAATGCCGATGTGCTCAAAGGGATTGAGTACTTGAATCGGGAGTGGAGTAGACAAGTAATCAAACCACTATACATGCTTGCGTTTGTGATTGTATTTTAGCACATTTCTTATTATGCATTGTGTTTAATTACTTAATTATGAATGCTTAATTAGAATGTATGCTAGGCACTAAATAGGCACATCCACACACAAGATGTACTTTCACTTAGTTGTGCAGACTTGAGCTCATTAATCCATTCTCATAAGTCTACATAGTTGCATAGATCAGAAGCTTATTTAGTTAAATCATTGGATTATCTATGCATGCTTAGACTAAGAAGATTATTGCTTAAACCATTGTTGAGCTCTTAATTGTGCATATTCTAACCCCAATTAATCACTCATTGTGTAAGGTTTGTATGGTTTGTAAGCTAATTCAATGCATGTTTTGTGACTACAGGATTGAGGATGGACTCTACTCAATTGAAGACATAAAGAGCTCACTTGGGATCATTCTAATGAAGAATGTTTGAGGACCAAAGAAGAAAAGAAAGAAAGAACCAAAGCAGAGAAGAAAGCAGATGAAAGAAAAGAAGAAAATAAGAAGCTGACCGGTCGTGACCGGTCGGCCAAGGAAGCCAGACCGGTCAGTGACCGGTCAGCCATGTATGTGGGCATTACTGAAGAGGACCGACCGGTCATGACCGGTCGGTCATTGGTGCTGGAAAAATGCTGAAGGCGTCCAACCGGTCATGACCGGTCGGACATGCTTGCTGGACCAAGGAGGAATAGGCCCGACCGGTCATGACCGGTCGGAGATGCTTGCTGGAGTGTTTTCACTTGAGGCCGACCGGTCTTGACCGGTCGGCCATGCGTACTGAGTTAGAACTTTCTAATTTCTTCCCGAAATTCTCTGCGTTGCGTAAGTGTTACGCAAATTTTCGATTCTTCCGACGTTGTGGAGCCTCCAGACTATAAGAGGACACCTAGGGATTGTTCCTAGGGCATCCTAGAAGGGTTCAAGCGAGGTTGGAGACTGTGGAAGTGGAGATTGGAATTTCACAACTCCTTTTGGTTTGCTTTGCTTTTTTTCATGCTTTTTGTAGTTGTTTCATGTTTCCTTGGATCATGAGCAGCTAAACCTCTTAGCTAGGGCTAAGAGGTGAAGCTTGTAGTAAATCCAAGATGTTTTAATTCGTAGTTAAGTGGTTTTTAGTTTGGAATTCATGATTATGAACTAAGGTTTGAAGTTTATACAAGTTTTTAAGTAATTTTTCTTAGTCTTGTGATGACTCATGGATGTTTGGATGAATTACTTATCTTCTTAATTTGTTTGCAACGGTATAGACCTGTATGATCCGAGGAATCGGAGTGCGCTCTAGTACTAAGCTCTTCATAAAGGGACTCCAGGCCAAAGTTCTATTTTAGTTGATTTTCTGGAATATGTAAGGACTGTGCTGGTGATTTGAATCTAGTTTAAATCTTAATCTATCTTTGTCTTGTGAGAGGACTTGGGGATGGTTAGGATTGAGAACTGGACCTATAGGAAAGGGGAATGACCTATGCAATTGAGCATGCTCAGCTCAGCCTAGATTAAGTGAATCTTATGCATAGAACTTACATATTACAGACTGTTTGGTTTAACAGTTCTATCATCCGACTGGACGGACAGGAATGTCGATTCTAGTTGAGAGAATAAGAAACCACAGCGGATTGAACATCAAGGATTGCTACAAGTGGATCCTTGAAACCCTAATACCTTCTTATAATTAATTACTCTCGATTTAATTCAGCTTTTGTTACTCACATCAACTTTATACAACAATCTGATTAGTAGATTTCAATAAACACTTGTGGATGAAATTGTGAGATCCTACATAGTCCCTGTGGATCGACCTCGGTCTTACCGAGATTATTACTACATCGTAACCCTACACTTGGGCAAGCGAACAAGTTTTTGGCGCCGCTGCCGAGGACCTTGACGGTTTTCACAAATTTCTGAAATTAGTATCTATTTAGGATTCTTTTAGATTTTTAGAACTAACTTAGTTTATTTATTTGATTTTTTTTCTTTTCAGGGATTTCTAGGAAGCTGAAGAAGATACAAGAGTTTCAAGTGCGAATCAGGTTCTATCTTTCTAAACCTTACTCTTCTCCTTCTCCTATTCATTCCTATTCATCTCTTGTAGAGTGGGTGGAGATTCCTTTTGGATCTCTAAAAGGTCGGCCTTTTTGCCACCTGGATTCCTATTGGTCGGCTCAGCCGCCTTGGATCACCTTGTGCTCAGAGATTTCTTTTCTCATCTCTACTCCTCTTTTTCCTTTTTCTGCACTTTTTCTCAAAAGATTCAAAGAGTGGGTGGGGAGTTCTCTGAACCCCTAATGACCAGGAGAAATCGGTCTTTATCCTTGCTTCTGGCCTAGCCATTGCAAGACACCTTGTGCTTCGGTCTTAGAGAAGAGTAAAGAAAAGGGAGGAAGAATTCTCCTTTCTTTTTGTTTCTTATTTTTGGTTTTGCATGCCACATTGGGCTCGGGATTCCAATAACCGACTCATAAGTGAAGGGGGGATAGTAGAAGGCATTGATAGAGAGCCACGTGTTAGGAGACATCTAGATTCTCCAATTTTATCTGAAAGTATGGCTGCAAATCAACCTAACCCGGTTCAAAATCAAACTGAAACAGGGGAGAATGTGGTTGAGAATGTTCCCTGACCTAGGACTTTACGTGATTTCTTGCAACCTGCAAGAACGAGCACTCCCTCATGCATAGTATTTCCACCAAATGCAGGGAATGTGGATTTGAAACCGGGAGTGATCAATCTTCTCCCTAAATTCCATGGTTTAGACAGTGAAAGTGCCTATCAACACCTTAGGGAGTTTGATGAGGTAATCACCACCATGCACTTTGCAAATGTGACTGATGATGTAGTAAGACTTAAATTCTTCCCTTTCACTCTTAAGGATAAAGCCAAGGGTTGGCTTTATGCATTGAGGCCAAGATCAATTGGGTCATGGAATGATATGCACAGAGAATTTATTAAAAAATTCTTCCCTACTCACAAAACGAACATGCTTAAGCGCCTTATCATGAACTTTGCCCAAAAGGAGGATGAAACCTTTTCCCAATGTTGGGAGAGATTCAAGGACCTATTAAACGCATGCCCACATCATGGTTATGAAAATTGGCGGATTATAAGTTTTTTTTATGAAGGACTGATTCCATCCATGCGCCAATTTATAGAGATGATGTGTAATGGGGAGTTCATGAATAAGGAAGCTGATGAAGCATGGGATTATCTGGAAGAATTGGCTGAAAGTGCACAATCTTGGGACACATCTAAACCAACAAATTCCAAGATTGGCCAACAAAAGGAAAAGGGAGGAATGTATGTCTTATCAGAAGAAGATAGTATAAGTGCACGGTTGGCTAGCCTTACAAGAAAGGTCGAAGCCATGGAATTAAGGAAAGGAGAAACAATCAACTCCACTGAGGTTGAAACTGTTTGTGGAATTTGTGCTGGAAATCAACATGCTACACCAGATTGTCCCACAATTTCAGCAGTCCAAGGCATCTTACAAGAACAAACAAATGCCATAAACAGTTATCAACAGCAATATGGTGCTCCAAACTCAAACACGTATAATCCTAATTGGAAGAACCATCCCAACTTCAGTTGGAGGAATGGACCCACTGCAAATGCAAACAACACTCCAAAAGTATCACTAGAAGAGATGTTGGGTGCATTCGTATCGGTCCAGAATGAGTATAACAAGACAAACTCTCTAAAAATAGATGGGTTCATGCAAGAGCAATTGAAATTCAATCAAAACTCAAACCAAGCCATCAATGAATTGAAAACATCTCTGGCTAGAGTTGAAGCTCACCTTAGTGTTAGAGAGAAGGGCACACTTCCTGCTCAACCTCTTCCTAACCCTAGGACCCAATATGAGATACAAGATGCAAGCTCATCCTCCCACCATACGGAACATGTCCAAGCTATCACCACTTTCAGAAGTGGGAAAGAAATTAACAAATCTAATCCGGTGAAGGCCCCAAAGCCTAAGGATCCGGAAATTCCCAAAGAGGATGATAGCCCTAACAATATTCCACAAGAGAAAGAACCGGAAAGACAATACAAGCTGGTTGCCCCATTTCCACAAAGGTTGATTTCACCTAAACCTTTAAATAAAAATCTGGAGATTCTGGAAGTTTTCAAGCAGGTGAAGATCAACATCCCGTTGTTGGATGCAATAAAACAAATACCATCTTATGCCAAATTTTTAAAGGAATTGTGTACTATCAAAAGAAAACATAACGTTCACAACAAAGTGCTTTTGGCTGAGAATTTGAGTGCCATCATCAAACAAGAGGTGCCCCAAAAATACAAGGATCCAGGTAGTCCAACCATCTCATGCATCATAGGAGACTACCAGATTAAACAAGCCCTACTCGACTTGGGGGCAAGTGTGAATCTCATTCCATACTCGGTCTATGAACAACTTGGGTTAGGTGAATTAAAACCCACCAAAACCACACTCCAACTTGCTGATCGATCCATCCGGATACCGAGAGGAATGGTAGAGGATGTTCTAGTCCAAGTTGATAAATTCTACTACCCAGTAGATTTTATTGTCTTGGACACACATCCCGTGATAGGCACCGGTACTCAAATTCCCGTCATACTTGGACGACCGTTTCTAGCTACCTCAAACGCCATTATCAATTGTAGAAACGAACTTGTACAAATGTCCTTTGGAAATATGACCCTTGAGCTTAACATATTTGAGTTATGCAAACAACCGCGGGAAGTTGATGATGATATCCACGAATTAAACATGATCGAATCATTCGTGGAAGATACAGTCCCCTTATCACTATTTTTCAACCCTTTGGAGGCATGTATGGCCCATTCTCATGAGACAAATGATTACACAATACTAGAGATGGAAGCCATTCTAGAGATGATGCCAGTCCTTGACGATAAAAGATGGAGGGCCCCAATTGAACCTTTGCCTGTAAATGAGAACAAGGCCCTCCCATCTAACATCAAGGCACCAACACTCGACCTAAAACCATTGCCAAGTGAGCTAAAATATGTTTATTTAGGTCGAGATGAGACATATCCAGTGGTGATTTCTTCCCACTTGGATGAGGAACAAGAGAGTAGGCTAATAGCCACTCTATTAGAGCACAAGAATGCCATTGGATGGTCAATTGCGGATCTCAAAGGCATAGACCCCCTGATTTGTACTCACCGCATACACCTTGAGGAAAATGCAAAGACATCCCGGCAACCACAAAGACGACTAAATCCAAACATGAAGGATGTGGTTAAGGCCGAAGTGGTGAAACTATTGGATGTAGGTATCATCTACCCAATATCCGATAGCCAATGGGTGAGCCCAACTCAAGTGGTGCCTAAGAAATCTGGAATAACCATCGTAGTCAATGCCAATAACGAACTCGTGCCAACTAGAGTCACTACTGGTTGGAGAATGTGCATTGACTACAAGAAGCTAAACACTGTCACGCGGAAAGACCACTTTCCCCTACCGTTTGTTGATCAGATTTTAGAACGGTTGGTGGGTCATTCCCACTTCTGCTTCCTTGATGGCTATTCAGGGTACAACCAAATAGAAATTGCCCGTGAAGACCAAGAAAAGACTACATTCACATGTCCATTCGACACTTTCGCCTATCGACGGATGCCGTTTGGACTATGTAATGCCCCTGCCACATTTCAGCGTTGTATGATGAGCATCTTTTCTGACATGGTGGGGACCATTCTCGAAGTCTTCATGGATGATTTTTCCGTATTCGGTTGTAGCTTTGATGAGTGCCTTGAGCACTTGAAATCTGTGCTAAAAAGATGTGAAGAGAAGAACCTTGTGCTCAATTGGGAAAAGTGTCACTTCATGGTTCAAAAGGGAATTGTACTTGGTCACATCGTTTCACAAAATGGAATTGAGGTGGACAAGGCGAAAATTGATCTTATCTCTAACCTCCCACCACCCAAAAGCATACGAGATATACGGTCCTTTTTAGGACACGCAGGATTTTACAGAAGGTTCATAAAGGATTTCAGTTCACTCTCTCGCCCTTTATGTAACCTACTTCAAAAGGAAAATTCATTCGAGTGGAATGAAGAATGTCAAAAGGCCTTTAACACCCTTAAAGGTATGTTGACATGTGCCCCAATAATGCAACCACCTGATTGGAGCCTTCCTTTTGAGATTATGTGCGATGCTAGCGACTATGCTATTGGGGTCGTGTTAGGCCAAAGAAAAGATAAAAAGCCATGTGTCATCCACTATGCAAGTAGAACCCTAAACTCAGCCCAGGCAAACTACACTACCACTGAAAATGAACTTTTAGCCGTAGTTTTTGCTTTGGAGAAGTTTAGATCCTACTTGATTGGATCCAAGATCATTATATTCACTGACCATGCCGCGCTTAAGTATCTGCTTTCTAAGAAGGATGCTAAACTACGGTTATTAAGATGGATCCTCCTACTCCAAGAATTCGACTTAGAAATACGTGATAAGAAAGGAGTAGAGAATGTAGTAGCTGACCACCTCTCTCGGCTTGTCCTCACTGATTCCCCTGAAACGACTGCAATCAATGACATGTTCCCTGATGAACAACTTTTTGCTGTCTCCCAATTGCCATGGTATGCGGACATTGCTAATTATCTTGCTACAGGTACAATTCCTACATATTGGAAAAAGCAAGATAAAGATAGATTCTTCTCGGAGGTACGAAAATTTCTATGGGACGACCCATACTTATTCAAGTACTGTCCCGATCAAATCATAAGGAGATGTGTCCCAGATGATGAGCAACAAAGTATCATCTCCTTCTGTCATTCTCAAGCATGTGGTGGCCACTTTTCTGCTAAAAAGACCACAGCGAAAATTCTGCAATGTGGGTTTTATTGGCCCACCATATTCAAAGACACACATGAGTTTTGCAAAGCATGTGAACCTTGTCAGAAACTAGGAGGAATCTCCCGTAGAAATATGATGCCACTCAATCCCATCTTAATTATCGAAATTTTTTATTGTTGGGGCATCGATTTCATGGGCCCATTCCCATCTTCTTTTGGAAATTTATACATCTTACTTGCTGTTGATTATGTTTCCAAATGGGTCGAGGCCATTCCTTGCCGGAATAATGACCATAAAACGGTCATTCGATTTTTAAAAGAAAATATTCTTTCCCAGTTTGGAACGCCTCGAGTCATCATAAGTGATGGAGGGTCTCACTTTTGCAATCGCCCTTTTGCAGCCCTAATGAAGAAATATGACGTTACACACAAAGTGAGCACCCCCTATCACCCACAAACTAGTGGACAAGCTGAGATATCCAATAGGGAGATTAAACACATTTTAGAGAAAACGGTGAATCCCGATCGCAAGGATTGGTCACTTCGACTTACTAATGCGCTTTGGGCTTACCGTACTGCCTTTAAAACCCCTATTGGAAGTCTCCCTATAGACTTGTCTATGGGAAGGCTTGTCACTTGCCTGTGGAGTTGGAACATAAGGCGTATTGGGCTATTAAGACAATGAATTTCAATTCTGACAAGGCAAGCTCGCTACGCAAACTTCAATTAAATGAACTTGCAGAAATCCGGAATGAAGCTTATGAGAATGCGAGAATTTACAAGGACAAGACGAAGATATTCCATGATAAGAATATTCTTCGCAAGACATTCACGATCAATCAAAAAGTCCTCATGTATAATTCTCGCTTACATCTATTTCCAGAAAAATTGAGATCTCGATGGACCTGGTCCCTACATTGTGCAAACTGTCTATCCGTATGGGACTGTCGAGCTATTGAATCCAAGGAACGGCAATATTTTTAAGGCAAATGGGCAGCGATTAAAGCCGTTCTTTAAAAATTTTCCTTCAGAAGGTATGTCCATACCCCTGAATGATCCTGTGTATCAGGATGATTGATCTCCTAGTCTGATGGAGGTATAGAGTAGTTAGGATTAGGATTTTGCTGCTTCTGTTTTCGTTTTCATAGGTTTGTTAGAAGGAGGAAGATTTCCAATGTTCACTCTCTCAGGTAATATCATTCCTCACTCCCTTTTATTTTCAAATTGCTCTCATGTTTTGCTCATTGCGCATCTTTTACATTGAGGACAATGCAAGATTTGGTTGGGGGGTGTAGGACCGCTTGGATGAATCCAGCATTTTGCAACATCTCAAGCAATTATGTGGAAATTTTTCGATTTTTTTCAAAAATTCGAAACTCTTTTGGAAAACATTGGTTCTATGCATTCGAGTTGATATGAGCATAAGAGGAGGAGATATGAAGTGTATAAGGCTGGATGTCTGGAATCTCTCATTGCATAATGGTTGTATATGTGAACTCCCCTATTTTTGTGATTGATAGAAAATCTGAACACTTTTACACTTAGTTCACATTACACGATTTTCAAGAGTTGAAGAGATTATGTGATTTATGGATTAGCTAGACTTTGAATTAAGGTATTGAGAAATCAGGCCGGGGTACTTTGTCCATCCTTGTTCATGGGAAAATAATGAAAGATATGGATTTCTAAAAATCCTATCTAATTTAAAAAGAAAAAAGAAAAGGAAGGATGAAATTGGGAATGTGGAAAAACGGTGGAAAATTCCGATTAGGGCTACCTACTACCAACCGGGGGATGGTCTACCCGTAACCAAAGCCGGAAATGGGACGTAGTGTGAAAGTCGTCGGAAGGACGGTAAGGCAAATTCCTGTCATTGGCTTGATGTGGCTCTATGTACCTTGAGTTCTATAGTCTAGTTGATCTATGAAGAAGATAATCCTAGAAACTCGTGGAATGAATATTCACTACCCACACTAGGATGAATTTGTTCAATTCCCTCTATTTATCAACCAATCAGTGGGAATCTCATATGAATGCATATTATGTCTTGAGGATTTACGGTTCGAACCTTTGACGCCTAATCTTTCTGAATCTTACACTTATGAACCTTGGAATGAATAGAAGGATGGTTTCTGAAAGAGAGTTGAATCTGAAGAATGAGATTAGCTTCACGCATGTTTTGCTTTGGACTAGCAAAATGCTGGTTGGGGGGTGTGTTGAGCTCTTAATTGTGCATATTCTAACCCCAATTAATCACTCATTGTGCAAGGTTTGTATGGTTTGTAAGCTAATTCAATGCATGTTTTGTGACTACAGGATTGAGGATGGACTCTACTCAATTGAAGACATAAAGAGCTCACTTGGGATCATTCTGATGAAGAATGTTTGAGGACCAAAGAAGAAAAGAAAGAAAGAACCAAAGCAAAGAAGAAAGCAGATGAAAGAAAAGAAGAAAATAAGAAGCTGACCGGTCGTGACCGGTCGGCCAAGGAAGCCAGACCGGTCAGTGACCGGTCAGCCATGTATGTGGGCATTACTGAAGAGGACCGACCGGTCATGACCGGTCGGTCATTGGTGCTGGAAAAATGCTGAAGGCGTCCGACCGGTCATGACCGGTCGGACATGCTTGCTGGACCAAGGAGGAATAGGCCCAACCGGTCATGACCGGTCGGAGATGCTTGCTGGAGTGTTTTCACTTGAGGCCGACCGGTCTTGACTGGTCGGCCATGCGTACTGAGTTAGAACTTTCTAATTTCTTCCCGAAATTCTCTGCGCTGCGTAAGTGTTACGCAAATTTCCGATTCTTCCGACGTTGTGGAGCCTCCAGACTATAAGAGGACACCTAGGGATTGTTCCTAGGGCATCCTAGAAGGGTTCAAGCGAGGTTGGAGACTGTGGAAGTGGAGATTGGAGTTTCACAACTCCTTTTGGTTTGCTTTGCTTTTTTTCATGCTTTTTGTAGTTGTTTCATGTTTCCTTGGATCATGAGCAGCTAAACCTCTTAGCTAGGGCTAAGAGGTGAAGCTTGTAGTAAATCCAAGATGTTTTAATTCGTAGTTAAGTGGTTTTTAGTTTGGAATTCATGATTATGAACTAAGGTTTGAAGTTTATATAAGTTTTTAAGTAATTTTTCTTAGTCTTGTGATGACTCATGGATGTTTGGATGAATTACTTATCTTCTTAATTTGTTTGCAACGGTATAGACCTGTATGATCCGAGGAATCGGAGTGCGCTCTAGTACTAAGCTCTTCATAAAGGGACTTCAGGCCAAAGTTCTATTTTAGTTGATTTTCTGGAATATGTAAGGACTGTGCTGGTGATTTGAATCTAGTTTAAATCTTAATCTATCTTTGTCTTGTGAGAGGACTTGGGGATGGTTAGGATTGAGAACTGGACCTATAGGAAAGGGGAATGACCTATGCAATTGAGCATGCTCAGCTCAGCCTAGATTGAGTGAATCTTATGCATAGAACTTACATATTACAGACTGTTTGGTTTAACAGTTCTATCATCCGACTGGACGGACAGGAATGTCGATTCTAGTTGAGAGAATAAGAAACCACAGCGGATTGAACATCAAGGATTGCTACAAGTGGATCCTTGAAACCCTAGTACCTTCTTATAATTAATTACTCTCGATTTAATTCAGCTTTTGTTACTCACATCAACTTTATACAACAATCTGATTAGTAGATTTCAATAGACACTTGTGGATGAAATTGTGAGATCCTACATAGTCCCTGTGGATCGACCTCGGTCTTACCGAGATTATTACTACATCGTAACCCTACACTTGGGGAAGCGAACAACCATATGCTAGTCTTGTGATTGGACCCACTTAGGCTTGGAAGCCGAAGTGTTCTTACTTATTTAGTTTAATTTATTAAAACTGTTAAGTAGGCGAAAAGAATTTCGCAAGGTCATAATCCTCCCCCCCCCGATAGGACTTAGCCATAATACTAGTTGCTCTCAAAGCTTCTGTACGCATACACCTTTACTCCAAAATGTGTAATTTTAGTCCGGCCATCAGAGGGGCCCCCGCCACTCTAGGGCCCTCTATACAAATCAAATCACATTAAGGAGGCTCCCACCCTTATGGGCCCCCAAAGTAAATAAAATGGAGATTATATCCTCTCTAATTGCACTCACAACGAAGATGGACGTTTGGATCAGGTCAAATAGTCGATCAGATGGTCAGGATGGCCTCCTTTTAGCTCTTAACTCCAACCCTCAAACCCTTATCAATTTCTCTCTTAATCTCCCTCTTCCTCTCAAGAACTCCCTTTTTTCTCCAATATCTTTCCTTAATCTCTTCTTTTCTTCTCTCTCTCTCTCTCTCTCTCTCTCTCTCTCTCTAGTAAATGGAAATGGGGGAGGCCATATGTATGCCCCTTTTATGGTAGGGAATTTAGGGACATGGAGGGGATTTTGACATAGAATGAGGGTAGAAAGGAAATGGAGCATTTATGAGGGGGATGGCTTAGATATGGGCTTAATTGACTTATGAGGAGAAAGAGGGATGTGATTGATGGGACATTTGATTGATTGATAGGATGCTTGATTGATTGATGGGACTACCTTAGGATTTGTGCAAGTGGGGCTCACGCCATACGTATGTAGCGTATGGACCAACTTGTTTTGCGCACATGTACGCATCTTTCAAACTGGGTATCGAAACGGAATGTGCCGCACGGCGTTAGAATCATGGTATAACACCCCAAATTTTTTGAAATTTATTTTAAAAATTTTAGAACATTTATTTTGATTAAATATGTACATTAATTTTGATTTCGAATAGTTGGACATCCGTAGGAGATCTGATAGGGGACACTTTATAAAAGTTACTTAGAATGATTCCATGAGCGATGTAGAATGGTAATTCATGATTTTTGATCAATCAAATAGGTAGTTTTTTAATCTGTCCAAAAGGTAAGCGTAATTTTAGGTGTATAACAATGCCATGTAGATAGATTTTCAAGTAGAACCCGCGATCATAGAGATCTTAACCTAGGAGCATCCATAGCCGTTGATCAAGGAATGTAATTGGAAAAGTAACCATACAAAACTGATTATCTTAGTGTTAAACTCTTATCTTAGAAGTTATATGATTATCAAATGCGTATAAATATGAAATCTTGACTGCCCAAAAATGTTAATGGCTCATCTTAGCCTAGATCCTTGATTTCTAGTTCTAATGGTTCTAATTGTTAGTGCACTTGTCCGTGGCATACTAGTGCACCTTGTTTGTCAATCACTTACGTCAGTGAGTCTAGTGTCGGTGGAGCCCAAAGAAGAAGACAGAAGACTCAAGACATCCAGCCGCATCAAGGAAGGAAATTCAGGTATATGAGATGCCTTGGTGCCTTAACCTCGACCAAAACCTATCCCCTTTGTATCCTTGATGACCTTGACCATATTTAGAACCCTTTAGGCATCATTGATAGGCCCTAGGTGTCCCATTTGATCAACCTATCCTAGGACTTTATGTACAGGCTGAAGAAAGTAGAGTGCAGCTTGTATGTGGGGAGAACCAGGCTGGTCCGACCGGTCATGACCGGTCGGCCAGCAGCCCTGCTGCATTTACATAAGGCCAGCCGACCGGTCATGACCGGTCGGCCTTCACATGAGAAGGGAAACAGCAAGGTGGGCCGACCGGTCATGACCGGTCGGCCAATTTTGGCTTCCTTCACTATCCAGGCCATCCAGCAAGGAGCGCCGACCGGTCATGACCGATTGACCTAAGGTGTTTTGGCTGTCCAGTGAAGGGGTCCGACCGGTCATGACTGGTCGGCCCATGTTTGTGGCCTATGCACTTGATGTTCTCCAGCAGGGGGCTCCGACCAGTCATGACCGGTCAGGACAGGTCGCTTTATGACCGTTATTTGCCCGTTTTATGACCGTTGGGGCTATGTTTTGCTACATATAGTGCTCCGGTTTTGGGCATTAGAAGAGGGATTTTTGAGGGAGAAAAGCCACCATTGAAGGAGATCATTTGAGGCTTAATCCTTGACCTATGTAAGGCATCTTCCTTGTGCTTTAACACAAGATTAGAGCATTCCAAGCTCATGAAGAAGATGACCTTCATCCCCTCTTGATCTCTAGAGTTAGGAAGCTTCTTGATTGGCAAATCCATGTCCTAAACTCGAAGATGAGATCGTTGTAGGTAAGAGACTCTAGGCAACCCATTCCCACTAAGTTGTAGAGCTCTTAAACCTATCCTTCTAGCACCTTGGGCATTTCAAGGCATCGCATGTAAGGTGTTTGATCGAATGTGGCTGAGGCATTGCCGATGCAACGGCGGCACGATCGAGGGAGCAAAGGGAAGCTGATTGAAGCACGGGAGAGCGGAGATCAAGCAACCCAATCCGGCGCTAAACAAGGGGCTCATCCGACAAGTAGGTTGTCTTATTTGAGAGTCCATTTTAGAGTTTGTTTGTCAACTCGCCTTAGGGACGTTAGCCGTTCCTTGGCCCGTCAGCCGGGCCTAAACTAAGTCTCCAAGGGGGAGCCTCCGACATGGGAGTAAACGTGCGATAAGGTTGAGAGTTAGCCTTTGTCTAAAACTCCGGATACGGTTGAGAGGTGAACCGATAAAACCTCCGTGTAAAGGTTGAGAGGTGAACCTCATTTAAAACTTCCGATAGTGAATGCCGGTGTGCTCAAAGGGGTTAAGTACTTGAACCGGGAGTGGAGTAGACACGTAGTCGAACCACTATACATCCTTGTGTTTGTGATTGTTCTTGAGCACATTCTATCTTTGCAGTGTTTGTTTAATTACTTAATTATGAATGATTGATAGGAATGCATGCTAGGCACTTTATAGGCATCCCCACACAAGATGTACCTTCACTACTTGTGTAGACTTGAGCTCATTGATCCACTCTCATAAGTCTACACAAGATGCATAGGTTAGGAGCTTGATTAGTTGTATCATTTACTTCCTATGCATGCTTAGACTAGGTTTGTTTATTGCTTATCCTCTTGCTAGTCTTTTGATTGGACCCACCAAGGCTTGGAAGCCGAGGTGTTCTTGCTTACAAAGCTTATTTTATTGAATTGCATAAGTAGGCAAAAAGAATTTGAAAAAGGTCCATATCACCCCCTCTAGGTCCTTAGACATATCTCCGAGTATCTCTACAAGCGGTAAAACCGCAATTTCACTAATGATTTGATTGATGTGAAATTTTACACCATGTTTATCTATTATAAATGAACCACACACAACGAATTTCAGCCTTTAAATCATAGTATAAATGACCTAATTAACAAATCAGCCCATTAACCCTTGATTTTAATGTCCATCGAGTGAGGAAAGTGAATGGTTAGTCATAGTTGAATATTTTCCTTCATGTGAGTGACTTGGATTGTCTTTATCATGAACCAATAGTGTGATTTAAGTGCCCCGCCTTGATAAGCCTCTTTCTTAAGCGTGAAGTTATTTCATTTTAGGAATTAGGGAATTACTAACTCTTCTCAAATCTGGACCTTTCAATTAACCCACTTCCCACCATCAATCGCTTCTTAAATTTGGATCACCCATTATCCTCATATGACTACGAGTTTACATAAAATTTGGACCCCAATCTATAATCTTACACCGTTGAACCACAAAGCTAACCCCTTCCTTTTTCGTCAAAATTTGGAATTTTAGATCTAGACCATTCCAACCATCAATCAACTACTAAACTTTTTACAATTGTTTGCCTATCATGACTACATGTTTTTTCAAATTTTGGGCCCTGATCATTAAGCGTGGACCGTTAATTGAGATCAAACCCATTTTAACACCTGTCAGGCCATTTTAAAAAATCGATCAATCTAAAATGTGGATCACCAAGAAATTTACGTATTCTGACTCTACTTTTCGAGCTTAATAAGGTGAACGAATTGAAATTGGTCAAAGATCATCCAAATATTGAGATTTGAGAAACTCACCTCGAGTAAGTTGTTAAACAAGATCTCATGCCACACACTATAACCTAAGTGTTGCACGCCCTTCTTTTCTCTCCCCATGTGTTCACGTCCCTCTCCATATTCTTACTATACACGTCCAAGCCCTTCTCCTAACCCTAGCCTCCATGCCCTAAAGAAAGAGAAAAGAGAGAGAGAGCTCATTCCTTCCATCCTAATCGTCCACCTTGAGGATCCAACGTGTGGGAGCTGTTCTACCAAGCTTGTGTGGTTTGTTGTTCACTCCCCAAGTGTAGGGTTGCGAAGTAGTAATAATTCGGAAAGACCGAGTATCGTTCCCACAGAGATTTATGAATGGGTATTCACAGAATTTGTCTAAAATAACTAATAATTAAGATCCTATTAAGAACTAAAGCTGGAAAATAATGATTTGGGTTTAAACAGTGAATGTGTAAGGTAATATCAATTTAAAAAGGCACTAGAGCTCCAAGGATCCACTTTTGATAAGTTTCAATGCATCAACACAACTAGGTCTCTCATAACTCAATCGAAATCGAATTCATATCTCTATCCGATCGGAATATAGAGCGGCTAAATCAACTATTATCTAAAACAGTTGCTTATTCATTGATTTAATTCCCACAATAATACTCAGGCCTTGGGCACACTCAATTATGTAAGCCAAGCCTCCTTTTAATCTAGTTGAGATTCACAACCATAGCTTTCATCAAATCCTGTCACTAGATTTGATTACAACTAATGATTAGAACTCTAATTAAATTAAAATTAATCAGCAAACAGCTATTTCAGATTATAACAAGAGATACGAACTTTAGTTGAATGAGTTCCCACATGAAAATCAGGCCATTGTACACAAGGTAATCAAAGGGTCTACCATGCCCGGAGTCGATGATAGATCAATAATCTACAAGCATAAACAATGCTCAGAAGATAAGCTACTAAGTTTAGAATCACTAAGAATCACATGAGCCCAGAGTCATCAAAAGATCAAAGTAAACTAAACTAGTACTTGATTCAAACTCATATTAAACTAAAATTCTTCAATTAAAACATAAAAAAGGAAACCTAGGTTGCATCAATCCATTAAAAATAAATCAAAAGCTTCACCTCTTAGCCCTAGCTAAGAGGTTTTAGTTCATCTCTAACATCCTTGAACTAAAAGCCTTAAAAACATAAAAAAAAAAAACTACTAAAACTGGAAGAAAAACTAGGAAAACTTGAAGTAGAATCCGTCTCCTAAGCCTCATTGATGATCCCCACGTCCTAGCATGCCTTGGTATGAAGAGGAGAAGCCCTATTTATAGATTGGCGCGGAAGATTCCGGATTGTGCAAGGAAATACGCAATTGCGCAGAGAAAATCGGAGCTTCACGCACAAGCTGTTACGCTGACGACCAGTCGCACGACCGGTTTGAGCTTGTGAACGACCAATCACATGACCGGTCTCAAAACCTCCAAAACTGTCCAAAGAGTTTTGCATAAATTCCAGCCCGTAACTTTAATTCAAGGACTGGTCGCACGACCGGTCATGAATGGTCCAATGGGGTTTACAGCAATGTGGCTTCTGTAAAGTATGGTGAGGGCAGGGGTAGGTGGCAAAGAGGAGTAGGGTATAGGCGGACAATGCATCGGATTATCTATTCTATGGAATGGGTTGTTGCTAGGATTCGACACGTGTAGATGTAGAATAAAAATACCTGAACTGGATAAAATGTCCGAAGACCCTCTATTTCCTTTTCATTAAAGTCTCCGGGTTTCACCCTATCAAGAATGAAGGCCCGTGCGACGCTCAGGAAAACAAACAAGAACCAGGCGAGAACAGAGATCCGCAACAGCAGTGCCCACGTTCTACCTGCGCATAGAAGTCTTTCAGACATCCATTTACCTTTTACCGGCCGAGTCCTGATCCGGGGAGGTGGCGCATTGATCGGAACATTTCCCTGACAAAGAAATTTTCACTAAAATCAGGCAGGGGTCAATATTTCTTGACACAGACATGACCCGGTTGCTGCTACTGGTCAGGCTCATCAAATGCAAACATGGCTCGTGGTGGCCGCTTGCCCAGGGGTATGAGGTATGCTCGTTTTACAATCACGCTATAGACAATGCACGAATACGGGAGAGGATCGGTGAGACCGCATACGTACTACCCAGAAGATAGGGCATTAGCGAAAACGGGTTGGAGGATCACGCCGACAAGCACCGTCTTCAATAGCATGCTCTTACTTCGTCTTTCCCTTAATAAGTCATCAAATTTGGTGCTTTTCGATCCCCAGTTGCTATGGGGAACGAAGGACGAAATACTTTGGCCCAATTAAAAGGGTTTAATGACGTCTATAGTTTTGATCTAAAGTCGGCGACAGACCGATGGCCGTTGACTTTGTTGATGGTCGCGATGCCCGCGGACCGATTTACGATGTCTCCGTCGCAGGATTTCCTTGCTGAGTTTGACTTTGTGTTGGAGTCAAAGTATAAGCCAGGAAGAACTAACCAAGTAGCAGATGCCCTCAGCAGGAAAGCAACTTGACTAGTCATCAAGTGCCATCCCTCGGAAGGGACAAGTTCTCTTTCGACTAGGGGAGTTCGAGGTTTTCTTAGATTGCACCTGGACTCGTTAAAGTTCAGGCTCGCTGGCTGGGTCTCATCTAGTAGATCTGAACCAGTGGAACCCATCCAGAGTAGATACGTGGAAAATCGCCCTCCTGAAACGGTATCCTCGTACGGACTTGACAGCTTCAGCGTACAAGGACCCGGGCTGAGACCAGAACATAGAACACATCACCATAAGTCTCAGGGGGGGTCATCCCTTTTTCCCTCAGATCAGATAAGAGGGTCCGGGCTTCTTCGATCTCCTCCTTAAGGCTCGCATGGGGATCCAAGTTGTCCGGTCTTTTCCATTCCATAAGATCTTCGATTATGGAGATGATGACTTCCTCGGTAGATCGATGATCCCCCTGTCCCGCTTCGGATAAGAGGCTTCTGATAGAAGCAGAAAGATCGCAGGGATACAACAACGTATTGGGCCCGAATATGCCGGTCCCTTGGGAATTCTTCAAGCTCTAGCAGATGGGACCAAACTACTTTTCAAAGAGGATCTTATACCATCTAGCGAGATGGCCGTCTCCTGTCCCCCTGCCGGTGGGGAATCCGCTCCCGGGTCGTCGCTCTGCTGCGTCTCCCGCTGAAGGTGACAGTTCCCGCCCGCCCTACCAACTGACTTGGCTCCTTGCATTCTAGAAGCTTTCAGATTGATGGACTTAGAATTTCAATCATTTCATTTTTCTTTAATACTTTTTTTTTTAAATGGTGGCGCTCGCGGAAGTGAGGAAGAATGGCGAGTGGCACTATCCGAGGTAAGTCAGTGAGTCCTCGAAATGGGATGACGGAAAGAATTTTGATCCAAACACTAATTGGTCGTGTATTAGCAGACGATATATATATGGGTCTACGATGCATTGCCGTAGACGAGACAAACAAAAGAGGTTAGAGACGGCTCACTAAATGTCGAAGGATTTCCCTTCGAGCTCTTTGAGAATTACCCAACTTGAGTTATGAGTACGAATGAGATTTCTTTTTTTTGGAAGGAATTCAATGGATATAACCCTTTTGGTACGAATCGTTTATCAGTCTGGGCATGGATGTTCCTATTTGGGCATCTTGTTCCTCTGCATCTTATGCATCTTCTGTCTCGTCTCTTGGTTTCAGGGAGCCTGTGAGCAAGAGTTCTCCCCCGAAAGTTTCAGGAGGGCGATTTCCTTTTCGTGTCGCCCTCTTCCTCGCGTTCCTTGTGTCTATCTTTTCTGAAACGCGGGTCTTCCTAGTGGGCTCGGCGCCACTAGGCAGTCATCTTTGATCCTGATCGGCCGACCTTTCCGATCCCGAAACAAACATAGTTCGGCTCTCTTTTTTCGGCTACCCTTCTCCGAAAGCTCCGCGGGACCACCTACCACTAGTCTTCGGCCGGAGGGGTTTATTGCACAAAAACGCCGGGACGCTGGCTCCCGCAGAGGGAAGCCCAACGAATGTCAGATGCAAAGCCCCGCACCTCATTAAGATCATATTGGCATACTCTCCCAAAAAAGAAAGAGCAGACCCCATTGAAGACGGGAGTGAGGTACAACAAGGCCATTTCCGTCCACCGCCCTTCTCACGGAGAGCCCATGCTAAAGTTTCAATCAATTCCTGCCAATATCCACGCCAGGAAATTAAGAACATAAATCCAGTAGCCCAAACAAGATGCCCAAATAGGAACATCCATGCCCAGACTGATAAACTATTCGTACCAAAAGGGTTATATCCATTGATAAGTTGTGAAGAGTTTAACCATAGATAATCTCTTAACCATCCCATCAAATAAGTGGAGGATTCATTAAATTGTGAAACGTTACCCTGCCATAATGTGATGTGGGAGATTTGATGAATTCTTAATTAAAGAATTCAGAATTAAATGAAAGGGCTCGCTTTGACCGTTAGGAGTAGGTAACCCGTTCCCTGTCTTTGTTTCTATTAAATCTTACCTAGGTCCTGGAATTTCTTGGATCCTTTCAATCCATATTTATTTTTGGAATGCTCAAAATTCTACTTGAGCATCTAAATCTGGGTCACTACCAGCAAAAACATCTCTGAACAAGATTATAGCACCATGCCAAATGTGTCCGAATAAGAAAAGCAAATGAAGTATGTCCAAAAGTAAACCAACCCCTTAGACTGCTACGAAAAACACCATCGGATTGAAAAGTAGCACGATCTAATTCGCAAATGTCACCCAATTGAGCACGTATAGGTTTCGGAATGGTCTAAATCAGATGTGGTTTACCACGATGCATTCCTGCGTTTCATAGAGCTATGATACGTAGGAGGGATGGGTACGCTGACAACCTTGTCAAGATGTACCTTTCAATGTTCTCAATCTTACAGTTCATTATGATAAGTAAGAAAACTCACTTTCAGTTTAAGACCATTGGGAGAGGAAGAAGGAACCGAGAAGGAGGTATCAGCAACAACTGGTTTTATTACGGGACAGCTCATGATGTTCATATCGATCTATTATGCGCCTCTGCATCTAGCATTGGATAGACCTAGGTAGGAATTGGAAATGATAGTTAAGTAGTGCCCGATCCAACGAAGAGTAACCTAGAACAAATAGAAGTAACAAGTCAACACGGGGCGATTGTTCAACTCAATCGAACCCCTGCCTTCCGACTCAAGTAGAGTGCATTGATTCACTCTTCTCTTCTTTTTCCTTATCATTATCTGCATGGATATAAACGAGTGGATTCATCAGCCCCCGAATCATTACATATCAATATCAAGATTTGATTGATCCAATCCAATTGAATTTTGATTCTATCGGGATTAGTCTCCCTAAAGGGGTCAAGCTGCCGCCGAGGCAGCTCAAGTTGTGGATTTGGCCTCTCTGCAGGATCGGGATCACTGATCACTAAGTCACTCAATTGGAAACTGAGTTTCATCAATTGACTCGAAAGAAAAGATCAGACTCGAATCAAGGATCAACACACTTCCTTTCATATGCTAATTCAAATCCTTTCTTTCTATTAAAAATGCTTCGCTTTTGGCGTTCCTTCGTAGATCTCCGGATTTCACCCCTACACACGAAATTCCACTCTCCTCTGTCTCACTCAAGTGAATTGGTTTCGAGAGCATTCCGCCACTTTTTGGCGACTTTCACCTTCAACCCGATTCACCGCCTACGTGCCCTTTACGCCCAGTCATTCCGAAGAACACTTGCCCCCCCCGTCTTACCGCGGCTGCTGGCACGGAGTTAGCCGGGGCTTCTTCCTCGAGTCCTGTCATGATCGCGCACCCCCCGGATTGTTATGATTAGCGTTCCGTCTAAGGAACGGCTCCACGGGGTGGGGCCTGTAGCTCAGAGGATTAGAGCACGTGGCTACGAACCACGGTGTCGGGGGTTCGAATCCCTCCTCGCCCACAACCGGCCCAAAAGGGAAGGACCCTTCCTTTACCTCTGGGGGTAGAAAAATCATGATCGGGATAGCGGACGCAAAGCTATGGAACTTGGGTGTGGGTCTTTTGTCGAAATGGAATGGCCTTACTTTTTTTTTTTCTTTTTATTTATCGTGAAGTATTATATCATTAAATATAGTATGCCCGGCCCGAATCAGCATATTTGTGTTTTACTCCCCGTAACTCTTCCTCAGCCAGGCTTGGGCAGAATAGCAGAGCAAATACAAGTATTAGTAGCATAGCAAAGCAAAAATGCGTTCCTCGTCATTAATATGTTTGCTCGCGGTAATTGTGGCCTCTCGGGAGAATCGATGACTGCACTGCATCTTTGATGCACTGCTAGTACATCATCTGAGAATTATTAATTGGCTAGTTGTGAAGTTCCTGGATCGTGTGAAATAAGAGTAGTACCAAAGGCACCCTCTGATTTCAGAATACAAAATGGAAAATTGGCTATGGAGATTCCGCGCGGTCAGAGATTCATACAGACCTATTGCGGCTACACCTCCCGATTTGTCAGGTATACTGCGAAGAATGGCATGGATCGGTAGGAAATACCATTCCGGCACAATATGAGGCGGGGTGGGCATCGGATTAGCAGGTATATAATTGTCGGGATGCCCCGAAACATTAGGAGCATAAAAAATCCTACGATCATTGGAGGAACAATACCTAATCCCGAGGATGCTCCAGAATCTTTTCGATTGCTCGTTCGAGAACTACGATCTTTGGCTCTGGAACTGAATCATTTCCTTGTATCTGAGAAGAACTTCCAGATTAATAGGAAAGAAGCTTGATCGGAATGAATCCGAATTTTTCTTCTATGATCGATCGGTATAAACATCAACAACTTCGAATTGGATCAGTTTCTCCTCAACAAATAAGTGCTTGGGCCAACAAAATCCTACTTATCTGGTTACGGTAAGTTCACCATTTCCTTTACCATGAAGCGATCTTACGGAGAGGAGATCTCATTTACGCTAGGTCATGCTATCCCCTTGACTTATCTAGATGGTCAGTTGATTCCAATGAGTGAGGTCTATGCTCATATATCTAAATATATTACTTTATATGAAGAAATCTACGACGGAGATTATATAGTTCGACTCATGATCCGAGGATTTAGCTGTAGCAGCTAGGAATTGAGCTTTCAAGCTTTGCTTCAATTGGTCTTTTTTCACGAAAAGCAGACATGAGATAACAAATCAAGTGTTTCACTAAGATTTCGAATAGCTGTCCCGAATTCAAGTTGATTATGTTTCGCTTCTTCCTCGGAGAAAGACGATCAAAGAATTCCCAATCAAGGTCCTTGCGGATCGGATCATCCGTATAGGATACAAAAAGAAACTCCAGATATTTGATATCTTTCTCTTTGAATGAGATCTCAATTCCAGCTACGGTTTCATTAGATATCTTACAACTAGAATCCCTCTTTTTTCCGATCCGGTTCCTCCACCACCGCGAACCCCAGTTAGATTCAGGCATGATACACTTTTTAGTTATTGGGAGAACCCAAGTACTCTCTTTCGGATCCATGAAACAACTCTCAGAGATCTTTTTCCCTTTTGGAAGATACAGGAGCGAAACAATCAACCTATTGATATTGGAAGACCAAAAAGATTCTTCCAATGTATCATTTCTGGGTCCAATGGAATTCCAAACTCACACCATCCATTTCAAATGGGATTTGTCCCGTGGACACACGAGCGATCCAACCCGTATTCGATTAGTTTGGTACTTATTCTTATGGACCAACGAAATACCTATGGTTTGATACATAATCCATTGTCCATACCATTTTATAGACAGACGAACCGGTTCGATAATAAATATTCCCCTTTTTATCAATTCTGTAAGAGTTAGATCCTTCTGAATCAGCATTACATCCAGGCGCATTTCTCCTCTTTGAATAGAGGATATAGCAATTTCCTTTGGATTTATCAGCCTAAAGAACGGTTCTCTCGTCGGATTGATTGATTGATCGTCCCTCGTGCCTGGGAGTTGAAGCGCTAGTTCCGCTTTCTTTCCATCCCACCGGCAATCAACCGTCCCTCTTTCTCTGAAGAAGCTATCGGTTTTTGGCTGAGGAAGAAAGGCCAACCCCGCACCACTAGTCACCCGCCTCCGAATCACATCTTAGAGATCGGCCTACCTCTCCCGCCCTTCGATGAATGAATGACACCCACCCTCACTCCGCACGCAGATCCCGAGCAGGAGCAGCGTGTGGAACTTCGAAGTTCCATTCGCACGAAGCTCATAGAGCAAATTCGTAGCGAGTGCGAAACCAGACGGCTACGACGACTGTCGGTTCATTTCCCGGCAGTTCCAAGGAGGGGTTTTAGGAAGGACTCAAAATCCTTCCTAATGACCGTAACTTACCCTACTAGTGTAGTGTCTACTGACTGAGTCGTGAATTAGATTGGATGGGCCGATGGGGAATCCAATTAGAAGGAATCATAAATCTCAAACTACCGCAGAGCGGTGGCCTGAATTCTTTCACAGAGCCTTGAAACTAGAAACAGGTTTCGGCTGTGGTTTGAAAGAGTAAAAAAAAAAGACCTGGAACTCAAAACACGAACAGCTTGACGGCTGGTGTTCGGCCGGACTCGAAAAGGTCTTTCCGGGCCGTTTTGGCGGGGCGTACTATTACCACTACGTACCACACCACCGGGCGGCTCGCCTGAATGCCGAGTCTTCCTCCGCCGCCAACTCGACGTCGTCGTAACCGACGTCAGCGTCACGACATGTTGTTGATATTGATTGAGTTGGAGGGACTTTCGCTGACTGAATCCGATTCAGTCAGCGTCACTCGGACTTTCGCTGACTGAATCCCACCCACGACCGTCGGCTTTTTAGAGAATCCCGCTCCTGTGTCGTAGGACTTGTAGCTCGGCAGTCCACCGGGTGGGTTTGTTTATCCTTCCAGTTTCGAGTGTCTTCTTGGATAGTTATAGCGGCCCATAGGCGCGAGATGTACCTTGTGGGGGGGCGGCGGTCCCCTGGACATAGTCCTTTCAGGCAGTGGCCGTTTAGTCCATGGTCCATTGGATGGTCGGTGCAAGGCCAGAAATTGGAACACATTGATTCCGCTCGTTCCCGTCCTTCGCTTCAGGGCCTGTCCCTCGGTGTGGTCAGTACTCCATACTGTCGGGCAGCGAAGCTTACACTTGTTCACTTATTATGACGGTTCACCAGGGCCTCTTTCCTCCTCCCTTTTCTGCTCACTCGTAGGGGTCCGGACCCCCACAGACGGGGGAGGGAGTCGACTGAACATCTCAGCCATTGGCGGGAATTTCGCCCGCATCCGATCCCCAATTCTTGTTCACCCCGGATGATCGTGTTGGGTGAATTGTGACCTCGTACGATCGTGTCGGGTGAGCAACAGCCGCTTCGTCACAGTACTGACTTATGGGCTAACGGGTCACACTTTGGCCAAGTATCCTACAAAGAGACTCCCGAGAGCCAGAAGTATTGAAGGAATGGCCATAGGAATGGGCGCATCATGACATCGTAAGATGTCTCGCCCGAATGAATTTGTTGGTACTAGAAATGTTAGAAAAAGTGAACGAAAAGAGTAATAAGAAGTGAAAAGGACAGAGACACTTCCCAGAAAGAGATTATTGGTGTTATTGCTCCCGCTTCCTCATCTGCGCTCGTCAAGCTTTGTGCTTTTTGGGAGGTGAAACGGGGGAAAATCGGAGTTGCGGACATTTCGAAATGAATTATTAATTGGCTAGTTGTAAATAGCCCCAGAGCTGTGGAACAAAGAATTATCCCGGATCTACACCGAGGTATTGACGGTGATTCTCAAATATCGCAGAACAGAATGTGATACGACGAGATAGAATGCAATAGAAACAAAGACAGGGAACGGGTTACCTACTCCTAACGGTCAAAGCGAGCCCTTTCATTTAATTCTGAATTCTTTAATTAAGAATTCATCAAATCTCCCCAAGTAGGATTCGAACCTACGACCAGTCAGTTAACAGCCAACCGCTCTACCACTGAGCTACTGAGGAACAACGGGAGATTAGATCTCATAGAGTTCAACTCCCGTTCTCAACCCATGACCAATATGAGCCCGAAGCTTCCTTCGTAACTCCCGGAACCCCATATATAACGAAAGTTTGTGCGAGTTTTTGAGAACCACTTAAATCAAGTAGTAATTTAAATGGTTCTCAAAAACTCGAGATGTATCTGATTACAATTCCAATTCACTTCATTTTTTCTTTTGTTTTTTCATTGTACTTATACAGTAAACGATTTTTTAAATCACAGCATTACCCTCTCCTACAAAGAAACTTGCAATACCAACACCATTCGTAATTCCATCAATTACTCGTCTATCAAAAAAATGAGTTAGTTCGGCTAATCCTCTTATACCCTTAGTTAAGAATGTTGCATAAAAAACATCTATGTAACCACGATTATATGACCAATTGTATATTACATTTATTATTCGGTCCAAGAAAAGTCTCTTAGGACCTATTTTAACAAATGAATTCATTAAGTCTAAATTCTGAAAAGATGAATAAACAGACCCATATAAAAGGGATGCTATGAATATTCCGAAATAGGATATACTGACTGAATAAATTGCATTTGTCACAAACTCATACCAATCCACAGAATAGTTCGACTTTAGAGCCCTAGATTCATGCGCCGTCTCGCGCGAGGCGCTCACGTTTTTTGGCGGGCTTTATCCGTATCGCATGAGTATCCCAATAGAAAGGAAAAGATCTAACTAATGAAAACTCCTCCTGCGCCTGAAGGACCCGGATTTCCCTTTGCTGCCCCGTCTATATTAAGTTTGATCCATCCTTGGGGAGGAGCATTCCACATTACCGGCTGAATATGAGGGGCTTTAGGCGGCTGAATTGGTTTTTGGATGGAGCGACCTATCTAGTGACGGGTGGGCGCCATGCTCATGTTCTAGCAAAACTGCTGCTGGAGCTCAACCGCTTCTCTTAATTCTTTCCTACTGTATCCGTTGCTGTCCCATACTCAAAGTTGAGTTACCGTACAAACTCAATATCTATAAAAACTAAAGGGGAAGAATTTTTACTGAAGCCGAACGGTATCCTAAAGGAATGGTAGCACCACAATCCACCCAGACCAACAGCGGTACGAAAGCAGAGGTAGCTAGACTGCCTCCCCCCGGGAGAAAAGAAGCAGATGCTTAGGCGAACCACTGACACAAGAATCTGAAGGGCTTTGCTCTAACCAACTGAGCTACCTGAACCACCTTACTAATATCCCACCCGGGCCCTCTCTATATTCATTCCCAACCCTTCCCGTCACTAGGTTTCACTCGTGCTTCTTTAACGAAGTACTAGCTCACTCCCTCTCCCACCCAAAACAACCTCACTCCGAATACCCAGCTACTAACACACTCGCGCCTACACGGAGTTAGGTATTAAGGAAGGAAAGGAACAGACGCGCTGACTAAACAACTAACCAACACAAGCTACTCCTGTTCAAAACGTTACACTCGTGCTTCGCAACGGAAGCACTTCGTGTAACTCCACTTAAAGTCACTTTCGCGTTGCTTTTGGTTTCCTTATAATTGGAGCCATTAGGGCTCTATCCATTTATTCACTCGACCCAACTGTGAATTGATTTGGTACCGTTCCAAGAATCAAAACAATATTTTCTACCGACCCAGTAAGGATGAAGTATTCTCAGAGTTCTCCATTGATACGACATGCTGTTTTTTCCATTCATTCCCTTTCAGGATCAGTCGTGGTTTTACAAACCATACCAATGGTATGGACGAATCCGTTGCTCTACCGATTTCACCATGGCGGCTTGATCGAAATAATAATAGCCCATATGATGTTCAATCGTCGAGATTGAAAGATTCAATGCAATATATTTTAGGAAACGTTAGAATCGATGAATAAAGACTCGTTCAAATGAATATTTGAACGTTCAATAATCCCGTAGTATGGTGTCATTTTTAACAACAGGCTTTCACGTAGTATAAGTTCTTCTGGAACAGTTGGAACTAGATGGTTATGTACTCAGTTGAGGTCTAGAACTAAGAATTGTCCCTTTTTTTATATCATTTTTTGAGGATTCATTTCTCATTTATCTGATTTCATGGATCGGAAATGAAAAAAGATTCATTTTTCAATGAACAAAAGAAAATAAATAGGATACAATTGGATAACTAAATCCAAGGGATTTCTAGAAATATTTAGATAGTTTGGTATCAAAACTGTATTAATGGTTGGGATCCTCATTGTATACATAATTCGTGTGAGGATTTACCGAACCAATTAGGTATTGGGCTGCACATAAAACTCACTGGTTTTGCCAGCGAAATCCGCTTAGACAATGTGAACCATGAGAGATACAACTTCACGAGACGATTCGCCCGATCATCCTTCACAGCTGCTTTATTCCATTTAATCACTCATGCCTATTCGAAAGCATTATTGTTTTTAGGATCCGGATCGATTATTCATTCAATGGAACCCATTGTTGGATATTCTCCAGATAAAAGTCAGAACATGGTTCTTATGGGTGGTTTAACCAAATATGTGCCAATTACAAAAACGACTTTTTTATCCGCCATGTAAAAATCAGGTGAACCTTCAGGGATATCGCTTCATCGAAACCGAATGTCCTTGCTTTTCCGCTTTTTCGTATCGCGTCCCCCAGACCCATTACCCGCTCCGGTGATCTTAGCAGCTTGGCGGTGTACCCCCTATTTGGATCCATTGCCGAAGAAGCGGCTGGATCCTGACGCTCTGCTCCCCGGAGAACCGGAAGAACGAAAGCATGACTGACTGAGATGTGCGTGCGGAGGGCCGAAAAAAGAAAAAAAAAAGCAAGCAATATCAAAAAGAAAGGAGAGTTAGGGGGAAGTGGGGAAGTCCTACGCTACCAATCCTATGTCCTGGGGCTACAAAACATCGAGGGCAATCTATATCTATATGTTTAGACGAATCCTTTCGTTTGATGAACCCTATCTTCAATCAAGTTCCAGCGACAATATCGCTTTTCTTGAGTCCCTTTTGAATGATTTGACCATAAGCGGAGTACAAGGTGAAGCCTATACGGAGGCTCTGGAGCTAGCGGGGCTGGTCCCCAGCCCCAATATTCGTCCTTTTGGGGTTAATGCTCTCAATCGTGAAACTCATTCAATAAGCATCTTGTATTTCATAGAAATTGGGGGCAATATAATCCTTACGTAGGGGCCAGCCTATCCAACTTTCAGGCATCAAGATACGTTTTAGGCGTGG